>OX376194.1:6211117-7422837 GCA_947363905.1 Lithophane semibrunnea | reverse complement strand
CAGTCAAAGTTGCATTAATCTTAGGATAATAAACTTTATATTATGCATTCGTAAAGGAATTATGCATTGTGTATTGAGAGAGCTAGATTTAGTTTAAGTATTTATCTATAGAATTTGGGTAAGCTGTCGTTGTTTTTCCCACCTGCAGTAGTAGTTACTTACTTAATTACCTCCCACCAATAATAATGAATTGGTCTATCTATCTATCTGTATACCTGAATTTAGTACAACAACAAATAAAACAAGCAGACAACAATGGTAAACAAAATTGGAGCAAGGAATCAGTTGTTAAAGTGAATAAGTTATATCTATACGCGCCAGGGTGCCCATTGTCAACGACAAATTACGGCCTGCTATTTAAGGCACGATAAATTATCCCTTTATATAGCGTTATTTACGCAAAACAATTTATATTGGGTATATGTTACTTGCAAGTTATTCGTAGCATTCGGAGTATTAGGTACATCTATTATCCTCCATTCTTTTCTTCAGCGAATTGTGGAACGAAATCATGGTGTACGTTTTTTTGAGCGTAAGAAGTAAAAGACGGAATGTGTAGCTTGGGCAGGACTGTAACAAGGTATTTAAGCAGAAGTTACGATGTACCCCCGGCTCCAATAGCCGCTGTAAATAACGCTCTATCTGCGCAGCGCCGCCGCGCGCCCTGCCAAATTGCTTGGCAACCTCCTCAGACTTCCTCTTTGAATAATATTATAACAAACCGTACAACAAAGCAAAAATAAAACATATTACGTCCCCCACTCGAACTCACATAGTGCACTCAACAGCGGCCACTTGATCTGCCGATTTTAAGTGGATTTATTAAAAAATTGTTTGCTAACATGGTGTACGTGCGGATGCCGCGTTGCGCCCCGGGCGTAAATAAATAAGTTAATATTAAATACGGAATAGTCCTTTATAATCCAATTTGCGCAAAATATGCTGATAAAAAAGCGTCCCGATAAAAAATCCGATATTGAATGGGAATTATAATCTTACGAACAGAAAGGAACTTTCTCCTCCGAGAAAATTACTGTCATTGTTGGCACAGCCGGTACTTAATATAGATTAAACATTGAATTTATAAACAAGGAAATAATTTGTGATATTTTGACAACAATAATTTGTTAACGCGATGGATCTACTTACATGCGAGTCAAAAGATGCTCTTTATTCTCACATTTACAACTAAGAATAATAATAATTAACACCAATTCAATCAATATTCTTTGTAAATGTGCATATTTATCTCACCGGTGTTGCTCGAAGCCATAATTGTATTTCTGGTTACATAACTTCACCGTACTGTGTATTCGAAAATATCATTGTAAATAGGTCAAACAGGTATAATTTGTGTGTACCGTTATCGGCCGCAAACTGCCCAGTATGTTGGTCCAGTCAACTAAGGCACTAAATAATACAAAACAAGTAATTTTGTATGGCATTACTTTGTTTAATTTTTGAGCTGCTGTTTCGTATTTCAGTAAATTGAAATATCGTTACACTTATTTTGTTACCATTTGTAGACACATGACACTATGTGGTGTAACACCGCAACACAACAGCATGTGTAGCGCGACGGAAAAGGCACAAATAGTCGCTGCTACGGCCTACGCCGTAGACACCTCGTAGCTATCTCGTAGCAGTATCTATTTGCCTCAGGGCCAAGCATTACGTTCGAAGTCTATAAGTAAAATCTGCGTGTTCTTTCTGCGTTCCGATTTAGCACCGCACTGATTTGTTTTTGCTTCACCTTGGTTTTGACTATAGGATGCTTTAGAATTTTATTATGAGTTTCCAGCGTAGGCATTGACATTGCGTAGACGCCGCGCGATACAATGATTGAGAAAAAGGGAATCCAAACAGGAAACACTGCTGTTAGCAAATTATAGTAAAGTAGTAGGAAATCAAAAGAAGATAAATAAAATCTATGGGTGGCCCATTGGATACCTTTATGGTTATTTTTGAGTTTTCGGTCAATGAAAAGAAATAAAAACATTGTACGCTTTTGAACTTAAATACTTTTTATAACCCTGATAATTAGCGTTACAGTTGTACATATTGGTGGCGTCAACGCCTACGCTGAATCACCGCAATGGTACCTTAAATACTGTATGTAAGTGTACAGTCAATTATTCGGCTCATCAAGCTGTGAGCGGAATAATTGACGGTATGCGTAGGAGGCGATATAACGACGACTTCAAATAGCCTCCCACGATACACACCAGACCCATTATTATCAAAATTTTAACAAACTATTTTAATAATATAACATAAAGCCTTGTTTCCCTGAAGGTTTGGACTGAGGTGTACCAACAAAAAACAAACAAACAACAAGCTATTATGTACTGGCGAAATGTGGGTGTTACTATAGGTATAGCTCTGCCTAACCCTTCGGGGATTACAGGCGTGATGTTATGTGTTATGTGGAGGTACATATTATAATGTTACTTTTAAATAAATTGTAACAAATTTTCAGCGTTTATAGGTGACCTTAATTTAAATTTTCCTTAACCTTGTTCGATCGCGGAATAGTGTGGTTTGGGGTGTGGGTGTTTATTGGTTTTAAACAATATTGTCGAAACTAGTTTAATGTCAAACTGCCTACACAATTAAATAGAACTTTATCGGGTATCAGTTACGGATTACGGGTGCGCCGCCACTGCGAGCATTCTGTCGCGAGCGATACGGTTGTGAACATTTCTTTGGGAGGTAACCACTCGTTTCCGAATAAAGATTAGAAATGGTTGTCCTCGTTGGAACTCGAACGCCTCTTTCAAAGAAACTTTCTGGTTGAGAACTAATGCTCGCCAACGAACGTTCGCTAAAGAACACAATGTGAAACGTAACATAAAATGTAACCTACGATGAAATGGCATCAAAATCCAAATAATATACAATGCAACATGAAATGTAACTTGAAATGCAACATGAAATGTACTTGAAATGCAACATGAAATGTAACTTGAAATGCAACATGAAATGTAACTTGAAATGCAACATGAAATGTAACTTGAAATGCAACATGAATGTAACTTGAAATGCAACATAAAATGTAACTTGAAATGCAACATAAAATGTTACTTGAAATGCAACATAAAATGAAACTTATAAATTGAAAAAGAAATAAATAATATAATAATAATAATAAAAAAAAAAATTAAACTTGAAATGCAATATGAAATGTAACACACGATGAAAAAAAAACGACTAGTTGTGGACGCACCTTAAGATAAGTGTGAAATATTTTGTAAGGGATACTGTGGCCTTAGCTCTTCTCTACTAGGATCAGAATCTGGCTATAGAAATTAGTCAATGCCCAGCATGAAAGCCCAAAATTGTGTTTCCCGCATACTAAACTAGCTAGATATAGAGGTCACCTGGCGGTTCCCACATTGTTTTCGTCTATTCTCGGCGACAATTTAGAGCTCTGTGTGGGAAGTTAGAAAATACCTCACCAACGATGTCAATCAAGTGTTCTGAAATATTTGGCAACAAAAAAAACACCTACAGATATCCAATTTTGATAGCATTGTTATCATAAACTGTTTTCGAAAGCCGTGTAGGTAGTTCAGCTGTACCAAAGTACTCAACTATATATGTGTGTGTGGTTTTGCAAAGCCAATATATTATTATCTACATTCGTTAACATGACAATATACAATTATTATGTTTAGTACGCGCCACAAGGCAAACGCTCTAAATTGTGATAGATCAAATATCAATAGTTTGGCGCCGTCGACTGTCTGTTTCAACATCAACCGGATGAAATTCAGTCGCCCCTGTAATATAATTATTGTAAACAAAGTATATTTCACTTTACCAGTAGATATTTTAATTTTAATGAAGCCTACTTTAATTTTATGTAAATATCAATCAACGTTGTCAACAGTTTCATTTGCTGACTGAAAATGATCCTGTTGTGTAAAGTTAGTTACTTTAATTTTAATTTATTTACATTTTGCCCTATTTTATTAAGTACCTTATTAATTTATGACTACGTTCGAAGAGTATCGTGTAAAGATTTACGTGTGAACGTAGCAGGGTTTCTAATTATTCTGTTAAAATGGTGATGGGGATAAATATATATGGTCAGTTTTACAAAAAAAGCTTTTTGAAAAAAATCTTTTGTAAATTCGAGCTCTGTGTCACTAATATGGGTGATAAGAAATTCTTTAATATTTTCTATTGTCTATTCTTGAAAGTCTATTCAATAATAAATAGAACAAAAATATTATTTTCTAAGTTCACAAAAAAAAGAAACTCCGTGGGTAATTTGGACTTTTTCCGAAGGCTTTATTTGAACAATATTATAAAAAATCCAGGACTCATTAGCTGACAGCTGTGCGTCAATTAAACGTAAAATATAGTCCTTGGAGACACGGTCCCCCCCGGCTCCGCGTCCGCTTCACCCCCTGGCATCCCCTGTGCCACAACTCAACCCCTCCCTGCGCGATCTCATTAGTGGAGCTCTGAATGTACAATTTGTTCTGAAACAGACACCGATTGCTACTTTAAAAAGCGTAGCCACTCGTTTAAGGTCAATTTTTAGACTCTCTTCAACTATAATTACAGTCCCCTAATGGTCCTTCTTGTTTACGCTTAATTGGGTACTGTTTACTTTATTAATTTGAATTTATGTGAGCGTTATGGTGGTAGCAGAATTTGTTTGTGTAATTGGTTAAATGTGTACCGGTTCAATCTTGAAGTATAGTAAAAGCCTTACTTTCTGTGAAGATAAATTCAGATAGTACAAGTCTTCGTTAATTTGTTATTCTAGTCGCACAGTGTAAACGCTCCAAATATTTGTTATTCCTGCTAAGATGCACGGGGCGCGGGCGCTAGGAGAAAATTTATGTCGCGGTGTCGAACATGTCGGCTTTAATCCAAATCCGAGTCTTGGTAGCCGCACAATCTAACTAAGCCGAGCCGGTTAGAACTTTCATTTCCATCATTCGTTGAACGCGTTCGCCCCAGGAAGCCCTCCTAATCCGCCCCGCGTGCACAAACCATTTCCATTCCCTTTGTAACTTTTGCTTCTGAAAAGTTTCGAATTAAACCCAAGAAACTGATTTAATAAATTTATTTCAAAACTATTTGTATTTCATTAAATGTACCTGCAGTTTGCTTACGGCGGTAACTCGAGTTCAATACAGTTGGGAATTATTTGGCTCGGGTAACGACGTCTAAAATATATTATGTTTTAATACATCTTCGTACTTTTCTTCTTTGGAAATATGAAATGTTTACATGTGATTTTAGAATAAAATGTCATTAGGCTGTGTGTACACTGTGAGTTATGCCTCGCTAGGGTGTCGTACGAGGTTGTTGGATTCGACTATTCACGTATAATATTTGCCGTTTTCGAGCGAGTTGTAACTGTTAACTAGCTTAAAATAGGTCACTATGGTACTGAATCATTGCTTTCATTCGGCGATGTTCTGCTGCGAGCTTTCAAATGTACATTGTACACCTGGTTCAATAGTGTGTTTACAATGTGACTCGTGAGGGCGAAACATGAACAATATAGCCTGTATATGAACCTAAATGCGCTTGAACGGTGATTACTGATTGTTCGTCACGTGCCGTGTACTGAATGTAGAGCAATGCTATTGCAATGTTTTTCACGTGTTATTTATTTCATGCTCATGTTTATGTTTTTCTTGATTAAGGCGCTCGGTAAGGCTAATTGTAATTTGCCGGTTCGTTTTTCTTTTTAACCGTTGCAGTTGAGAATACGAAAATAAATGTTGTAGTTCGGGATACTTAGTGCTGTGGATGTGTCTACGAATTTTCTGTTTATTTGGTCGAAAAACATTTAACTGTTAAATTACATGTTCATTTCGTAATGAAGAATACTGTGGTTGTTTGAGTATTTTACAATCCAGTTCTTTTCATACGTAATGCGAAAAAAGCTGTTTTTATGTCATTTTCACAAGCGTCTGGAAATTCAGCCCTAAATGTATGGGATTTGCTCGTCTTGTTATCTAACGCCTTAAACTGTCTCAAAGCCTTGTTTCTTGAATCGATTCTTACAAAGACCCAGGAGCAGTATTTGATAGGTAGCTACCTATAAGGTACACTTATGTCTTCCGAACTCATTCTCAACAAGTACGGAATTTGTCGCCTCATTGCTATAAGGGCGGTGAAAACTCCCGGATCAGGTTTTTCAGGCCGGGCCCAAATACTTCTATATATATAATTATATATTGGTATACAGTATGCAAGTGTAAACACCGTTGTCACTGTAAATGACCCAGTAACAGCAAGAAAAAACCTTATTTTCATTAAAAGATTTTAAAAAGTAAATATCCGTCACTGTCGCGATACTCATGGATACGCGTTCGAGAGAGCTGCAAAACAGCTGACGGCCGGTCATGTAACGTCCCGCGCGCCCCGCCCGCCCCTGCCAACCACCGGCCGCCGTGTTGAGACGCAAGTTCGTTGCCCTTGCGTGTGGGGTGAAATATTCCTGTGGAAAAATGTAGTTTTTTTTTTTAAGTTGTTTTTTTCCATTGATTTTACGTTCCATAAATGAAACCAAACCACTAGTTTCAAGGATAACGATGTTTACACTAACACCCTGTATTTGTAAAGGAATGATATTGGGGTGCAACTTTTTAAACACTTCTCTATTCAGGATAGAAACCACGATGATGTTTTCTAACGGGATGTAAAAAGTCATACTGAAAATTAACATTGAACATTTAGAATATCATTGAAAGATATTGACTGAAAGGATGACTGACATTAAATGATCAGTATGAAAGTACACTAACATTTCACTCTTTTAACATTATTACATTCTCATCAGACAATAAAACCTTAACCTAAGGGTTAAGGTTTTATTGTATACCTTAACCTTAACTTATTTATTTAATTAAAGAAAAACCGATGAAACATAGCCACTTCACCTAAGCTAAATTGCAGTTATGTTTGTGAACATTTTCAATTTTAAAGTAAGTACCTAGTTATTAAATTATTTGAATGGCACTTGAAACAGTCTAGTCTGCCAGATTTTATAGGCATAAGTCGTTAGTCGTACTCGTAACACTGATTATGCTAACACTGCTCTGAGTCCGCCATTTTATATTACTTCGCTCATTAAAAGCTCCCTGATATCCTACAGTGGATAGTCATCAAAAGCCGATTTTAATTAGGGATTTTAAGATTATTATTATTAAATTGACCCGAACCTAACAAAAGGACGGCGATTTCCGATGGTAATAAATGAGTGAGGCAGCCTGGATTTTCTATCTACGTTTGTCCATGTTTCTTGATTCCATTTTAATTAATTTCATGGATCCTAACTTATTAAATATTTCATGTTTATTATACCATCTATGTTCTGAAGTAAAGTACATTAGATAATGTATTCGGTCCAAGATTTCGTTGGCTCTGTAAAAACGTAAATATTAATTAATTAAGTAAATCACTTTATGGATGAGCAGTAAGTAAGTAACCTGAATTCTAAATATTTTGTAAGTTTTAATTGTTCCATTAAAACACAAAATTATGTGAGTACTTCTCAGTGTTTTTTAAGTTCTAAATGAAGATAAACAACTTGAACTATTATCAATTGTATTTATTTGCTATTAAAACTTGTTATAACAACGCCCGTAAAAAGGTTATTAATGTTTCAGATCAAGAACTTTGCAAACTGCTTCTAAGTAAACTTCCCGGGACTATTTAACTCTGCAAACTAGACTACAAACTAAATATTTTTATTTGAACAGAGTAGGTAGTAGACAGTAGAGTAGGACGGAGTAGGTATATTCCTGAGAGGAAATAAGATTTAAGAACAAAATATTGTTATAATTCGCACACCTGTTTCAGAAACGTTCAATTTTTGATTTCCTTAATGGAATGGAAATCAATCAATCAATTATTTTACAGAGTGTCCTCCGGTAAAATCTTATTGTGTTTAGAAGGACAAAATATTGAAATGCTTTGTATATTTTACTTTGGTATTTACAAAGTTCCAAGTAAGTACTTACCGAGTTTGTTTATTGAGATGAGCAGTTTAAAGAGCTCTTAAAAACTTTAGCGGAAACAAAGTAGAGTCGACAATGTGTCGAGAAAAATTATATAGGGAGAGGTATGTTTAATATTCAATCAGTGCGGGGTCGCATTGTGGCTCTTCCCGCCACTCGACGTTGAGTGGGGTAATAAAGTAATAAATAAACAAGTAGGTTGACGCCGGCCCGTGGCTCCGGGCCCCGGCGGCGGCGCTGTGATCCATTCGCACAATGGCCGTTCATTAAATTGTTATATTTGCTTAATTAGACACACACATTAACTAATGTATTATGTATGTTTCATATTATCGAAGGATTTCTGCCATAAAGAAAAATTGTAGCTCTTTTTATTATGTGCTTACACCGAGCTGAAAAGAACCTGCGTCTGAAAAGCACTTCCTATTGAAGTCACATAAATTCACCTCGGTCCGCACAAAAATTGTTCGTGCTCGCTAGAACAGGTGACCTTATATAATATTCTGTAACACCTTTGAAACCAGCTCTCGCTGACAGTTTACTTCTTGAAAGGAAACCCGCCTTGACCTCGTTCCAAGATAACTAACGAGGCATTCGATGGTGGCTCTCATTATTTCTCCGGCAAACTGTCCCTCTAATTACATACGGTGACAGACGTGATTGTATTTCTAAATAAAGACTATTTATTTTACCAGCTCTCTGAGATAAATCTTGATTAAGAATAACAAAAAATACGTTTAAGTATTCCCTCGCTTACTGTAATGGAATCAAAGTTTCACTGCCTTTGATGACTTGTGTAATATTTGTTACTAAATGTTGATATCCCTCCCGGTGCGAATGAAATAAGGGGACATAAACTTACCTAATACGCTCATCATCCCGCAAGTTATGAGAATCAAATGGGGGAAACGGGTTAACGGGTGCTCTTAAGTGGTGGATTAGTATCTACCTAACCCTTAAAAAACTCAACCTCTTTCTTTTACAGACTTCATTCAGTAAGACGAGCAAACGAGCGGATAAAACCGTCGTTCATAAACCGTCTGTACTTTATCTCGCTCCAGAAATTATCGAATTATAATAGTCGGAGAATTCACGGCTAGTGCACATAGCCATTCGGCGTGGCTATCTCACAAAGTTAGCGCACAAACTCCTCCGAGGCACTAGTCAGAAAATTAATCTTATCTCAATTTTCCCGTGTTTTCCTTCTCCACAGTGTTTAATTGTGCAAGTTTTAATTACATGCAAACCGAATGCTCGGCACCGACGTGGGCCCGTTTATTCGCTAGATATTTACGACGACAATGTTCTTATTAGCAGCAATATAACCGTACTTACGTACACTGTTTATTGTTACATTTGGAATAGCTCTCGTGAGATACTATTTAGTTTTGTGTGCGATTCAATGTAGGTACTTGACACACATTTATCTCTGAACTTTCTGTGATTTTCTTTAAATAGGAAATTCTTTGTCAATTGTATTTCACGAAAGGAACTGTCTATTTCTAGGAGAATTATATAAAACTGTTTTATTTCTAGGAAAATTATATAAAACGGTTTTATTTTCCTCTGGAAAAACCTTACTTATATACTGAATCACGTTTAGTTATAAATGTTATCCCCACCGCGGATACAAGAGGGTGTGTTAAGAGGCAATTAAGGGATTACGTCAGGTGTAAGGGCAGTAGCATCCACCTGTACCCGGATATCACGGCGCGTGATTATTGCGTTATCCCCAAGATCATCCACAAAGGAGGCCCAAGCTTCAGTTGAGATGACTACAGGCTTCATGTGAAGAAACTGTGAGGCAATATATTCTAAATAAAGATCGCGTCTTATTAAAAAAATAGCTGTTTCATATATTTCGACCGTGTAAGTGCACTTTTGTATGAAATAGCTGATTTTATTTTTAATAATCTACCCTGGAGGGTCGTGTCGCTAGCTTATTTCTGTTGTTAGAAAATCTGATTGCGTTGTAGGACGGTTTCATAATTATGTAGTTTTTTCTTGTACCATACTATACCATACATATATTCTGGACGTACCTAAAGGATGTGTGCAGCTTTGTCGAAGTCTGCAGTTTGGTTTTCAGAGTCCTCAAAGTGTTTGCTACAGTAATATCAACTAACCAACTTCATATTATTGATGTATGTAGTTTGTCTCTTTCGATTCGATTCGAGAAATACAATACAGACGTGGTAAAGGAGCATAATCATAATCAGCCTATAATGTTCATTATAGGCTGATTATGATTTTGCATGAATGTTTTATGTATGTAAGTCGTGCGTGATGCCCTAGGGTATAGTACCTACATTAGTTGACATTGTAATGTTAATAATTGGACATGTATTCCTAATCATGGCTACAATGTCCCTGATGGAGACAGTTTTGATGACTGTAAGTACAACAGAGGTTCAGAGTAATTTACTCGATGTTAATATTTTTTAATCTATGTCTGTTTTCGATATAACGTCGATAGCATAATTACGACACTTAAAAGTTCAACACGTAGGTATCGTTCGAGAGTGCTATTTACGATATTTTTACGACTTGTATATTCACATCCCGTTTTATTAAAGCACCTTTGCTTATCTCGTAATATCTTTATGACATGGTTAAAAATCTCTTCTCTTTCATTTCATTTTTATTACTGAGTTTTTATTACACAATTCTTGTCTATATCACCATCTTAGCGGCTGAGGAGAGGGTATGAACAGGGGTGAGAAAATAATGCTGACTTGCATTATGACGATGAGTTTAATAATTCTTCTTAAAAATTCGCTAGTTAAGTTTTATAACTTAACTAGCAAATTTTTAAGAATTACCTACTCAAATAATTTTAAGTCTAACGAAGCAGTATAAAATTTGAGGTTTTTCTATCTTCATTGCGAGTTTTAAACGTTATTTTTTCTTTCTTTTTAATAAGGCTACTTTTTAAGCTTAAAAGGTTTTCATAGTTACATACTTATATTATTATTTTAAAATTCAAGACAAAGTAATCATTGAAAGCGTAGTTACCTACGCTAGCTTTTGAAAAACATTTTTTTAATAAAAACAGAACAAAACCTCATAATAAATCTATCATAAAATAAAATAAACAAAACAAAGCGTAGGGCAGTGATCTCTTAACCGTTGATAAATAACAGCGTTTAAAAACGTCAGTGTAAAGTGCTGGGGCCATAACAAAAGCGGGTGAACCACAATGTGGGGAGAAACGTAATAATGCTTCGCGACGCACGAGATTCTTTCTTTGGCAGCCGAGTGTATTAAGAAATACCCACGATACCGTGCGACTATTTCATTTCCGTTATTCACGTCACACACTGCGTTTAATGAAACTCAATTATAACGATAAAATCGATTGATTGTGATATTTTTCTGATAGATATGGTGTCGGTGGTTCTAAAGTATAAAGGCTCTTACATATTATCGCATTGTTCGCCGTGAAGTTTTCTCAGAAATTGTTTTGTTATAATTCGCGTCGCGCGGCGAATCGCGCCAGTTTGTAAAAGCCCTAATTCTAAAATAGCATCATAAGTATCTGTTTAAACTGTTTTGTCTCTCTTTTAACCTACATATACCCATGCTTATAGTCGTCGTGCCTACTGAATTGGACAGTACCTATAGTTGAAGTGACGACCTGTTTAATCGAAACTACATCGGTTTGTGTAGGTACCTATGTTTATTTATGAAATGTGCATTTTCTTAAGAATTTAGAGTAAGAAAGTATTGTGTTTGATGAAGCATAACATAATATCACGTCTGTAATACCCAAAGAGTTAAGGTCGATTCACACATATCAGTGAAGCCACCGTTCCGACAAGTGGAGATGCGTTCATAGAGAATGTGTGAAAGAATATTTTGCACTGTGCCGGAACTGTGTCGGAACGGTGGCTTCACTGATATGTGTGAATCAAGCTTTAGGCAGACGTGTACCTATAATACACCCACATATCGCCATGTATATTTAAGTCCCATGCAATAGGGGGCGAGTCTGTTACCATCAAGCGCGCACAAATCCAGACTTGGGGCTGCTACATTCCTGATGGAAGAACTCTTCAACACTTTGCCCGACCCGGAAATCCAACCCAGGACCTCATGCTTAGCAGTAGCGACCACTAAACTGACTAGGCGAATTTATAAGAACACTAAAAATAAAATATAGCATTTTCTAAGAATTTAAAGTAAGAAGCATTATAAAAGAATGTCTTTCTTCCAGGAAAATATTATAGTTTTCTGCCCAACAAACATGAAGATGTTCAGGATGTTTCGCGGTGCATGACAAAGGCACTTACGTTAGTTTTCAGAGCTTCTTTGAAGACTAGGTACGTTCGTAATGCTATTTCCCAGTACCTAGTAAGTACTTACTATCTAAGTATTCAGGTTAAAATATCCGCTTTATGAAACACGTCAAAGGGAGCAGTGATTTAATATAATTTTATACATAATAACTTTTTATGTTATTAAGAAGTAATATAGGAAAAAACATTTTTACACAAAAAATAACATACCAAGGTGAAAATTAACTTTAATTACGGAAGTCGGTGTCTTTGGTTTTGTATTTTCTTTTATTTAAGGAAGAGGTTCTTAATTTGTCCGTATTTTTTTAAATATATTTGTTCAGTACATACGTTTATAATTGTATGGATTTTTTTTTATCTGAAATCAACTGTTTAATAATAAAAATTACATATAAAAACAAACATGCGGAAGAATGTTTTGACACCCTATGAGCCCTTCCTTTATATAATAATTTTTATTTCACTTTGTTTAAAATGTTAGAATTAGATTGTATATTTTATTTTAAATCTATTTGTTAGATTAAGTTAAAAGTACTGTCAGCACTAAATTTTAAATCCTACTAATATTATAAATGTGAAAGTTAAAAAAAACATCAACAGACGAATCGAGAACCTCCTCCTTCCTTTCAAAAATTGGTTAAAAAATAATGGCTTCTTGCACATTGCTTTGAGACAGCTTGAAGAATTATTTCGATTATTGCAGTCGTCCACTTCTAAACAAGAGGGCTGTTTATACAAAATATTTATCTAAAGGTTAGCCGTTGATGTTTAGATTAAATTTTGAATCAGCATTAAAATAATATGATATTAGTTCACGCCATCATTGACAGTAAGTATTAGTTTATGAAATCATTGAATATGCAACAATCTCTGTTTATACAAATAATGATAAACGGAAAATAAACATCACCAAACGAATCACAAACGGAAATCTATTTGTGATTCCGCTCAGAACTCACAAAATAGGATCGTTGAAAAGTCGTAAATTTCTGATTTAATTGAAAGCAACGATAGCGGGGTGGTGTGGGAGCTGCCGGCTCGAGATAAAGGATTTGTCGACTGCTGAGCTCAGGCATGTGCCAGCTAATCAGCCCTGTAGGCCGAACCTTGAGCCCCTTGTGTCAGGAACAGACATTCTGTTACAAAGACTACCGACGTCTGTAATTATGACTCAGACAAAACTAATCTATTGACGAACCAAGGGGCTTTATTACTTTGCTCCCGTCAGATAAATAAAATACTTAGGGGAGGAAAGATTTTGTCGATAAATTATTTATAACATAGATGAGATTTTTTTTAGATATATAGGTTATTATTACCACTGTATTATCAGGAGGCAAGCATGTAATTACGCCTATTCATTTACCTGCACAAGCCACAGACGAACAATTTAATTCATGAATGACGGAAGCGTTTCCCTGTTGCATGACGGAAAGGTAATGACGCTGACGGTGAAAGTGTCGACTATATTTTGTTGCCCCATTGCCCTCGCTTCAATGACCGGAAATGTCAGATAAGTCCAGCCTAACGTCTTAAATATTCTTTCACAAATTCCTATTTCACTTTCCCCAGCGTACACCAAGCCTCCCTGAATATATAAATCAATGCTCCTTGCGTTCTGATATATTTCGTAGAAGGTTATTCTAGGTAATCTCGTTGTGGCGCATTTTATTGCTTGCACGTTATTCAGGTGAGATATACGAATACACTATAAAAGGCATTCAAAGCTAGAAAAACTAACCTCCATTCGTTAGGCGAGGTACGCTTGTCGATGGTAATAAATTTGACGGGTGAAACGGTAAAGGGTGCAAATCCCTTTGCAAATGACAGGTCGCATGACCCCATCGACGTCCGAATCGAAAAGCTTTCGTAGCAGAACCACAAAAGCCAATAAATGTTTGTATAGCTCGATGTAATTATGCATGACGGAATAATTCCTATGTCAGCATTAAAAATACTATTGCATATAAAAATAAAGAGTCAGCATTTAAAAAGCTTGTAAAAATATTTACGACATAAACATCTACAGCGAAAACTCTGATTTGGGTTGTTACCCAGTTTTCCGAAGCTCTCAGTTCTCCAAGGCGTAAAATCCATTTTATTAGGTTAGTGTGTAAAGAAAAGTCATAAAATCCATTTTGTGACTCTTTCACAGTGGAAATGTGAACTAGTTTTATAGCTATGGGGAATTCCCAAGAAAGACACTTGTCAATTGTTCACAAGTGAAACCTAAATCTTTTTTTTTTTTTTATAATGGACGTAGCTTGCTTGCGTGGAAAAAATAAAGTTTCATTACAAGGGCTCAATGTTGTGACTGGTTGTAAGTACAACATAATGCTAGTCTGAGGTCATTTAGATTAAAACCTATTCGTATGCAGATGTAGGTAGTCGAGATTTCATAACTTTATAATCCCAATAAATCGAAGTAAGATTCATGGTCACAGATGCACAAGGTCTGTTATTCAATAGCGCCTCGACGGAACTCCATACAAATGCAATTTTGCACAGAGAATGCTGACGTGAGCAGAATGATAGATACTTTTGTTCTATTGTTTGTACTCTGAAACTGAAATAAGTTTTCTAGAAAAATGACATGAAATATCAATTTCATTTGTCACTTTACCTACGCGAGTAAAGTTATAGGTGAAAGCTCGTATTGTTCTACTTGTAAATATATCAAAACGCGTCGCAACGCAAAATCACATCAATTCACATTAAATTACTATTATCTACGGTTAAATAGACCATTGTCACTAAATTACTGGCAAGCGCCTCGGGACGCGTTGATTGTATCGATATGAAATATTCAGGACCAGAGCTCAAGTTACACGACGCCAAATACATATCAATAAATTGATATACGAATGTACAGTAAGCAGATACACAGGTACATTACCGAAACTAATGATAGTATTGGTGGAATCATTTGTTTTGGTTAATTCGTCACAGCTTTCGTGTTTTGTTTTTAAGCTTTAGCTAGGTAGGTAGGTACTTGTTATTATTTTTATTTACTTTTTATTTTACTAAGTTATTTCTATAAATACTACTAAAAAATAACAATGCGTTTAGCACAAGCAAAGCCGTGAACTCTAGCTCAACTTTAAAAATGATTTCTTGGAACGATATTCTCCGATTTTGATTCAATGCTCCCCGAGTAGCCTGAGGCTCACAAGTCCCACACGGTTCCGTTAGAATTGAAATATATTTGTCTTTTACAACTCTGTTGCTCTAATTTTACTAGTTTCTCTTTATTAAACTACTTAATTAAACGACTATTTAATTAAATTAATTACCTACACTTCGTACTTTGTAAAACCGTCAAATATCTCGAAAAACCTAAAAACTCCGACGTTCTCTTTCATACGAAATGGAAATGTAAATTACAAAGACAACTTATTATTTATTTAGCATCGGATACGTAATTAAATAAAAAGTAAAATGGTTCTTTGATGGGGCGCTTTCGTCTGTCTGTGCAATATTCCTGACGTAATGAGGTAGAGGTTATTCCATTAATGTTATTGAAAAATAGTCGTTAGTGTGAGTGGCGTGGAGTGGCCGGGAGTGGGGCCGAGTTTGGCTGGAACTCTCCGTATGAAGTTAATTGGATTTTTCCGTTTGCCGCTCGGCGTAGGTGTGCTGTGTGAATATTAAGTGACTTAATAGTATTTTGAGCACACCACTGAAGATGCTCTTTCGTGCCCTTCGCGTAAACGTTTTTTGTAATTACGTTTCCCTATTGAAAAATTCAAATAGCTATTAATACTTACGCAAAATACTCGCTTTGACGTGGAGATTATCGTACCGTACCCGTAGGTATTACCTATTACCTAGGTACAACTTTATAAGGAAGAAAACTTATAGCTATTTGTTTCCGCTAAACCAACGTTTTCGTTCCGGGTGTCAAGTACCGAGTGTTAAAAATACGGCAGCAAGTGGGATCCAGTTTAGTTTGAAACATTTCAAATAGTTTTAACTGAAATTTTACTTGTAGATTGTTTGACACCACGGAAAGGACGTATGGTTCCTTTGGGAAAATAGGAAAGTTCCACGAGGCCGAAGTTACAAACAACAGATACCTAATATATTTCTAAAATAAAGGGTATATTTTGGTCAAATTGTTTTTTAAACGTGATATAATAACAAGACCAAAAAGGCAGTATTTATTTACTAGGAAGGAATTCTGTATTCGTTCCTATTTACAAACATCATATTATGGGCGTTATCTAACTTACAGGATCAACAGTTACGGATGAGAGCGACACGAGAAAGATTTGTCCATCATATAGGCAACGATATTATTGGAACGCTGATAGATGTACTTCATGCAGTTGTGGTCAAGCAATTTTAGATAGGTAAACCCTTTTGTTACTTCGGGGCTAACAAAATAAAACGTAAGCAGGTATGCTGGGATTACTTAAACAAACAGATTAATAGGGGTTTGCTATTTAAAATCAAGCATTATTACTAAAATATATACCTACGAAACAAATCCACGTCCTAACAACTACTATACGTATGCGTATTACCATTAAATTAAAATAGGGTAGGTAATGTGTTGTGTAACAGTGTAACGTTCGGGTAAACAATTCTATATAAAGGTTTACAAGGGTATGGAATTAATTATTCCCAGTTTCACAGGTGAACTAACAAGGGCCGTGCAAACGTCCCGCGGCCCTCATCAACACGGCCCTAGTATTAGTGTAAGACTGATAACTGGTTTATATGACAATTTGCCTATTCAGTGACGCCGGCTGAATTAGAATATTTTCTAGATAAGTCGCTTTATGAATATTAATACGGCGCCCGCCTCAGCCGTGCCCCAAACGTGTGTATAGACTGGTTTTAGCTCATGCGATGTAAACAGATACAAATCGTAAACCTGAGACGGTAGAACTTCGTATTTTTTAAAAACAACAACCATTCAGTTCTTTTGTAACTACAATTTTCCACTGTATTTAGTAGATATTTAGGCTAAACTATTCTAAACAACAACCTTTTTATAGCAATCGATTGAAGTTGATAGATACATTACGATGTTTCAAATACGAATGTCTATCAGAAATTTTCATTAACAGGGTGCAACACAACGAACATAATCTAAATACCTATCAGTAATGCCACGCACGCCACAGTTTGCCACCCGACACTAGATAAAGGCTAGAATTGATTTCATTAAATGATCAATCATGCTCTATTCTACCGTACAGTTGATTAATGACAGTCTAGCTTCAGACGAACACAGACATATATAATGTGACCTGAGAATGAGCACCATTTGTCATACGTATTAACGGTTATGGGTGTTGGATTTAAGTTTTACCTTACCATAAGTAAGTTTAAATTGAGACAAGGACCTCATCATAAAGGTGTATGCATCGACAAGAATTCATTTGATTGTGTACAATTTGTGTTCCACAATACTATCTATATGAATTTGTAGCTACAATAAAGTAGGGACGTCCCAATGTGTAATATGTTTTGTGGCTACATATTGATACAAAATTATATAACAAAGATTGTAAACACTTAAATGAATTGTTTCCGATGTGTACCTATATTTTTTTGAAACTCATTGTACCTACCTACCATCAAAGTAGGAGAGTCAGTGAAGTACAGTATATGAATCTTTAGGAAAATGCGGTATTTAGGCGCGTTAGTTCAGAGAGGACAAACCCTACCTACTTAATTAACAATACGAGACCTACACATAACATTAAATGCACACATAATAACATAATCAGCCTATAATGTTCCCACTGCTGGGACACAGGCCTCCTCTCTGTGAGAGGGAGTGGGCCGTAATCCACCACGCGGGCCCAGTGCGGGTTGGCAGATGTCACATGTCTTCGAATATTTGGTTCTAAGACATGACGGTTTCCACACGATGTTTTCTTTCACCGTTTTGAGAGCAGTAGTGATGAAATTATTTACACAAAGTAAAGCGCCTGTCAGGGTTCGAACCTACGACCTACAATACAACTTGTAAGTCGCGGCCGTTACCACTGGGCCACCACTGCTCCCACTGGGCCACCACTGCTCCCTGCACTGTTACACTGGTATTGGTATGGGGACAAAGAGGGCGCTCTACATAGCCGAACTATTTCTAAAACCCAAAATTGTTATGCGACTATTTAAACAATCAATATTTACAGTCCGCGACGGATAGTATTACAGTACAGATTGTTTAATTTCCACGAACGTGCATTAAATATTTTCAGTGTTATATCAATTTCCTCTGTGCCACATTTCATGTCGCGTCCAAATGTTGAAACATTTAGGTACACCCATATGTAAATAAGAGGATGTACGTCAAATTACGGGCAAAAATCACATGAAAATTATTAGTTTACTTACCAGCTGCTATAACTCAAATAGTTCTTACTTGGTTCGTGCCATTAAATATAAAATACACGAATAAGACTGTCAGGCCCAACATTCATTATTTTGACCGCAAAATATACGAATAATATTTTTCTCTCAGCAAAACGTTCAAAAATTGTGGAAGGAGTGGCTCGGACCCGGTGGCCTTGCTTGCGAGTTCTAGACCATCAATCATCATATAATAGAATTTAGCCTGCCAGTCACACAATACGTTTGTTGGCTATGCTTTTATTTTTATTAATGCCAAGTAAAATGTTTGTGCTCTATGTATGTGTGAGATTTTGTTTGGTTTCCACTGACATGATTTTTACGAAAAATAACTTATTTCACAGCTAGACTTACTTATCTATAATAAACCCTGAGAGGTTTTCGTTCTGTGGCTAAAACCAAACTGAAAATAGGCTAAGTGTTTTGGAAATAAATAAAAAATAATATACCTCCCAACACATTATAAATTAAAGTCGCTTTCATGTCTGTCTGTGCATGTGACCGCGTTGTTCTTCTAAACTACGCAACGGATTTTGATGCGGTTTCCACCATCATTTAGACTATTCCAGAAGATGTATGTTTTTATGCATTATTTATGAATTAATATTGAACTTTCCTTAAGATAAATGATGAAGTCTTAATATTTTCACGGGCCGCTAGTATAATATAATAAATCTATAAATTAAAGTATGTAGTACGTTAGATTTAAAAAAAAAACTAGAAGGCATCTCAGCAGACCACGTAGAAGATGGTGGGACGAGCTGGATAAAACAAATGACCAGTTGTCCACATTAGCATTGGAAATCACGGGGAAAGGCCTTTGCCCAGCAGTGGGATGATACAGTCTAACAGTAACAGTAATAGTAACTCTAAATGAATCTTTTATAGTGGAATAATAACATAAAACGGCGGATTAATTCTTAGAAGGAAGACATGACCCATCAAACCTTTTCATAGTTTCTCATACATCTTCCTCCATCAGATCTTCCTTCCTCTTGATAACTTGTTAACAAAGGCCTCTTATTACTTTGTTCAAGTCAACTTATAAGTCTTAAGATCAACCTAACTAAGCATAGAAAACTCAAAGAAAAAAAAATCAGCAAAGCCAATGAACAAAACATTTCTCTGTATCCTTAAAGAAGATTTTTTTTTATCTTGATTCCAATCAGGCTTACCTAATTATTTCTGGAATTAAGTTCTTTAACGCGGCTTGCTGTAGCCGTAAACTGGTAGAAATCTTCACGTAAAGAATAAGCGTCATGCCCGAAGAAGTCATGTTCAAGTGTCAAATGTTTTTGATTTTTATAGTACTTAGGTATAAGTTTTTAGCTTTAAAAACTTATACTAGATGACTCTGTATTAATACATAATATTAGAAGCTCTCTCTCCTATAAATATTAAAAACAAATAGACTTGAAGTTGGTCAACATAGTGGCTTATTGTTCTAGGACAGATTGCCATGGAGAAGGAAAGGAAAAAAAAACATAATATACAGCCAAAGGAATTCGTTCCAACTGGGTTTCCGACGTCGCGGATTTTTTTTTAAATTTGTCGTAACTGTACTCATTCTATTTGATGTTGTTTTATTAAATCACAACGTTTTGTACATACAAACATAAACCAATGTCCACTTAAAACCTCCAGTTTAAAAAGTATAATGAGTTGGCTTTTGAAATAGGTCTAATTTTTCTCTCGCTTTGACCGCGCAGAATTATACCACTCACTAAAGTGTAATAACTTTGTTGAAAGAAAAAGTAAAAACTTGGTCCAGCTGCTTTCCAACTCAGTTAGGCAGAGCTGTCGGCAAAGGATTTGAGAGAGGTCTCAATTACTAAGCTAAAGAAAGTTGTCTTTATTGCATGCGTTTCGTATTTATTTACTTATTCTTTGGAACTTTTCTTAATTTTCTCTGTTGTATAATATTTTCTCGTAACTTTATTTTCTCTTCAGATAGGAGATTTATAAAACGGATGCTTATTTGCATTTTCCTTGTTAAGAGCTCGTTTGACGTGTAAGTTACGACGTAATATTTGATGACATATCGACTTGACATTGTATTCATACTCGCAATCAGCGGAGCGCGTTTCACATTTGAGAAGTTGATTACGAGCAACGACTCTCGAACAACTTACCCAGCTTATAATAAACAGAGACACGGAAAATTATTCACTAACTTTCGCCTGAGCACAAAATTTATGGTACGTTTACCACGAAATTTCTGAACAATGAACGACTCGCTTGGGTTTTAAGCTTTATAACTTTGCTCGTTGTGGTTTACGATTCAGATAAGCAATATCTGACAAAAAGGTATTGGATCGGACAGAACACAGATCAACAAATCCAGATTCCACAAAGAGTTTCGCAAACTGGTGCCGAAACTGAGGAAACTATACAGAGTTTATGTTCTACAGTGGACTGAAAATACATCGAAAAAATAGATATTCGAATTATACATCGAAAAAAATAGTTATTAGAAGTTTTGATAAAAATATTCCGAAACAGTGCTTGATGTTGAGATTTGTTCATTGCATCGCCTCTTCGGAAGCCGAGTCCATTAATATGTATCTCCTCGAGCGAATCCGAATCTTCAGTGAAAAGGAGCGCCGCGAGTGATTCCGTCCCTTGTTCACACCGAAAAATACCAACTTGTGATTTACGTCGTGACAAAAGACACACATTTAAGTGATATGTTTATAAATACAGAAATCTAACTAAAAGTCGTCTATTAAATTAACTAAAGAACGAACAAACATTTAAGTTGTATTGAAATACAACTTCAAATATTGATGCCATTCTATGAATTCGTAAACACCTTTTTATGATTTAAACCTAATGCAAAATATTTAATAATATACCCACCTACGCGTATAATAACCGATCAATAATTCCTAGAATATTATAAACAGCTAGGTTCATATCTTCTGCTGCTCATCAAACCTAAAAAGCTCCTATTAATATCAATACGTGAATGTTATTACCATTTAAGTATTCAACATGCAAATACTCGTTAGGGCGTATCAACATTCGTATATCATATTCCCTTTGACAATAATGACACTTCCGACTCGCTTTAGATACGTTTATTTAGGCGTGGACAAAGCCATTGTAGATCGTCATTCTCTCACCCTAATGAGATATAAACATTATTATCTGTAGCCTTCCCAAACTCCATTTGAGTCCCACTGGACTGTGGCCTTTTAGATGCGGGTTTAGAATTCCGGAGCTCGTCTCTGTGACATCTGATGAGTAGGATCGACTGCGGACGTATAAAAATCGACGCTTTCAATTTCGGTTCGGAATTCCATTTGGTTTTTTAGTGGCCGTTGGATAACATTCGTAAACGGCGTATAAAACTGTCAAAGCGATTTCGTTTGGTCTTATTTACAGATAAAAAGGAATGAAATTATCGGTTCATCTTTGTTTTTAGATAATAAATACAATTGACTTGCAATTGCCAAAATCAGCAAGCAGGTAACCGATGTGCATTGCGCATTATAATGGATGCATCCAACGTTAATAAATAAGGTTTTATCTTCATCAACGGCTCATTAGCGGAGCATGTTGCTCTCTATCGCGATGGCCGCGCATCGATGGCCACGTTATGCACTGCTGGCCCAATATATGCCATTGAACGCTTAGTACGGCCCGTCCGCTTCAGTAATTCACCATTTGACCGATCATTTGATTAATACAGTGCATGTGAGCTAGGATAATTTGGTAAGTGTGGTCGCTAGTAATGTTTGTTAATAATGTAAAAAATATAAGAATATGCATATAAATAAAGCAAACCTAGACACTCGTAAGAATTGAAAACGAGTAACCGAATAAAATAACATAACATCACCCCTGTATTCCGCGAAGGGTTAGGCAGAGATGTACCTGTAGTACGCTCACATAAAAAAAAGAAAAGAAAAGTTTTTTCTCTAAAATTTGTGTTTCCTTGCATAATCAAAACTAATAGATATAGCTAACAAATGAGAAGGTCTGTCTTTTTATTAAGGTGTATTTCCAGGTCAAATTATTCTTGAAGCAATCTTCGTAGGTACCTACCTATACCTAGGTTACTTCAGACTATAGATCATAATTATAAATTAAGAAATTCATAAGTACAGTATATAATTATTCTTGAAGCAATCTTCGTAGGTACCTACCTATACCTAGGTTACTTCAGACTATAGATCATAATTATAAATTAAGAAATTCATAAGTACAGTTACTTAGGTTAATTGGTATCAATTTTATTCAATATAGCCTTAAGCTTAACCACAAACTTAAACGATTCTAGAACAAAACTGTTGAGCTCTACGTTAATCAATGCTTTTACAACTATTAACAATTTTAAATAGGTATTTCATAGCTATTGCCTACCCGTCCTTTTCAAAAACCCAATGTCAACCTAACTGAAATTAAAGCGTCCAAGTTTAATAAAACGATTTCAATGTACAAATGCGATCTTCATTTCACAGCAAAGGATCTTGTGGAATTATTAAATCTTGTAATTACTTTTTAAGTTTAGTAATAGATGTCTAGCCAATCCTTTTATTTATACTAGCTTCTGCTCCCTGTTTCGGTCGCATATTTTATTTCTATGTCGTACATTGGCAATCAGTACTTACAATTGGCAATTGTACTTAGTTACTACGTAGGGATTGAAGGGCCTACTTACTGAACTGCGACAGTGAAGTTATTGGCAATCTCATTCAGAAACAACGTGATTTATCGCTGACAAAGAAAACAAAAGAAATTGAACATGGGCTATGATTCTTCATCTATATTCTACACTAGCTGCGCCCCGCGGTTTATCCCGCGTAAGTCTCGATCCCGTGAGAATATCGTTATAAAAAGTATCCTATGTGTTAATCCAGGTTATAAACTATGTTTGCCGAATTTCATCCAAATCCATTCTGTAGTTTTTACGTGAAAGAGTAACAAACATCCATCCATCCATCCATACTTACAAACTTTCGCGTTTATAATATTAGTGAGATAGTTCCTGGGAATCGTTAGAGAATAAGCAATATTCTTGTACTTATAGAAAAAAAACCAAACACGACGAAAGAAAAAATGTCAATTGAACATACTTGGCTAAAAATATTATACCTTCCTTTATTTCCAAGTAGTTAGGTAGCTACTTAATAAACTGTTCAATATTTTTTTCCCTTACTGATTTTCTGAATCACAATTATATTCAGTGTTCATTTGCGTAGGAAGTTATCTAGTACATTTTCTATTGATAAGCGGAAAACACCTTACTAGGTATAATTTTCTTTCAATTAAATTCCCATTGGAGCTCTTCTTTGGCTTTTTGTGACATCCCGGAAAATGATAGAGTGATGTATAAGTAGATCGTTTGGAGGCAACAATCAATCAATCATCTATTTATTTGGTTTGTGTTATTACCATTAACTTCGATAAAGAAAATCATATACAAATACTATGACGAATATTACCTCTTTTTACTAACCTGTTTTCTTGAGATACCAAGGATAGCTTTTGCACCTACAGAATTCCCATTTTCTTACGAAATGTATTGAGTATGACCGTTACGGTCCACCTGTAGCAACAACTTGTTGATCAAACGTTAACCAACAACAATCCTGTTCTGATACAATATAATATGCTGTATTGATACTTATCACTATCACTACATACTATAAAACAAAGTCCTCCGGCACTTCTGTCTGTCTGTCTGTTCGCGATAAACTCAAAAACTACTGCACCGATTTTCATGCTGTTTTCATCAATCAATAGATTGGTTCTCGAGCAAGGTTTTGGTATATAATAACCGACATCCACGCGGGCGAAGCCGCGGGCTTCAACTAATTTTATATATATAGATAATATTGTCGTAAAAGCCTCGATTTGTCAGAAAGAAAACACTTAGAAGAAAACAAAAGAAAACAAATGTTGACCGATTTTTTAACCCAAAACAATATTACATGAAGTGGTTTACCCTTGAACCATATTTGTCTATACAAGAGTAAAGGTTACCCTTTTCGAAGGGTGCGCGCGGGCATGGGAGGCGGTTCGCGGGGAGCGGGGGGCGTGTCACCGGATGTAATGCATAGATGAATAACTCATATCATAACTCCCGATAAGCTGTTGAATGTTTAATGCGGCTCGACGAATGTAGCAAGGTCAAGCTCAATTTTATGTGGCTTTCCTGCTCCTTTGGATATAATCAGAATAAAAAATCATTTCATGTTGTCATGTCAGTCGGAATTACCGTTAGAAACGGCAGCTTTAATGGGTGCAGAACCGTGTGCTGTGGCGCATATTTAAACTCTGCCTATTACCAGCAGTGGGCTGCAATAATCCGAGTTGGTTTATTTACGTTGCGCTCGTATAGCACAGTTAACCAACATGAACTTTTGTGGTCATAATGGAAATTTCTACCTATATAGAGCGCGTATCAGAAAAGTGTGGTAATATTTAAGGGTACAGTCCATCAACCAACCAACATCGTAATCGGGAAAAAATAATCAGCCATCCCATACATTTGGTTCGCGTCGGTATTGAAGTTTTGTATGGAACAGTTGTTATTTTTTTTGCGACTACGATGCGTCTCATGCATGAAGAAGGTTGTTCTGTTTTATGGACTGTACCGCACCCTTAATTATGACCACACCTTTGTGATACCGACTCAATTTACCTATATTACCTGTAATACCTACTCTTGCTGCAGTTAGTAAAGAAAGAAAAAAAATCTTTCTTTCTTTCTTTACTAACTGCTTTCTTTCTTATTTACCTATATTTCCTGTCAATACCTACTCTTGCTGTAGTTAGTAAAGAAAGAAAGAATTTCTTTCATTCTTTCTTTACTAACTGCTTTCTCTCTTATTTACCTACATTACCTGTCAATACCTACTCTTGCTGTAGTTAGTAAAGAAAGAAAGAATTTCTTTCATTCTTTCTTTACTAACTGCTTTCTTTCTTATTTACCTGTAAATACCTACTCTTGCTGCAGTTAAAAGTGAATCATAAAATACACCGTAAAATAAAAAAATACACCGTACTTACCTATGAGTTTGTTTGCAATCACAATGTATTCTATTCCAAATCCCTCGGGTCAGTATAAGGTTTTGCCACATTAGCCCGCACTAATCCAACTGAAGCTGGTAATACTGTTTATCGTCATCTTTGTTTAGTTTTTGCGGTTGTGAGCCGGACAACAAGCGTTTTATAATCCCTAAAGACGTCGGTCTGTGCAGTTATTGTAATAAAATCAAGTCAATCGTGAAAATGTTTTTTCTTTCTATTGGGTTATGGTTTCCGTAAAATGTTTCTGCTGAATTCAAATTTCAAATTCAAAATCATTTATTTGCAAACATGGATAAATAAAAGAGAAATGTGTTTTATAAATGTAACTTCAAAAGCACCAATAGGTGTATTTTAAGGTGAACCAACGTTCACCTTAAAATACACCTATTGGTGCGTTCAAAGTTGAAAATCCAACAACGAATTAACTTTGGGGTCGTCTAGTATTATAATATTATATCATTATAAGTATTCCACATAATAAAGTAAGCAAATATTTAATGCTTTGCTTACCTTATTATGTGGAATACTTATAATGATATAATATATAGTATAATATTATACAACGTGCCGCTACCATGACGACATTAATTTAACACACATATCCGATTTCGCGTATTCGTTTTAGGATATTTTAATTTCATTAAATGTTATTATTTATTGATTTATTTACAATTTTCTAAATTACCATCCTGGAGCAACCTGTACTTAAAGAACTGTAGCGAAGAGTTCATTTGCCGGGGTCACGGATCATAAATGTAGGCGAATAAAAGGAAAGCCGCGCAATTTCCTAGAAATTATGCCGACAAAGGATCTTGACCGATGGAACGTAAGCCAGCTGGTAGGTACCTACATGAATGAATCTTTTACAAAGAGTGATCTCAATTTTGGTTATGTTTTTATTATTTAGTTTGTTTGAAAATTATTTTTTTTCAATTTACGAAGTATTTTATTTTATTATAATTTTTATGGTTACTGGCCACTAGCCCTACCCGTGTGTTAAATTAATGTCGCCATTGTAGCGGCACGTTGTATAATATTATAGTACTAGACGACCCCAAAGTTAATTCGTTGTTGGATTTTCAACTTTGAACGTTGCATATATCTTTATAAATATAAATCAATGGCCGTGCATTAGTCTCGCAATAACTCGGTAATGGCTCGACCGATTGTGATGAAACTTTGGTAAGGTTTTTTATGCGCACGGGAAAAGATTCTTAACAAAAAAAGGCATTGCAACGCATTAGCTAGTTATATATTATTCTCAGTCTTTTTCCCCTAAAAGTTGGTAAAGACCAGGATTAGCTTCAACAAGTTCTGATTTTCCACAGTTCGTGCCTTTCGAGTAACATAAACAACAAATCATGACGATTCATACTAAGCCCACTAAGTCCAGGCTATACTTGGACCAACCCGCTATCGTTCGTTTATGGTATACTTCACAAGTGCAGTGCCACCCGGCTTAACTGGTTGGCCATCGAATTGCTATTGACTTATCGAATGAGATCGTAACCTCTAACTATGCTTTCAGCTTACTACTATGATTCTGTACTAAGCCCTTGGTTTAAATCGTACGAGTGTTAAAAAAAGATTGACGAATTTTGTGATAAAAATGGACTGACTGTTCGAAAGGACTCATCATTAGTAGGTACTTTAATAAGCGGTCAAGGAATCTATTTTTACAAGCCTCATATTAGCTTGTTACCAAATATTTACATAGTAAAATGAAGAATTACTATTCGTCATAGGTAGGTACGAAAAACTATTTTTATTTTTCCATATAAGTCGAACACATTCACACGTGTTTTTTATTTTCATTCCCTTTTGCTTCATTTTGATTTTAACAGACCGGGAAAAAAAACCGTGATAAATAATATTGATTTTTTCAGAGCCAGGTAGGCACAGGTACGTAAAATTCAAATCCGAATAAGACCTACATTTGTAACAGGAAGATAAATGTGTAAGCATTTTTTGGATTTGTTTGAAAAATGAGGCAACTAGCTACAGGCACGTTAGCGCTTGGTATCTGCTCTCAAACTTTTACCTCTGACACGTTTTTGACGAACAAAATCTGATGATCCTAAGCACACAATTGATCAGACAAGTCACGTACACATATTTAAGCAGTGTACGTCGAACTAATTATGCTAATATTTGTGTTGCGCCAACGATATAAATGCGGTTAGATAACCTGTTTAGGGAATCGCCTCTGAGACTCTTGAAACGCCCTAACCAAACTAACAGCATCTGACCAGAATACTGATCACGCGGCCCTTACTTAAATATTCAATGAAGATGTAGCCTTTTTGGTAACTTAATTATAATCAATATATTAATGAGAATTATATCCATATTCAATTCATGCTGATGGTCCTGTTATTTTCGGACTCTCGACAAGATTAGGAACTTAGGTGCGTATTAATGAAATTCCTCCCATCAAATTATAGATATTTCGTTACGTGATAGGGATACTTGGGATAGACATTTTTCGGATGGTTCCTTCATTAATCGGCAGGTTTGAGGTGTTTATGAATGCTGCGAACGTTTTGCCTTACGTAACAACGCTTATAAAAGAACCACTAATAAATGTTTATTAATTTCGCGATACATACCTACCTATTGCGGTATTAATAATGTCACTAGTAAGTGATACACTCCTCCTTTGTATGATCTATCAGCGGTGTAAATTGAACGGTCTAATTGAATTTCATAATTAATTGATTGTTAGCACCTACTGATAAAACAATATCAAATTCCATTTTGTTAATATACATCCATTGTTAGGTACCTACACGTACATCTTTACTACATAAACGTTATACTTATTAATTAACTTCCAATACTTAAGAATAGAGTGGTGCTCAGGATTATTAATTTAATAATAATATTTTATAGCCGTTTGCCGGCGTTCCATTCAGCTCACGCATGGATTGAGGGAACTTTCAAACCACTGAAACGTTAATTACTTTACTTTTTGTTAGCCGCGACCGCTCAAATTTGTTGAAAAGCTCGCTACTCGCTACTACGATGTGAGGTTTTCACATAATACCGTGACTATGTTGAATCAAGATGAAAGTTTATCAGTGAGACTGATGACTGAATGTAACTACATACTTTGTATAGTCAGAATACATCCATTGATAGGTAAACATAAAACTAAACTATTTTTTGCGTTCAATTCACGTGCATGTTCCGAGGCAGCAAATGATTAGTTTTGTACTCAAGCTAGCCCATAACCATCTTGTGGCGAGACTGCAAAATTTGATAAGAATGATTGAAATAGTTACAATAACGGGGTCTGAAATACTCCTGTATCCCATCAGGATCTAGGCAGATTTTCTTGGCTGATTCTATGTGTCCATTAGATTGGAGTCATACGGTCCTAAATTACACCTCCGAAACCAATACAATGCTGTGCCTCCGATACCTACAATACTTGTTAAACTTGCACGCAATATCTGGGCATGCAGACTCGGTTTAAGTCGTCAAATACGCCTCAAGTGCACTATTACGCCTCACAGTTCCTCAGTCCCACTACACACGCGACTACATTCCTTGTCAATTCCTTGAGGACCGCATTGCAGCATTTGAATTATTTATCAGTTTCCTTTGTGTTACATCCAAAACCAACTATTTCGAACGGGGCTCCCGATTTTCACGGGTATCTATTTTATTTTTTTGTTACAAATCGACGTACGGGCTCCGAGATTGACGTTACTTAATCAACGGTCTCCGTGCCAAAATTACACATGGCGACGGTACTGGGACAACCCTCGTCTCATTTGTCATTAGACTAATTGTTTGCAAACAATTATTTGTAATTCCATCTAGAAGTAATAATGGTACGGGGCTTATAGATACGATGATCGATTTGCGTTTTCCATATTTTCCTAGCACACCGGCAAAATGAAAAACAAATACAATGGGAATTGAAAAGCATGTTGGAAATAAACAATACTTTATGGCTCGGTGCCTGCTACAAGCTCGACCGCCGTTCGTCCAATGTGTGTCCCTACCAACATGATATAGGTACCTACTTACATACACAGATATGTATATCTAAATTCTACCTATTTGTTTTGTAATGTTCTTTTTTACTTAGAAAATTGTTTCTTTAAACCGTCCATGGGTTTTTTTCTGAAATAACATTTGTTTACATTTTTGTTCAACTTTTATTTTGTATATCAAATAATAAAGAAACAGTCCATATTTTTATCATATCACAACATTTGTACAAAGCTACAATAATTCATTTTGGATTAACAAAAAAACAAGCTTGTTTCCTTGTGTTACAAAGATGCGTTGCTTGTTATTATTTTGATGTAACGCTTCGCTCCTCAGGTGGAATTTATCAAGTAATTCGATGCTGGGGATACTGTAAAAAGTGGCTGAGCCATACTCAGCGCAGCGTAACAAGAACAACGATGTCTTTATGAAATTATGTTTTGCCCCGCGTTGAGTGGCTGACGTTGACAAATGACACGGGGGTTGTTTTTCACTGTCAGATCGAAGTGACATGTTTTCCCGTGACTGTGAACTGGAGAATCAGTAAAGTGAAATAAGCTCGTGCGAAAACATCATAGGCTCTGGTGACAGATATACATTACACGTAAATAGGTAGGTACCTACACTAGTTACCTTTAACTTACAATATCAAAAGCAATCACCAATAACAATAAAAAAAATCTTATACATAGAGAAGATTTTTATCTATAGTGACAATAAATCTTGTACACATACGAGTGACATAAGTAACAGTAAACGAATGCGAACAATCACGGTAAGCGATCCGTCTATTGATTTATTCGAGCGAAGGGCGCCCTTTCCTCTCTTGTGATACCCAACTGTTCTCCACCACTGATATAACTGATTGATAGACTCAACAGCGCCCTCAATCTATCTAAGCCTGATGACATCGGCCGATATTGCGATGCATCGCTGCACCCTCTTGCAAAAACTAAATCGAATCTCCGGGAGCTGTAGGTACCGAGACTCGATAGATGCTATCTCTACAAGAAGGAAATTGATGCATCAAATATGTTATTTGTTTGTATGAGGCCTGTTGTAACCACATATATGTTAAAATATGTGTATTTGTTCGTTGTTCAATACTATATTCCATATTTCATACTAGGAGTAAGAATCTGCGCAACACGACGTAGCCGTAACGTTGACGTAAACAAAGGTCTTGCCATCGCATAAACAGGCCCATAAACATATTTCTTTTGCTCAGAAAACGAAATAGCTATCGAGATTCCGTAGTAAAAATTCGAATGAGACCGCTGTTATTTATTATTTAGGTAGAGGACAGATTTATCGCATTTTTTGTATTAACAGGAAATAAATCGTCTCTAGACTCATCATTTAATTTAAAAAACTAAGTACGATATGATAAATATTTATAAAGCTTTAATGCCGAAGTTCCGGATACGAGTAATATGAGTTTTCAAGATTCTAATCTAAAAAGTTATTTTGAACATAACAAAATAGGTACGAAAGCTACCATTAAATTAGGCAAAAACTTCTATTTATATAAGGAGTAGGCAACTCGACAATATTATAAAATGTACCCATTTATATGAGTATCCACTTCGCAAGACCGAATACATTTATTAGGATGGGTGAACCTACCTAAAAATAGACAACCCTTTTTTGCACGTGGGTGTATAAGATGTTAACTAAGGGATTATTTTCTAGGCATCGTCGACCCGTCGATCAAAGTCTACCAAGAATTGAAATTTTAACCGTTACCCGGGAATTTTCCCAGTAGAAGAAGTCTGGACTTGTGTTCGGTTGATGGCAATAGGCTCGCCCCCTGGGAAAAACACATAAGTAACTGGAGGAATGTGTTAATATAAACCTCTGCCAAACCCTACGGGGACTATACAAGCGTGATGTAATGTGTATTTATTCACAGATTCACCGCTCTATTATAAGTAGGTACAATAATAAACCTCTGTCGTTCTCCATGCACATAAAGAAAAAGTAGGATCAGAACAAAAGTGATGCACACACTGCACAACATTATAATAGCACTCACAATGTAATAGAATACCACTAATCTACTAACAAGTCCATCAAAATGTAATCACAAGTATGCTTACAAACAAGAAGTGTTAGTGTATACGATATTAGTCCATTATCTATCACTTAAACATGGCGAGGGGACGGATGCCCATCTAATGATTATCACATATTGCTTTAGAGCGGGCCAGCGCGGGAGTTAACTCGCTAATATCGCATTAAAACCATCTCCCGTTATCTGACGGCCTCGGCTAGCCCGTCCTGCAATAATCCCGGACTCCGGGATCCCGATCCCGTGTTTACCAAGGATTACTCGCGTCTCTACGAGGACGATATAGCTTCATTTACAACATTAACTCGTGGTCTATTTTTGAGTAGGTAGGTACGGCCATCCTCCAAAAGATGATAAGAAACAAAAACGACAGGAATTCATTTAATTGTCTGCTATGTTTGTTCCATAATATTGTACTAGTCAATGTGTAAATACTATGCGTAGTCACAAATCTTTTTGAGGCTGACTGTACCTAATAGGTACAACAATTTCTAATGTCATCAACCTTCTAAAATATGTAAAAACATTCGTAGGTAGATCAATCACTCAAACTTTTTTAGTTGTTGATTTGACTGTCGTAATATTTTTGTTGGCAGCCAACGTTGTAGGAATACAGCAAAATATTTGTCCGAAGTTCTAAAAACTGCCTCTACATACGCTCGATCAACTTTTGGCGTGATTTGTGCAGCATTTTTTTATTAGTTCCTAATATTTTATTTTCCATTCAACAGTTTGATGGACGGATGTGTTTCTACCAAGTCAGAATGTTCGGTGGATTGCAAACAGCAAATCTAATCTAGAGACGTGAATTCAGTGGCCTAGAAATGAGATGAAATGAAATTGTCAAGGATATCGGAATCACTTTTACACGTCATATTAAGAATAAGCTAGATGAGGTCAGCGTTTCCTATCTGACTACTCTGAGAAGAAAGGTCGAAACAAACTCAGAGGTCGCAGTCCAGACATAATGTTGGTCAGGCCATATGATGACCATATAGATTAGCGTCTGAAATGGTATTTTGAGGATAGAACTACACATATTTGAGTGGACCTGTCCTGCCCAGTCAGTCCAGTCATTTGTCAGTAATGGTGGAGCTCAACTCAGAATTTAAGGAGCTCAACTACTAGAAGCCTTGCTTTTGCCTCATTGCAACAAAAACTTACCGGGTTCCTTTTTCAGCAAATATTATGCATATTCCTGGACTCCTCTATAGAGAACAATACCCATATAATAAGATAGTCATCCTATTCTGATACCAGGAATGTGCATAATATTTCATTCATAACAAATATCCCTATTACCCTCGTTTCGGTTTCAGTGAAGTTGGAAAAAACGTACCTACTGTTCGGTTACGTCAGACTTATTAGACATACTTTCTGATACGGAGACAAAGCAATTCTTTTCAGGAAAATAAATTACTGCTATACTTTTATTTGGAAACACGGACGTACCGTCTGCGAACGTCTATTTTCTTTATTAAACGAGTAATGTGGTGGTTTAGTATGGCGAATTTATTCGATTTGTTTTAAGCTACTATGCGAGCAGATATTTATGGCTTTGGTCATCTTCATTTTACCCGGATTTAATATTCTATATTTTCTAAAGCGATATCTTGTGTTGGCATCGGGTGTAGCGACAGCAGCATGTTGTCGTTCGTGAACTGCAGGATATTGCTAGCCATGCACCTTATATAATAACTTAGTGTCGTCCAGGTATTAAACTAAAGGAGAACCCGGGGGTCCGGTTATTAAAAGGAACCTGTAGAGCATTTTGTTTTATCGTGATAACTTTGTTTGGTTAAAGCAAATCTTGTAAACATTTCCTTAGAGCATTTCGTCCGATGTAGGTACCAATACTCGCAATACGATATTTAAATTGATTCTACGAATTTAGTTTAGAATTTAATGCAATCATTGCAGGTTTGATCCCCGAAGTTCTGTACGCGAAGGGGATCAATTTCCATCATAAACTTGTACCAATAGCTATTCCATCTACTTTTCAAAAAGTTCTGATTTCTATCTGGTAAATATAATGTGCTTAGGTAAACTAGGATCATTCCTAGACATGGCATGTGAGATGGAAAGCTGTGCCTTTCGGAATAATTTATTACTGTCGCTGGCTTATATGCGATTTACAAATGTTATAAATGACTAGAAATGTCGCCCGCAACTAATCTAGCGAAATAAATGAATTTAACTTCCCCACAATAATTCAGCTTCTGGAAACTATTATGGAGAAGATATTTTAAGCCATGAACGTCATGTTGTGGTCATTTATTTTAAGAGAATCGTTTAGCCAGAAATGCATTATTTGCTTTGTAATAGCGCACCTGCAGAGCTGGTGTGAGCAGTGTTAGTGAATCTCCATTAGGTATTTCTCAGAAAATGTCCGGAGTGTCCGAGTCGGTGAATTTGTGCGCGGTTGATGGCAATAGACTGTCACCCTATTGCATAGGATTTAAACACAATGCAGTGTACCTGTGCCTTCTGGAAATACAGACTCGACGTTATGTATGTAAAATCAAATAAAAATTAAGGCGACCGACCACTGCCCCTGCTTTGCACGATTTTTAGTGATTCGCACAGTTTTTACGACTTGACAAAACATGGAGAATTCTTTAATATACCTATGTCAGTTCAATAGGTATTAATGTATTACAAATAAACCTTAAAATGTTCCAAATTATGGTGAAAACCGCATCAAAATCTGTTGTGTATTTTAGAAGAACAACGCGGTCACACAGGCAGACACGAAAAGCGTCTTAAATTTATTATATGCCCGGTCTATATTCCTGATTTCCATGCCCGATTGTCTTATCCGGTCACCTGGAGATGTCTTAAGGCCAATCTCATCTGGGTTTCAGTCGCTCGGCCCGTGGCTAACGAATGTAATGTGACTGACGACGGATTTCAAGTACGGATTTCAATCGAGTCGGGTGATTCTGTAGGTTGACCCAGATTGTGAATAGCCCAGATGGTTTGAAGTATTTGAAGACAGTCACACAAGTAAATCGAGAATAAAAGTAGGTAGGTACAGCCTTAATTCCAAATAGGTTACGATATTACCAAGAAAAATTTCCCTAGAAAATTGAAATAACGATACTAACGTATACTAAAGTATTTACCTACTAAAGTACGATAACGATACTGAAGTATTTACCTAAGGTCTTGTTTTCCTTCATGTCGTGTCATACGTGACGAGAGTATTGTATCTTGAAATATACTTAAAATAAAATAATAAAATATTATACAGGCTGTAAGGGTAAACACTCTTGACATTCAAACCATGGGTAGTTGACTTAAATATAAAAATAAATGACCGAACACAACAAAAAAAAACGTTATTTTCATTAAAAGATTTTAAAAAGTTTCTATCCGACACCGTGCTCTCTAGCGGAACAGCTGACTGACTGAGGGAGAGGTCGCGCTCGCGGCCGGTCAGGTCACATCCCGCACCCCCCGCCCGTGTTGAGACGCAAGTTCGTTGCCCTAGCGCATAGGGCAACGAACTTGCGTCTCTTGTGGTAAAATGTAAGTTTAAAAAAAAGAAAAAGAAAAGTTGTAATTTTCCATTGATTTTACGTTCTATAAATGAAACCAAACCACTGGTTGCAAGTATAACGGTGTTCACCCTAACACCCTGTAGATCAAATCTCGGATGACTAACTACTTGGCTTAATTTTATGCTATTACCATCTTTCCAAATCAAGGTACATACGTGTATTTTTGTTTAAATCTTTTCAAAATTACACCATCACTAGTTTCCGCTCGCGGCTTCACCCGCGTGGTATGTCGGTAAAAAGTATGCCTATGTCCATCCCCAGGGTTTAAAGTATCGCCATACCAAATTTCATCAAAATCAGTATAGCCGTTTAGCCGCGAACGTATAAGAAACAAACAAACTCACATTCACATTAATTTATTTGTATAAAATCATAGTTTATATATATTATTTGTAGCTTTTTCTAATTTACAACTAGGTACTACTTGGTAACATAAGGTATACCTACCTATGTACAACACTCAGCCGTATGTAGCACACAATCCTTATCGAAATCAGTTAGAAAAGAGTAACTGAAAAGTAACAGGTTCTACAAGGTAAGTACAAGATGCTTATCAATACTGATTCAATGGGAAGCCAAGATATTGGAAAAATAGGGTTTCTCAGTTAGGTTGTGGCAACACTGAGATTATGTGTCCCAAACCCCAATTCTGGTACAGTAAACAGGTTCCTGCGAATGATAAAAATATTGAATCGGGTGCGCAAAGTAACCCTAATTAATCGCCCGATTCAAAAGAGTTGATGGACGACTATTTACCCAACAAATTTCTAAATAAAGAGATATTTATTTTGCGAACCCAGTAAAAGTAGCTTACGCTATGCTCTCGAATTGATATAAACGGAAATAGTAAATTTGTTATTGAGGCTCAATTTCTCGGAACAGTTTCTTGCTAAACATACCTGCATTCATAGGCCGAATGTATTATATTGTGAAGATCTTCTTAGGAACGACATAAAAAAGAAATCAATTTAACGTAACAACTAGCAAAACATTATAACCATTTCCTAGTACTCAGTCGAACGTCAATTTGCTGAAAGCTATTTATAAATCACATCTCCTTAGCTTATTGAAAAAGTGGATGACTTTTAGGGATATCTTTAATAAAACTCGTGTCAGGGGAGTTGGGTAGATACATTTAGCGCGAACTGTGTCAAGGAACCGATTGGCTCGATAACCGTAATTTTAGGCAAGTTGAGGCAGACTCGCGCTACTTTTTGCCGCCTTCATTTAATATTCAAGGCTCGGAGCACATAATTCCTGGCGGTGATCATGGAGAGAGGCGGCGGTGTCTCGTTATCTCTTTTTCTATTCGTCACAGAACTTGAAATAAATTTTATATTAAATTGACATTAAAGGGAACTTTGAGATATTCAAGATAAAATATGCAAATTTATAAGACGTAGCTGTATGTCTATAGCATTTCAATAGGGTAAGGGCGGTAATTTAGGGATAAGAAAGTTTGTAAATGCATCGTGAATCTGATGAGTCCATGCAGAGAAATATTTTTCAATTAAATGAAAAAAGTTACGAATGCAAAAGTAAGTAGACATAACAATGAAAGATTCCTATTTATCGCTTTATTTCACAATTTCTAACGAAAACAATAAATAAGTGATTAGTTACTGTTCTCCATAAATTACGAAACACCCCTGTTGAAGGCTGTCGTATCAGTTTCCCATTATCCCACTTTAGGCACGAGTGGGTGAATTTAAAAGTACGAATTCAGAGAAATTAGGTACGCGTCCATTGAGTCATTCGTGAATAAATTATGAAGATTACACGAGCTATGTTAAAGTTTGGATGCTGGGCATGAAACAAGGTGTTAATACAATGTGGACACAAAATGCGACAGTAAATGAAAACACTGGCATTACTCATAATAAGAGTTTTTTGAAACTATCAAATAAATCATTATAAAAAAGAAAGCATTGAAATTAAAAAAGTGATTTATGCAGTGATCCAGTGTCCAGTGCAGTGGCCGACTTTTGGTTCTGTCAATCTTTGTCTAGCTATGATGACTAAACTATTGGATATATTTTATTGAATTTTTGTATGCAGTCTGGGAACGGCATAAGATACTTGTAAACTGCATGTATCTTATTCCGTTCCCAGTTTTAATATCATATTGTAAAGCTTTAGAAGGAAACTATAACACAGGTAAAACTTAGTGTGCCAGATTTACAGCTTTGTGCTGTGCAGTACCTATTTTGTAGTTTACATATCGCGCACAACAGTTCATGTTTCCGCCACATATATGTTCAAACTAATCGTAACCGATACAGTTCAGTAAATATTTGTTAAATAAATTTAACTGTCGGCTTTACGACCACAGTTAGGCAAAGGGCAGCGCGGTGTGAAATTGAAATTTTACACAAATAAAAACGAAACGTATTTTTTTCGTTTCATAGACGCTATAAATTCGCGGCGAGGAGTCAGTTACGCCTTATTTGGCAGACGAATGTACTTGACTCGATGTGGAGTGATAGCTCCCCTCTCCAACCGTTACGAGAGCACTCGTATTCAGTAAATCGAAAGTCGTTACACAAAAACCGAGATACTTTTTTTTCCTATCGCTTATAGACCCACGTCTTCCCCTTTTAGAGAACGCTTTGATGATTTTTCGCCTTTTGCGTTTACGTTTAGTTTAAGTTCGATTCGTGTCAGATAAACTATCTATTAGACTAGACGTTTCGAAAATAAACGCACATTTATAAACTACTATTCTTGTTATTAAGATCACAATCGTAATAGATTGCTTAAGTCGCAGATAAACGAGCCGGGAGACGTCTGCTCCGACCAATTCTATTACAACTCAAATTAAATTATTCGGTTTATACTAAACGAACCGTCTTAAGACAAACATCAAGCCTCGTATAACCACTTCTCATTTTAGACCTCAATTTAAGTTTTGTTTTATTCTCTCTTATTTATTGTTTTCAAAACGGTGAAGGAAAACATCGTGAGGAAACAGGTATGTACTAGAACCAAAAAATTCGAAGACATGTGACATCAACCAACCCGCGCTGGGCCCGTTTAGTGCATTCCGGCCCACTCCCTCTCAAGAGAGGAGGCCTGTATCCCAGCAGTGGGAACATTATAGTATAATATTATAATATAATATTACATTACAATTATATTATATTAAAATATAATATTACATTACATTATAATATAATATTTAAATATTTTTTCGGATACTCTTTAACCTGGGATAGCTTTCATCAGAAAAGAAAAGAGACGGAAAATAAAATATTGCATCCTAAAAAACCGACACCCTTTACTATACAAAACCAGGAGAGCAATCACTTTTTAAGCTCGCTACACACCTTCCAATATATTGCAGGAGAAATACTGACGATGCAAATTGCATACAGATAGTCTGGAATATCGTGAGGGAAGAACCGAAAATCGTCAATTTTCGTTTTATTATACATATGTGCATAAAATAAAAACGAAGTTATGTATTACTGACATAATATAGGTATATATAAACGCTTTAGCTACGCTCTAGCTTGAGATTTATAGGTATAGAAGTGACAGGGAACATATGGAAGAAGTATTTTTGGAATCTTAACTTTGAAGAATATAATAAAAGGGTGATGAAAGCATGACACACTCGGATAAAATGAGCAAAATACTTATGTGGCATATTCACATAAAATTGAGACGGTTTTTGTTTACCCATTGTTGCATTTTTTAATGAAGCGTTTCACCCTATTAGGAGTTGTTTTATTAAGTAAGTATAATTTATGTTCTAATTCAAATCTCATCGGTGCACAGTTAACAGTTTAGGTCAGTTTAGGTCGGAGAAACTTTTAGAATTATAATATTTGTATCAATCAACATTTATTTTGTTTCTAACTCTACTCGTTAAAACATACTTCTTCATAGAAATATAAGTAAAACTAAAGAAATATGAGATACATAGTATTTCCTTTAGTTATAATTCAACACGAGTAGTGAGCGGACGTGCTCTGTTGTTATTAATTATGTCAATATTTGTGTTTCTGAAGACGGGATAAGCACGAGAAACTTTGTTATTTATGTATCTGCAGCAAAGAAACATCTATTAACTAATTACTATCCGGATTATACGTGGTTATTATTTTGATCATTATATATAGAATGGGACTCTTTTCTAATATTCTACAGTTTCTGAAAATACGCAAAAAATCTATTGGATTTGAGCGTGTTTAAAGAACTTCAGAACATAACAGACATGTTAAATTGCCGATTGTGTTATGAAAATGAAATGTGCAAAATAAAGGAAGCGAGCGAATGCGAAGAATGTAATTAAAACAGCAATAAAAGAGCACATTTTACAGCTTTCGACCGCGGCGTTATACTTCCTGTAAAGGTTATTATCTGCTTTTTAAACTTCGCTTTCAACTGCGTGAATTAAAAACGAAAATATAAAACGATGTGCCTTAATTTCGTCTGTCTCGCGCGAAACAATAGGAATGGGGAAGCGACCGTAGCTTTTAACGTTTGCATGGCTATAGCTGCCTGTATTTTATTGTGTGTAGCCAGAAAATCGTTCGCTTTTACAAATTCGGTATTTTTTATTTTATTTTATTCGGGTATAAAATGGTGGAGTAAAGATTTTTATGGGTATGTGCTTCGGGATGTTTTATGTATTTGCATTTTACTTTACAAAGTAAACTTTACACCGTATAGTTGCTTTGCTTCAACAACAAATTCATTACGACCTATATTTAGGTCACATAAAAAGTTACTTTAGACCTTAAACTATAACGTCAGTGTTCGTATCACGTCTATTGTTTTTCATATTTCTGGGCACGACACGAGATCAATCTTTAAAAGGTATCCGGTCATTGTTGGGTCCTGACATTGATTAATGAGCTCAATATATTGTTTCTTTCCGCTGCTTGGAGAGACTTCTTTTTATGTGCTCTAATTTTGTAAGAGATTACTCTTTAAAATAAAAAGATTCTGACAGTGTATCTACTGATTTACAGAGCGGATTATATAAAAAATATTAGCAAAATTGGAATCGTTGGCGTCTGTGCCGAACCTTGCTCTCCTGGGAATTCAGGCGATACATTCATTATACTTACGAATTAGGTACGAGATTTTGTAATTGTTTTTTTTTCATAGACCGTTTCAGATCATCTCTATGTTTCATTCTTCTAGACTCTAGGGGCCTTACCACAAAAACTTTGTCACTTGTTCAACGCGTGTCTTATGTCAGTTTTATGTCAAACTCCACATATGAATGTCGTGTTTAAAAGGTGTTTAGGCTAAAAAACTGATAAACACGGTTTTTTGGTAATAAGGTAAATGAAGACCAGACCAGGCTTGTAGAATTGGCGACTAAAGTCATATACAACGGCTGGATATAGCTTCCAAATCCGATATAATCCCTCAATCCCACGACATCAAATCGGAAGAGGGTGAGGTGTTATTAGTAGGGGACTGCAATAGCAGGGGGCTGAATTATTTTTATTGACTCTTACAATGTTCGCGTGTGACGCCAAGCAACTAAACATTTTTAATTTGCACTTCTTTATAATAAAACTAGATTTTACCCGCGGCTTCCCGTGCGTAGATGTCGTAAAAGGGGAACGTATTATCGGGATTAAAAGTACCCACGTGTTAATCAAGGTTATTTGATTTGGATGTAGTTTCATCCAAATCCATTCACCCGTTTTTGCGCGAATCTGGAACATACATCAAGACAAACACAAAGACACTTCGTTACCATTTTATTATATGTATACCTAGATATCGATAACGAGCTGCTGTAAAAACAGCATTAATTCAATAACATAACTTTGTTTAGTAAGCCGAACAAGATTGAAGTGAAGATGGATAGACTTGATCACAAAGTGAATATAAAGCAAGCAAGTAGAATCTGAACACTATCCCAACACATGGTGCGCCGACATGAAGGCGGCAAAAACTGGACTAGCTTTACTCCGAAAAATGATGTACCACAGTAGATACACCCACAGCTCAACGTGTTTGAATAAACATAAAAAGCCGCTTCATCTTGATTGGCTAATTTTAGAAGATTTTTCTGAAGTTAATTACTTAGCTATCAGTCAGAGCAGCGTGGGCGCGAATGTTGATAAATTGTATTTTTTGTGATTCGTAAATCCCGTAATAGCCAACCATTTCCTAATTTTACTCAACGAAAATCTAAATACGGTTTAAAAGTATCTTTTGAGTTCAGAAACCAATATGAAATAGCCGTAGTCGACCGAGCTAGGATACAAATAGGCACCCAGCATGCCCATAAATATCGGTCACAGACAGCTTCAATTTTATGAACGTATTCCGAATACATTGGAACTGAGCTCCAGTTCTCTACTAGCGAGTCTACCGACCATAATTTTACGCTTCATGAGACACTCTGAAAGTGCCTTTACATCACGAGTAGCTTAAGATAAAAGAAATTCCTCTAAAATATCCTAATAACAGTAGCTTACTTGACACATATTAAGATAAGGCAGGCGCGGAAAGCCGCCTTGCAGCGTCAGCCTACTTTGGTGTCTGTGTGTTAGTGTTATACCTACTTAAGTAGCAGTGCAGACCAAATTCTGCGGCGAAGGCTTACCTAACAGACTGCAAAATGCAAATGAGTGAACAGTTGTGGGGAGTTGTATGAGAGCAAACGTTTGTAGAGTGCGGCCGAGCGGAGCCGCGCCGCGCCGCCGCCGCCGCCCCGCCGCGCGACTAATCTTTTATCATAATAGCGCACTGCATTCGTTCTAGCCACACGCTGCTGATTGTACTAAAACGTTAATGTATTTAAACAATAACATTGTTAAACGAGCTCAACGTAAAAGCTCAATGTTTTCGTTAATTCATTTTGGGATATGTTTGCTGATGGATTACCGTGACTAGCGCAAGTGCGCAGCGAATATTTTATCATAACGCAAAATGAATGATTTTTCAGAACGAATTAATTTTGATCCTTCATCATTTTCTTTGAAGTACTTGCTGTTCTTGTAAACCAAATTAAATTTTAAAACGATAGCCACTAATTACATGTTTAATTCCACGAACAAGTTTCGTGAAGCACTAGCTACGACCTACGTACACAATTAGGAACTGGAGCATCACTTCAAAATACGAGTTCTTAATTAAAATAGGTTATTTTCTTTTGGTTAAAACAAAATATTGTGAGACTAGCTGCGCCCCGCGGTTTCACCCGCGTAAGTCTCGATCCCGTGGGAATATCGGGATAAAAAGTATCCTATGTGTTAATCCAGGTTATAAACTATCTGTTGGCCAAATTTCATCCAAATCCATTCAGCCGTTTTTGCGTAATTAAGTAACAAACATCCAGACTACCTAGCAGAATAGCTGCCGTCTAGAAGTGTTTGCTCTGGCTTTAGTTAAAAGCACTGCTTTTACTTTATTTCTTTCTCTTTGTTAATGATGCTGGATTATAATAGGGTCAAAGAGAAAACTAGTGATGCGTGACCCTTGTTTTTTAAGTAACGTACATTAACCCAATAGCCAGACATTTTTCATTATAGACAAGTCTTGCCAATTCCTAAGTATTGATTCTATCAATTGAACGTGAACTCCGTACAAAAAAGCTAGCGCCGTTCATTTCCCGGAGGCACGCCGATAACGACCTTACATACCTTTAACCTCTATTTTCAATTATTCATAAATTAAATTCTACACTGCTCTCTCGCTACCAGGGATTATATCCCTTTGATTACATTCAATGTTCAATCATTTTCCTCATGGGCCCTCATAAAAGTTCCTGTCGGTTTTCGCCTTAAGTCCGACGTCTGACACAGAATTGGTTTTAGAGATTTAAAACGGTCCGTCGTCGTCGCCTTATCGATGTAAAGGACGACAATTTGTGAAGTTAATTAAGTGAACAAAGCGTATACGTTAGATAACTATCTGGAGCATTGTTCTAAGAACAAGAATGGATGCTCTCCTCTACAAGTTTCTTATCGCTTTGCGTGAGTTATCCTCGCGAACCCCGGCCAACAGTTGAGTTGTTACGCTATATTCCGAGTAAAGCGTACAAGCCACATACATAGTAATTATAGCTCACTAAACTAATATCTTACACTCTGGGTTATAATAAACATGAAATTTACTTGTAATTAAGAGCGCGGTAGTACGTTACAACAACTAATTAATAGAAACAGCTTGCGCCGTTTTATAGTCAGTGTTAAATTGGCGGAAAATGTTTGGGCGGGTGCTGCGTGCGTTGTACCAACAAATTAAAGGATACGTTTTTTTAGTGTCGGCGCAGAGCGTAATGCAAATAAGAGACTTGATTACGGATTAAATAGACGTAAAATTAATATGATTTTATTCAGTTTCACACCAGGATTTCTATGTACGAGTAGCAGTCGAATATGTTGTCAAATTTTTCGTGTACTTTCCGGAATTCGATGTGCAAAAATCTCACCATGAACACTTAGGTGAAGTGAGCTGTCAATGGAGTCAATCCCTAGCATTAAGTGGAATAACAGCTACCTTCACCAATGTTTTCACAGTGAGATGTTTTACAGAATAGACCGCTGAACTAACCGTGTGTGCTAAACTTCGTACACACAAGTAGTTTTAATGACAATACTATATTATAATTCTGGGGCTTACCCAGCTGCCCCCCCCCCTGCCACCCCCTGCCCCCCCCCCCCTGGGTACGCCCATATTATCACGAATGATCTAATGATAGAGACTGTAAGTTACCAGAAAAGCGATTTCCAAAAAAACTTTTTTCCGGTTTTTTTTGCCTACTTATTTCCATTTAAATTATTCTGACTATCTGAAATATAAAGTAATATGTTGATGTGTATCGCCTCATTATGACAGTGATCAATTGACACCCACACTGGCTTTGTGGTCTAATTATAGACATTGAATTATTATACCATGCGTTAATGATGGTTCTGATAGATAATTAATTTTCCAATTCTACCTTCATCATTGTGTTTTCGAATGATTGAACGTTTACAGAGATAAATTTTACTACCTACAAATTGGTATCCCATTTTGCCCACTAATGAATTTTACGACTCCACCCATATTCTAAGTAATTTGCTATACTCCACTCCACGTCGACTCCGCTTCCATCAGTGACATTGATAGTTAAAACTTATTATAAATTGACATATACTTACGTCAATCCGTCCTCAATTTTCCTTAGTGGAGGTGAGGAATCATCTGCCAAACTCAAGGTAGAAAACCTAACTTAACACATTCGAGTACCTCCTTTTTTTCATAGAGCTCATGTGCCATGCCTCCCCACATATTGCTAGTGGACCCTCCTGAATAATCTTCTAATAAGTATAATCTTAAGTAGAGTTGAACTCTTCAGTGAGGTGAGCCCATGTTTATATTGACTGCTAGGCTGCTCGATATTTTTGAACTTAGGTGTAAGCTGAATCTACTTATGAATACAGTCCTGCAAGCTCCTGCTGGCAAATGCCCGAAAAACATATTTTTCGTTTGTGAAAACACAATTTGGCACAAACGGCATTTCAGCTGCAAGTCTTGACTAGGAGAAATGGTTTATCATTAGCTAGACCAACAAAAAATAACTCGGGCGGTAGGTAATCATCAATTTCATTCGTGGATATTTTAATCATGTGTACTTATGTCTGTTTATTTTATTATATTTTTTATACTATTTATTGTACACCACAAAAATATATAACAAAAAAAAACCTTATCCCTTTTTGCAAACTCTACATAATATGTGTACGTGTTTTTTTTTTTCTTTCAAATCTTTGACAATTGTTAACAACCAAGAAAACATTCCGTAGAATTACTTTAGCATTGATTGAAGCAGCACGCTACGCTTATTTTGTGTTTGGTAAGGACAGCATGTTTTTTTTATGTCATTTCAAGCAGCGCCGGATGTAAAAATTCGTTGAACATGCGGACTTGCGATTAAGACTAAGACCATTTAAGGGGCGTTTCTGCGGTCGTTGTCATGGTGACCTAAGTCTAGTATGAGTCGACGAAGTGAGTTCAAACGGCCTTAGAATATTGTCCTGACACAAGTCAGCTTGGGAATCGAACCCAGAATCGCACACTCAGCAGCACCACTTCTTTCGACTGAATGAGCGCGGTAAGTTTCAGAGATTAAACATTATTCATCGTGTGGTTTCCACTGAAAAGGTCTGCAATTTGTGAAGTTAATTAAGCGAACAAACTCATGCAAGCATATTTTTATCCGTACTTTTATAGAGTAGGCAAAATTTAAAGTGGCTGCCGTTTTATTCAGAGCTGTCCTATTAAAAGTAACATTTATGACACCGCCTAAGTAATCCATTAGCTTTAATCTCAGAGAATCAAAACTTACACCTAATATTCCTGAAGGAGATGAGAATGAGTCGGTTTCATTTAACGGTATTAGTTATAAGCTCCCTATTCTGGCGGGTTCCGTCCATCACGTTAATGTTCCAACTACACTGCTACCGAGCTCGGGTAAATTGCAAATGAACTAGCAAACATTCCGAGCAGAAACTACCTACCTGGTTTCGGTAGATTTTGTTAATAAGAATACCTTTATATGGCACATTATCTGAATGGTACGGCGTAACATTACAGTGGGGCCGGGGTAATGTTTGAGACGCTCACATTACAGTCTAAGACCTAGGTCTATTACATTACGAGCTGGATGCATATTGCATACGGGGAATGGCCCTATCGTTGCAGACTGTGTCCAAATAAATGTTATTCTTTCTTGCTTTCTTTCAGAAGAGGATAGACCATGTTAAAAATATAGTTTTTTTTTTTCCTAATGTATGGGCACAAAAACAATGTTATCATAGCGTAAGTAGACATTTATGGATTGCAAATTGATGTACTGAAGTGGAGACCGGTATCCATATTTAAAGAAATAACTGGCACTACATAATATTTAATAACACTAATTGGTATTCCCATGAATAAAAGCGCGTTTGCGAATGACTCTCGGTTAAAAATATTCTTATACTAACTGTTGCCCGCGACTTCGTCTGCCATCCACGATGAAAAGTAGCCTATTGTCTCCTTCTCCGGGTCATGGTCTACCCATGTGCCAAATTTTATCCAAATCCGTTCAGCCGTTTTAGCGTGAAAGCGTAACAAACAAATAAACTCATTTTTTATTTTTATAATATTAGTTATGAAGTTAGTATTGTGCCTATAGGTACTGAACAGACTATATAGCAGTACCTATGGCCACACATACATTATAATATAGTACCTAAACACACTAGAACACAATAATCCACGATCGGAGAGTCGATAATGACGTCTTTGTGTACGTGTGTCTTTGTGAGGAGACTCAGGAAACAGGGACAGCTAAAGTGCGTCATCCACCCACGGAGTTACTTCGATTCAAACGAGTTTCTAAATTGTACGTCTACTTACGAAAATCACACGTATCCCGTATACGTACTAATTTGCAAATGGATTAATTCACGAGCTTATTTAAATTTTAATTTCCATGAATTGCGTCTTTGAAGCGTTTGAGTGAGAGCATGTAATGTGACGGTCGTATTAGTGGTGTGTCGGGCTTAGGGCGTACGGCGCGTTGACGGTAGTCTCTGATTCCGGCTGCCAATAATACGCACGTGATCCGCGTCGGCAACGAGACCTTTTCAGAACCTCTCGTGCGGTTCTGTTATTGAAGAAAATACTTATATGTATCCTGACATATGTAGGATGACTCATTTTGTCACGTGCGTAAGTCAGGGACGCAACAGTAAAACTGTCCGTTTCTCGGAACGAATAATCCAACATTTTGTTTCAAAAATAAGGCTGTGATTTTTCTAGGAATGGTTTCCTTCCTTCCATTGCAATGTAAATATATACTTTCAGTAAAAATGGAATCGCCATTCAATCCTTGAAAATGTCGATACTCCTCATTGTAAACATTATACAGAATATTAATTGTTCTCGACTGTATCCGTAGTTCTGTGTTTATTTCCATATCACACGTATGTAAATGATGATAACTACCATTTTCCCGCGACTTCGCCCGCGCGGATGTCGGATAATATCCCACGGGAACGTACTACCGGAATTAAAACTAGACTATAATTATCATAATACAGGTTACAAACCGTGTGCAAAATTTCAGCTAAATCCGTGGAGCCGTTTTTGCGCCAATCCGTAACATACATCCAGACAAACAGACAAACGGAGAAAAATTCTTTGTTTGGTAGTCTTTTATTAAAAAAACCGCTTTAAGGGGGATGCGCTAGGGTAGCCCGCGAACTTCAAATTTTCTTACGTTTTTTGCAATTTGCAGGTCAGTATCAGGTTGAAGAATTTCGCGGGCTACCCCAGCGCATCAACCTTAAGAAACTGAAAATCACTTGTTATTCCCGTCATTGTGATAATTTTTGTGATCTGGACCATCCCTGGGAACCTTCCGGTGAAGGAGATATTGAAGGAAAAAGTTCGAACTTTTTCAGACTTTTTTTTAATGAAAGCAGGTTTTAAATGTTTATAACTTAATTTTAAATAGGGAATTTAAAATTAAGTAATAACATTTACTTCCTTTCTTTAAACAACTTGCTTCCTTTAACAAACCCTGAACCGCTGCATGCACATAAACACAATGTTTTGCGTGCGTTACGTTGCGAACTACCGTAAACAGCGATTTTTCGCAACAAAATTAAAAGTCGTTTCCGTTTCAATTTTACTTAATTTGATGTACATAATGCGTAATTGACGGCATTTGTATTTTTTATTTATTTTTTGTATTTTTCTGTGACAATGCCAATAAACGCATTTTTCTTTCTTTCTTTCTTTCTTTTATTTTACACCCTGTGTGTATAGATATACAGGTTACAATATGTATGATACAGATGATTGAATAGTTTTACTTCCTAATTACCGTCTTCTGAAACTACATACGACTAATTTACTTTAAGTTACTAGAAAATACAGATTTTTACCTTCAAATTGTAACTCTATCATATAAACTGCATTTGTAAGACCCATACCGGACGGTCCTCTTGAATATATTGCCTTTCAGTTTGAAATATGCACCATCTGTTTTTCAAAGGTGTCATAAATCAAATAGAAGACTGGGAATTTGTTCGAATATTTTATTATAGCATTATGTTCTAATCCTAATCCTATGCTAACTAATAGTATAAATGCGTAATATTATAAATGCGAAAGTGAGTTTGTTTTTTACGCTTTCACGCTAAAACCGCTGAACGGATTTGGATGAAATTTGGCACATAGGTTGACCATGACCTGGAAAAGGACATAGGCTACTTTTCATCCTGGATCGCAGACGAAGTCGCGGGGAACAGCTAGTATTCTCATAAAGTCAACTTCCAAGATAAGGCTCAATATTATCAGCAGGTACTTATAATATTTATTAAAAATAAGATTATTTTATTTGAATATCTTCATAGGTATAATCAATGTTGGATATGACAACGACAAAGATAAACCTCATGCACATATAAACCTAAAACCTTACTTATACTAAGTTTTAGGTATAGTTATAGGTTCAATATATATTTGAATCACATGACCTTTAAAAACACCGGACCATTTAAGTGGGCAAATGGCGCAAAATGAACAAGTACGCATATTTTACGTTACATCATGCCAGTACCATTCTACATTAATAACATTTTAAATTATACAAGTAAATAGATTTTAAACCCAATTCGATTGAACACAATGACAACATCCTCGGATGTCGTTGCTAATTTTATTTGACTTCCCTCGAATGCGCATTATTTTTTACAGCCAGTTGCAGTTTCGAGAGTCTCTATCCTAGGCACAATAAATTCCGTTACAATTCCGATAATAGATGTCTCGCACGAAATATATGTTGACATTACAGCCGGGTATAACGCCGAGCGCCAAAGAAAGCAATACAAATGTTTACTACTAAACATAATGGTGCACCAAAATATATGTACAACCCCAGTTTTTTTTCCAATTTATGAGAATACATACTAAGATCCTCATAATGAAAACGAATAAATAACAAAGCAAACGAATAATTCAGTATTATACCAGAAAAACATTTATGTATGTACTAGCTGCGCCCCGCGGTTTCACCCGCGTAAGTCTCGATCCCGTGGGAATATCGGGATAAAAAGTATTCTATGTGTTAATCCAGGTTATAAACTATCTGTTTGTCAAATTTCATCCAAATCCATTCATTAGTTTTTACGTGGAAGAGTTACAAACATCCATCCATCCATACTTACAAACTTTCGCGTTTATAATATTAGTTAGATATGTATACATTAGTCTATGCCACTGACTGATTTCCAACTAAATCCTGAGAATGTAAATCAGTGTAATTGCAAATGTTTACATATTTACGATACCAGACTAATGAAGTCACAGAGAGCTCTATCCGTGAATATCCCTACTAATTAAAACGCTATGTATGTACTTAGAAAGTAAAACATCGAATGTAAACTGTGCCAAAACCAAATGAATAATAATCTTCGTAGCTACGAGTCTACTACAAAAGACCTCCGCGAGTGCTACGAAAATGCTACGAACGCTACGACACTCTAATAGAAACGGTAATGTTAGATTTAAGATAACATAATTATCCATGTTATTAATTATTACCATATCCATGTTATTAAGAATTTATAACATTAATTACCATTAAAACATTTCTAATTCAATTTCTCTTTATAAAATGGAAATCTAGATATTGCTGTTCATTTTATGGAATTTAAATATTATTAGCATTAAGACGTAATGAAAATATTTATAACGCTTAATTATTATTATTTACTGTTGTCGACGGCTTTTCAGGATTATGCGAAGCGGGAAAAATGTCAGCAGCAGTAATGTTTTCCTCAAATTTATGTTTGTGTTGCGGTTGTATCGTATGGAAACCCACGTTTGAGATGGTTGTCATAAACAGTTATTAATCATCGTGTCACCCGTGCAACTTCAAAGGCTCGCTTAATCAACTGCGAATGGTTCAGGCGTCTGAGCCATTACTCAACATGCTCGTTTACACATTCTTGCCTGACGTACTCGTTATCTACTCATACATGTAATCTAAAACTCATTCGATTCTACTGTTTCCGAATTCCGAATACAAAGACCGAGTTAGAACATTCTTAAGAAAAGTTGGCCAACATACAGTACACCAATGTTTGCGTAAGTTTCAGTAATTCATCAGTCAAACGTTGACGTTTGAATTTAACGAGATATCTTGTAAAAGTTCCGTTTAAGCCGTGCTTCCACAATGCATACGAGTTGCAAGAAGTTATGGTAACAGCGACGGAAAAGTTTTCCGGGAATATCTCGATATTATTAGTCTGCGCGCTTCTACTCAAGTATTTATCTTAGAAAACAAGATAAAGCTGGACTTTGTACAAATTTGAAGGCATTGTGAGAGTCATGCCAAGTACATTGAAGCATTAAATTAAATGGTTTAATGTTTTTCGTCTGGTTTGTGTAATCCCAGTTTGGGGCGTAGAACCCAGTCTTTTATGTTCGTCTTTGTATAAGTTTGATTGGTGGCCCTCATGCATTTGATGACGACCCAATTAGTCCAACTTTTTGCGACCCGTCACGAACGAATATTTGTATAGATCACAGATATTTCGTCAACTCTGTGTCTTTTGTTTGATTTTTTATCTTGTAATCACGTTACTGAAATTACTATACGTACATTATAATTTTTTCTTTTTATAAATAGCCCAATTAACAAATACACTGTAAGATAATTTTCACACTGTAGAAAGCCTAAGTCCTTGCTTAGAGACGACACCCTCAAAGGATGATATTATGCTTCATTCACAGCCACAACTATACGTCTAAATGACGGAGATGTTCGAATCGAGTACAAAGCGAATATGTTACCTCGTCACGGCCACTTAAGGCTGATCGCACGCCTCGACACAAACCTAAATAGGTTCAGTCAAACAAATAGATTGGTGTACACATTACTAACTTGCAACTACTTTAAAATAATTTTGTGTGTTGAGTAGCATTATTTGAACTTAAGTACGTACTTTTAAACAGTCAAGGAGTCGGCCAATTAATCAGCATGTTGAAACTAGGTCAGACCAGATGTATGAACGTAAATCGTACGCAAATCGTACCCCATGAGAAAGAGGCGTGAATTTATGTACGTATGCATTTTTTTATCTGTGTAGTGGAAATATTATAGTTTTTAATTGTATACCAAATGTTTGTTCGACTGTACATTCACATGTTGCCGGTTTGTCCTCATTGCTTCAAAGGATATCGGTTTCCAAAGCAAGGGAACTCGGTTCTAGACTATTCTCGGTTCAATAGCTACCTATTGTGTGATACGTTCTTGGAGTATTGAGAGGTACATCTGTCATAAAGGACTTGTGCAAAGCTAGTTTCATGAGAAAGTCATCTATGATACATAAGTACATATATGTCTTAGAACTTTCACCAATTTTGGACCAATTTCACCAATTAAACTAAACCGCGTTCAAGAGCTGTCACTAACTGCCATTGTTGTTAGGGAATATTGACACTGACAGCTCTTGAACGCGGTTTAAATGTGCTGTTCCCGTTCATTTTCATTGGCGAAATTCTCACTTAATCTTTCTCTTATTGGCAACCGTTGAATCGCTTTGTATATCGCGCTAAACGTACCTATTATCACTAACAATATTTTACTTATTCTATCTTGCGTTTTTTGTGTTAACGAAAATATAGATATCAAGATTGTGTGATATTATTTTCGATATCCAGGCCAAACAAAGGTTTATTCGGTCTTCTATGAGGTGTAAGTAAGCTAGCTCGGAGTTAGAAAATTAACCAATTATAACTCTATTACCTTGTTAAAACGTGGGTAAACACGTACTTCCACAAATTTCGAAGAATACTTGTGTGGTTGGTATTCAATAACAAAAGTTCAGTTGTATTGTTAGCAGTTTTGAGAATAATGTGGGAATGTGTGCAAAACTTCCATATTAACGTTCCATTGAATCGATACAAAATTCCCCTATATTTCCCTGCTTTTGACCTCATAATAGGGTAAAAGTATCCATATCACCGGCAGACACTATCAGTGTTTCGACTGGAATCGACACACATAGCTTTGAGAGGTCAAATTCATTCATCACATCAACATAATTGGAGCACTGACGTCTGACATGGAGCTTCTATTCGGTGGCGGAGAGATGAGATGCATTTAGGGAATTTATGAACTCACTGCCAAATAAACAGTGTAATCCTTGAAAATGTATGAGAGTGTGCTCGTAGAAGACGGCGCTGGGCATTTTTAATGTCACTACAGTAATTATGTAATGATGATATTAAAATCCTAATGTAGGTATGACTTTGCTTTCAATTCAAAAATCGAGCAACGAGCCTTCATAAATAGGGGCATGCAGGTATATAGTACCTATAATTTGCTATCAGTAGCTGACTCCTGATAAATCGTAAATAGTTAATTAAAACCTAATACTAGACACCTTTTTGAAAACTAAAATTCCGATAATTTCCACGTTCTAACTATTAATAATTTAAAAATAGAAGTAAAAGGTCTAAAGGAAATTGCTTCGGTAAGTAAGGTGTCCCGGGCGAGATGAGGGAACGAGTCGATAAGACGCGAGATAGTCCAGATGTTGGAGTTAAACTTTGCCTACGAGCGCGCTACTTAACTCTCTATTTTCTAACCCCACAAGTTTGTAAGAAACGGTTCCGTATATAAATTTATAGCTTCAGAGGATTACACTCACAAAATGGAAGTTTGAACTTCGTCGATGTCTCTGGAAAATGTTATGATACAATATAAAGTAACGTTGAAATATTTAAGCGACTATTTACTTTGCATTAACTTTTTACGACTGCCTATAGACACAAAGAATAGGAATGAGTCAATAATAAATTATCAAACAGGCACTTTACACGAGGACGCAAACCGAGTAAGACGTTCAGAAACACCTTTTTGGGAACCCTCGTGGGAAATCTAACGCCGAGTGTCATTACATTACGAATAAAACAGCCTTTTATTTCCGTAACACGTTTCGTGGAATGAAATCGCCACTATGTAACAACTCCTCATCAGCTCCCCACGAAATAGGCGAAGAAAACTGTATCGAAAGTTATCAGAGCATTGGGTCAGGAAATATCGCAACATTGTTGGATAAATAAAAGCATATTGCTAGCAATGATGGGTCGCACACGGCTCGCTGCCTCTTGTATCACGTCCCTCGAGATGAAACGAATGAGCATTACCCTCGCCGACTGCGAAACATTCCCTATTCCACCACTGATATTGTAAGGAACCGCGGTTTTTTTAACCTTCACCGAATTTGAATGATTACACACTAGAAGCAAAGTTCACGCTTTTATATACAGCAGTACCAAAGTTTCCCACTCATAAGCTTGTTAATAGCCAAATTGACACAGTAAGTAAGTATATAGGTTGGTAGAAGTTATGTCCATTGCCGGGTGGCAAGTAAATGGTGCTATATATCACGAAGAAACGTAATTGCTGGAGGTAACTAGTTTAAACGTGAAAAGAGTACCTTTCGTAACAGATATAAATGGTACAACTAGCACTTAGGAGTAGAATGTTAAGGCCATAATATCTACATTAAAACGAAGTAGCGGTGGCCGTATCTGGGTCGTAACTTTAATAGGGACACATTTTACGTCACATCCATCCTTATCTATGGACTAATATCAGGAAGATCGACGGGTAAAGTACTCTGAGAGTGATTATGCGCGGTTACCCGACGAACATTTTCTAGCGTCATTATGCGTTACGAAAATGGCAGTCGGGCTAGCAACCCCACGACCATAACGATAAGAGGAAATTGTGATGTTAAGCAGCCAGGAACCGTTACGTTCCAAGTTCACGATTCACTAGAAATAATAAAAAGATACAGTGTAGCCGAGATAAATGTACGAATCAGAGGGCTATTAACATCGTTTTGCGGATGAGCGGCGACAGTAATTGCCATGTCGGCGTGCGGACACAAAATTTATGGCGCCCACTGCGGGTAATTGAGTCGACTCGCTAGTTACTGTGTGGCCTCCGCGACACCTGCCAAACACACTAACACTCTTATGAGGAAAAAAGCTTAATGATTACGGGAAACAAAGGAACGCACTTCTGTGTTCTGAATTGCGTTTACCGTAGGTACGCCTTTTTATAAAGATTTTCTGAATGGAAAATGAATAGAAAAACTACGGTACGAGCGGCATTAAATTTAATTAGGTATACATATTTAACATCTGCTGTTGATAATGCGTTGAATGATACTATAACCTTACTTAAAACGTTTCTGGTGAAAGCAACTTAAACAGGTTAATATCAGCTTTCCTCCTTAATCGCATTTCCTGTTATCCTTTATTACACGATCAAACACACCTCCGCTCACTTATTAACCAATAACGCACAAAATAGGGTAAAATTATGGAAGGGAAGAGAAAATATGCGTTTAAAATATTTTTAAAAGGTGCAATACTTCCACATATAAATCCCTACTGCGTAACCAATTAATTGCACATATTCATATCGCCATAACTTTAGTAAAGTTAATTATATTGCTGCAGGTTTATAAACTTTTTCTTTATCGCGTGATGTCGGAATAATATCCATTTTCGTGCAAAATCCAAACGATCAAGGTCAGAGGAAATCCTTCAATAGATTTGATGAGCCAGACCTCATTAATTCCGTTCAGTCAAAAAAAGTTGAATTTTTAAGGCATATTTTTTTATAATTTCGATTATCTTTGGAATTGCTTCCAATTTAACCTTTTCAATTCATTTCAAAATTATATTTTTTCATAGGTTAGTATTTTTCTACCACAAGGGTAACACAATTTTTCTAACACTCCTTTGTCGAGCTTAGAAGTTAATGATTATTTGGGGTTAATTGTTTATTATAATTAATCCGCACACGGCTATCCCGTTTCGTATGTATTGACGGCTTATTCTCAATATTACGGCAGTCTTCATTATTTTATGAAATAACCTAATTGCTTCGGATTAGGGTTCACATATTTACTAGGGACTAGCGAAAGATTAAACGAAAATAGGGAGATAATACCCATGAATAACGATTTTCTAGAAACGACACTTCTGTAGGAGGCGATGGGAGGTAGTACCTACTTAAAGAAAACTATGGAAATATGCGGGTAAACTTTACAAAAGCTCAAAAAAACAAGAGGTCAACAAGTGATATGCAGGATTGAATGTTTATAAGCAACAAATCTCTGCAATAACAAGTTTTTTTTTTATATTACTAGATATTACTTAAACTCGCGACAATCTAAGAAGTCCCTTTTGACAGGTATAAAAATGCATAGTGTAGCGATGAAAAAAAAATTGGTTTCTTATAAACTGATTCTCGAGACATATCGATTGAACAAACATACTTAGAGAGTTTGTAATCGACGACTTATCTACATTGCTTAAAATTGATTCTCAAGGCTTAACGTTTTAGTATATGTACGAGAACAAAACGTCAAAACGGACTTCTTAGATTGTTGCGAGTTTAGTCCTAAAAATCCAAAGAAAAGTGTGACGTAAATAAGCGATTTATATTTAATTGTTAAAGCCGTATCACTTCGTCGTCGCGAGTAACTGTTAGCACGAATTCTCAGTGCTCCCACGGAAATGTTTCCACTAAAGCACAATAACGTACTTGCGAGGAGCTGTAAGCGGATTATGAGAGGTTCCGAAGTAGGCTGCTTTGAAACTCGCAAGAAAAGCAATATCCATTATCTTGGCGGGGCTTTGTGTGTCGACCGCTGCGCATTGTTGGGCGCTTGCAGCGGCCGCGCCCGCACCTATATATTGTTTGACTTGAGAGGCATTGGACCCTGGCTTACCTCACGGAAAAAAATTAAAATCATGTCGGGAAATTTTGGCTTTTGTATGAAATTTTTTTCATTCAATCTTTTTCCTTTACCTAAATCCATAAAATATTAAACTATATAATTGGGTAAGTCTACTAATTTATAAACTTCGCAATGGTTTCACCTTTGAAAATTTTTGACAGATTTTGTATGGCGGATCTGTCAAAAAATTACAATAGATATTTGCAACATTTGTAAATTAGTTGACTTGGCTCCCAGATTAACGGGACCTTTGTACTCATATTATAATTATGTCGTATCTCTATGTATTTTACTGTGTGTACATAAATAATAAAATAAATAAACGGGAGCACCAAATCAAGTTTAATGGTCACGCCAGATAACTACACATTTGCGAGTGTATTCTGCACAGGCCAACCGAACCACCAGAAACCAAACATTTGTTTAGCACTCGACTGAGCACGGGGTACATAGTACAATGCGTACGAGTTATTAAAGCTCAGAAACAACGCTCCAACGAAACCTTCCTAAACAACAAGAATCCTAATCCTAACTAATATTATAAACGCGAAAGTTTGTAAGTGTGGATGGATGGATGTTTATTACTCTTTTACGTAAAAACTACTGAATGGATTTGGATGAAATTTGGCAAACAGATAGTTTATAACCTGGATTAACACATAGGATATCCCGATGTTCCCACGGGATTGAGACTTACGCGGGTGAAACCGCGGGGCGCAGCTAGTATTGCATAAAAATATGCATTCCTTCGTATAAGAGTGCCTGATAAGGAAATAGAATAAGCAGGTACACCAAAGGGTTTTTATTCGTTATTGTAATAATTACGTAATTGATCCTTTTATTCGTATACTGCACATGACTGTATAAGAAACTGTCTGAAATCTGGTATTTTTTTATTAGTTATTTGCTCTATAAGCTTTTATTTTTTGTTTGATAACTGTACTTAGCATTTTCATATAAATTAGTTTCACAGCATTTCTCTGAGCTAGGAAACCTTCCGTTTGAAAAAGTTTCTATTATATTATTCACGAGTAAATAAGTATGTAAATGGGCGTGCAACAAACTTTCTTAACAGTTCTAAGTACCCTGATTTGCGAACTCGGCGCCAACACTTGATGCAAATATAGCTTCAAACTCGTACCAGTAGTTTTATTGAAATATTTTGCATACAATAGTTATAACTTTGTGAAGCGCTTTGGAGTTTGAAATTATATAACTTCACCTGAAAACGGAAATCCAACCGTCAGGCGGTTACATGAATGTTACAACAATTTAAATAAAAGACTTTTCTACAAGTACTTGAATTTGTTTAGTTTTTTTTTGTCTTTTTTTCATTATGTATACACGGCTACACATCAAGCTATACATTTCCAGTTTATACTGATCTCGCATTGTATAGAATTTCCTTACATGCGAGGTCAGCTTATGCTGGAAATGTATAGCTTGATGTGTAGCCGTGTGTACTCACTCATTTTTACGTTCCACCCTGTAAAGTCTGAAGTAAATTTACTGACAAAGTTTGTGGTATAGTGTGTTTCATCAAATAGTTCCTATGCCGTAATGTTGGCTCTACTGTTGTAGGACCAATACGAATACGCTACGTCACTGAGGCGCTCCCTAATAGGTCTGTTTGTAAAATATAACAGTGGAGCCAACATTATGGCAATTGACCATTTGATGAAACGCACTCTAATAGTAGATCCACCTGTAACTTATTAATTAATGATAAAACAGATAGATGATAAAGATAGAATATATAGGTTTATTGTTCACCGTAATTGTAACACACCTCATTTACAATATCGTTAGTTTAAGGGTACAGTGGCCGGCTCATTGTTGATAGCGAACGTCTTCCAGACAACCTTCGGATGGATGGGCAGAAAGTACTAGGGTACCGAAGTAATGAGCCATATCAATAATGTAGGTAGGTACAATTATGTGGTATATGCTTTACGAATGTATTAAGGCTCCCACAAACAGTTGCGATATCGCGGGCGCGACAAGGGTAGCTCTGCCTGTCGCACCCGCGATATCGCGCCTGTTTACACGAGCCTTTAAGCTAGGGGAAATATTTAACTGAACTTTTAAAAACTTATTGACCTTCTAAATTAATTCAAGTTTTTTTAAACTAACGAACCTCTAAAACTTTTTGAGCTTCTAATGATGCACACTTTTTTAAATAATTGAGCTTCTTTATAACTTTCTTGCCCTGGTCTCGGTGACTAAGCTAGGGCAGCCCGACCAATTGGGTTAGGCTAGGTTAAAACTGTGACCAACCGCGCTATATCCAAGTTGGTCGCAGTTGGTGGTGTATTTAATGCCTTTTTTGTTAATTGTGCGTTGTTTGTACAGAATAAACAAATTTTCTTTCTTACTGTTTTTCGGACCGCATAAAAGGAATTATTTAAGGTTCACAAAAAGAGGCGCAATCATCAAATTAGAGTATTCAATCATAGTTAGATAAAGGAAAGCAAAATGGCAATTATTAGAGGTTCGATTTGGTAAATTGCCTAAACTAGTCCACGAGTTCAATTTTTCTGATCTGTTTCCTGTCCCAAATTATAACACTCAGTAATAACAAAAGATAAATCAATCTTAATAAAAGCTCTTCGACAGCTCACCAACTTACAATAACTTTTTTACGACAAAATTACGGGCCTTCATAATTGATCCCGATAGTGGAGAGGGCCACGTTTATTGAGGCCTCAATTACAAAGGATTGTCAGCATTATATTTTATTGATGCCTACTAAGTGTTGTTTTAAAAACACTTAGTGACACTTAAATCGATTAACATAGGTAATTTTGTTAGTGTTTTACATGAAGGTTTTTTTGCATAAACTTATTTATTTATAATTAAATAAAACGGTACAACATTATATTAATTAACATAGAATCATACAGTCTCTTAATAATGACAGTTATGTTGTTTATAATTTAATTAAAAACTAACATGTATGGAACAGTGGACTGATTTTTGCATACTTTCTCTCACAAAACACCAGGTATAAAAGTGTATATATATATTTTTTTTTAACTTAATTTTATATGTTTCTTTGTACCTACTTCAAATAATTAACTTAGAACTCGTGATTTTTTCCTAGGTAGGTATTAGGGTTCTTGTAGGAATCAACAATGTACATAATTATACATTCTCCTACGTTAGTTAATGGTTAATGTATTACCGCCTCTGGGCAGTTGCTGCCACAGTATTTTGCAAACACATAATTTCAAATTTAATTAGTTACCTACGTATAAATTACGGTAAACAGTCGTAAACCCAGCTATAGCTGACGGCAAAATTAGGTACCTTCACAAAAAAAAAAACATTTTTACTTACGGATTCTTATATTACCTTCACCGCGTTTTAAATGCGAGTAGAAAATTTGATTACATAAAATTAGGGCGAGTCTTAGAGGGTCTAATTCCAGCGTTGTCGCCTTTACAACAGCCTCGCAAAAATATCTAATATAATTCACGCCCCCAGGGAGAACAATACGGATAATGAAATATCAACAACGGTTCACTATATCTGCCATTTTTTATGATGGTAATCTGACCTCTTGAGGATGGAAATAATAAGGAATGAATATTGTATTACGGGGCCATCGCTCAACCGTGTACACGTGTTTTGGACCAGAACACAAAATCCTGTATTATTAAATTATTAATAGACCAATCAGCAGTCTGAATAAGCGAGTACATAATCATAAACAAAACATGTTTTGCAGGCAACTAATATACCGTTGCCAGGACTAGTTTATAACAAAACAGTTCGCAAGTTCCATCGTACACACGCACCGCGTAGTTATTTTTCATGAACTTTATAAGCCGCTAATCCGCACATATCACGTTACTGAAGCACTGTTCCCATGTTTATTGTCAAACAGGATTAAAGGATAACGCACATTAGGCTTTTCTAGAACATTAACTCCACCGCCGCTGTAAATAAACGACACACGTTACTCTCTAATGTTTCATTGTCGTCGCCCGCCATCCCTTTTTGAATAAATGTACCCGTATATTCGACTCAATATATTTGTATATACGCCCTTATCAGCTGTCGATCTGTGTGCCCTTCTGGTCACACGATTTGAAGCTAAGGTTTTTCTGTTTCCTAGAAGAGCAGTGACCAGCACATAGCGTCTGCAATTTACCGGCGAATGACGTCACTGAAACGTTAATTATTCAAGTAAGTTAGTATAATGTTTTCCTAGTTTAATGTTTCCCTTTCATGACACCCGTCACTGCGGCCATTATGTGGCGTCCACCGCTCTTCTGCCGACTACCTCTGTAGCCGCAGCTCTATCGGTGATAAAGTTACAACGTCACCCGCGAAATGAATGTGCAAGAAAGTTCCGTACCGTACTTACGATGGTTAGCTAAACGAATACAATTAACTTGAAATTAACCATTATGGGGTTCTAGCGGTTGGTAATAAAAGACACTTAGGTACATGTAATGTGCAAATGCAAATACAATGTGCGGCATCTATATACAATGTTTCCATTGTTTGCACGCTGTACCTACAAAATGCAAAAGGCAAATTTTGGCTTATATAAACACTTGGCACTTTGTTTATATTACATAATGGATTTAATTAAAACGGGATGTGTCTGCTCATTCTGGATTTTCGTAATTACAACGCAAAGTGAAGAAATATTATGATATAATGTTCGTAAGCGTTATCGCCTCCACTGTGGAGTTTTATTAAAATCATAAATCCCGTGTCAAATGCACCCGCTCAGTGCCAAGACTGAATAACAGATGTACTATTGTACTTTATGTAAATCAGTTTCATTTCAAAAACGTACCTAATGTAAATAAGGTTCCCAAATGTTGTAACCTTTATAGTAGGGTTCAACATTTTTCTTTTTGAAATGAACACTAAATTTTAACCCAACTGGAGTTCTGGGAATATAAAGTTGCTGAAATATGTATATTTTAAGTTACAATAATGGTGTCGTCGTAACTTACACCTAATTTACCCGTGACAACTACATTATGTATTTATACACGGTTTGTGACTTACTACAAAAGCGTGTCGTTATAGTTATTATAATAATTATGTGGTTAGGAAGATATCTTACTTTTGCGGCGTTCATTCAAATTATGTTTAGTAACTTTGCTGCTTTAAACTCGGCCTCGAGTTTAGGTCTATAAAAGTACATCAAAGTTAACTTATTAGAGAATAAGTTAATAAGCTAATAACTTTGATGGTAACGACTGAGTTTCGTTGTTCTGTTAACTTAAGACTTCATTAAAAATTATCGAGGCGTGCTCAAAAATGTAAGTACAGGATGAAACGCAAGCTTAAGAAAGAACTTGGAGTTTTACAAAATCAATAATGATTACCGTACATTAACAGTATCTACCTACATAGCAGGCTATAGACATGTACCGTTCGTTTTACTCCGAAAATCCCCTAAAACACGTGATCTAGGGGCGATAATGCCCTGAACACGCCTAGCAGCGAGTTTTCAGTGATCACAGTAAAATGTTATCAGTGTACAGGTGAATAACGCTGTAAATCTACTGGAGAGATTATTATATATTAGAGATTATATATATATCTGTCATTAAAAACAATGCCGTGCCAACGAACACCCAGCGACCAAAATTGGTTATCATAAAATAAATGATTTTCAAAGTGCCTGTTTGAATTTGAAGAAAAAGCCACCTCGAACAAAGTTTTTTATTATAAGTGATAGCCTGGTGGTGTGACCGTCGGCGTCGGACTGCAAAGTCATAAGTCTCCGGTTCGAACCCAAGACACGCACGTCTGACTTTTCGGATTCGTGTGCGTATTGTATAATTATCACTTGCTTCACAAACGGTGAAGGAAAACATCGTGAGGAAACCGGCATACCTGAGAGATATTTCTCAACGGCATGTGAAGCCAAGTCAGAGGCCCATAGGTGGCATGAAAACTCAGATTATTCTTTTGAAGCAAATTCGTCACCTCTATTCAATGGAATCGCTGGTTAGTCACTAACCACACGAAAAAGAGAGAAGATCGTACATTTCTTTTTATACCATGTGCAAGTTATTGTGTAGGTACCTTATAAATACCTAGAAAGATTCATATATAATTAATAGAACAGGAATTCTTCTTTTTAACCGACTTCTTCAAAAAGGAGGAGGTTCTCAATTCATCTGTATGTTTTCTTTTTGTGTGTATGTTACCCGATTACTCCGCCAATTATGAATCGATTTTGATGATTCTCTTTTAGTTTGGTTGGTCATGCTTCAGAGGTGGTCCCATATAAATTTTATTAATTTAGCTTGCGTAGTTTTTGAGTTAGCTTCAATAATTACGTATGTTTCCCACTTTGCGTATGTTGACTCCGTCAGTTGACTCCGTTAGTTGACTCCGTCACATAGCAGATAACGATAGACGAATTTGTGTGAGGTAGGTACCACAACTAAAAAGTGAAAAATAAAAACTTTCTACAAAAAAAAAAACAACCGACTTCCAAAAAAAACACTATAAAAGTGAAAAATAACTTTAATTTCGGAAGTCGGTGTCTCTGCTTTTCAATTTTAGTTTTTTGCCACCGACTTACTATACTTACTATATTTGACATCATTGTGAAAAACTATAAGAAACCCTTTTCCTTCACTTACCAACATAAATATAGTATTAGCATTAGTCTGAATGGCAGAATGCGTTTCCGAAGAAACCCGTTGAGTCCCTGTGTAACGGATTATGACAGGATCCGTCCGAGGCTGGGCCCGGAGCCCAAACACGGCCCCAATTGTACACGCTCCAAGAAACTTGTGCGCATTTTAGTTAAACACCGCCTAGCTCACATGTGATAAAAACCCATTTACTCATCAAAATGAACTGGTATGGTTTATTCATTTGTACATAGAAGCTTTATTTGTTAAACATGAAACAAACAATTCTCACAAATTCCTTTTCATGTTTGTGTAATTGCGAGTTACACATCCCATTATAACAAGTGCTCAGGTAGTCTAGTGGTTGCAAGCGCTACTGCTGAGCATGAGGTCCTGGGTTCAATTCCCAGGTCGGGAAAAGTGTTATTGGGCTTTTCGATCTGGAATTTCTCAGTAGCAGCCCGAAGTCTGTGTCCAACAGGTTTACCCCATAATACACGGGACTTACCTGTACAACATTTTTTTTGTTTATGCTAAACCCGAAAAGGGTCATTGTACAGAACAAAAAAAAAACATTTTGCATTTTGAACAACTTTTTCTATGGGACCAATATCGAAATCACGAAAAAAAATCTGCTGTTCCATACATTTGTGTTCACTTCAATCGACAAAATGTATGGAACAGCTGATTTTTTTTGGCATAAACATAAAATAATGTTGTATACTGGCGAAATGTAGGAGTACTATAGGTACATCTCTGACTAAGCCTTCGGGGAAACAAGGCGTGATGTTATGATATTATGTAGTACTTATTTCAATTTATTTGAGAATTGTTTCGATTGTTCAATATTTTTTACATAATTATCTGTAGATATACTATTACATTTCAATTAAAAGTCGTGTGAAATAACAACAACACGAATTCGTAATGAAGCCTTTTCAAGTTGGTGTAGGCTTTCTAACTAGCTTCACTATAATTATAAACATGAGCCTAAATTAAACTACATTTTACTCCGTTATTAATATAAAGTTACGTTTGCAAGCATAAATATAAAACAATTGAATTAAATATTAAACATTGAACATTTATAAAACTATTTACAAAATAATTAAAAACAAATTTAACCTATGTATATTTATAATAACTACTAGCTGCGCCTCGCGGTTTCACCCGCATAAGTCTCGATCCTATAGGAATTTCGTGATTAAAGTAACCTATGTCCTAATCCAGGTCATGGTCTACCCATGTGCCAAATTTCATCCAAATCTGTTCTGCTGTTTAAACGTGAAAGCGTTACAAACAAACAAACTCGCTTTTGTATTTATAATATTAGTTAGGGTTAGGCTAACAAGTTCTTTCATGTAAGGCATCTACTACGTCGCTGCCTTTGAAAACTATCATACTCAATATGAAATACTTTCACGAAGAAGTTCCACATTCGATAATACAACATGAAACACGCTAGGATGTGAACTCTCACGTTTAGGCGAACGCGAGTTCAATTTGCTTTATTTGCTAATTAGTAAAGTTTCCCCTTTGACGTAGGCGACGACGGTACGTCAGTACTCGGTCGCTACGTGCGCGAGTGTGGCACGAGCTTTTCATAATAATTATCATCGTTAGTGAACTATACGAGCCATCCGCGCCGAACCGAATACATCACTGTCACTGTGTGAAAAACTCTTTAACGTTCGATTTGCAATCATTTTAAAATTAAAGCCGAGCAGCATCCGACAGGGAGATTGAGTTTCACGTGTATAATGATGTGGAGGTAATGAAAATGCAATTTATTGCACGATGAGAATAAACATAACAATAACAAATTGAAATTAAAAATCAGTTTCGTTTGTTTTCTTCATTTTTGATGTTTCTTTGTCCGTTCGCCAAAAACGTTCTGTATCCATGATACAGTGAGTGATTGGTTTTTCGGTGGGTGGGCTGCGTACTGTTCGACCTTTATAATTCAAAGAAAACCATAATAATTCACTGTATATATATATATATATTTTCATCACAGAGCGATTCTAATGTCTACAAAATCAATATAATCCCTGTTAGCCACTTACTCGTACCACACCCATGGGATATGGTAGGTTAATCTCAGTCGGGGACCACAAGCAAGCGAAAAGGTTTTATTATTATTTACTAACCAGACACTGTGAATTTATTACCGTTACACGCTTTTTTCCTTATTTATAGGAAAATTGGAAGTCAGAACGTTTCGCTTTGAAGCCACGTCTACCGTTAACATATTGGTCCATTACTTAATAGTCTCATAGCAATACGATTTCCTAATTGCACTCTTGTCTGTGAAATTGGTCATAGTTCCTCACAACTTTTCAAGAGTTTTAAAACCAATTAATTTTAATTTGAGTACCGACTTAAACCTAACATCGCGATAAAAATCTGAAATAGAATAACTTTAAAGTCATTTAGAACTTAATTTGAACTTCTCGAGACTGAAGACAATTCTGAAGCTATCTGTGTAATAATTTCGTTGATTTCAATGTTTCGTTTGTTATAATATCTGTCGCTGACAAAGATAACGTCAAACTTTAGCCGGATTATCCTGTCGGCCGTGGGGTCGGCCCTCCTTTATGTCCTCAGTCCTCACCGCCGGGCGGGGAGGGCTCCGATAATTTCAATTATCGGCACTCATCGTAGGGACACGTAATTAGTGATTTATTCACGTGTATTTTAAACCTGACACGCATTTTGTTTCAACGATTGCAAAGTGCGCGCTTTTGTTGTGACTTCCGCCATTTGGTTACAATTAATTTCGAGAATTACGACAGCTTTTATTAAAAGTCAAGTAATAATGGATTGAACAAGCTTTTGCAATTAATTGCGATACAATTAAGATAAATACTATCTGAGTACGTTACATCAACAATCATAAAAAAATATAGAGTCGAATTCTGGTAATCAATAGGTACGTAATAGGTTTAGTTGGATTTAAACGCGTTGCTTACAGAAGAAACAACTAAACTAATATCAAACAAGTGTATTCAAATTGCCAGTTTTGTGAACACACAAAGGCAGTTAATCTGTGTATTTGTGGAAAGTTTCTACACCTAATTAAATTGGTTTTGTGGGTGCCATAAGTAAAACCGTTTTAGTAATTCTACGAAACTGAAAACTGTACTTATAGTTTTATTACGGTGGGTACATTGTATTCCTCTATCCCGTCATGAACAGACAATGTTCAAACGCAAGCAAATGTCTGACTTGTAGTGGATGGTATAGTCCATCTCGTCATTTTTTTTAATTTTATTTATTCAGAATTACATCAGACATACAATTTTTCATTTAAGTTAGTGCCAACATTAACTCATTCGAGGTTTTTCGTGCACTAAAATCATCGTTTTATCACTTTAGGTAACAATTCCCAGTAAATTCAAACTTCACGGTTAAACTCACAAAGACAAATATCAGTTGTCGTTAGATGACGTGGAAGCGACATTCGATCTTAGTGTGGTAAGACAATTACGAGGTCGACTTTACTTAACCTAAAATTGTTTATACACTATACAGCGTGTATCAGCAATGTATGAGCATATTATTTAAGCGTGCAGTACAGACCAACAAACTGAATAACTTTCTCCATGAGACCTACATTGTAATCGCGAAAAAATAATGAGCTTGATGGTTTGTATCACACCTCAGGGTCTCGTGGCTCCTGCCAGGGTTGCGGGTTAGTCCGAAAGGGATACCGGGACCTTGGCAACAGGCAACTGAAGGAACACGGGTGGGTTTTAGTCAGTAAAAGTCTGACACCCCCTTCCGCTCCGCCCAGAGCGGGAGAAGTCATTGGATGATTTCACAACCTCAAAAAAAAAAAAAAAAGTTTCTCGTGGCTAAGTAATAACAACCGCACGGGTTGACCCATCAGGTTAAGCTACGCTTGGTTGGTCTGTGGATAGGTCATCTTTACATAACGAGACTCCTCCGTGCCTCGGAAAGCACGTTAATCCGTTGGTCCCTGCTGACAGTCGTTACGGGTCGTCAGAAACCCGAAAGTCTGACAACCAGTCTTACCAAGGGGTATTGCCCAGTTACTGGGTTGTGGAGGTCAGATAGGCCGTCGCTCCATGTAAAATACTGGTATTCAGCTGCATCCGGTTAGACTGGAAACCGACCCCAACTTAGTTAGGAAAAGACTAGGCAGATTTATTGATTTGTATCACACCCATAAATACCACACATTTCTGATACAGCAACCCCCATGTGTCGGTATCTAAATCTTATAAAACAAAGGGTCGTTTCTCTTGAGAAGGCAATTCTGATCAAGGCAAATGAAATAAGTCCGCAAATATGGAGGAACAATAGAAGGTAAATTAGTTTATGGGAAACGAAATTCAATTGTCGAAAAGGATTGCTACGCTTCATCTGATGGACAAGTTATTTTCTTACAACTTTAGATATCTGCTTCACTTGATATTGTAATCATTTTGCGTCGTTTTATTATTCACGTCACGGTGGAGGCATCAAGCAAATGGACAGCGTCTTGAATGTTTAACTCTCTCATAGGTGAAGTCCTATTTATTTATGAGTCTCTTGTTGTCATGACAACGGGTTTACAACAATTAAGTTTTGCTATTTATTCATAAATTCCTTTCAGTCTCTCCACCATTCGGTTTCTACGTAGGGACCTACATATTGCTATTGCGAAGGATCTTCATGGTCAATTTGTGGTGATGGTCAATTGTCTCCTACGCATATACCTACTGACTTATTACAAGACTGTCCCAAAAAGGAGTGTAATTTTAACCTTTGATGTCACCCACGCACTGAAAAATTAAAAATGTTTTTAATCTTCCACAAGTTTTGTATTCTTTTTAAAATTATTCTTTTGTAGTCTGAAGAAAAATATTTGAAAAAGTAAGTAGGTAGGTATTTAAATAAAAGACAGATATGTTTCTCTTAATGATTCTGAAGGCCGGGTTCATCATGACGCGGTATCGTTATTGTGGCCTGAAACAGGCTATTTCTACTGATCCTCCGGTTATTCGACATCAGTGCTTTGTTCTCGGCCCGGACGCAAAGCATACATAGGCTGGCCCGCAGGCTCTCTCTGCAATGTACCGGTTTATTATGGCGTATCGCATGTAGCAAAGTGAAGTCTAAAAACAGAATACTCAAATCAATTTTACATGAAATAAATTGCCTGTACAAAGCACCTATAACAATCCAACAATGTAAACAAACTCATAACATGATCTCATCTCTCCACATATTTACTTGATTCCCTGAAATTCTTACTTCCTCCTAAATTGTTCAACAGAATTTACATTTTCAATAAGCAAGTTCCCTCCAATTAGTTAACAATGCTGTTCCGAAATATTTGTCGAGTAGCCAACGAAGATGGATGGAGTTACGAGTAGAGTTTGCTTGCTGGCTCATATAATGTGGGATGTGAGATTATGACCCAACTAATTTCAAGTTTCTAAACTTCATTATCCGCGCCGTTGGAGATCCAAGGTGATGACAAAATTATTATAAAGGCTTGCACGTAGTCTTGTGTAAAGTCTTGCGTTTAATATTCCCGCTAATTCCTTGGCTTCTGCCATGTCTTCTTTTATGTCAAAACTTCTTAAAAGTACCTACGTACGTGAGTAATAGTCCTGCTTATCTTTTCGTGTCATAAAAAATCAGCGACTTTAATTTAATAAAATCACATTCTATTTTCATATCATTTCTATTACTTACATATATATTTTATGTATAGCGCGTTCTAGCCGAAAGCGATTTATCCCGCCGCTCTTGATTCAACATCGGTCACCTTCGACTCACTTTATTGGTTTAGCAACGTTTTTCACGGCAATCTAGAAAAAAAAAGATTGTAAAATGGTCTCGCAAAGTTTCACGACTTTGCCAATACAATCTAGATCTAAAACAAGTTCGATTAAATTGGTTTAACTTGAACCGTTTGAATGCTAAACGCGTTTCGAGTTGAATGTTGTTCAACGATGAAGCTTTGTGTGTGTTTAGTTTAGAAGATCGTCCGGCGAAAGCGACGTACATTAGTAATTAAACGTTGTAGTGTTCAATTAGAGAAGACCCATTTAGGTTGCGTCAAGACTGTCTACGTACGTACGTATACGTACTTAAACATCCAACGTAAACATAGCAACGCTTCTTTTATTTGCGCCATGTGTTTGCATCCCTCAAACTGGGCGCATAGTTTACGAAAGCCTTTTGCATACACTAATAATTAAAAAGTAATAACCTAGACGAGAATTTAATTAACGTGTGCAAATATTTGAATCTAACAGTATAAAACCGCCAATCTTGCCGACGAATTATGACATTGTCCCCAAGGAACGTTTATTTTGGTGGTTAAGGGAGGCTTATGTTCCACAGAGGACATTAATGGGATTTTATGTCTAAGGTAAACAAATTCTCAATTCATTTCATTTTTTATTCAAGCTTTTGCTATTTAAAAGTTTAAAAATAGCAAACTTCCGTACATTCTATGCACCGTATTACTCGACAACGCGGGCATCGATCGCCTAGCCGTAATAATGTATAGCCCGACATGTATTGCCATCGTAGTCTTATAATAGTGGCAATACGTAGCATAATAAATATAGGTACGTAGCTTTTATAGGGCGCTACATTCCCAGTCGGCATCGTGTGTGCGATTTCATTTCGTTTTATTTGAACTGTTACTCGCTAGACTGTAACGCAGCGGATTCAGCATTTCTGTTTTATAACGTTTTTAAAATTATCATTAGCGAAATGTTCCGTGTTTGCGAGTTTGGCCACTTTAACTGAAAATTAGAACAAGACGAGGGTGGCAGGCTGGCAGGTGATTTAAGTTGTCACAATAAAACCGACACTAATGGTAATTGTGTTGCGGAGTGATGTCGTTACAGCCGCAACACTTTGTTTAACTGTATCACTTAGACATGTTTACGAGATGCTGGTAATTGGAAATGGAATGTACCTGCTTTGAAATCTGCCGCTTTTTTTAAATCTTTGTTGAGTACTTATAATACCTATAATCAGGTTCATTTTTTTTTCTAGGCGTCAAATTTGCGCTCACCGTGGTTATGTGCAAAGTGTAGCGCGGCTCTATTATTAGATTAGATTAGAAGAGATTAAAAATTGTCATGTTTATTTTGTGCATGATTCGATCGTTACTTATAACGGTAAGCGAAAATGGTTTATCCGCCTGTGTAGTAGGACTTACTCTGCCTTGTTGTGTAATAAAATGCGTCATCGCCCGGTACACTAACGAAACAAAGTGTCGACCTAACAAGAGTCATAACATAAGAATAAAATAACAACCCGATATCGTGTGCTCGTTATCTCTGCGTTTGGTACACCCACACTACATTGCATCATCGTACGCCGCCCCATATACGATGCCAGGCTTGTTTACCTCTGATGGCGATACTTTACGACAATAACAATGAAATATATCGCACGAATAACCAACTTTATGATAGATGCCGTCAAACGCCTATTGTTTGACTACCGTGCCTCGAAACAGAGTTATCAGATTAAATTTTTGGACTTTATGGATACGATTAATAAAACAAGTTCCTAATACAAACGAGAATATCGATTGTTGGTTGGCTAAAAGTGTAAACATGTGGGTTGTTTGCCTTCTGGAACTCCATAAACATAAACAGGAGTACCTATGTTTGTCAGCGAAGAGGGCACAGTTTTATCCATAACAACAGTCTACGTCGTTTTCCGGCCTCTTTTCTTAAGATTTTCCCTGATTGGATTTTGTTAACAAATAGGTGTAATCTTTTTACGCTACTAATGTTAGACGGGTCATATTTTTTTATCGACTGTCTGTATGAAATAACGTGATTGCTCCACGTTATACTGATTATAAAAGCACTTAACGAGAATTTCTCATAAACATGCGTATTTCTAAGAATGAATTGTTTCCAATTCACATTTAATTACCGAGCACGAAGTTACCATAAACATTTGCTCGTGCGCTCCAAACCTGTTCAGACCACCACTGAGTGTTCTGCGAAGAAAGCTTCCTTGAGTGAATCATTTATGTTCTTAGCTGTACCGAATATACATGAGAATAAAACAACATTCTCTCGCGTTACGGATCATGCAAATTGAAATAAAGTAGCTAATTTAATTACGTATTTTGTTTATATTTACTTTATAAGCAAAAATTTCATGAATAACTAAGCAAAATTGAAAAGGATCAAATGAATAGTTTAATTAGTTTTTGTAAGTTTCAAAATATACATAAACAGATATTATGAGGCTTTATTTTTTAATACTCTGAACAGAAGATCAAAGTAGAATACTAACAGAAATTTCAGAAATAATTTACAAAAATAATTGGATCGCCTACAAACACCGACAAGATGTGGGACATTATTGAATTACCAATTACTGTGACGGACTCTCAGACCACAGCTCCACGGAAAACAAACTTGATTTAATAAATTATAGGTACATAATATAGCCCATTCGACTTTTTACGTCAATTTTTATAATCTCCATATATTTTAAGTTGCCATTACAATTTATAAGCGATGAATCGAATCGTTTCAATTTGATGCGTTCATTGTCCTTTGTGTCTCTTCTCGGAACTCAATGATTTTACTCATCAAAATTAAACAGCTTTTGTTTTACATCTTTTGAAATTATTCAACTTTTTTCAAACCTTTTATATTCTCTTGTTCAGAAGCGAGGGTACACTGTAGTTCCAAGAAAATTAAATAGACATACCTAATTACTTAACTAAAGTAAATGGAGTCCTATTATACTAACTGATAACGTTTCTTTTTTTACAAAGACGTTCAACTTGTTGAGATTATAAAACTTCGCTATTATTTAAAGATGAAGCTGTAGTGGACATTTAAAAAGATGAAGCACTGAGTTTCTTGAAACAAATGCGAAATTAAATTCGAGAAAAAGCAGAAGAATCTTAGTTAAGAGCGGGAAGCTAATAAGGAAAAAAGAAAAAGTTGCAGATGAAGTTTTTCGTAGCTAAGGATATTTTCTTTATGAAAACATCGAGAGAGTTGGCTCAGATTGCGCTGGTTTATTTTACCCGCGACTACGGTAATGAATTTAGTCTTTAGCCGCAGTTAATTATCCAGTTCATACTACTTTCATGGCGTTAAGACAAAAAACATAGACGATTATAACTAAAAAAATGCTCATACTTTCTCTTTTTTTGTATAACTTTTTTTTTCATTCTGCCTCTCTATAGGTTATTTTGCTGACATCGAGATCACTAAATAGAAGCTTATAAATGGTTGTTTAGCTAAGCACTAGCATCATTGCATATCTATATTTTTTGTACTAAAAAATCTAAACTAACATTTTTCTCTTTCAAAAAACTAAAAAGGCCTTTTTCATCAGTTCACACAAGCTAGTGAAGCTGTTTTGATATTTTCACCGAGTCTATATGTAAAAGGTATGTTAGCCTTGTACTGTAACGAAACATAGGTAACACCTGTTTGCACAAAAACATAAATACAAACAAGGTGGACTCAAAGTAAAAATAAAATAAAAAAACATTGTCACACTGTCTGTGTGCATAAACGTTTCATCATTGCATTTTTTACTGTTCGTTTAACAGACACAAGGTAAAAATTTTGTGAAAAAGATAGACAATGGACGTATTATGTCCACAGTAATAGCTTTGAATCTATGTAAAGTATTTATAAGCATCCAATTCTCGCATGGTTCCAGAAAAGGCAAAGGCATATACTTTGAGCCATCTAATATTCAAGACCTAAGAGTAGGATCCAAAGGAACAGCGTCGTAACTACGTTTTTCCAATTGTGCAGGCGAGATTTGTTAGCGGAGACCTTACTTTACGAAGAAATTCCTATTTCCTACATACATAATATGCAGAGAGGGAAAGATTCTTCGGAAACTGGGTAACGAGGACCAGAAGGTATTTTCTTTCTAAGTATTTTCATCTAAGCGAGCTGCATTACGCTGTACGGGACCCTCGAATACTTTCTTACCCTTCTCCTTACATTGGTAGGAATAATAAAACGCAACGTCTCTGTCTTTCTGTTCGTTAATGCGCTAATTCTCGAATTAGACTCGAGAATTTACGTGTTTGTATGCATTCTGTCTATGTTTCCCTAAAGTAAGTATATGCAAAAAATAGGTGCGATATATTTTGTTACGTGTAGTTCCATCAGGAATATGTAGAGACTAATAGTTTTCCACGCGGACAGCCATAGTTGTGAGCTTATAGCTTATAGGGAACCTCCCAACCTACAACCACAACCACACACAACAAATGGTTAGAAACTATGTTCTTTTTATGAGTAATTTACTATGTTAGTGTTGTTAGTTTCTACTATGTTAGTTTTTAGGTTTTATTTGGATTTTTTATTTAGACTTGCCTTATATAAGTAGTACGGAAATGAAAACCACACAGACCACATGAAAACGGCCAACATTTCACGGTGTAAATTTTCTCACATATGTTTTATCTTGTTGGGCTTTATTGATTTTCATCAAAATACCAGGAGCCACCAAAAAAACTAAAGCACAAACAGACCTGTATATCCGACTGTAATCCTGTACACTGCATAGATGCGTACACTAAAAGCCCTCGACGTTCGGATGCGACTTGAATTTGATCAGATTTTTTGCGAAAAAAGTCGCTTCACTACTGTAGTGCCGATGCATTTAACGCTATGATGTTTGTGTAGATATACAGAACATAGCAGATCTTTTACTTCTATAACAACAGTTTTCAATGTCTTAAATTGTTCCTTATCGGGAGAAAAGTTCAAAGTCAAAAGTAGGTGCAAAAAGAAGTGGTGTAAATAAAATAAATATAGAGATTACTATAGCGGCGTAGAAATGTATCAATGAAATACTTATCTAAAGTTACACTAAAGTATCCTAAGTAATGATTTATCTAAGTAGTAGTATATAATTCAACCTTCAGCAGGCTAAACAGAGGTAGGCAAAAGGAAATCCAGAGCAACAGCTAATATAACACAACGCAAATATTTTATGAAAGTAGTTCTCGTCATTTTATTGCGCTCTAATTACGTAAACAAAGTTTTGAGAAGTAACAGATTGTTCGCGCGACTGTCCGCTTTGGTCATATTTTTCTGGTCCGTTGCTAGCAGATGTGGCTGACAAGTTCCTGAAAATATTATGTACTAAAGAGGAACAACTGTTTGGCAGCGAGTCTCGACTGGCATATCTAAGAGGTCCATGTCACTGAAATAGATGCTAAGCAAGATGTGAAAATTGAAATGGGTACATCTTACAGTTCATGAACAAAGGTGTATGTTAGACGAAACTTTGAATTAAATCTCTCTATATCTCGGGGCTATATCAATTAGCTCTAGAGAGAGCCTCGAGGTGAAATGAGCTGATTATGTACCTCAGATATGAGCGACGGTGCAACGTGAGTGAGATTATTATGTGCAAGGAGCAAGGCTTGCAACATTATTGATCAGTTTCAACACCAAGTCCAAGATGTAGTAAGACCATATTACCGATAACACTTTCAGTATTCTATCTATGCTAACCGATGAATGGAATAGAATATGTCCACAAACATGGATCTTATCTTGATACGTATACGTATCATATGGCCTGACCAAAATTATGTCTGGACTTTAAAAGAGACTGCGACCTCTGAGTTTGTTTGTTTCACTGCGACCTCTTGAGATAGGAAACGCCAATCTCATCTAGCTTATTTTTAATATTTTTAAATATGATGTGTAAAAGTGATTCCAATATCCTATTTACAGAATAAACATTTTCATTTCATTTCATTCGTGAATTGGTTATACTGAGATCAAGTTTATACTCAATAAAATAGGGAAACTATATTTTGGAGATTGGATTCCCGCAGCTATATCATGTTCCTTTGCTTTTCCAACTCTGCGTCCGATGACTCACCATCCATGCGATATCTGCCCACCAGTCCACTATGAGCTCTAACGTCGCCTCTAACATTCATTTAATTCGAAGAAGTTTTTAAAGAAGGAAGCTCATTTTAGATCGGTTTTATTTCGTAAGCTCCATAAATCAAGTGATGGGTGGACAGCTGCGATACGTATCGGCGAAAATAGTTGTAAAAGCACAGTTCGCTTGTGCGTACTTGCTTAGTTGGTGTTTTCATTACGTTCACCGAAACCGAATTCACACGTAAAACAAAATCAAAAGCTCTTACAACAACAAAAAGTAACAAACAAACTTTTAAGGAAGTAACCCTCTTCGGAAAACAATTGAAGTCATTAAGCGCAAAATGTTATATTATTGATTACTTCGCCTTCCCTTCGATCTAAGTTGTTGAATAGAATAATTTCTCGATTCACGTTTAATTCTGAGGTAAGTTTAAAAATGAAGGGCGTCCAGCCGGGCCGCCCCTCACCTGGGTTTCAATAATAACTTTTTATTGCCATAAAGACGGCACTCAAATTGCCGAAACTGGAAATGTAATGGGATTATCGCTGATCCGAAACGATGAAGGCCTCTCGTGTAGTACGTAATAAAATTTACGAAATGCGTCGGAAAAAACTCGACGATCTTCAACTGTGAAACATTTTACGTCACTTTTATTTTTGTGATGTGTAATCTTAACTTTTATTCTTCACACATGACCAATAATATCAGCCACTAACCAATAACCCAGACATATATCATACAACATAAACATTTTCAAAGAATAGTGTTTCTGAAATGTTTCATGTTTTTGCAATACAGTTTTTGAAGTAGATACCTATTTATTGAACAAATACAAGATCAGAAAATGTATCTAAGAAAAAAAAATCATCTATCGGTACTGAATAATGTATGAGTTTGATGTCTAAAACACAAAATCTAAGAAACTTTGAGATAGACAAGGAATATTAAATTTGCAAATTGCGTCAGAATATTCAATTTACTTTGAAGTTTTGAAGATCACTGGAATATGTTTTTCTAAGTAAATTTTTGAGCGACATTTATCAGCTTAGTATATTTCAATTCCGACATCTTGTGTACTAGATTTTGTCATCGCAGAACTATAGTACCCTGAAAGGTCCTAATAATACGTCGTACATTTATTTCTATTATTTGAAAAGAAAGCAATTTACTTGCGATCCATTGTCAAACATTTATGATGAACTAGCTTCCGCCAGCTGCGGCCATGCCCGCGTGTTAGATATCTTTATTAATTAGGTAAAGCCTTTGTTACTCAGTGATAATATAACAATATAGCATTGGTGAAATATTTTTTTTAAATCCGTTCCTTTTTGAGTTTATTCAATACAAAAAAAATCAACCGACTTCAAAAAAAACACTAAATAAGTGAAAAATAACTTTAATTTCGGAAGTCGGTGTCTTTGCTTTTTAATTTTCGTTTTTGCCACCGACTTCCGAAATTAAAGTTATTTTTCACTTTTTTAGTGTTTTTTTTGGAAGACGGTTGTTTTTTTTTTTTTAAAGTGTTTATTTTTTTCTTTTTAGTTGTGGTGCCTACCCCACACAAATTCGAATACCATTACCTGCTATGTAAATAACAGTGACGGAGCAACTAAAATACCGTCTACATAGACTAAGTGGAAAAAATACGTAATTATTGAAGCTAACTCAAAAACTACGCAAGCAATATGTTTCATAATTTGTCGGTAACTATAGCTGATTATAATCCATTTTCTCAACAAGAAAATATAGCTGACAACCAAACAAGCATATCGTCTCCACGGTGCGATTTTTTTCTTTAATCATATAAATATAATGCATCAAAATATTGCCGGTCTCTTAAGCAAGTCAGACTTACTGGTTATCTATATACAGGAATTGTTAAGTAAACAAATTAATTTAGATATTGTATGTATAACCGAACATTTCATAATGTCTGGCCAAGAGAAACTTTTATATATACCAAATTATAAGCTTGCGGCATGTTATGCTAGACAAAACATTAAGCGCGGTGGAGCCTGTATCTTAGTTAAAAAAGGCATCGAATATAAAGACCTGCCTGACATTGTGAGACATTCGGTAACAGGAATTATAGAATGTTGCGCAATAGAATTACCTTCACAAAAACTTACAATCCTATGTGTGTATAGACCACCAAAAATCACGAATCTACACCAATTTTATGAAAACCTAGACATTATACTTAAAAAGATTTCCAAACCAAACAAAAAAATAATTATGTGCGGAGATTTTAATATAGATATTCTGAAAAAAAATAGAATTAGCATGGATTTTGAATATTTTCTGATGAACTACGATTTGAAGCTAGAAATATATAAACCAACTAGACCTCATAGTAAAACGTGCTTAGATAATTTTGCGCACAATTCAAAACAAAGCTGCCAAAGTGAAATAATAGACTTCGGATTATCCGATCATACTGCTCAAATATTGTCTATGAAAGTTAGTAAGTTTAGTCAAATGAAAACATGGAAAACATCAAGACAAGACATATCTGAAGAAAATTTAATTATCTTTAGAAATCATCTCCAAAACTTATCGTTTTCAGATATATATACCACAGAGGATCCAAATGAAGCCTATGATAACTTTTTAGAAATATTTCACCTCCTGTATGAACTATGCTTCCCCTTCAAAACAGTCACATTAAGATCTGAAAAAAATATCAAATGGGTATCTAGAGGTATTAGAATCTGCAGCAAAAAACAACGCCAATTACTCTGGAAACAAAGACTTAATCCTACTAGTGAAAATAAAACGACGTTTAAAGTGTACTCAAAAAAATTATCAAACTAACCCAGAAAGCACAGAACAATTTTCTAATTAAAAATTCCAAAAATAAATCTAAAACATCCTGGCAAATAATAAATAGTACAAAGTCTATAAGTGAACCCATAACAAGAATAAAAAAACATGATTTATTAATAACTGACCCTAAGGAAATAGCTCAATCATTCAACGATTTCTTTATTGATCAGATCTCAGATCCACCCCTAAACACAACTAAAAATACTGTAAGAATAACGCATAACCCTCATTCTATTTTTATGGCCCCCGTTGTCCCTCAAGACATTATAAGGGTGATCAAATCTTTAAAAAACAAGAAGAGTTATGGGTATGACGGTATTTCAACAAACGTTATAAAATTTGTCTTTGCTACTATAGCCAACCCTCTAAGCCACATTATTAACGCAAGCATATCCGCTGGAAAATTCCCCGAAAGTCTTAAAACCACAATAGTTAAACCACTCCATAAGAAGAACAATAAAGAAGACATGGCTAATTTTAGACCAATAGCTTTAATCCCCGTATTTTCCAAAATCATTGAAAAAGTAATTTATGAGTCATTTTACTCATTTCTGACCAAATACAATATATTATGTGAGGAACAAAAAGGTTTTCGTAAAAATAAAAATATAAACATGGCCATATACGATCTTATAAATAAAATAATGGTTAATGTGGATAAAAAAATACCAATTTGTGCCATTTTTACAGACATGACCAAAGCTTTTGATTTCGTGAACCATGAAACGCTTTTGGCCAAACTTGATGCTTACGGTATACGAGGGAATGCTCTACGTTTAATAAAATCGTATCTAAGTGGGCGTCTTCAATATACAGAAATCTCTAAAATATGCGTCAAATCAAAACGTGAGGTTAGATATTTATCTGGTCCTAGGGAAATTAAATATGGCGTTCCGCAGGGCAGCGTTCTAGGGCCATTATTATTCTTGCTATATATAAACGATCTACCCCGACACATCTCATACCCTTGTGTGTTATTTGCCGATGACAGTACGATCCTCATAGACTGCCTCAACAAGGAGCTTTATGTAAATGAAATAAATAATTCTCTAAAATTAATAATAAACTGGCTCAACGGAAATAATCTTATCATAAACCTTAACAAAACAAATATAATGCATTTCTTTCAAAAAATTCTTCCTTTAAACCTAAAAATTAATTATAATGGACAAACTATTGATAGCGTTAACGTGGCAAAATTTTTGGGTATATTTATTGATAGTCAATTACTTGGAAACCGCAGGCTGAAGAAGTTTGCAAAAGATTAAGCACGTCCGCGTATGCTCTCTACAATCTGTCCAAGAAAGTTAACGTTGATACATTAATGGTTGCATATCATGGTTTGGTGGTCTCTGTTCTAAGGTTTGGTGTAGTATTTTGGGGTAATTGTACCGAAAGGGAGTCTATATTTAAAGCCCAAAAACGGTGCATAAGATCCATTTTTAATCTCAAGGTTACAGATAGTTGCATTCCTTTTTTCAAGAAATACAAAATACTAACTTTTCCCAGTATATACATTCTCGAAGTAGCTATCTTCGTTAAAACTAACAAGCATCTATTTCCGGCCTTAAATGATACGAGGATGCGAACTACTGCCATGAGATCAAAATATCAGAGTCTATTGTGTACTGGTAGATATAACACTGTTTTGCTTAAAAAAAACATTATTGGTATGGCACCTATTTTATTTAACAAATTGCCAAATTGTATTAAGGATCAGCCCTTAATCAAGTTTAAGAAACTCTTGTCGTCGTTGCTGACAGAGAAATGTTATTACTCTGTTACCGATTTTATAAATGATGAATTGTAATATTTTACTTCACTGTATCTCATACAATAAGCAAATAATCTCAGACTTAGCTGATCCATGATCTAATTTTCAATTTAAGTACCTACCTAGTTTCTAAATTATCTGTAAGTTATCCACTATATTTTTGTATGCCAACAGGCAGAATGTACTGGGAATATATCTTAAACGAACACCCTTATTGTAACACCTGCATTCTATACACACAAAGAAATTATTTATTATTTATTTTTATTTATTTAAGCAAAGTTAATAAAATTTATATGGGACCACCTCTGAAGCATGACCTACCAAACAAAAAAGAATCATCAAAATGGATTAATAATTGGCGGAGTAATCGCGTAACATAAAAAAAAGCATACAGACGATTTGAGAACCTCCTCCTTTTTGAAGAAGTCTGTTAAAAGTACAAATCTTTTGTCTTTAGAATAATATTGTAGTACCTTTAATATAGTATAGATAACATCATCCTAGCTGCTTTGAGCTAGACCTCAGACAAATTAAAAACTCTTCAATCCAAAACCATTTTATGATCTATTTAAACAGTGCTAACTTGTATTCTCTGTTTTAAATAAAAAAGAGAGTTTTAATATTTATGAGGTAATCATCGCTTTATAAAAATGTTATTCTTAAAGTTTGGGACGAGACAATTAAACTTCATCTATTAAATATTATGCTACCAAAGTAATATTCAGTCGGAGAGGAATGAGATGGAGCATAAAGAAAGTCTGTAGGCAAGAGCGATTCGCTTAGAAATAGCACGTTTAAGTCTAGGATTATAGAGATTTTATTTGAATAAAAGTTCTTTACTCACTAAAAGTAAATCTCAGTACTCGTTTCGTGTTAGAGAAACGTCAAATACTTATTAGAATTTTATCAGATATATTACGTACATACGTAAAGAAATAATTAAGTTCAAAATGTCCGTAAAACCTTCCAAAAATCAAACGAGTACGTGCGTACTTTCAGCTTATTCATTTTTAGTACGTAATATTTCTCCGTCTCTTCATATATCAAAGGATATGGCAACGAAATCCCTAACTTCTTATATTGAAGAGGCACTTGATAAAGGGAATTTATCGCCTTCTTTATTGATTACTATTAGTTTCAGAGTATGCTGCATCCGGGGCGGCTTGTTAGTGTCCGATCTGTCGGAGTTCCCCTCGGCCTCTGATACACTCCCTTACATTAATTAGCACAAGTTTTCCGCGCGGCAGGCACTAAGTCTGCCTAATGCGAGACCGCGGCCAAGTTTCACTCGTTCCCTCTAATTACTTTTATTGCCCTCTTCCCCATTTATTCATAAGATCGTTGTATTCTCTCATTATAATTTTGCATTGATATTAAATATTATTCCGTTCGGTCCGCTCGACCGTTTCCGAGAACCTCCAAATTAATCATTTTTTGGAAATTTAATTTAATTTTCGCCTTTCATATCGAACGTGAAAAGCCGAAATTGATTTAAGCGCATAAACGATTACTGCAATGCACACAGCATTTTATCATGGATAAACGGATTTAACTTTGTTATATTTGAGGGCATTATTCAACGTAGAATGTAGTGAAATAAGCTGTTTCAATAATAATGACGTCACCCGGTTCATATTAGGACACAAAGGTAGCATTGAGTCGACTTATGCAAAACATGGCGACTACTTCATTCAGCGTCTATCCGCCATTTGTTGGAAGGTGACCCGGATAAAGGCGTCAAATTACCAACGTCAAATTCCAATGTCACCTGAGCCGGGACGGGTGCTGGCGCCATTTTTATCCTACTCTGAGTTAATATTCCGTGGACGTCCGCTGGGAGCTGGCCATGTAACGGACACCCCTGAATCATGAAGCTACGAATTACTAAGTTTCTTCGCCCGGCAAGATTTATTTCTTATTTGCCGGAATGATGTTTGAATTGCGTTTGTTATGAGCTTTTTCTCGGTTTAATATAACGAATGTCTTTGTGGTTCCCTTGGAAATGAGGTTGAATGTAGGAAACATACAAATATCTTTGTGTGTTACAGCTAACAGCTAATACACTGTGTTACACAAAGTCCTTTTTGTTCATTATATTTTATTTGTCATATCTACTGGGTTTTATTTGTAGATAAATGATAATACCATAAATCTTAGAGGTCAAAATTTTATCAATTTAATTGAATTATACCTAGGAATCGACTTGTTTTTTTAATATTTGCCCTAATAATCAATAAGTTATTTTAAACCAAACTTCTGAGTTTGAATTGCATTTATTACATATCAAACACAATTTTATACATCCTTGTAGATGGTAATTTTCTTTGTTACTTTCCGTATCAATTCAAATAAGATCACTGAAATTTCATTGCTTTCTAGCTCATTCAATTTTCATGAAAAAGGCTAACAGGCTATCGATCCTTTTACATTTGTTTTTATCCATTTATGTAGACGTTCAGAAGATAAAGATTAACCATTTATATTTCTAAGAAAAAGAGATAGATATAGAGATAATTATATGTATTACCTACCTAAATACTTTCGTTGGTTTAAGGAGACCACTTAATTTAAGAACTAACAAAATCAACAGATTTATCATAGGCATTCCTACGTAGCTAGTCACGTAAATATAAATGTACTTTACAATATTATAACCTAGAAAGCTTTAACTTAATAACAGAAACTAATTCACAAACAGAAGAAAACCACTTACCCAAAGCAAACAAAGTAGAAGCAAAGTGAATCATAAAATAAAGTAAACGGAAGTTTATTCATAAAATTTATGTAAAAACGTCCAAGTTGAGGACAATCGAATAGTGATTCAATAGCGAATGAATTGAACGAAAAGCATTGTGCTTACCATGCACCAACTGCATTCAATGGGCACGCTGCACACTGTCCAATATAGTTCATTCAATGACGTGATTTACATTTATTGCCCGACGGGAAAAGACTCACTCAATTTAAAAGTCGTAGAGGTCTCCCATTTTAAAGCTACAAAAATGTTAATCGAAAAGGGGATTCCATCACTCCCGTGGATATCGTAAAGGTGACGTCGAGATGCTGGCTTTTAGCATCACTATTTATGGTTAGATAGAAATCATTATTATGTTATCACGCCGTCACGCGCACCTTTACTATATTAAGTATGTGTTTTTAAGTTTATACTTAGGAATTTATACGTAGAAGTTGCCTATATAAATACCAATGCCGCCTGCAAAATGGTCTTCGAAAACGGTAACCAGCTTGGTGAGAGCACTGAAGTCATTCCTCGTATCGTACGTAATATTAATCTAAGAGGAACTCTTTGTATGCTTCACCTCACTGCAATCGATTGTATCTCCTCCGTGATAAAATGGAAGCGAAATCTGCCTTCATCGAGACGTAGCCAGAAGAAAGCTACGCGGAATGTGCTTTGAAAGCTAACAACCATCTATATTAGCTCGTTGACGGCTTTTCGATACGTTACAGTAGGTAGCTTACGAAAAGTTTGTTGTTACTTTTTAGTCCATTATTGGAGAGCTTCCATTTTTCATTTTTATTTGTGGTGGAAATGTTTTTATACTGATTCTTGCCTCGAAAAGGCAAACAGGTCTATTAATAATCTGATTCGTTGAATCCGTGTGTCGAAGTCTTTGCTCTGTTCGCACGGAGAAAAGTTTCTGTTTATCATTGAAGTAGGTTTTTTTAGATAATAATGTGTCAATTTGTATAAGGACATTAACCTAACCTTCTTTCACAAAAATATTCCATCTTCAAACATTTTACCTCGGTTTTTCTCCCCTATTAACCTGAGGTATTGTTGCCAAGCATTTCCACAAATATGAAATACTGTATACATTGACATATAAGCTCTCATGGGGAATACGCACAACTGGCAGCGTCCCTGAACGTCAACCACACTTGCACGCGGTGCCACCGCTGACCGACGAGCTCCCACGGCTGACAGGCATTACTGTACAACCTGCCAGTTTGCAATAACCTGAAGGGCCAATTCCCGGAATGAATATCGTTTAAAATTATTCGCAATCTCATACACTGCTACAACTAGGTATCTATTGGCACCTGAATGACATTGACAAGGGGGCGTGGTGGATAAACATTTGTGACGCCGGTCACCTCCGCTGCTGTCACGGAAATCGTATTGAAAAAAAAGATTAGTTTGGCGGCGTTAGTTCTGATTTTGGCCATGCGCTAAAAGAACCTTGTAGCGTTGTAGTCGCAACCTCACCACAGTGACAATCAATGTCAAACACCTTACATAAATAATTTTTGACAGATTGAGGCGAGATTGGAATGCGAACGTTCTAAAAATTTTGGAATTGATTACTTACTTACTTTGACAAATACTCAAGTAAAGACTCGTTACTACCATATTTATGTTCATATTGCAGTAATGATTTCTTTTTTTAACTTTCCCTTCCAAACCAATATTGTGATTTGTAAGTTGAATCGAAGCAGTAACTTTTAATAACCTTCTTATTAAAAGTTACTACTTCGATTCAACTTTATAATCAAGTGAATAAAAATATCAAAAAGTATGTTATTACTTTTCGTGATGACCTGCGGTTTACGTTATTCTATTAGTATAAAACAAGCAATTAATATTGAGGTGTTTATTTAAAAAACATAAAACATACCTACACTTTGTTGGATCGTCCCATTTATTACCTAATATTTTACCTCGTTCCGGAAATACTTCCGTCAAAGAATATCTCGTTTCAATGGCTATATTCGAGGTAAATTTAATAAAAATTGAAGGGAGATTTTTTGTCCAGAATGGATAATCGACTTACAAGTCATCTTGCACACACAATGCATATGTCAGTCACCCTTGCCGCATTCACTGCACTGAGTCATTAAGATAAGGCGCTGCAAGTACAAAATAATCCCTCCATTAGGTACCTAAATTATTACTGAAAGAAACTATAATCAACACGTATACAAAACTTTGATGTATGTCGAAATACAGCATGAAACGAGTTAAGAAAACTAACCAGATGCCGACGACGTATTATTGAATGTGACCTATTAGGGATAGCGACGAAAGAACGAATGTGACGAATGGTCATCATATCAATAGATTTAGCAAATATTCCGTGGCATATTCAGTGTAATATTGTCTGGCGCTATTTACTCGTAACACCGAATACAGATGCACGTGTCTCAGAACGCAGGTATATCAATCAGCAAATACATACCGGTGTGCGCTAAAGGAGAGAGGGCATGAGATCCTAATCAGACGATTGTCAAGGCACGTGGGCTACGTGACGTGTCCCCGGAGTCCATTGTGTTCTCAGCTCTAACTTAACCCTGTGTGCGCCGGACGGCACGACTCGCACTCACAATATCGCCAGGAATTTTACCTCAATGCACCATAATAGAGGATTTATTCTATTTGGGTGCTCAAACGAATTTCACTATTATTGGGAATCACTGTGTTAGCGGCGGCGGTGAATGACCTCTGAAAATTCAATAAGGAAAAAAATGGACGAAAAACTCATTTGTAATCCCTTGCTTTACGTAGACGTTGAGTAAAAAAAAAGGCTAATATACTACTAAACTAATAAGTATGTTACCTTTTCAGAAAATGTTAACTTAACACTCAGTCACTTTCCGTAAAAATTGGCAATGACATCATATTTATGTCCCAAGATAATATTTTATTTCACGTCACATTGTAGTACATAACGTCGCTTTTAGTGCTTCACGTCATTCGGCGTTAACGTTAAGACACGTGTTCCGAATAATATGTGTTATTTTCATTGATTCGATAAATACAAGAACTTTCCCATTTTATTTTTGTGCTTATTGGGCTGCTGGTGAAAACGTCTGTGAAAGCTGAAGTTATCTCGGCTTCCATAAGTTTATTGACCTGAAGGCCAATTCTCGTACTAAAAAAACATTCACATTCAAGTCGCAATCTGTCAAACTTGTCAAAAATATTCGAAAATTGATTGTATTTTTGACAGATTGCGAAAGAGATGCGAACGCGAACGTTCTTAAAGTTATGGGAATTGCCCCTCTTTTTTTCTAAATCTATATAGTATGACAGTTAATTAGAAGTATGTGCTTTTCGGAAATAATCGCTAGAAAAGTCTCGTCATTTCAAGGTATTTTTATTTTAACTTAAGCTTAAGCTTGACGAGCCTTTTGAACTTGATGTAGGAGCACTTTGTAGCTCACGCGCCTGCATTTACTGTTAAAGTGGCCGTGCCGCCCTATCACGAGGGCTCTACAACGGTTGCTCGCGTGAAAAACCACTCGATGCACCCTGCGTACATTATGTATGTAGGTATTTACTTATTTTAGTATTCATATTTTTGCGTGTGTCGCATCCGCATATATTACGCAACAGGGTTTTTTTTTTTTTTTGCATTTGATCCGCTCTTTATAATTTGATTTAGGTAGTACTGTATTTATTCACTTGTGTTTTTAAATCGTTGAGAAAAATAATAATAATAATCGTTATATTTATATAACAATTCCAAAAATGTTAAGAACAGTTTTTAATAGGTACTTATTTTGTAAAGCAGCACTTCTTCGTCTAATTATGTGTAGAAAGTTTGGTAGTTTTCTCTTAGAAAATCAGCATTCACGCACACCATTTGAAGACAATAGAATTTACTTTATACCCTAAAACATATCAAACAACAAGCACGCATTTGTAAACCTAAATGAAGCGTATAAATCGTATAAACCAAAGATGTACGTAAATGTCACTGATGTGTAAAATAAGGTAGGTATCCATTACATTAGTGAAAGTAAACTCAGCCATCTCTTCAGTGTCAAAGTAAAAGGGTGAGCGTGACACCAAGACGTGACTTAGGTAAATTACGTTGACTTCAGATATGAATCTATTCTTCTGTTGAAAAAAACTCTACTTTGGTGGAAAATAAAAGTTCTAAAGTAACTTTAGTTGTTATCTAAAATTAGTTAAGTAATAAAATCTACGTTGAAGTAATAACTTCCAACAATATTATCCTAACTAATATTATAAATGCGAAAGTAAGTTTGTTTGTTACGCTTTCACGCTGAAACGGCTAAACGAATTTGAATGAAATTTGGCACAGGGGTAGACCATGACATGGGTTAGGACATAGGATACTTTTTTCCCGGTATTACGTTTCCGTGCAATAATTTCCGACCTCCACCCGGGCGAAGCCGCGGACAAAGGCTTATAGCATATAAACTGTATTCTTTTTACTGTTTCCTAACATTGTTTTAAATTCATTATTAATTTACCCAGCAGAAACGTGCAATTATAAACATAAAGTCTAGTTTGTTATTCAGTAAACATGCAAGTTTTGTTTGCCTGATAAGTATTCACATAAAAAGGGGCTGTCTGATTGGTATGACGACTTCAGTAAGCAAGTAAGGAAAGCCAATTTCACCAAATATTTTGAGAAGGGTGAGCCTAATAAAATATCGACGTGAACGATTCCTTGAAAGAAAATTAATAGATCGTATTTAGCTCTCTGATTTCTAATCATTTGCTCTAAGCTGTCGGCACTTGAATTAAAGCAAATGACGAGGATAATATTAAATCGGGAAAACGAAAAGTAGATCCGATTGTACTTTAGGTACCTACGTACACAAATTCATGAGATAAGCTGATTAGCAAGTTAAAAGGATGCCCGCAAAAGCTGTGGAGAAGTTCACCGAATTAAAACAATCTCATTATCCACTCGATGTCAGCAAAAACCTTGTTTTGAGACGCTACGTAAGTACCTACTGCTTCATTGTCTCTTTTACACATTGCGCGTGACTAATTATACTTATACAATATTAGAAATAAGATTTGACTAGACTAAACAAGACTACTACGTGAGAGAGATGCCTAGTGGGTCAGTTACACGAGAAGAGTATCTCGCTTCGAATAGGCGATTGTCGAAAATAGATAAAGAGTTGACTTAAGTAAACAGTACGTACGATTCTCGCTTGTCGAGAATCTGCTATCCTTTCGAAATTGACAACGTCCGCGCCCATGTAAGCAAGAAAACTTATTTCGAGTTGTCACCTGCCAAGTCTCATACCTATGACATAAATGGTATTCGATTTTTTGTTTCTCACTGAGTCATCATCTGCCTAGCCTTTTCCCAACTATATTGGGTTCGGCTTCCAATCTAACCGGATGCAGCTGAATACCAGTATTTTACATGGAGCGACTGCCTATCTGACCTCCACAACCCAGTAACTGGGCAATACGATAGATACCTCTTGGTAAGACTGGTTGTCAGACTTTCGGGATTCTGAAGACCCGTAACGTAATTTTTGTTTTAAACAAAAATTCCATTATTTGCTCAATAACGAATTAGTTAATTGGTTGCGCGCGCGCTCCGGCCAGTTTTTCAGAGGTTTACGAGATTTCGTGTATGAATAGATACATCTTATATACGGACATTCTCGCCCGTCGACCGGCGAGAAACTCTTCTGTTGTAAATGAGGCTGAAATCTGTTATAATATATCTATGCTAAGGTCAATGACGAACGTTTAGGTGAGTAAGGACGGGTCGTACTAAAAGGTACGTAATGCCAAACGAACTTCGACCCGAGAAAGGTCTTTCTTAAAAAGGGTTATACTAACAGTACGTCATTACTAAGCAAGTCTACATTAATGGACTGTATAAATAAAAACTAAAGACGGTTTACGTAAAACTATTTTAAGCTCATACAATGACAACAGAGCTTCACTACGAGTTTAGGATGTAAGTTTAGGATGTTTTTATAACAATTAAAAAATAGATTTAATTATTAAAACTAACATTAATTTTGGTTAATGTTTTTAATAATCAATAAATTTCACTAAACACATTTAATGTAAAGTAGGTTGATAACTTTTTAACAGTAAAAGCGTAATGTGAGTCCATTACGCTTTCACTGTTAAAAAGTTATCAGATCTAATGTAGAAGCCAAGCCCTTAACTGTACAAGGTCTAACTCTATAAACCTTACCTACATCTTGGCCAAAAGCAGGTCGAAGCTATTTTCAAATACGACGAAAAGCTTCGAGAAAAGGTAGTCCCCCTGTTTTTGGCTCGTCTTGGCGGGGCCACTACCGTGTCCACAGATGGTGTACACAATAATAAATTGATGTGGCGTTTAAATAAATTCAAAATACATACAAATTGCGAATGCGTAAATGCCTTATCATGGATTTTAATTAATATACTTAGTTTATGTGTCTCCATTTTCTTAACTACAAGCCAAACTACAGTGATACTCAAACCTACTCTCCATCTAAACAACCTATTCGTAAAATCGGTTTAGTTGAAAACAAACTGTTGCCTTCAACGTAAACCACCAGGAGACCCATCAGTTAAATGTTCATTACCAACGAGAATTTATTACTCCAAGCTACCAAGTACGCAGAAACATCAAATAGAGTTACCACCTACAAGTTATCCATGAAAATATTTATATTTTATCTTCGCAAACTAAGTATCACAGAGTGGATGTAAAGTAAACACAGCTATAAATTAAACATTTCATATTGCCAGCGGAGATACTTTAAGGCACCATATATTTTACCCTTTTCCTCTCCTATATTACCGTTTTTACCGGCTACATTTTTTCTTCACACTATTATTCGGAAAATTTGTTGCACACCCGCTTACCGCAAGCGGTAAGAACGTTAAAACCGTCCCGTTTGAAAATATGAGAACAGCTCGGGTTTAATGTAATGAAGATTTATTTTAACTATGTTATCTTTACGAGTAAATTGTTCTCTCGTAAAAGCAGATTCATATTTTTGCTGTCTTATTATAAAACGTGCGATTTGCACAATGCAAAAAATATTTTACTTTTCAGTAAGGTATGCAAAAATGGGCACAAAATTATGTAAGTGCGCGCCGAAATACCAAAAATTGTAATTACACGCAATTATTATCTGTTTTTATGTGAGTTGGTGGATAGTCTGCCACTACCCCTACCCTCGTGGCTATTGTAAAACGCAACAAGGGTGTAATTTGGCAACGGGTTGCGATGCTATCGCGGCGCATTTCCCTACAGATATCGCGTTATTTAATACCGTTGTTTGGCTCGCATCTGTGACAAAGAACTGTCGTTGCGAGTTTGTTTTTGCGTTAATTGAGTGGAACATAAGCCTATCTATTTATTTAATACACTCAAGTACCCACATTCAAAACAACAACAGTGCTGCTTCACGAAAGTAGCTCCGCCTGTAGATAAGCTTCTTCTATAAAATTGTTATTATAACCTATCTAAATTTAAATACCTACTTTTATTCAAGTGTAAGTAATCAAAACTTCAGTTTCCAAGCCGCCATTTTCAAAATATGTTCTGAATATCTTGAAACTTTACAACAAGAAATCTTAGCGAGTTATTTCTTAAATATTTTAGAGTAAACTCGTTCACCTGGCGCTTGTTTAAAATTCTGAGGTGTCGTAGGGGCAGACAGGAGCAAACTTGCCAAAGTTGTTGGAGTTTGTCTGTCCTGGGAACAACAAGCCGACGTTTGACACCTCCAACGACTTTGGAACTGACAACGATCACCACAGAAACACTCTCACTTTCATTCCAAAGTTATCTTCAAGGTGTTCGTGTGCGTGAGTGGGTACAGTTAGGTAATAACGTTATTTTGATCAAACCATTTCAAAAGATCATCGGTACAAAAATAAGTAGTAAGTACGTAATTTTCTCTGCCTCGTCCTTGGCTCGGGACAAAAACATAATTCAATGGACGAAAACTCAATTTAGACAAAACGTCTGTAGCAGGCACATATTAAACCAATATCGACCTTTAATATGTTCCTTCCTTTGATATTCTGAAACATGTTTTTATAGAATATTGCTTCACGTAGCTAAACAGTTTTGTTAGTGAATAAAATATTATGTACATATATTTAGTTACACTTAATATAAAATAAATACAATATACAATTTAACACTAAAATATTTTCATTTAGAAGTAAATAAAGGAGAAAAAAGTGAAGAGCTCTTTGGCCATCAAAAAATTTGAAACTGTTTGAGCCGTTTGAGGTTGAAACACTAGGGCCGTCGGGTCCGAGTGCTCATGGAGTATTTCGGGTCATAGCCAAGCGGTTCGTCGATTCTTCACATGACCAGAGGGCTGGCCTATTTTTAGGTCAAAGAATCAGTGTTGCCGTCCAACGTGCAATGACAATGCTGCCAGCCTTTTGGGCACTTTTCCCACTGACAGCAATGCGGATGAATTTTCTGCTGCCCAATAATTTTCTTAGTTTTAATTTGTATCTTCTGGGAGATGCCTGAACTGCTTGTATTTTATCCGTGCGATTAATAAGTTTCCGGGTCTGAATACGAAACGAAGCAAACAGTTTGTGTTCTCACAGTTGGTCGCAAGTGAGCATCTTGGTCAGCTATCGACCAGACCGGACTTATAACTTAGAAACCAAACTAATTTAATTAGCATAAGCTTACTGTTTCCTAGATTCATATCTCGGTTTGTTGTTATTGTGAATGTACTAACTTTGTGGGGCTTTTATTATTGTATTGTTCAGCGAGAACGTTTATATGGTTTCCTGACTTTATTGTTTTCTAATATTGAATAGTTTATGTTCTATAGAAACGTTTGCTCGTGATAAAGTTTTTAATTTGAATTGTAACTCTCACTCAGATGTATCTGCGTATGGTATAATGGTTTCTCAAAACACCATTATGTATTTAGTATGTTGTTAATTTATTGCTCACATATGATTTCAGTCAAATGAAATAAGCTAACTGATACAAAACGTTCCCGTGGCCCGTAGGGAGCCACGGGCACAAAGTGAGTGCACCAGACGTCTCCCGTTCACCCTCTAATTGGATTAGTTTGCAAAACTTTGTGCTGGATTCTTTCTCCTTGAATTACGTCTAAATAGTTGTCGTTGTCTATTACAAGTTGCCTTTCGAAACGTTGTGCACTTGCTAAACATCCGTTTATCAAAACAAGTCTAAATACCTACTCCGGAGGAGTTTGAGCTATAATAGCAATCAATTCATGTTTATATAATAACAAGATTCTATTAGTTGCGCAACTTCTACTTGTAATATAAAGTAGACTAAGAATTCGTACACGACTGAAATGAGCTCTATTTATTTTGTTATTAAAATATTGATTTTATTCCAACCAAATTCAGAATTCATTTTAATATTCATAGCTACACTTACGTGTCGAACCGTGAATTTTTAACACTGAAAATGATTTAAACGAAACCATTTCAATAAAAAGTAAACTAAAATATTTACAAAAAAAAATCTTTTGAAAGCCTACCCATAAATCGGTGTGAATGGCCCAATGAAATTAAAGGGAGCTTATAATTTCAGCAAACTATATTCAGCCACATTATCTGACCAAAGTTAATGAATGTGGACAAAGGTATCACAAATTTCTGCTGAATAAGATAACGGGATGTAAAATTACGAGGACAGTTATGTCAGCAGTAAAGTTACAACTACACAATAAAATAGTCGGTAACGAGAGAGAAATAGATTCCGAGATCGATACGACAAATTTTAGGGCAATTTACGAACATAGACACAAGGCTTTTGTGTAAATGTAAATCTTAATTATCAACCTTGTTGTCCTTTGTCGTGTAGAATACTGATTTTCTGTTACTTTGGCTTATATTGGAACCTAGCCGAAGTAGTTTGGGATAAGAATAGGATGTTAATTAATTAATTTGTACTTGTGGTTTTTCTTTTAGCTAAAACTGCCGTTTTATGTAAAAATCATTCCGACTTGTGTATGTCAATAGCCTACTGTGTTCCTCGCTAGTCATTAGTTAATTAAGAAGCTTATAATCAAACAATTTAAGCCTGAATTAACAAATAATCGCTTGCGGAGTCGCTTTTCGTGTTTGTCTGTGTGACCGCGTTGTTCTTCTAAACTACGCAACCAATTTTGACGCGGTTTTCACAATCATTTAGAGCAGGTTTATGAGTTTGCTGTAAATACATCAATATTAATATTACATATAAATTATAAATATCGTTATGAAACCTAGTATTGGTTCATAAGTAAACTGTGCGAAGCACAGCCACGGCCTGGTTGCTAGTGTTAATATAAATTGATTAAAAATTAATCTTTCCAGAAGTTTTAGTTTCATTTTCGTATATTTCTCTGGTTGAAACAGAATATTTAGTAATGCCAACAGTTGCGGTGGCGCCAGTCCACTCGGCTTCAGTATAATAATAACATCCGTCACTTGTTTGTTACCAACATACCCAGTTAACTTTTGAAGTTTCAACACTATTGTGCTAGATAATAATCCAGCGCTTTCTGTTTTAATCTAGGAATAAAATATGGACTGTGCGGTTTGAATTTGACCAATATGTAGTATGTAGTAACTTATATTGTTTTCTACTATGGATTAACCTTACCTGTGTGATATGATTCGCATACTGAAAAGGAACGAGCATTTATCACACCACACCATAGCTTCTGATCTTCATGGAGATGCAATAACTACAACATTCCGCACGATGTTTCAGGATAACGAATTCTTTTTATCAGTCATACCAGCCGCCCGCGACTTCGTCTGCAATCCAGAATGAAAAGTATGTCATATGTCCTTCTCCAGGACATGTTCTACCCATGTGCCAAACATCCAAATCCGTTCAAACGTTTTAGCATGAATGCGGAAAAAAAAACAGACATTTTCGCATTTATAATATTATATTTAGTATTAAATGCAATTTGAAAAGGAGCTCTTTACAAAAAAAAAACCAGATTGGAAAAATCAAAACAAATAGTAGCGCTTAAAATATTTCAGTACGTTCGTTTATTTATTGTACGCCAGAATTTAATTATTTTATTTCTGATGAAAAATCACATGAACGTTTTCATAAATGTTTAATGCGATTGATGAAAATTAGAGCTCACAAAACTGATTTAATTTCAGTGTAGGTATGTACCAATTTAATAAATAAATATTAATGTTAGGGACCATACCATAGCATACGATTTATGTTTGTGCCAATCCCAGTTTTTCGACGATATCGAAAACATTCGGAAAGATGAGACATACATACACACATTCATTATGCCTATATTCTCAGACGGTGTAGGTAGAGACGCGTATAGATCACCCACATTTACGTTCAAGTCCCATTCCGACAAACCGCAGTAAAAGTTAAGCTATATATTCCCTGTAAGTTTTTATATAGTCGAATAAATATGATAGTATGGAGTGTCTGCTCCGGCGACCTTCACGTCCAGAGCGACGTGCAGTAAAAATTACGAGAACGAGGTCGCCAGCTGAAATATCATCCTTTAGACCTCGTTCACGGCCTCGAGTGCTGCGACTTGCGACGCGATTGGTTTCAAGCGACAGGCGCGCACGTCCTCCTGTCTGTCCGTCACTCCGCTCGTGGCATTGTCTAAACAACTTCTATCATTTGTTTTCTACGCAGTCGCTGTCGCAAGACGCATGTCGTTTGAGCTTGTAGCTCATAGCCACTGGGTTAGTAGGCGAGGCCATCTAGCTTTTGACTTGAATTTCTAAGGCGTAGTTTCTTGTATTTTTTTCAGGCAGGTAAGTTTATAACATAACATCACGCCAGTTTTCCCCGAAGGGTTAGGCAGAGGTGCAACTATAATACGCCCACTTTGCCGCCGGCTTCGCCAGTTATGTTTAAGGTAAGTTTATGTTAATAATTTTAGAATATTAATCACGATCTAAAGTTATCGATTGCTACAAACATGATAATTAAAACGTGTTGTTTAATAAACTCAAGTCAAACGAACGAATCAATTTTGTGTATTGAATTCAAGCTATATGAATTGAAACAAATACCAGTGGTATTAGTTTTTGGTATTAGAATGGAATGACTCATTTAGGGTTAGGTGTTAACTTTAATACACATTTACACAGAATTATAACGTATATACTCAATACTCAATATCTTTATTGCTTTACCATAATGTGTACTTAGGTGGTAACTATATAATTTAGATCATTATGGACCCTGCAGGCGTAGCATGAGCACCGTTTTGTCGACGGAAGAGTAGACAAAAATTACGTTTCCTGTAGACAATAGACAGTACGAGACGGCAGCAAAATAGAAAGAGTCAACTGCACTTTTTACGAAATTCACTCTTTTACATAATTTGACTCAGAAGTCTTTGTTTTATCATAGGATTTATCGGTTGTCAGTGTGATTTTGACAGTAAGGATAGAAAACTTTCTTCCGAAATAGTCTACATATAAAAAGACCTAGACAAAGATCGTTAGAAATGAAAGACAAAATGACAGATTGTAGAAAGATTTCTATGGTGGATGTCAAAAATGTGGAAACGAACTGTCACTTTGTATAGAAAAAGCTATGTCTATTCTTCGTAGAGATAGAAAGCGCCATGCTACGCCTGCTGTAGGGCACAGCAAAAGGGTAGAAGAGAGGAAGCCCTGTTTTGTGAGATCATTAAGTTGTTATTGTGGGAAAAAGTTTTTATTTACATAATCAAAATCAGGAGATACTTACTAAAATTTCGCATCTAATATTTAAGTATTATTTTATCTGCAAAAATGTACATAGATATTTTAGATTATTTTTACCTGTACTTCTTATTCTTCGTTATTATAATTATATTTATTCATTTATATAGTTTGTTTTTCTTTGAATAATTTGTTATTGCTATAATATTTATTTATTATTATTGCAATTTTCTTAATTATTATTTTATTATATTATAATATTTATTGATTTTTACCATACCATTAATATATTTTAAACATTAGTACCTATAAATTGCGTGATTATCATTTATTATTGATATCAATATTTATTATTATATTATTTATTATTTTATTAGTAATTTCCTTAACCTACTATATAAATTACATTGTTATTAGTTCTTTTTTTCCCTATTATTTGTGTTTATCATTTAAATATTCATCTAAGGAGTAGTAGTAATTTTTTAAGTTTTTTTATGAATATATTTAACTTTTCTTCTTTCTTTATTATGTCAGGCAGTTTGTTATATATTTTGATAGACATTACGTAGGGACTTGTAGAATGCATTTTTAGCTTGGATGTTGGTATATTTAGCCTAGATCGGTGCCTAAGTGTGTACTGTGATTGGATGTTTAATGATTTATATACATACTTTCGTTATATATTTTTGTGGTGTACAATAAAGTATATATAAATAAATATAAATAAATAAATAAATACTCATTTTTATTAGAATATAATATATAGAATTAAAATTAATTGTAAATAATTTTTCCTAAATAAGGCTAACACTGTTGATCGCTTGTTAAAAGACTTTTTGAGGTATAATCACAGGCTGTATGCCAAAACCACGCTTTCTACATTGTCAAATTACGCGTCAGCAACAAATTACGAAAGCTAACGTGATATTGAATGACGGACTTACTAAAACTTTACGCTAACATAGATTAGATGACAGTACCTGCATCAGGCTTTTAAAATACGGACGTGAGGCATCGAGAAATATGTATCATTAGATACCTACTACCTACTCACAAGATTGGATAATTTCGTACATAGGTATGTACTTACTTATTACCCTTTTATCTTATGTCATCGTTGGCTACTATACAATTCTACTGGGCCGGACGGCCTCAAGGGAAAGTCTCGCGATCCATACAAAATACATAGATCATGAAGAAAACTGACCCGAAATAATATTATTTCACTTTTGTTTTCGTGTTTTATTTTCTCTCCCTCTACTCGTAAAGGCAGGTGCCATGTCAAACGTCTATCCGCTTGATAAGCATGAATATGTAAAATATCTTCATATTTCGACTTATTCTTGTTTGCAACGTAAAACAACAACGTAAAGAGATAGCAGTAAAAATTGATATTTACTTTGAATTTTTGTAGCGAAAATATTGTTTGATATTATTGCTAAGTATAAAAAGTAAAAATAGGTAGTAAGTAAGAAAGTATATAAATAAGGTATTAAAACTTATTAATACCTACATGAAATTCACCGTAATAGTAGCCCTACACGTTACGATATATTTGCGCAAGTTTAGACTTGCACAAGTCTGCGTGACAGCAAATGGCTCGGATACTTGTGCTCATTCATCCTACACACGTAGAACATAACGTGTGTGGCCTGCAATACGTTTGTCACGATATTAATCGATTGAAGGACACTGAACGTATCAGAATAGAAGTTTTATTATTTACACTGTGGGCTTTATTGTCCGTCAATGCGTTAAAAAAGAAGATATTATTAACTTCTTACACAAATCGTAACATTTTGATTTCATTCGGAGCTGTCTTCGAGACGACTTGCAGAGCCAACGCAATCTTTAATTCATAGTCACACACAAGCCGGCTCCACAAACCCTAGGACCCTTCAGATAATCACAAGGAATTGTTCATATGGGGCTGCCAGTACCACCACACTTAGTGGCCAGATTTATGATACGTATAAGTCCTTAATCTGCTCTTATATCACCCACGGGAAGCGGCCTTGTCGATTTATATCTGACACCACACAGCTTATTAATAATTTTAGGTCTAGCCTAGATTTTATGTGACGTAACGATAAGTGGGGATCGAAGACTCGGTAAACCAACTTTGTTACTAAAATCTTTGGAGTAGGGTAGTAGTCTATAAATGAAGATACGTTAATAATATGTTATGAAAATAGACATGGTTTGCAATAAGCTCCTTTTCCAATTATATATTTCTCTCTAGTCTTATTGGTTCACTTAGTAAATTGAAGACGAATTTATTCCTTTGAAAAAATGTATTGTGTTAAAACTTTCAAAGATTTCTTTTGCAGACTGAGAATAAAGAAGAATAGTCTGTTTATAAACGAAATCAGAGCTAAAAGTAGTTTTACTTTCTGGGTAGAAATCCTTTGTGCTATTTAAGGAAACATTCCGGCTCTGCTCTTTATCAATTTAGCATTTAAGCCTTAATTATCGAACGTCAAAACTTTCCAGTTCTTATAGTGAGACAAGGTTTTTGTTTATCGACTGTTTTTTATCCTCCGAGCTGCAGTAAATTTAACTGTGTTGGCAACACTTTGGGCTTTGTTTAGCATTAAGTCTATGTTTATCATGGGCCCCAAGATAGAATACTAAGTAACCAGTTTGGTTATGTAATCTATTCAACAAAACCTTATTGAAATATTTCTGAATTTCTTTTTTTCCGTTCGTCCGAATGAAAAAACGGAACCCTTATAGGATCACTCGTGTGTCTGTCTATCTATCACAGCCCGAATCTAATAGACCCATTAAGCTGAAATTTGATATACATATAAATTTCTATGAACCATCACGGATGAGTAACGTAAATAAATGAATGTTGAATATCACTTTGAAAATTTAATAAGTTTTTCGAACTTAACCGTATGGCTTACCGAATAAAAGGGTTATGCGGATATCAAATATATTTTTTAATAATTTTAAAATTATTAGGTTTAATGTTATTTAAGAAAATTAATGAAAATTGACTTTTCCCCCCATTATCGCCGAAACTACTGAGGATTAAATTATGAAAAAATACAGAAAATACTTCTATACTTATAGATTACAGAAACACCTATAAGAAGTCTATGGTATTAAAATAACACGGTGAATCTCTTAATATTGTGCATACAAACTTACATTTGCAGTGGAAATGTATGAGAAACATGTTTTTTAAACTTAATCATTTTAAGCTATAAGATACAATTTCACTGAAAGCTTATCGCATTTGTTAAACGCAGAAAATATCTAAGCCGTAACCAAGAAAAATAAATTGTGTAAGATTCTATTTGTAAATACAACTTGTTTCAAGAGCATCTGGATACAATAAATCTTGTCGTAAGGTTCTTATTGGTGAACACTCGTTTCTATTCTCAAAATACAACAATATGGATACAATGAAAAGGTTTATACAACCCTTCACGAGCATAGATACAATTGCCCAAAAATCAGCGAAATTCCATTAAATACCAATATGGTAACAAAAGAAAATCTATCTGATTTATTATTACAATTACGAGAGATAGGGGGATGGCTATAGCCTTTGTCTGATCAAAACACAATTCACCGAATCATAAATAACAGGAACAATAGTCAATAAAATTAGATAGCGATGGGTTCGGAATTGGCAGGGAAAATAAATAAGGTTTTACGAAGAGGATATGAGGACTTCATCGGCATAAGCTGATAATATTCACGTACTTATCAAAAATATGGCATCGGGACATTCCCTCTGCCGCGCGCCGATACGAGCCACGTTCGCTTCAGACGTATGTAATTTACATCGCATTTTGAATGACGTGTCATCATCCATCATTGGGTAAATTTTGCGAAAATATATTGTTACCGAAGATGACCTAATTCCTTTTCAATGTATAAAAGTGAGTGTTTGATGAACATAAGACTTCGCCTCTTGATATCAGTCCAAAAATAAAGCGAAAATGAAATCATTTGAATTTGTACAATACTGCCATACTAATTTATTATCTTCCCTTTCTTTATGTTTCAATGGGACCACATTCGCTTATTCTTCGAATAACCAATCAGTTGAAACATGAGAAGTAAGCCAGAGTTTATTTTGGACTGATTAATCGCCTGCATTATTGGTCATTCTTAGCTTGCATGCATCATCCCACTGCTGGGCAAAGACCACTCCCCATGATTTCCAGCTCTTTCGATCCAGGGCTAATGTGGACCATTAGTCGTTTGTTTTCTCCAGCTCGTCCCACCATCTCTTACGGGGTCTGCCACGACGATTCTGGCTGTGTCAGGGGTTCACATAGTGGTTATTTTGACCCACAGTTCTTTGGGTATATGGCAGACGTGGCCAGCGTTTTGAGCAACGTCATGCAGTAATCTGTGTTTTGGAGCGCAGTGTAGTGTTATAAATATGTTCTGCCAATTTGACAAAATGGAAAAACTATTCCTGTTCTTTAATAGAATTGAATAGATTTGATATGGAGAGAAGCAGAATCGCCTATTTTCAAAATATCGGTACTAATACCATCCTCGCCTAATGTATAAAACTAATTAATTTTGTAGAATCTGTTACGGTTTCAGCGTAGCAGATTCCACGAAATGCTAAGACTGCGTATCAGCTTACATTGCAGACTATACTAGACTAGATTTCAACGTAGCAAGGGTTACGTAGCGCATGCTATCACACATTTTATTTTAATTCACTTTTTTCTTTTTGTTTTACATTTTAGACTTAGTTATAACACAATAGGTACGTTTTTATGAAACGCCACTAATACCTGTAAACCAATTTTTTTTTTCGCCCAGTCTGTTTTTCGTAGATTGTGCTACCGTTGCTGCGTAGCGTCTGCTACGTACTCGGCGTAGCGGATGCTGCTACAGCATCTGCTACGACGAGTACATTAGCTACGAGTACATTTTTGACAATTATTTTCCTTTTAAGTCGCATTGAACATAACTTATAATAGTACTGTTTCATGATATGATTTTATATAATGATTTGTGATCGTGTATCACCTAGAAGCGGTTCTAGTATTTTTGTAAAAGAGTCATTACAAGAAAATCAATGGAAATGTTTATAATTCTGGCGTAAATGAATGCCCGAACAATACAAAATTAAAAGAGCAATTAAAGTAAATGGGCTGTCCATGTTTGAACTCATTTCATCTGGACCATTGAGAGAGAGAGCAAATATTAACCCTTCAGCTTTTCAGTTTATTTGATAAAAATGTGTCATCTCGATTTTATCCGAGGTTAATTTCAGTAAAACTTTTCTGTAATCGTTTGATTAATTCCATTGAAAACGCTCTCACCACAAATTGTCAGTCAATAGTAACTTGTACATCAATAATATTGATAACATCTGCAATCTTTATTCCTAATGCCACTACTATTCTTACCCTTCATAGTTTATTGAGGTCAGGTTCAAACCCACGACGTCTCCCTCGCCAGGCCGTATGTCGCCCAAATCGTTGACGTTATTATATGACATTATGTGCAGGTTTGAAGCGTGATGCACGATGCTTGGGGTTCCGGATTCCATTCCCGAATTGAGACAAGTATTTGGCCCCACAAATATTTGTCCAATGTTGGGAGGTTTGTGCATTCTATTTGGGATATGAGTATTTTGTGTATTTAGGTACCAATCATTAATAACATCGTAATAAATTCAATTAATGTTATTGGGGATTATTGAAAGTGTAGTTTCTACGGTCTCAATATGCAAAGAAATAAATGAATGACTCATTTTCTGTGTTTTCTTTACTAAGAAGTGGCAAAAGGTTCCCACAAAGGTTTCATTCCGTGAAATGATGATAAAGACCTACAAATTGACCTTTATGAATTAAAAAAACTTTATATAACATTCATTTGTTTTTGGAAAACCGGTGTTTTTTTTTTTAAATCATAACTGGACATTTATAAATGTTAATGAAAATATAAGAACAATAGAGAGCACTGTTTATAAAAGTTGATGGATAGACATACCGACACGCGTTTTATAACGAGTGGAAGAGAAATGCTAATCAATTGATGGAAATTCTTCTTTCCTCAAAACCTATGGTAGGTTTTTCTTTACAAAAACCCATACCCAGTATTAGTCTATACTAATATTATAAAGAGAAATGATTTGTATTTTTGTTTGTAACAAATAAACTCAAAAACTACTGGGCCGATTTCAAAATTTCTTTCACCAGAGGAATGCACTGAGTAACATAGGCTATAATTAATAAAGATATCACGCGGGCGTAGCCGCTGGCGGAAGCTAGTCTATGTATAAAAGCAGACATAATCACAGCATAAATAGTAAGCGGCGCGACAGAATGTCGTGTGGTCTACACCGCCCATGCCAATTTCACTCGATTCCTTGTGCCCCATTCTATGGGGTTTATTGCTTCTCTTCTATTATCTTCGTGTTCCAATTTATGTGCCAAATAGTCTTTCCAAATGACACTATGCTAATACTTGTGGTGTTTCCTGCTATGGGATTTCTGTACCCCACTACAGCGAAGCAAAAAGGAGGGTTGTGATTTTTACCGGTATGTATTTCAGGTTTAAATTCGTACTAAAATCATAAAGATTGTGCAGTAACAAGCAAAGCGAAAACCGCTGATTTATGAAAAATTAAAAAAAAATAGAATTATTTAATTCGCAACAAACCTACCTTTGAATACAATACAAAATGCGACCCAAATAAAGAACTCGAGTTGAAACATTTTTAAGACAGTCCAATAAATTCTTGGACACAAGTGCACTTGAGTCCATTAACTGTAAAGTAACACCTTGCACTCTGCAGCTTAAAATTGTGTCTGGTGATATTTCCAAGTAAGAAGTATTCGTAAGAGAAGTTATTTATACAGGTAAATAGTACGGTAGTTAGAAGTAGACGTTATTCGAAGCAAAGTAAGGTCGTGACAGCAAAAGCCTCGATGAATTATTCAGGGTCGCTGAATGTACGCCGGAGCCGCCCGCGGTCGCAGCTGACCACACCTTCCGCATATAGAGGCATTAACCTTTAACTATACTATTACTTCATTAATTTATTAAATGTAAGTTTTTAGCACAAGTTTTTTGTAACATGTAATGGTTTAAGAAACTGTAGGTCTAATGTTTTTTTTTTATAGGTATTCTCCGATCAATTCACAAGGTAGCCTTATTACATAAATAGAAAAAAATGATGACTGCTGGATTTCAATGTGATTGTCTATATTTGATGAGGAAGAGTTTACTTGTTAAGTCAATCAACAGACGTCCATGTAGGTAAACACGGTCAACTCAACAAATATTTGCATCGCCTCCTAAAAACGGACACTATATCAGTTAACAACCATTAATCGTCGATTTTGAATCTTCATTTTGTTTATAAACAATTTGTGTTATTAAACTAATTCAAAAAATAACGTAGTTTGTGTCCAAATAAGGAAACAAATTCTCTTACACAAATAGTGTAAAAGTTATACGGTATTCACATAGTGAAAACAAAAGAATGAATCGCAACTATAGTTAGGAAGAGATGAATAATTCAGTGGCGCTCCGAAGCCGGCCGGACCTCGGAGCACCGATATGCTGTGCCAGATTTATATCAAAGATTGACCCGCCCAACTTTCATCGTACTGACTTTCAAGTGCACGAATTAGCCTTTTATAGTGAGTTAAACAGGAATTTCTCAGTAGCAGCCTCTAGACTCGGATTCTGGATTAGTGCCCGGTTGATGGCAATACGCCCCCTATTACATGGGACTAAAACATAAGTACCTCGACAATAGTTGGTGTAGGTACTATAGCTACACCTCTACCTAATCCTTCAGGAATTACAGGCGTCATGTTGTTATCGTGTTGTTATGTTTGATAAACAGATGAAAACAGAAAGGTGCAAAAATCTTTACTGTAGTAGTAATTGGTGTAGTAGAAAGGTATCACCACTAAAGCATGCACTTTTGTTATGCATTGGTAAAGGAATGGTGTAATTAATGTGAGACATGACAACTTTGCCACTAGGGTAAACGACGCTCTGCGATTCCCCTGTATCGCAACTATTCTATATATAGACGGCGATAACCACTTACCATTGTGTCTTGGCTTCCAAATAGTTTCCTACTAATATTTTAGTGGCAAACAGTAGCTAGTCCCTGCTGTCATTCGTGGATACTTTGACAGCCGTTACTGCTCGTCGGAAGCCCGAAAGTCTGACACTCAGTCTTACCAAGGGTATCGTGTTACCCAGTTACTGGGTGGAGGTCAAATAGGTAGTCGCTCGATGTAAAATACTGGTATTCAGCTGCATCCGGGTCGACTGGAAGTTGACCCTAACTAGTTGGGAAAAGTCTAGGCAGATGATGCAAACAAATTGGAATCGCAGTTTGGCATTAAGAAAATTTCCAACGAAAAATAACATACCACCAATATTCTGCATAAATGAACATTGTATAGTTTGTGTCCACTTCACTGTTTTGCCGTGTGTACATAACGTATGTTCCAGCCCGAAGGCAGCGCTAATGAATGGCAATAATTTCCTTAATGCACTCACTTAACTTCAGACTCCGTATGAATAGAACTGTAAGCAGTAACAGAGCTTTATGCATTTATACTAAACCCACATGGGTTGGCACTTCTCTGTTTAAATTAGGATAGTTATTTCTCATAACATTCATGAATTCAGTTCACTGTTAGTTATGAACGAAAATAGATTTTAAACGGAACAGTCGACATCCTTCATATAACTTAGGTACCTACGTACAAAGTTGTCCAACCTACATTAAGTTTCTCCTACATTTCACTTTGAACCTCGAATTCAACAATCGGGTTTATCGGACTTACTGTTACAATCCTTAAGCTCTCGAAAATCAAATGAGGTAAACGGGTAACCTTTACTTGTGTGTGTATCTCACAACTATATCGGGAAGGGCTGTACAGATGATGTTTAGCCCAGCCCGATGGCCACGGTAACATAGCCGAGGCTTGAAATATTAATGATACCTTCTAATATTAGATCAAGGAACAGTCTGCTTGTTTGAGCGAGATTTGCGTAAATTCACATAGAAACGGAGCTAAGTGTCATATACAGAATGAAGTATTTTGAGTGCATTTGAGGACAATTCAAGGCATTTTAACAGGCCAGTACAATACCTACTATGCCATACATATACTTATAAGATAGAATTGAGAACTTAGCTCCAGTACAAAGCTACATAACTCCAGGAAGTAATTAGGTACCTACCATAATCTGATAACTCGTCGCGAGCCATTTGAAGAATTCATAAAAGGACTCGCAATTCATTGAAACCCAATCGCTCGTTAGCGGTGTTTATTAAATACCTTGCAACACTGCTTTCTTAGTAGAGCATGTTGATGTATTTACAGCTACAATTTTAATTAAATGCTTTTATTGGAGCGCGGGATTAAAGGGGTTGGTAATTAAAGCCAACCAGAATAAACGACCTTTGTCTACTATAATTATGATTTATTAAGTCAGACCATGAAACCAGCGCGTCGTCTCAGATCAGAGCTCGTGTCGTAATCATTAGGTACCTACACAGCTTCATTGTGTCAGTTAGCTTCCTAATTATAATTATCCAATAGATCCAATGTGTTTAATTAATATCGTTAATAATATGACACTTGTGTATACTAATTATGTTAGTAATTCAAACAGTAGTAGATATTATTCTCCAATTAGTATCGTTTGAATAGGCCTATAGGTAATTGTCCAACTATGTTTATTGATGGATTAGTTCGGCAGAACTTTACAAGCTTTTTGAAGTAGTTTGGCGTCATTTTTCACTCGGTTTAGTGTTGTCGACGGCCTTTGCTTATTGTTTTAAAATTGAATTTTATAAATTACCTCAGGGGTCCCAGGTTGGGGCGTCTCCATGGGCTACAGTTGAAGGGTGCTTGTCCCACGTAAAAGATTTAATTTACAAGTGCATTAATCAGAAACGACAAACAGCAGCTGTGTCACTGCAAATTAATTAAGTAGCGACATCTTTGTTGAATAAATGTTATACTTTAATTACATTAATTAACTCAAATGGCATTCTATAAATAGGCAACGTTTATCACAAATAAAGAGAAACCTTTTATTATAGAAACTCAAAAGACTTTATACTAACAAAAAGATAACCATTTATCAAATCAATTTACCTTTAGCTAAATTTGACGTAATTGCTGAGTTTAGGAGCCCAATTATATAATACAAACAAGGCATGAATCATGGAATTAATAAAATTAAATAATTGAGTGGAAATCTCGGAGAAGGGCTGGGACCAGGAACAGTGAGCTGACGGACGGAGCCACCATATCAATATTTAAGCGGGACACAGACGCCGGCGTCGCTCCAAGACTGTTTGTCTTGTGTACCACGACTCATAATAGCCGAAGGGCTGTTTACATTTCACTATACAATCTGGAATAACCTTATTAACATTTTCGTGTTCCGCCTACTTCGAAATCATTCGCTTTACGCCTTCCTGTAATGTTGGCACTTAGCAAGTCAATGCGCTGTAATGGATGGGGAAACAGCGCACGAAATAGGAATGCAATAAAAAGGTTATCTTAATGCGAGCTACTACTGACGCGATCTCATTTGCAGTTATTTGCTCATCAATTTGGCGAAAAGAGACATACGTTGTTGTTTGTTTTAAACAAGATTGCTGTGTCCACTAATTTAATAAAACCCTAGATTTGGTACAGGGAACCTTACAATAAAAAATATACAATTACATTATAAACTATTAACTATAGTCACAACTTTTTACTGTACAACTTATTACCTGTCTTATCTTCCTCAGTCTTCCCAACAACTTTTAATTTACCAAGAATAACTCTCCTTTCAGAAAAACAACTTAGCGACAAAGATTTCCCTAATAGTTCTCCTGAGTAAATAAGTTAGTGTTACGTTACTCCACGGACTACTACATTATGTAAGTACGCTGTGCCTTTGTGAATATCATCTTTTCATTCAACTAAATTACCTAGTACACCCCTAATTATGTCTGTCTACAGCACCTGCTATCAAAGTAATTATTTTTGCCTTAATCAATATCTATTTCTACAAAATTTTCTTCTTTATACTAAAATAATATGATATTAAAAATATTAATCAAATGTAAGCGTTCATTTAGGTATAATAACAGCGAGTTTTATACCTTAATAACTATTACTTATTTGTGTATCAATGACCACTCACACTTATATTTAAATAGCTTGGATTCCCAATCGAGTTGAATTGAAATAGTCCACTAGCCCAATGTGGGCCGACTATATTGATCTGGACGGAAAGTGCTGACTCACCAGGATCAGTGAGTGGATTGCTCAAAGGTGCTTGTCAGTCGATTGGGTTTCCTAGATGTAATGAAATGGCTATCATCGAGTTCCTTGTCAAAATCGTTATCTTATTTTGATCTCTCTTACATATCTTATGTTATGGCTGAAGAATTATTACTTTACCTACTTGCAAAAGGCGTCTAGGTAGAGTTCTTCACGGATCTTTTAGCGCTTTAATAACATTACTACGGGGCGGGGCGTTCTTGGTAAACATTTGTAAAATTGTCACAAAAAAAATTACAAAACAAGATGGCGGTGTTAGTTCCGATTTTTGCCCCGCGCCAAAAGAACCTTGTAGCATTGTAGATCTACTCTATTTATAGTCTAAAACCTCCTATCAAAATTTAAATTAATTTAATTTTATAATATTACACGGCTGCTTTTTAATTAGTGATAAACATTTTTAACTTTTTTTAATAAACAAGTAGTTATTGAAATTGAACAACGCTTTACTCTTTTAGCAAATAGGTACAAACCTTTTGAACTATTTTAATCATTTTCATCACAATAGTACCTACCCAAAGGGGTTCTTTTTTTAAAGCTCTTAGTTAAATACGATTCTTGGAACATTTCGTAATTTTTTTTTACAGCTGCAATATAAATTTGTACATACGTATTTTTGACGTTCAAAAGTGCCTTTATTGTGCCTACCTACTTGAAATACATTATTTGACTTTTGACTTTGACATAATCTGTGAAATTTCAATATGATAATGACAGATAGACGGAAAGTGGAGACTCAGTAATGGTGTTCCGTTTGGCCCCCTTTGGGTACGGAACCCTAAAAACATAAAAGTTAAATAAATATGCTTAACAGGTTACTATTACTCTGTTTTATTTGACCTTTGATTTTCTGTAGACAGCTTATTAGTTAGCTAACAATTAATTAATAACTTCTCTTAATTTATAACAGTACTGAAAGTTAACCACTGAAAATTCATTTATTAGCAAGTTAACCACTTACCGCAAATGATTGATGTTGTATTGAAAACTCATTAATAATTTTAATTACATTAACCTTAACCTATCAAAATTACTGTAACATTAAAACAAGTTCCAAGCCGCGTACATTGTAGACACTCTGCCAGACGTCATACGGTCAACCGCACGTCAGTGGTAACTTGAAATAGGAAAACCATTCTTGCTGCTACGACATAAAGCCGTTGTTAATGTCAAATTGCTACCGTGACCGTGACCGTACGTGAGGACGTGGATGATTGCACGGTTTCACCGGACACAAAATATGTAAGAATGGAGTGTTAACGTAAGCGTGCAAACGCGGCACCGAAGTTCTATACAAGTAAAAAAAAAAACCGGCCAAGGGCGAGTCGGACTCGCGCACGAAGGGTTCCGTACCATCCATACTAATATTATAAATTCAAAAGTAAATCTGTCTGTCTGTCTGTCTGTATGTTACCTTTTCACGCCTAAACCATTGAACGGATTATGATAAAATTTGGCTAGGAGATAGATGGCATCCCGGGGAAGGACATAAGCTTTTTTAACAGAAATACATCATCTGTGATAATTTCAACTGTCTAACTATCACTGTTCATGAGATACACAGCAGACGGACAGACAGACAAACAACGGAGTCTTAGTAATAAGGTCCCATTTTCCCCTTTGGATACGGAAGCCTAAAAAGCAAAAAAGTAAAAAGTAGCTATTCCATACATTTTGACCGGCACCCTAATTGCGTAATGCACGATCGATCAGAATTGGAATCTGTTTGAAATAATTGTTTTTAAACCATAACTTCAAAAAAAAACTACTCAATAGCGTAACTTACGAGTGTACCAGTTACCGAGAAGATGGTACTTATTTACAGAAATGTCAAATGCACACAATCCGTGGCCTGATACTTATGTACATAAATTAATAAGGACATTATTTGAAAATGTCCTTCTCTGCCCCACAGGCAAATATAACTGCGCCGCGAACGGAGCAGCCCTTTATTTCCTCTGTCAATACAAATATTGAATAAAATATTTTCTTATAAATAAACACACCCTTTTTATAAAATACCCCCGAGGTAAAACTTACCTCATCGATATGTTATATGTTTGTATTATAGTTAAGTTTTGAATTTTATATACAACCTAGAAGATTTCCTATACTGCCTCGTTGTACTAGTGGTGGCAAGCGCTACTACTGAGCATGAGGTCCCGAGTTTGATTCCCAGGACGGGCAAAGTGATATTGGGTTTTTCCATTAGGAATTTCTCGCCCGGAGTCTGGATTTGTGCCCGGTTGATGGCAATAGGCTCGCCCACTGTTATATGGGACTTAAACATAACTGGCGAAATGTGGATGTACCTACCTACTGTGGGTAAGCCTCTGCCTAACGCTTTGGGGAAAAAGGTGTGAATATATGTTATGTTAAATAAGAGCGGCAGCACACGACGTATTTTAAACGCGCAGTCGACGCGCGTTTCTAGAACTTGACTTAAAAAAAATAATCATTAATGAATTCATTGTACAGTCAATCCTGTACCTACCGTATATCTAAAAACATTTGGATGTATTTAATAAGCACTTAGGCAGGTTTTTATAAAGACAGAATACTTATCCGCATCCTCATTAAACTTATCTCTTGGAGCTATGCAAATCTATCACGCAGTTTCAAAGTAATCAGTAAACATTCACAAAAAAATCATTAAAATTCTGTACTTTCTTCTTTTTGAAGTCGGTGTGAAAATTATTACCAGCTTTCTCTTTTTTATTTTCAAATAATCACAATTTTTCTTCAGATGAGTCTTAAAGAAAATTACTTTCGGTTCAATTGTTACGTTTTAGTCGACTTATTCTTATTTCGAACAAATGTATTTCTGAGAGACTTTTATTCATATTTGACTCCTCAGGTGTGTAAGCAAATCGAACATTCTAATCTCGATTTTGTTATTCAAATGCCGGACGCTTTTTTCGAAGGTTAAAAATGTCTGCGAACGTAGGGTTTTCAAAACGTAGTAAATAAATAAAAATATGGTACTCAATCTAGTATTTATTAAATCTTTGGCTATCTGTTTGTACATCATATCTACGATTCACGTAAAAACATATATCTACACATCATTTTCCTCAAAATGTTTATATATCAAGTTACAACCTTAGGTTTCAGAATGATGAATGAAATAACATTAATTATTAAGTGAAACACTGAGTATAAACTACCAATCAACAAATCAATCCGTGGCTATTTAGTTTCCATATTTTATATACAGTACATTTTTATGATTTACATATTGTTTATGTTCTTTTTTATATTTGATTTATTGGGTAAGCTAAAACTAATATTTTTACTTAAATAACTCATAAATATTCTGTATATACGTAATCATTACATAACCTAATAGGTAACATAAACAAATACGTATTATAGTAGGTATGATATAATTCATTTAGGTACATATCTCCGATAACAGTGACTGTGTTAATTAGGAAATATTTATAGGGATATCATCAGCATCACACCCAGTGAACGGAGATACCGACTTCTCCACAATAAAATTGATCGTTTTAAAAGTTACCAGAATAGTACAACAGTATTTTCTTATATCTTTGTGTTTATATAATTTACGACGAGGTCATAAGTAATTAGATTGCGCGTTGTTACGTCTTACGTATATTACAATGAAAATTGTTAAGAAATCAGTACCATCGTTTATTTCTTTTAGTTCCAGTTTAGTTTTCATAAAGCTAAAACTATAGGCGTAGCTCTTTGTGTTGATTTCGGGTTCAGTTCCCGCATCAGGATTTGTATGCTCACAGATCTTATTTGTTCCGGATAAAGGTGCACTTTCATTATATATCACACCTAACATAATATACAATCAGTAAGACCGAAATGACAAAGAAACAGACATGTTGGTAGAGTTTTGTGCGAATTGTAATGATTGCGAAGATACAAGTCTAAGTTTTTAGTATGAAATAAAATATTTTGGCACTTTAGTAGAGCTCGTTACGCGATAAATTGTTTACAACGTTATAATTACAAGGTTTACAGGGAAGACATGATCTGCTTTCACGATATTTTGCGCAATACAGTGTTCGGCCATAACATTACAACCGTACATTCTACACCACGAATTTTAGTTTCGATATGGTGACTTAACATTACGTATTGCGATATATCATATGTACAGTAAGTTGTAGCCTAACCACAAAAAGCCCTTAAGTACGGCGTAGTAGGTGAAGTCAGCTAGGTTAGGGTTCTAAATTAAAATCACAATTCTACGACGACTTTACATAAAAATAGGTCTATAAACCTACGGTCACCATAACTCAACAAAACAATTTATTTACACACAAAACAATTCATAGCTCCGCTGCCCAGTTAACCAATCTATTTGTACTTATTTCATAAAAAAATATGTACGTCCAATTATATCACAAAACGCCGTCCATACCCCGTGCAGCCGACCGCTTCGAACTGGAACAAAAGAGAATTGTATCGACAACTGACACTGTCGCACTAAATGTTATGTTATACCTATACATAACCTCAGTTTGCATTATAATTTAGTCCAAATATCATACGCTTGGCTGGAAGCAAATAAGGTTTACATACAAGTTTGTCCTACTCCTTTGACAATTCATTATTGATCTTCCATTTACTTTATCCATTATGTTACTAGTTTACATTTTAGTCGTCTACAAACTACTAATTAATTATAATACTCACATTGCATTAGTTCTACGTAAGGAGAGAATCGTATTCGAAGGGCGTCGGGTCGGCTGCCCGCAGGTGTCACCACAACACCCCCCCGGAGATATTCGACACCTCTATTTGGTCCTCCGCTTCTGTGTTGACAACGGACACATTTCTTCTTCTGTATCTTAGGCGAAAGCTCACCCACAATATCAAAGACATCACTATTAGTCCACATACTGCTACTGTACCTATGTACTGAGCGTAACTTTTGTCAGCAGACTGATACGGAGAATATTCAATTTTATATTTTGGATGTTTAGTCTCCATCTCTTGTACATTAGTCACGTTTTCTGAATCGCTCAAATGGTTACTCAATAAAAGACTAGATTTGGATTCTGAGACAATGTTCTCTGCTTTCTTTGTTATATTCAGTGGTGTGTTCAAACGCTTTCCAGATCTATTCTTTCGATAAACTTGGCTGTCGTCATCTGTGAGATCTTTCTTATAATTACGAGTCGATACAGAAAAGTACGGTTCTATATCTAGAAATCTGTGATCAATATTAAGCTGGTCGTTTTGAAGCTTATTTTGATCCAAAATTTTAGAGGACTCCCTCGCTTTAACGATAGTGGATTCATTCATGTAGTCGTTTATTGAAATTTTATTTTCATTTCTTTCACTTCCTTTAGTACCTTCTTTCGCTAGTTCAGACAAGTTATCGCTTTTGTCTAGGCTACTTGTCGTTGTGTTTTTAACCTGCCCAGGTGATTTCATGTTTTTATACTCATGTTTGATTTTACTGTTCCCGTGTTTAAATGTTTTGTCAGTTTTATTATTCAAATATCCATAGTACCTTAGTAACTTATTAATCATTTCTGTGCTGTACAAGTTAACGGGTGGAAGGCTGTCACTTATCGTAAACGTTTCTGGGAATGTACAATTATACTTAGTTATCTCTACTTTAGCTTCAGAAGTAGAATAGTAGCAAGTTTCGGTGCTGGATAAGCTCTTGTTCCAGTTCATCCAGTCTTTCAGCCATAATTCGGCACTACAGTTGATTTTGTTTCCGTGCAATCTTAAAGTTTTTAGTTGCGCCAAGTAAAATAACAAATCATTTCTGATCTCTGATAAATTATTCATTCTCAAGTCGAGGTACTGTAAATGTGAAAAGGCAGCTAATGCCGCTGAATCAGCCAATAGTTGTCTGGCCAGTCCGGGGCTAGACTGCAGATGTAACATTTGAACGCTTTCCGGCGACGACATTGGAAACGAGCCATCTCGTTCTGGCACTGATAAGTTTAAGTAACACAGTCTTAAATCTCTAAGTGACAATGGACCATCAAATGTACTCCATGACAATGTTTGGATCGGGTTATTTGACAAATCTAGCATTTCTAGCGATAGTAAGTCATCAAACACATGGTCTTCAATGTAATGTATGTCGTTATTTTGTAACAATAATATTCTTAAATTAGGCAAGTTTTTAAAATCAGGAATAGACAGATTTTTAACTAAATTATTATTGATTGATAGATATTTCAATTCATCTGGCAGTGATTTGGGGACAGTCGTTAGAAGATTTTTGTTTATATTCAAAAACAATAACATCTCCAGTCTACCTAAAGAATCATCTTCTACAGAAACTACTTTATTATCAGAAAAATCCAGTGACTGTAGTAAGGGATAACTATCGAAATCCCCACATCTGACAGCTGATATTCTATTTCCGACTAACGACAGGAACCGTACAGAATGTGTGAATGCTTCGGGAACTTGGTGTAAACCTGTTCTTGAGGCATCTATTTGTTGTAGTCGCCGACCAGTACCAACCAATAGTTGTGTATCCAGTTGCGTGATGCCTAGATGTGGATTATCCGTAAGTAATAATCGCGCCAGATTTGGTAATAACTGTAAAGCACCCGGAGCCAGCTTTCTTAAATTATTGTGTGACACATCTAGGTGTTGTAGTAACCAATTATTAAAATAATTTTCATGGATAAACTCCAGGTTATTTCTGCTCAAATTGAGATGCTGAAGATTTTTCAGAGGTGTAAACACATTTGTCAACATAGTCAAATTATTTTCTGACAAGTCCAAAGTTTCTAGTTTAGACAATCCATTGAAACTCTCCTCAAATATATTTATAATTTTATTTCTGCTTAAAATAAGTTTCCGAAGATTCAGGAAGTCATTAAAGACTCCTTTGGTAACGTATTGCAAGTTATTGGAAGATAAATCAATTTCTCTCAAGTTCTGTCTTTTGATATTGATCCTTATTTGAATGAAACCGTTATTTCTTATTTGTAGAGAGTTCGTGTCTAATATTGGTAAGTCGAAGTAAACAATACTCGCATTACACGTAGTGCCGAAACGGGCGGTAACTTGGGCAATAGTTTTATTTGCATACTCCTGAGGCCACGCCGACAACTTTACCTCTTCGTTACAGCACACAGAGAGCTGGTGGTGCACGTCTGTGTGATCCTTCAATGTGATGTTATACGAACATTGTTGACACAAAGTTGTATTCGAGATACAGGCACAACTATCGAGACAAATAGAAGCCAAATTAGTTATTTTCCACCAAAATATAACCGTTAAAAATAAACACCGTTTAAAAAATACAGCCATTTCTGACAATATCGTCTGAATCTCCTTGGATCTAAGCCGGATTGAATGTTAGATGGTATTGAAGTTCACATTTGCGACACATATTTCTCTGAATCACATTATCACTTAAGGAGTTTATTTGTAATGAACAAAACATCTTGTAAGTTAACACTTGCACAAAACTCAAGGAGGCGCTGTTTTAGTCACATCGCTGTCACTCATGTTGATTGGCTCAGATGGGTCGTGTAGTGACGGACACTGGGCAGTAAGGTGCGAGGATCACTGTAACAGCACGTGACACTGATACGTAACAGTGGTGTCGGGTTGTGTTGCGTCGTGCGAGCGCGCGGCTGGGCGGACACTGCCGGCGCCACAGCGTCTGTCTGCGAACTGTGCTCCGCGAGCCGAGAGCCGCGGCGCCGGCGCCCTGCCGCCGCTTTTACATCCCTCACAACCTCATTTTTATATAGTCAACTGACTTCCACACCACCACTATTTATGTCATACTCGGCGCTCCTTAATACGTTATTTTAAGGACGCGAGTATTTGTAAGTGTGCGTTATATTTTTCGGTCGCTACGGCTGAGATTGCTCCCTGTTGGGCTTTCTTGGAGGGACAGCATGATTTAAACGATTATTTATTATTGCGCCATATTACGCCACTTTGTATATCAAAACTAGGAAACAAAAGCATTACGTTAACAACCTACTGAGTATTAAGAATGTGATACGACGACAATGAAAAAATATGGAAATGGCGTTGACAGGATAACAATGAGAGAACGAGGTGTTTTTGTTTTATTGTAGTATTACTATTGGATAGATAATGATTGTGAAAAATAAAAATAAACAATTTAAGAATCTATAATTTTTTGTGACAGTCCTGTGATAATATTTTGTATGTCATAGATACGACGTTTAAAATAATTGATAACTGTCATTATTTTTTTCTGAAAGAGTTTGTTACAGCATTTGTCATTGCTCCATTTTTAATTATTTTTTTTTTACCTTTTGTGGTACAGTAATTGTATTCTCGGTGCATCGTCTTCACATGTAATTATATAATTGATGTATACCAAATATAGTAAAACATTTTTTTTTTAAAGAGTTACGGTGGAGTTTCTTGCCCATTCTTCTCCATACGAAAACTACCTTTTGGAAGGGGCAACTAGAATCAGTTCTATTTCTATGTATTTGACGTTCAAAAGTGCCTTTAATGTGCCTAGTTGAAATAAATTATTTGACTTTGACTTTGACAGCCGCGAAGGTAGTCAAAGTAAAAAGTAAAAGGAGTGCCTCAAAGACTATCTTATTCAACCCTTTATGCCTACTGTTTCGAACATCTTTACCGGAACGTTGGACCAGCATTTTCATGAATGGCTCCCGCAAGGCTTTACTAGGGGTATCTTTATTGCACTCCTTAATTTGGGTTATTTGAACTTTTCTTGTCCCTTCTTGAATAACTTGAGGAGGAAAACATCGTATTTCAAGCACCTCTAACATGTTGTATGCTGGCCACCTAATGCCAAAGTTATGACTTTTTTTGTGAAGGCTCGCGCCTAACAGAAGCGTTCCAATGTAAACGTTATGAATATGAGTGACATTTATGAGAACTACCACTTGACTATCATAGACATGTGTACATGTGTACATCTCTATGAGGGATTTATTACATACCTACGTATGACATTAACACATATAACTATGCCGTAAAATAATAGTATTAAAAAAAAAAAATATTCTCGCCAATTGGTTTTATTTGTGTAATATTGCCTATGTAGGTATTTTGTGTACATCTCTATCTAAGCCTGTTGAGGGAAATATTCTAATAACTCAGCATTTTACTTTTTGGCATTGACACATAACTCTCCCAGTCCGGTTAATAATCTAATACATTTTCATACAGTAGGAGACGTCTATATTTTCTGTATATTAGATTATTGCATCCAGAATATTCCCCATCCATTCTACGAGCACCTTTCCCAAATACATTTATTAAAGTGACCCTCAGCTTAGAAGCCGCAAGATAAATCATAGTCAGGAAATGGCGGGTTTTCGCGGTAAACCAAATAAAAGGAAAACTCTCTACACTATATCTAATAACATATGCGAATGTATATAAAGATATGTATTTTTATATAAATACATAGCATAAGCCTAATCAGCCTATAATGTTCCCACTGCTGGGATGCTGGGACACAAGCCTCCTCTCTTCGAGAGGGAGTGGGTTGTATAACCTACCACGCGGGGCCAGTGCGGGTTGGTAGATGTCACATATCTTCGAAGTTTTGGTTCTAGGACACCTCCGGTTGCCTCACGATGTTTTTCTTCAGCGTTTTGAAAGCAGTGGTGATGAAATTAATAACACAAAGTAAAGCGTCTGGGTTCGAACCAACGACCACAAGCCGCAAGCTCGCGCCAGCTTGCGTTGGCTTGCAAATCGGGGCCGCTACTACTAGGCCACCGTCACTCCCACTGGGTCATCACTGCTCCCACTGGGTCATCACCGCTCCCACTGGGTCATCACCGCTCCCACTGGGTCATCCCGTGACTGTGATCCACAGCCTTTCTGCAATAAGTTGACAATGCAATAAGTGACTGCCTCGTTGGTCTAGTGGCCGCAAGTGCTGTTGAGCATGAGGTCCTGGGTTCGATTCCCGGGTGGGGCAAGGTGTTATTGGGTTTTCCATCTGGAATTTATTAGTAGCAGCCCGGAGTCTGGATTTGTGCCCGACTGATGGCAATAGGCTCGCACCCTATTACATGGGACTTAAACATAACTGGCGAAATGTGAGTGTACCTACTATAAGTACACCTCTGCCTAGCCCTTCAGAGAAATACAGGCGTGATGTTATGTTATGTATGAAATAAGTGGTAAGTACAAATTGCTACTTAGTTCGAAATTGAGCCAAAAGTTAGGTCTATTAACTAAGTTCCACCTTAATAAGTTGTCCACTCGCGACATAATATAGTAGCTCACCCACTTACTTATAACAGAATCTGAATATGCAAATCATATTATAAGTGCATGTAGGGCGTAGGGGAGCGCCCAAAGGACATATTGAATATTCTTTGACAGAAAATAAATTATAATGCGAAACCCAGACAACTTTTCAAGATTTGTATGCAAGTCAAACTCGTAACCAAGTTATTTATGATCCTGTACCACGGAGTAGTTCATTCTTATACTTAAGTATCTTTTCATAGAAAACCTTTAATAAAAAGCAAATTATAGTCTTGTTTGTATCTGAACCAAAACGAGTTCTCAGTATCTCTTATATTGTATGTTCTGTGACCCATACTCTTTCAATAAAATAAATAAACTAACGCTTTTACAACTTTATATGGCTATGGTAATAGATAATAAGTAGCTATATTTAAAAAAACTGCCACTACTGGACTGCTTCATTGGTTCTTTGGTCTCATTGGTCTGGATATGTGCCCGGGCGATGGCAAAATATAGGCTCGCCCCCTATTACATGGGAATTAAACATAACTTGCGAAATGTGGGTTTACTATAGGTACACCTCTGCCTAACCCTTCGGGTACTAAAGGCGTGATGAAAAGTCAATTTAAAAAAAAAAACGAAGTAACGAACATTTCTTCGAAAAGGTGTGATTTTATGCTTCTTTACGATACAAGCCTAGAATGACACGTTTTCCCCATGTGCCTATATAATGTATTTATATCTTTATCAAGCCGGGCTTTTCAATGAAAGTAGTTTCAGTAATAATTTGTCTTGATAAAGCGATTCAAATGTCAGTATCACTGGCTAGACGTTAAAGCTAGCTATATAGGTAGCAATTTACCTTAATAGAGAGCGGAACATCTTTCACTCGATGAATCAGGCACACAAGAAAAGGAACAAGGCTTTCTACTCGTATCGAACTGAACGCCGTATTTACCGACGCTAGATAAAGGTGATTAAGTAACGAAATAACCGTGGAACAAGCAAGCATTAGGCCATTAGCGACGGGTAACACTAAACGGTTTCGTGGAACTAAAAGTGCGCCTTCAGTGGAACAAAATCGCTGTCATTAGGGTAACGAGGGACGCCTGCTGACGCAGCGGGAGTGGCCGACGTAACTCTTTAGCTTGCAAGACCTAATGAACCGGGAGCCGAGAGCCCGGGCGGCCGGACCCAGCATCCCTGGACGCTCGCCTCACTGGTCGAGCGCTGATTGCCGCTGGCCGTACTGTTTTTCTAGAGGTAAAAAGCTAATTGTCCGTCTTGCTTTTTAAAGCTAACTAGCCACGAACTCAGCTTGTTTTGTTGTAAAATGTATTGTAGAAGTGTTTGAGCTTTGAGCTTTCATACGGAAAAACTAAACTAGAACAATGTGAAAATATCAAGTTAAGTCGTCTTCTAATTTTAAACAATATTATATTTTATTTGAAAGCCTACTGATGATTCAAGGCTTTTCTAATCCAAGATCGAAAGTCAAAAATTAACTAGCTCAAATTAACTAACTCAAAAATTTACTAGCTATTGTGACAATTTTCGTAACCTTTTCAAAATGACGGTCTCCAAGTGAGATTATCTAGGAAGATTTTACATTTTCGCAAGTAAACGCACGATAGAATCTAGGTCCTGTATATACATAAATATGAAGACGCATAAAAGGGAAGTTTTATGTACCTAAATCGTAGCTAACCGAGAGATTTTTTCCTCTATGTAATATTACTTAAGTATATGTACAAACATTTTCAGAGCATGATAGACTAGTTTTACCCTAAGTATTTTTAAACGTAGGTGAATGTTGGCTCCAGTGATATTTTATCCAACTCAGGCCATTTCAGGCTCCTATAATGCACTGAGTACAGCTGTACTAATAACCAACAGGTAGGAGCTTTCTGCTACTATTTAAAAACAATCACCTCAACCTACTGCGATTGCTAACTTCCTATTTGATTGAAGTTTAGTCGTGTAAAATAAATAGCTACGTACACATGATACAGTTACAAATAAAAATAATTGAATAAAGTAACCAGAAGTTGAACTTGAGACTTACCGAAAAAGTAAATATTTCAAAAGAAAAACTCTCGTATGACAATCACTATGACATGTAAGTTTCCTCATGCCTGATACGATACCGACTTATTAAATGTAAAAACACATTTTTTTTAAACTTCACTCATTAAGCTGCCGCGCCAGCACTAGTGAATCCCCTGGGGTGCTAATACGACTCCTCAATTTGCACATCTCCGAACGTGAAAGAGCAACTTAAATGACAAATTTTAAGCAAATTATAAAGCATTTTTTTACGGCGTTGTAAGTTGCTCTTCTGGAAAAATGTAGCAACAATTACAGATTAATGAAAACATAAAAGTACCTAAGTATAATGAGCACAATTACAGATAATAATACTTTAACAGCGAGTAATATTAATTAAATGAAGGATCGTTTTCCGTATTCTACAAAGCAAAATGAACAATGTGTCGGTAATCTGGTAGCAACTAAATCCGTTTACGCATTGTTAATCGGCCTGTCCAGCGGAGAGTCGGTTGAACGTGGGAACTGTAATAAGGGTCGTGGCGTAAAACTTTATTACTCGCCCCACCTCAGCCTACAACCGGGATGCGAAACGACCATCATTCTCATTAACCTCGCCTCCGCCACCTCGCTTTGTATCAATGCCAGATACTTTCCTTTTGTATACAAAAACTGTTGATGTACGCAAAAAGTAGACGTTTACCATTATTAAGAGAAGTGTGGCTAAGCGGTAGACAGATATTTGAGGAAAATGTGAAAGCAAACTATTTAGTCAGGTTCAGATTCGTAAGTTAGTCAATTATTTTTTCCAAATATTCATGCAAAAGGCCGTATTTACGGTAACGTGGAAATAATTTCTAAATAAAAAGCAGTATTTTGACAAACAAGTCACAATACATTGATAATAGTCACTGCTCTTTGTTTGCCCCCATAAATTGTCTTCAACATATTATTATTATTAAGTAAAGCGGTCAGAAATCCGAAAGCATATTGTAAAGAAAGTCCTACTGTACAGAATTAATTTTGTGCCGGGCAAAGAGTTATGTAGTGAATCGGTCAGTGGCAAACAGAAATCCTGAAGGTCGACACTTTAATCAATCACACTCCGTTCGCTTCAAAATGCACGTACACGCCTTCTTGAAATATGAGAGCCCGCTCCGGGCAACTAATGTTTTATATTCTATCGTTGTATTGACACTCGTGACTTATTGCCAGACAGATTGCGCTCTCGTCACCAACTAAAGCTTCGACAAACTGGTTTGTTGTGTTATGTTCAACTGAAGTTGGATAATGCACGTAGCGTAACAAATAAATGGTTTAATATTCCCCATGTGATGTCGAGGTACGTAATATCGTATCGAAGCAGCGAAGTTACGGTTTTATGATTTGTCCTCCCTCGGGGAACTTAATTCATTTGTTTGTGGAACTTTACAGAAACAAATGAATGCGGTGCTGCAAATTAAATACGTTATACAATAAAGTTACCATTAGGGATGTCAAGTACCGTAGTACAATAGGTATTATTTTTCATTAAAACGTTGCCAACTAGTGAGAGACACTATTAAAGGCATCGTAAAAACGCCGCCACACTTTCTTTCTCTTTATATTTTTATGGCGCTCTGGATACCACCTACGCCATAAAAAGTGAAATATTGTGTCTCAGAACGGATACCTCCTCCCTTTATGAGATTGAACTGAAATCCGATAAAAACGTTAGACGTTACCTAGATATTTACCTACGCATCATTGAATATTATTTTCAGATGATAACTAATAACAAATAATTTGTCAAAACTATTCAGAACTTTAAAAATCGAGGGAGGTTGGTGAATATTCTTTCACCCCGACCTTATTATACTATCATTTACTTATAAACAAATACTGCCTCGTTGGTCTAGTGGTCGCAAGTACTACTACCGGGTAGCAGTGTACCGGGTCGGCCGGGCAAAATGTTATTGGGTTTTCCATCTGGAATTTCTCAGTAGCAGCCCAGAATCTGGATTTGTGCCCGGTTGATACCAATAGACTCGCCCCCCTACTACATGGGACTTAAACATAACTGGCGAAATGTGGGTGTACTATAGGTATACTATATTATGATTTTCATAAGCAAATTGTGCTCATTTTATAGTACCTAATTTCGATTTGCTTAGGTGCATTAACACTTTAGTAATAGTATTTGTCATTTAGTTTCCGGGAAAAAGTAGGTGTGACCTACTTACACAAGTCATTGCGAGAAATACAAAACTTAGGAAATACAAGAATAATAAACAACATATTGTATTCCATTTCAATATAATATGAAAACATTTGATCCACGAGGAGAATAAAAGCAAAACACATAAAGTACCAGATGTTCATATTCCCGCCGAATTGTAAGGATCGAAGGGAGCGCGGTATTGTTACCATAGACAGGCCATACATTATTGTATATTATACAACGATTTATATCATACAGCCTACGTAAAACAGAGCAGTATTATTGTACATACAACATATTCAAATACTTATTGTCCCTGCGTAAACGTCCCCAACTTGAATGCCGTCTCAAGAAACCGCGGTCGTTAGGGAAAATTGCTTAGCAAACGGATTGGCGAGGCGACTATAATAGGTACGCTGTTAGGATGCTCTGCTCATGTCCTTTTATATGAGGAACGTAAAAACTTTGCAGGAAGTAGTGAAATAGTGACATAATCCAATCTACTATGTAGGGCCCTCCGTACCTACTCTAAACATGGTACCTTAGTGTAGATTTAAACGAGTTGGTACCTACATTTTATGCTTGTATAACCAACAGGCAACGGTTAGAACCTAGTTCTATAGCGAGCTTTTACCCAATACTGGACTAGAGGCAAGTCTCGAGGGAAAAATACGGTGCTTGCTTTATAGTAGGCAATTTATTTTTTGCAAATTGTGATAAGCTCATAGCTAAAAAACCTAATGGTGTGAAAGCTGATCGTTTGTCCGTAGCCCCTGGGACCATTACTATCTGTTTTTGCATGAAAAGACTAGATTCGCACAATGTCTTTCCATCCTATATATTACAAATAAGAATTACCTATCTATTTTAGGGAAAAAGGTTTCGCCGACCTATAAATTCTTTTTTAATCCAAGTACGCAACTTTGCTCAAATATATCTGCTAGAAATATGCGCTATAAAACTGACAGATACTTTGAACAAAGTTAACGAAGTGAGATCGGATAAGGTTTCTTTGAGAAAGGGCTTATGCAGATTTCCACTCAACTTGTTTTATGATATCCGAATTAGATAATTAGTTGGATGGTGTGCGTCACAATGTAATGGGCGGGTCGGGGCCCAGGGGCCGGGCCCAAGATCGGACTCCATCCGGTGCTGTTATCTGCACAAACAAACCTCAACATCCCCGGCTATTATTGGCGACAGTTTGGCGACTACGCCTGTACAACGTAAGCTCTTGGTTACATAATATTTATGTTTAGGCAAACATTTACCTACTTCCATTTTCCACATTGTCTGGTTTGCAAGAGCTTGAAAATTTGCGAAGGTGAATTATTCAAAGATATTTAATGAGCCAGTCTATGTTTTCATGTGATTTTCAGAGATTTAGGTAGGTACAAAAATAGACCCGAAAATTCACCAAACTGCCACATTGAATATCTTTATAACCGTTCAGATAAATCGAAATACCTTACCATGTACTGGTACTGTAAAAAGCCAGTCTTTTTTAAAATCTCGTAGACTAATTTGACAGGTGCAAATGTCAAACTCCAAATTGAAAAAACAAACAATAGGTAATCACTTGAAATCTCAAATTAGTCTACAAGATTAAAAACACTATACATATTACATCTTTACTCCTGTATAATGCCAAGTGACTACAGGTTGTAGTGAGGTACTAGCCGAAAATAATGAACGCCATTTACCTATGTTTGGTTTATGCACCATAGAGCTGCACACAAAACGTGCAGCCTGAGCGTTTCATTTGCTTGTTGGCAGAATCTGCACACTCAAGTACTTTGAGATTGAACATTATGTTTGTTCAGCCCGCTATGTCCCGCGACCCTCGCTGAAATGCGAGACCTCGGTCCATTAAAGCGAAATACACATTATTATTTTCGTTCCATAGTCTGAGATGTAATCACGGCTCAGAATCAACTAGATAATCGGATTAATGATACTAATGCGCTTCATTTCCTTACTCTTTCATTAAAATAACGAAGGCTTATTCAAAATTAAATTTTAGCTAAAATAAAATTAAAATTACATGCAAGAAAACGTTCAAAGGAGACGACTTGGTGGCCGCAGAACCGGAACATTTTTACTGGCGTCTACGTTACAAGCTGAAGCGGGTGGGTGGGCTTGGTAACAGAGTTGAACACAATGCTATAGGTACTATAACTGGAATTAATTCGATATTCCATAGAAATTAGATGAATGTGGAATCAAAAAACTTTAATTTCAGAGGTCGGTGTCTTTGGATTCGAATTTTCATATTTTGCCGCCGCGGCGTCTTCGCAAATTACAGTTATTACATTTATTTCACTTTATAGTGTTTTCTTTGGAAGTCGGTTGTTTTTTTTTTTTCTCTTTTTAGTAGTGGTATCCCAAACAAATTCGAATACCACGCTATGTAAATAACAGAGATAGAAAGTTATTATAACATCATCCACATGGACTAAGTGTGAGAATACGTGTCTATTATTGAAGCTAACTCAAAAGCTACCCAAGCAAAGTTAGTGAAATTGATATGGGCCAACTGCGCAAGCTCCCTCTATCAAATAAAAAAGAATTTTCAAAATCGGTCCGCAATTGACGAAAATATTTATGAACATACATAAAAAATTAAAATACAGATGAACAGAGAACCTCCTCCTTCTTGGAAGTCGCGGTTAATAAAAGAACCTAGTTTTGGGGATACAAAAGAGGCTGACGAAATAATAAATAATGAAAATTATAAATATTTCACTAGGCATTTGCCTGAATCCCGGCGTCACGTTGGGTCGACGTATACCATATTCTAGTTTCGCCAAGAACCAGACGCTTCACTAAACCGAAGGAAGGAGGCGAGTGAAAGACCCAAGTGCTGAAATCCAACATCGTTCGATCAGTTCACTAATGAATACATTTTTCACTTTTGATAATTTTGTGTTTAGGCGTTTCACTTCGAGTGAAAGATGCCGAATGAAAGGCAAAAATGGACGAAAAGTGAAGCGTCCTATATGGGCTTTTACAATAGCCCGCTCGTCGTTTGTGAAACCCCTCGTCGCCGTCGTCGTCGCCGCCACATCTGCGACGTTGCCCGTTCATTTGAAGCTAGAGCGACTACGAAATACTCCATTAGAGCGCAGCTGTCGGACGAATTCGTAATTGGCAACCCTATAAATATTTCTCAGTAACGTTACCGTAACCTGTTCTTAACTAACCCATTCCTCAGTATAAGGTGAAGTTGTTTCATTGACGCAGACCGCTTCAGAAAAGGAGCTAATAACCGGATACAGAAATACGGTAGATAAGTATTTGTTTTAGAAAATTGAACTGTTCTAGATTTTCCTTCTGGCTGGTACCTAAATATGAAAAAGACTGAAACCATTTTTCCATCTGAAACAATGATTAGCGAACGATCTACTACGAACTACTACTTACACCTCCGTTTATTTGGGATAAGTCGGGTTTCGTAGTTCTCTGGTATCGTAGTTTATTTAGCGGTCTGTTTAATTTATAAATGAACTTGAAACTTTCAAAGCACATTTTTGCCAGTTGTGCATTGAAATTCTATATACAACTTTTGTGGTAACACCAATAATTACAATGAAGTTAACAATATTAGTGGTACGAGTATATAATATTGAGATTTAATATTAATTAGGTAGGTATCAGATATTTGCTAGCAACCTTAGCTTTTCATTAATTTATTCAACAGACATTTTGTTTTAAATTCAGCTTTCTAAATCTAAAACATACTTAAACCGACTCAGCTCCATTATTTTTAACATGAACCAGGTTAAAAAAATGTTTGAAAGGGGCTTGCTTGAAGTTAGCAAAGTACTCGTTTTAATTATATCGAGACTAAGCATAACGATTATTACACATTAAGCTCCCGCCATTCAGAGAGCGTATACTTGGAAGTTACATTAATTAATTCTCTTAAATCAAAACAACGTTCCTCCCAAGTCTCCGGTGGTTCACTTTAAATTTAATTGTGGAGGGGCGAAAAGCAGCAACAAATTGCCCAAGGAAATTCGAAGCGGGAAATTCCAGCTTGATGTTTGGTTTAAAACTGTGTAATTATAAAAAAAAACAGCATTAGTACTTATTACATTATGCACTAAGATTATGCAACTACCTTATGTTACAAAACTATGAAAGGTTTCTTGTAGCAATGCAGAAAGAATTGAGATAATAAATATGATGCAACCTTCAAGCAAATCATTAATTTGGTCCAGCAGTACCTATTTTGTACCTACTAAAACAATACTTAATTATCTTATATGTGATACCTGACTAAATATGTGATTTTACATAGTATGATGGTAATACAGAGGAAGGTACCTATGTATACGAATGGAGAAACCACCCTCTTCCTCTGCATCAGAAATACGTTTGCAACCTTTCAACATTTATGACCGTGTTCAAAATAAAATTTTCACCTCAGCACCTCAAACAAGCAGGTTTTGCTGTCTACAGACAGTGAGCAAAATTCGATTTTGCTGCGAGCGTGAGACAAAGTAACTTTTTAATTTTTTTTTTTTCTAAATGCCGAGAACATGTCATGGTTCTAAACAAAAAATTCGAAAGATTTTAATTTCACATGTTCTGTCACTTTTACTTCGATATGAAAAAAGCGAGAGATAGAAACAATTCGACTCGAAGTTCATTTTAATCGTTAGATAGGTAGGCCCAAAAAATAAACAAACAATATATCCGTATAATACACATTATATCCGTAAAATTGCAAATCTGTTAAGGTTCATCTTTAAGGTTATACATGTAATAAGGTAATAATATGAGTTTAAAATTATGCAGTTGCCGTTTATATATATATATGTATATATATATATACGTACTGGCCACTTTGAATTAAAATTAAACTTGCATCATGATGTGAGATTCCAGAGTGAAACTTTTTTCACAAGATTCGATTTTTTACTTTCAAATGTTTTTGCATTCAGCTTCTTAAGTGAATTTTTGAATTACTCAAATAACCTAATAAAAACTACGAAGCTCACACAACTAACAAAAAATATTGACGTTATGTAAAAGTGTTTGCGGAACACCTACTAATTAAAAGAATTCATTTATCATCATTCCCAAACAAAATTTTACTAAGGCTACCCAAAAAATGCATTCTGTAACAATCTATCAGAAAGTATCAAAAATAAAATCCACATTATAAAATTGTTCAATAAATTAAAATAATTTTGAACAGCGAGCGCATTCCGAATTTAAATTCAAATAAAGAAACATTTCAGCCCGAAATTCAATAATACCTACCCATCCCGGTTATTTATGTCCAGTCTGTTGAGTCAATAAAGGTTTCAATAAAATGCCTGAAAAACGATTAAAATTACATTAGAAAAGTATAATTCATTATTATAGACTTATTGTATTTAATGCCTAAAACAATTTTATTTTAATTTACAAGTATCGTTTCCGACATTCGACCTACCAATAAATCGAGAAGAACGAAATTGAAAAAAAAATCGTTTGGCATAATCGCTTTCAGACAAAATAACATAACAATTTAAAAAAAAGATGGTCGGCGATTTTGAACACAAATTGAGTAGTGGTACTGAATAATACGTGTTATTGGACCTGTGTTCGTATATTATGTTAAGATCTGGGCATTGTCTAGTTGTTTATAATATTTTGAATAATATTTGTCACATTTTAAATCGTATCTACATGTGTATGAGTGATATTTGTGAAAAGTAAAAATGATAACACGCACGATTGGCGCGAAACTTCGACTTTGGAAAACTACATTACCACTATTTATTTAATTGAACAATGGATTAATTCGTCAAATAATTTAATGATGTATTATTCACTGCCCCTGTGGTGGAGTTTGGATATTCGAAATGTCTAATTTTTATGTTTTTTAGCCTCGACCACCACTGTCATCAAAATGGCGATTATCGTATTGACAGTCTTGAATTATTATAAGGTAAATTAACTTGCGCACTAATTAAGAAAGATTTAATGGCTTTAACAACATGAGTTTTTATCAAACTCTCTTAATTAACGCACAATATAAGATTTGATGGGTAGCATATTATAAATATTTACATAATCAAGTTAGGGTGTCGTATGTTCTAACATGTTCTCGCTAGTGAGGTGAAAAGTTGTAAGTGTTACACGAGACCAAAGTTTTTTGCATCTCCCGTCTTTGAATCTCTCGCTGCGCTCAGGATTCTAACCTAGAATCACTCGCTACCGCTCGTGATTCAATTATAGAATCCTTCGCTTACTCGTGATTCAAAATCAACACTCGCAGCAAACACCAACTTTGCTCTTTTGTTGCACAAATAACTATTCAACGCACATACCAATTGTAGTGAAATCCATATTTGTATATATATATATGTATATATGTTTTAATTATTAACTGTCTACAATATTCAATATCCTGAAAAATAGGTAGTTTATATAGGTAGGTACCTGCATAGATTTTTTTTGTTACTATACCTAATCTGCAACTTTACGACGACGACTGCTGTTACCTGTGTGTGTTAAAAAAATTGATCCTGTGTCGGTACTTATCTGTATTATAGGAGTACAAGGTGGAGACGATAATACGACAAAAAATAAAACTCCGTATATCTAATGACGTTCTCGGTCTACATCCAAAAAAATAATCAAATATATACAATAGTTTAGTTAAGATAGCTAGTCAAAGATCGGCAAACCCCATAGTCGGCCCACCATTACTATTTAGTTTGTTTGAAAAAACGACTTTTTTAATTTCGATGTTAGGATTTATTTGATAGTTCCAAAATACTCTTATGCATTATATATGTTATATATTATATAATATATATTATTTTATATATTATATTATATATGTTATATATTATTATGCTTAGCCAGTGTTTTCATTTATTGTTGTATTGTCGTCTCCACATTGTATAAGAACCTATATTATAATGATCTCTCCATAAAAAAATCACATGTGTTCTGAACTCTTCTCCCGTAGCCATCGCAAATAGTTTACCTATATACGATAGAGCTAGATGAAACTCTTTACAATTTTCTGAAATTAGGTACTTAAGTCGTAGGTACGTAGGTAGGTATTCAATTGATTAAGAAAACAATTGTGAGTTAACAAACAGAAAACTGAATTTCAATACATTTATCAATGGGTTTCATAACCTAATTTCCATGAACATGCAGCAAGCCACCTCCCGCGAATTGAACGTTGTCAAAATTTAATAGGAAATTGAGCGAAATATTCATTGCCGGGTTTCAGCCCCTGACGAATTCGTTATCAGATAGCTAATAATCCAATTGGAATGGGCTGTTCTTGCGTAGGACAGAAATTGCTTCAATCTTTTGCAGGCAAAATAGAGATATTTTTTTTCAAACGAAATCAATAAAGTTTGGTCTCTCTGTACAGTGTAGGTGCACATCCATAAGCATAAATGCCACTAGGAAATTAACCAAGACATGTTTTGTGTATTAAGATCTTTTAGGCATAGGTGCCTAGTACCTACATAGTTAACGAAGCCGACTGATTACTTGATTGACTTTATACTCCTTTTTATTTTTGTCTTTTTCTTACTTGTGACCGGGTAGTTAGGTAAGTATTTAAAACTACATTCGTTCTGGCGAGTCTTATAAGGCACATCATTAAACATTGTAATAAATATCTATGGGGCACACGCTAGGAAATAATAATTTAAAATGGTCACTGTTATCGAAATCAATAAGGAGGACTAAGTATATTTACTCAACAAACAAAGACTACAGTACCCAATGATGGTACCTAAATTACTACATCGTAGGTATCTCCCTAATTACCGCCGGTTACCCGCCCACAATTAACACAACACCATCCAACCACCAACGTTGATACTGTGCATAGATATGCACAGTATCAACGTTGGTGGTTGGATGGTGTTGATGGTGGTGATGGTGGCGACCTACGTACTCAGATGAGTACGTAGGTCGGTAGCAGTACCATAATCCTATAATTAACTACAAAACAGCAGTTAAATAGTATTAACCCGTGTAACGCACGCAGGGCTCCCGAAGGCTATGCTCCGGTTGTTCGAGCTCAATAGTACATGGGAACGACTAATTGCCGGGCCGACAAGCGAGTGCGATTGGCAGCTCGTAGGCACGCGTGTGTGACAGATCAAAGCTCCACTAATTAATATCACCTATCAATGTCCCTAACAGAACATAGGTCCTCTGCAATCAGAAAAATATCAACAAAAATCCGGTGAGTGAAAGCATGCGCCAAGATTTTATGCTTAGATAAGAATGTATTAAGCAGGGTCCTACTCATTATTCACAAGATTCAGAAAGTGCCTACTGTCAGCGTTTATTCAGAAACACGCATAGCAACATCACCCCAGTAATCTCCAAAGGGCTAAGCAGTGTATGTACCTACATCCAAAACATGTCAGTTCTTTATTATATCACCAAATCTGTGTTTTTGACTACCCAACTTAAAATATATACAAAAAACCAATTCGGCGTTATGTGCACTCCCTAGGTACCTACCTACATGCAAGCATCTCTATTTTGCCGCTACGAATGCGGCTGTGAGGAAGGGAATTATTATCATCCAGCCAATGTTTCAATCGAATGCCTCCGGAGACAACGCAGATTGTGACGGAAATTTGTTTCAAACGTCATTTGAAAATGTAACCACCTTGCCAGTTTGCCACGACGCCACTGCAAGAAAAATGGTAATTTCCTAACTTGTACCTTACCTACATACTTCGCCTTTTCGCCATTTTAGGTAGGTACCTATGTGTGTGAATAATAGCGTTAAAGTTAAAATAATAGTTATTTATGCAACTGTTATATAATAAGAATGTGGGTTTATCATAGTATCACATGAGTGTTTTAATACCTAATTACCTATTTACAGTTGCATACAAGATTTTATCTACACCCCTGATATGAATCTTCTATAAAAGTTTCTTTGCAATACAAATATCGAACAAAAATGACACGGTACGACGTGAATTCGAATTTTTTGAATTCGAATGTGTTTTGTTTTTAAATTACGGTGCTTTAATAGTGAAACACTCGTGAATGACAATGTTCTTTTTTTGAAATGAGTTGCATTATGAAATTCAGTAGAACATTATAACACCCGTTTGGATGATATTATGGTTACTATGACACTGGTTGTTTTAATGTTGGCAATAAGCTAACTGTTGCAGAAACTTTTAGAGAGGATTTATAGCATGGGTGTAGATAAAATAATTAAAATTATCAGTTTTCATTGAATCGGTTGATTTTGATGTATGCTTACCTAAAGATTTGTTTAGATTAGTAGGTAGCTTATGTAGAGATCTCTATATGAAATTTACTTCGTTTTAGGTACAATTAGGTTACATGTCTACAAGCTACAAGCAACTAACAAGCTTGAACGGGGGGGAAACTATTCCTACTTTTTCAAAATATTTTGTGCCTTTTCGTTTCCGTATAATTCCGTTTCAGTCACATCGAATTGCTTGGAGAAATGTTTCAGACGTTTCAGGCACTAATTATGTAACTTCCCTGCTTCCTTGCGTAACAAGTACCTACCTACCTACTTACCTTATTTTTCGTAGGTAGGTACCTACCTAAGTACCTACAATCTTCAGTCTCACAGCAGTTACCTACCTAACTACATTATTTTTACCAATAGTTTGTTTATTTATACTACGGTACTTTATTGTACACCAGAAAATAGTTCCATTTCTTTAGAGCCCGGCACACGATGCGTTGCGGCGCCGCACCGCAAAGATTTCACCGAATCAGCTGATACAGTGAAATCTTTGCGGTGCGGCGCCGCATTGTGGTACTATCTTAGTAAGTTAGGTATATTATTATTATTGGTTAGGTTTATTATTTAAATAGGTACCTAAGTTCCTCTACCTACCAATGTCGTGCTCAAAGTACCTACTACACACAGACTTTCAGCTAAGTAAATACCTATATAATTTGCATAAAAACTATCTAACTTAGTAAATCTCTTTACCAAATTCGAAAGGAATGAAAGTTTGGAAGCGATCGTTCAATTTCTCGATGCGACGCACCAAGGCAAATTGAAAGTCACTTGAGAAATGATTTTCCGAGTTTATCGGATCTTCTGATAAACTGCAGACGTTTCGTGACTGCTCATTGCTTCACAAGTAAGACGTTTAGGTAAGTTATTATTATACAGCGTGTTACAAAAACCCTGTCCGATCTGTGAGGGTTTTGTTAAGGGCGCCTTCAAATTTGCCGCTAAGTGCCGCGCGGCGGCAGCGCTGCCACCGCGCTGCTTTGTTAATCCATATAAATAAAAAACGCGCGACTGCAGCGCGGCTGCCGCGCTGCCGCCGCGCATTAGTGCATCGATCGACTAGTGACGATGCGTACGTAGTTTTTGTACAAAACGTCAACGAAAATCAGGTTGAAGAATTTATCGATGAGGTCGAAACTAAATGTACAACACTATGATGCTCGAACCTAGCGGTTGCAGCGCGGCGGCAGCGCTGCAGCCGCTCTGCCGCCGCGCGGCTCTTTGCGGAAAATTTGAAGGCGCCCTAAGAATCTGAGAGTCTATTTAATTGTTGTTTTTTTTTTAAAGAAAAATAATCTCGCCCGATTTTTTTTTTTTGTTATACCTTTTTAATTTTTCCAAAAAAATATGCAAGTAGACTAACTTTTTTTTACGATCCGACACGACTGAAACCTATGCCTTGCTTTAAAAATATGTAGTTTTTCTTGCGCTAAGGTAGCCCGCGAAATTCAAATTTTTACGTCAGGTTATCTTCTTTAAAATATGATTTATTTTCATGAAATAGTCATTCAATAGGATTTTATTAACGTAGAGAGTTGTATTAATGATTTATAAGATTATAATTCTATTAATAAGTATTTGATACGGCCGCAAATCATTTAGATCAACATACAACCTGATACTGACCTGCAAATTGCAAAAAACGTAAGACATTTTGAATTTCGCTGGCTGCCCTGACTATAAAACAAAGTCGTCCGCCGCGTCTGTCTGTCGTCCTGTTCGCGACAAATTCAAAAACTACTGCACCGAGTTTCATGCTGTTTTCACCAATGGATAGAGTGGTTCTCGAGTAAGGTTTTAGTACAAGTATAATTAACTGACAACCACGCGGGTGAAGCCGCGGGCATCAGCGAGTAACATTATAAAATAAAACTTTATGACTCAAATTGAAATCGCCAATCTCACACATAAAATTACAAAATCGCTAGTGTTTTTTTAAATTCAAACTGGTTCGTAAAATATTACCTAGTGATAGGCGATGTTATACCTAAAATGTTCACAAATAAAATGGTTTTGTGGAGTGTTGTGATTCTTGCAGCAATATTCACTGTACCGCTATGTAATTCATCAAAGTACGATTTAAAAAAAATACTATTTTGTATATTGCTTGGCTCGTTTTTATATCGTGTATCAGAAAGGTGTGGCCCAATTTCTGGGTTGTGGAGGTCAGATAGGCTGTCGCTCTATGTAAAATACTGGTATTCAGCTGCACCCGGTAAGACTGGACGCCGACCCCAACATAGTCGGGAAAAGGCTAGAGGCAGATGATAATGATGAGAAAGGTGTGTTCAAATTAAAGGGACATCAAATCAAATCGTTTATTTTTTTCGCAATTACGATGTTGGTCTCTTAGAGAAAGTTGCTCCCATAAATTTGACCACCCATTTCTGATAGATGCTGTACCTAGATATAGGTAGTTCAGTCTACCCATCTTTGATATGCGTGGCTAGACAGAAGTACCTAGGTATAAAAAGTAACTTACTATGACTTACCTACACGGATAACATTTAAAGTTATTTCCATGTATTTGTTGAACCTTATTAGATACTTTTGCTCATTTTTTTTAGAGCTCTCGAGGGTAAGGAAGCAGCAATAGATATAACCGCTTCATTCTTCGGAATGTTTATGGAATGTGTAAGCTCGTCAATGCCATCCATGAAGTAAGTTACATGAATGAACATATTCGAACACACGCACACACTTCTGCTAACTATAAGGTCTATGTATATACAGGGTGTAAGGGACAGCCCTCCGCAGACTGATGGGATGAATTCAGCATATCATACTAAGACGACCGGTACATGAAATTATTTCAGGAACGTTATAGGAATCCAATAAACCTGATTTGTATTATTACCTCACGCACAATGTATCGTTACCTTGGCAAAACCCACGTAGCCGCACTCGAGTATTTTAACGTCCATTGCTGTTCTTGTATTTTAGCTGTTTTATTACATAAATGAAGTGCTGCGTACAGAGAATGTAATTTTACATTGAAATAAAGGAAAAAAACAATTAAAAAAATGAAAACTTTCCTGAGAAAATGATTCAAAATAAGGAGCTGTTACTTTGCGGAGGGCTGTCCCTTACACCCTGTATTGTGCTATAAGTATAAGGTATTTATTTTCTAATATTTTTTACCTTTAATAGAAATAGGTCCAAAAAAAATTGGATAAATGGAGAAAATCATTTTTTTTTTAATCCTAACACATATGTTTACAAGACGTTTGATGCTCTTAATCACCTTGAGGTGCTGTAGGTAATCTTCCATCCAGTTCTTTTTATAACTTCATAGATAGTAAGTAGTAGTAAGTAAGTACTTTCGTCTTTGTAACTTAGTACATACCTACTTCCTACTAAATGATTTTTTGTTTAGATTTGCCCTGGACGACCCTAAAAACTTTGTAAACTATCCTTCGAGAACAACTGTGGGATTTGCACCGCGATTTACAAACAACCGAAAGTATTTTGCTAACCTGCTAAGCTCTCCGGAATTCAGAAATATGGTAGAAACGGATGAAAAAGAACTCCGGCAAAATTTGATAAAGAAGATGCAGTATTGCGACTCAGTCGTAATGGACGAAAGTCTCTTACAGTCCATGTATGATCGAGAAGTAGACCAGACAAAAATTTGAAAAATATAGTTTTTTTTTTTTGTTTGATTTATTTAGTATTTTACCCATTTTAGATATTAAACTAGTTATTATAACTGTCATCTATTGGTCGCAAGCGCTAAGCATGAGTTCCTGGGTTCGATTCCCAGGTCAGGCAAAGTGTTATGGGGCTTTCCTTCAGGAATTTCTGAGTAAGTAGCAGCGGAATCTGGATTTGCGCCCAGTTGACGGCAATAGGCTCGCCCCCATCACCATGAGACAAACAACTGGCGAAATGTGGGTGTGGTAGGGTAGACCTGGGACAATTGTAACACTTCTTTAGATAATGTTTAATACTGAGTTTACTGCTAATATTTTGGCAGTAGTGGCAACATTAATTGATACTTTGTTTAATTGGCTATAAGTTCCCTTCAGATGTGGAGAAACAATAGAAACATCATATTTAGTGTGAAAACGTAAGAAACAAACAAACTTACTTTCGCATTTATAATATTATGTTAGGATTAGGATTGTTACGGCTGGGATCCCTCAGATCCCTCGGGTGCATCTTATTTAGGCTGATACGTATACCTACACAGCTTCTGAATGCAGGTCTCGGCAGCCAATCTCAAAGGATACTAGACAACGCAATGCACTCCACCGTCAGCTGCAGTCCGTCACCGCTTCAACGTAGGACTTTTCACTCAGTTTCCGAAGCTTTGCAATGATTCATCAGCGAATTGTTTCAAGTAGTCCGGGTCTAACCCTTTCTTTCGTCCTATGCCTTCCGAGCCAACCAACGAAATTACCTGCTTGGCCCTTAGCACCTCTATTATAGAGTCCGTCTCATTGCCTCATTTATGATTGTGCATTTTAACTAGTGCCTGTAATATGATAATGCAGTAAAAATCGTAAAAATCTGGGTTGCCGTATGTCACATTCTGATTTGCCGTATTTTAAGAGATAAAATACTAAAATGCCGTATAAAATTTTAAAATATTTATTCCTCATTTGTTTCTTCTCCAAAAAGGTTTCTTATCGTTTCTATCACTACAGATTCATGTTTATCTATTGTGTAGGTATATACAGCTATTCGTAATTCGACTCATAGAGTCTGGCCAACGAAATTTGATCCTGAAAACACGCGCGAAATTACTTGAAATTTTATTTTAACTAAATTGATTTAACTTCAATTATCAACACGTGTTATCGCACTATGTTTAGGGACAAACAGTCTTGATTTTTTTTAATTTCGCGCGTTTTTCATGATCAACTTTCGTTAGCCAGACTCTAGATAACACAATTTACTTTAGTTCAGTATGTTGTTTCATTCATTTTTAACTGAGGCGAAAGAGATGGCTCTATACGGCGATATGGAACTCTGTTTTTAGTCGCGAGTCGGGATTTCCCGGGAGTGGTACGTTTCGCACCTCGGTGAAGTTAGCCGTACGATTTCCTTATTATGAACTTTTGTTAGTGCTAATCGTTAGAGAATCGTTAGAGAGGGTTAGAGAGAAAAGAAAAATCGTTAGAGAGTAATTAGTTTTTATGTAACAACAATTTTAATTTCTCGTGTCATGTTGGCCCCCCTTACCGCAAAAATGGACTTAGACGTAATTTTATTTTTTTAATCGTTTGCGAATTGTTAGAGAGAGATTGAGAGTTACACAAAATCGTTAGAGAGTTAATATTTTATTTGATATTGGTGCCGATTCTCTTGTACACCGAACTAAACTAACTAAACTATCACTAAAATTCCTTACTTTTTACTATGAGAATCTTAGAGCTATTCTGCCAAAAAAAATCTCTAAATTTAAAAATTATTTTGACAGAACTAAAATCGAATTTGACAATCGCGACTCCACTTGGTACCTACTTGTTTGCCTACCACGTGATTTTTTTTTGAGCCGGAGAGGCGTGCAATGTGGCTGTCTCGACGTATTTTTATATGGAATTTTTCACTTTTTGGAAGAAAACAAAAAATTAAATCACCAAAATGTAGAGTATTACGGGTTGGTGGGTTGCAAAGGGGGTCAAAATTTTCATTATTTTTGCGATAGGACACACCGTTTTCGAGATATAAGCAAAAGAAAATAAAAAAAAGATACAGTACCGAAAAAATCAATTCAAACCGACACGTCGGTTTGAATTTTAGTTCATGACATCTAATTTTATTCCACACATTTTTAATCGTGATTAAAAATAGTCAGAGTTAGTTAGAGGATTTTAGATATTGAACAAAAATTTTGGTTAAAACGTCAAATTCAGAATAGCATTTTCACTAAATTAAAACTCAGTGCCATCTTAGTGCTGTCAAACTAAATTATAGTTAAGTTGTGTCAGTTTAGTCTATTTTCAGAATAGGAAATCGTCGTTTGACAGGAATAAACTAAATTTTAGTGATTTTTAGTTTAGTTTAGAGAATTTGTGACAAGAGAATCGGTACCATTAAATCATTTCTAAGAGCGTGACGTTAGCCCACCTCTGTGAATTTTGCCCCCGATATAATTATTCTCAACTTTTGTTAATGCTAATCGATAGAGAATCGTTAGAGAGAGTTAGAGAGAAAAGAAAAATCGTTAGAGAGTAATTAATTTTATTTATCAACGACTTTAATTACTTTTGTGACATTGGCCCCCATTCCCGCAAAAATGGACGTAGACGTAATTTTTTTTTTTGTATAGTTTGAGAATCGTTAGAGAGAGATAGAGGGTTAAAAAAATCATTAGAGTGTTAATATTTTAATTAAAATTAAATTATTTCTGAGAACGTGTTTTACCCTAGGACCTGAGCAGGTTAAAATTTAGAAACGTGCCGCCTCGATAGGGGATAGGGGAGGGAGGAGAGGGGGGAAGGGTTAGTAGATCCCCCCACTCCCCCCTGCCAGAGGTCCAAAGTTTTTTTTAAATGATTTTTAAATATGACAAATCTCTTATATGCTGGGGCCACACCAACGGATTACCACAGTAGACGTTAACCGTGGGTGTACTTCACCACGACTTACCTCGAGAATTTGTCAACGGCATTTACATTGGCGTTTGACGTTGGGTGATTGATAACTCTGGTAGCGGCATTTTAGGCAGATCAAAGAGATTTACCGCGAGAATTATGCTGAACCGATTCTGATATTTTTTATTTTGTTTGAAAGGTGACTTGATAGAGTGTTCTTAGCTATGATTCAAGAAAATCGGCTCAGCCGTTTGAAGATTATCAGCTCTTTTCAAGTTGATGAATGGATGTGAGCATCTTCCATAGGTCACATCGATTCGAAAGGACATGTCCAAAAATGTTTTTTTATTATTCAATAATTCTAACCAGCTGTCTCATGTGATGACGAAATGCCTGGTATCTTCACTAACTTCTAGGTACAGTAAAGGTACCGTTCGGCTGAATATGTTGCCCATAATAAGAGCGAGCCTGTTTAATCTAAAACGCGTTCTCAGAAATAATTTAATATCAATTAAAATATTAATTCTCTCTTTTTTTAACTCTCTATCTCTCTCTAACGATTCTCAAATAAAAAAAATAAAAAAATTACATCTACGTCAATTTTTGCGGGAATGGGGGCCAATTTCACAAAAGTAATTAAAATCGTTGATAAATAAAACTAATTACTCTCTAACGATTTTTCTTTTCTCTCTAACTCTCTCTAACGATTAGCATTAACAAAAGTTGAGAATAATTATATCCGGGGCAAAATTCACAGAGGTAGGCTAATGTCACGCTCTTAGAAATTATTTAATATCAAATAAAATATTAACTCTCTAACGATTTTGTGTAACTCTCAATCTCTCTCTAACGATTCGCAAACGATTTAAAAAATAAAATTACGTCTAAGTCCATTTTTGCGGGAAGGGGGGCCAACTTCACACGAAAAATTAAAATTGTTTTTACATAAAAACTAATTACTCTCTAACGATTTTTCTTTCCTCTCTAACCCTCTCTAACGATTAGCATTAACAAAAGTTCATAATAATGAAATCGTTCGGCTAAATTCACGAAGGTACGTTTCGCTGCGCTAGTAAAACGTTTCGTTTCACTTACAGCCAATTGCCGTATTTTTTGATACGGCATTGAAAGACCTGCCGTATACCGTATTTTCTGAAAAATAAACGTGGATTACCGTATATTACGGTAATTGCCGTATCAATAACAACACTGTGATAATGAGTTAAAAGTAAATAAATAAAGATCTAAGATTCCATCGCTTGCCACTACTTATATAATCTGTGATAATTTGACAGCTGACGTTTGACAATTCGATCATCTGTCAGTGTCATAAGTTGGTTGTCACCATTTGCAAGTGTTGCCAAATGTTTAGGTTTTTGGAAAATTATACCAAATAGGAATATTGCATAATTTTTGTGAAAGATCTTTCAAAATAAGCCATAATTTCTATACTTAATTTGACGATAAATCCACTTATTTCAAGGTTGAAGTAAGACTAAGAGAAGTATCAACAATTGGATCATTCGATGTGATGTGACGAGGATCACTGTGATAAATGTGATAATTACCCGCGGTCAAATTGTGAGATGGTTTAAAAGAGAAGGACTTAACTCTGTTCTCAACTATTTCAACTAAAGCTTCGTTCATATTCTTACTCCTGCGTTTCTGTTTCTGTTGTTGTAATTTTGTCGTTGTCTGTAATTTTGCTTCGTCATCATCTGCCTGGCCTCTTCCCAATTATGTTGAGGTCGGCTTCCAGTCTAACCGGATGCTTCTGAATACCAGTATTTTACATGGAGCGACTGCCTATCTGACCTCCACACACAGTAACTGGGTAACACGATACCCCTTGGCAAGACTGGTTGCCAGACTTTCGGGCTTCTGACGACCCGTAACATCTACAAATGACAGCCGGGACCAACGGCACAACGTGCTTTCCGAGGCACGGAGGAATCTCGGTATATAAAGATGGTCACATCCACGGATCAACCCCGGTAAGCGCAGCTTAACATAATGGATTGACCCATGCGGCTGTTATTACTTAGCTATGAACTCCTCGAGAATTTTGCTTCGTGCCATACGATTAACTTTTACGTCATTTTTATTTTATTCTACATTCTACAATTACTATAGTAGATTATATCATTTGAGATGTGGCAACATTTAGCTGTTGATTGATAACACTTATCTATCATAATGTAAATGTAATATTTCTAAGTGATTCGGTATAAAACGTACGAAATACTATATAGACAAGTTTTAAAACTAACTCAATTAAATATTTTTTCATTCAATAGACGCTTATTGTAGTAGTTCAGACTTCAATGAGTTTTTATAAAGAAGTTGAAGAGTGACGAAATTCGGCATCAAGTTTAGCAAGTTATTCTTTGATCATTATTTTTATTTATAACGTTGGGATATAAAATCAGGTAAAGTGTACACATTATTGTTTTTTACATTTACTGTCATTATTCCGATTGTTAACAACGTTTTCTTATGCTAGATAAGCCTATGAACGATTATTTAGGTATTTTATGCCTTATTATCCGTAACACAACACTTGAAAAGTACGTCAAGATCATGGCCAACCAGGGTCATTAAGTACACATTATATCACCAATATGTGATTACTTAATTTTAATTTTTAACTACGATATTTTATTAGTTATTTTAATGAATTTGATAGCCACTGTTAGTTCGTTTTTAAATGGTAAGTACTCAGGTACAGAATTCTTACCATAATTTTATTTAACAGGTTCATCAAATAAAATGGCTTCAATATCTGAAGACTTGAAATGTGGTGTGGAAACAAAAGACGGTCCTATTTGTGGATTAATTGATAGAACTGATGAAGGAACTTATTATATTTTTCGAAGTATTCCTTATGCTAAACCACCAGTTGGCCGTTTAAGATTTTTGGTAAGTCAAGATGTTTTTACAAAAACGCATTTTTAATCTTGTTCTAGAGTGAATAAAAATAAAAATTGTTAGCTCTTCACTTTTCGGTTCTGTCAAAAACAAGGATTTCAGTGTGAAGACTTAATAATAGTTAGTTGAATTAAAAGTACCACAACAGTTAAAGATAAAATGTGACTGATCCAATAAGACAAGACAGAATCAGAGATTCAACCTATTATAATTTAGGTGAGAAAATAATAAATAATATCTATTAGTCAATATTTAGTTTTTATTTGTAAAAATCTATTTATCCAAATCTGTTCAGAAATATTGGCTGCCTCACAACAAAACTATGCTATGTTTTGTGGAGATTATTGCATTTTAGTTTTTAACTGTTTTAATAGAATAACAATATCACCATTCCATTCCTGTGTAATTCTATTTAATTTCTGTAGTATGTGGATGGCATATTGGAATTCAACACATTTCCTTAGTCATTGGGTCAGCTATTAAATTGAATATTAAATTGGCATATAAATAATATAATATGGACAGCTGTGCAGTTAATTTATCCCCTAAGATATAGACGCTTTTAGAATAGGTATAAAATTAAATGCATTAATGTTGTAAGCACAACAGTATTATACTCATTAGTCATTAATTATAATTACATCACCTCAAATGGTAATTTAGATCTCCAAATGGTCTCTTATAAGAGCAGCTGTAAGTACCTACTTTTTTAGGTATAGCTCAAATTCACAAACAGCAAAGTAGACTGATCTACCTATTATATGAAACAAGACAAAGTATGAAAACAACAACAATGATATCATTCATTAATAATATGATAAAAAAAAAACACTAATTGTTGAGACTATACATAGCAAGATTCATACTTTAAATAGTAAAAGAAAGCTTCAGGCAAACAAACAACTGGCTCACCAATATGGCTATAATTTTTTTTTTAATATGTTTCCAGTATTTTTTAATAATCTGATGGACATAAAGATTTTTTTTGTCAACTCTATTTCAGTTGTATTTAAGTTCATTATTAATTTTGCGGTTGGGCGGCACTGCCGCTGCAGTCTGCCGCTGCAGTCTGCCTTCGCCTTCGCAATTGTACCTTTACTCTTTCATAACTAGTGTTACATTTTTTGCAGCCACCGATTCCAATTGACCCTTGGGATCAAGTAATTGATTGCACTGAAAATGCGCCTTTGCCTCTATGCTTTACCCTAAATAAGGAAATAGGAGGTTCAGAAGACTGCCTCTATATTGAAATTTCAACCCCAAGTATACATCCTAAGAAACTTATGCCAGTTATGTTCTGGATAGGAGGTTTTGCATATACGGGTCTACTGGATAACTTATTTGATGTATCCTTAATCAATGACCAAGATGTTGTTTTTGTAAGATGCGGCTTCCGAATGGGACCGTTTGGTTTCCTCTCTATAAATGATTTTACAGCACCTGGTAATTGCGGACTGAAAGACTTAGTCATGGCCTTAAAATGGGTTCAAAGAAACATAAGTGCCTTTGGAGGTGACCCAGATAATGTCACGATTTTTGGAAGTTCATCAGGTGGAGCGATAGTCCATTTCATGATGTTATCCCCAATGGCGACAGGTCTGTTCCATAAAGCTATTGTACAAAGCGCTAGTGCATTGAATAGTTGGTCTTTAGCCAAAAACCCCTCTCAAGCTGTTATGGACCTGGCAAATGAATTGGACATAAAAGAAACTTCTAAAGTAGAAGTAGTTGAAAAGCTACGTTCTTTACCCGCAGCAGACATAATGTCTGCATTGTGTAACATGGCTCAGGAACGAAAAACAGCAGCAGACCGTGATCAGATTGATGCCATCTTCAAGCCGTGCATTGAAGTTGACTTTGAAGGCCAACCTGCATTTATCACAAAAAGTCCTCCTCTAATCATGAAGTCAGGAAATTTCAACAAAGTGCCCTTAATAATTGGTAGTAATAATATAGAAGGCGCTTTATTACAATTCATAAAAGAAGATTTTTATTCGGATTACGAAAAGTATAACGAGAATGCCAGTCTTATTGTACCTAGATCACTAGCAAGAGAAGATAAATTAACAAAAAATATAGGTCAACAATTATTGAAATTTTATTTGGGTGGCGAAGAGCATTTAAGAGCAGACACAAGAACACAATATTTACAATTAATAAGTGATTACTTTTTTTTATATTATGTTAATAGAACTGTAAGACTGCATAGTCAGTTTGCACCGGAATGTCCAATATACTATTATATTCTAAATTTCTCTGGTGAGTGGTCAGTACCATCACATTTAGATTTTCTGAACTCTGCTGGACATTGTGCAGAACTGCCTTTTCTGTTCCGTCTTAAGATGCCAACAATCTGCAAGGGTAGTCGAGATTCAGTGATGACAAGGAGCAGAGTAATCAAAATGTGGACAAATTTCGCAAAAACCAGGTAAAGATTTATCATTGAATATTTCCCTTAATCTGTTGAAGTTCTTTAACTTTTTAAGATCCTATCGTTTTCCAATTTTTTGTTTATGTTCATTGAATCCAGGATGGCGTTTTTTTTTTTCGGTACGATTTTCTATACAAATTGGAAAACTTCATTATGGATGAAAACTTGAGCTGTTAATAATGTGTTATGTGCTTTTTTTTAATAACCATAAACTTGCTTTTCAGTAACCCAACACCTGATGATAATGATCCACTTTTGCAAATAACTTGGGACCCTGTTGAAAATAAAGACAAGCTAAACTACCTTAGTATAGGGTCAGAGCTTACAAAAGGTAGAAATCCTTTTGACGAGAGAATGAAATTTTGGGATACTCTTCACCAAGAACATGCATTTCTTAGAACTATAGTTTATTTCAATGACATAGGAGTTTCCTGGTAAGGCAAGCTCAGTAGATTCTAAGTTTTGGATACCTATTTTTTTATAATTTATAGATCACTATTAATAGTTAATAAAGTTAAACTTAATTTTATTTACAATTGTTTAGTTCTGCTTTTTATTTTGAAGTTGGGAATGAGACTGCCGAACGGATATTATACTCTGTGGTAGAGACAGGATTTGTTCCAAGTAAAATGTTGAATTAAACTTTACACTTTGCATGAAGTTTTTGTGAAATATTGAGAGCAAGGTAACCCGACTCTATCTGCAGCAGTTTGGTTTATTTTGTGCTCAGTTTAATACGAAAATAAAATCTTTGCCTAAAAATATATGTAATATTGCTGTACTTATAGCTAAATAACTTTCAATAAATTAGATGTTTTACCGTATTATATCAAAGTGTATGCTTCCAGTTTATAAGCACTAAAACCAGGAAAATAGGGGTTAAATTAAATATACATTTGTTGGTACCAATCTGTAATACATTATGAAATGATACTTTTCACGTAACAATATACAAGTTTAATTATTTTAGTAACAAAAGCTTGAAGGCCAACAAATACATACTACAAAATAAATGAACTAGATACGCCATTATCTACAGTAAAAAAATAAGAAGGCGAATTCCTTTGTTAATTATATAAATTAATAAAATAATCTATACATAATGGGTGCACAATATTACAAACACATTGTGTAGATAGTTTGATCAGAAACAGTTAATGCAACGAAGTTGTAGATACTACCCACTTCTGTATACACATAGATATCTGAAAAAAGAAATTCAGTCTTCAGTCACCATAAATAGAGCAATAAACCTTAGATAAATAAATACATGTTGAGAGTAAACTCCCTCGAAAAATAAGTTGGACATCAGCCTTATTACCACAAAACTATTAATATAGTATTTAGCCTAAACACCTTTTAAACATGATATTTCTGGGCTTATTCCACAAATCCCCCCTGAAAATCCCCCTTAAGGGGAAAAGTGAAATCTTTAAAAAAAAGTGTGAAATTGCCCCCTGATAAACCCCCTAGGGGGGAAAACTGGAATCGAAAATATACTTATTCTACAGATCCCCCCTGAGTGTCCATGAGGGGGAAAACTGGACTCTAAAAAAAAAAGTCTTGATCAATTCGCCTGTATTTTTTTTTTAATGTTTTTTGCCTCAGAACTTTCGACTGGGTGAACCGATTTTGATGATTCTTTTTTATTTGAAAGCTGGTGCTCCCCTTGGGTTCCCATATACATTTTATTAACTTTACTTTTTACTGTAAACTCGACTTTACTTTACGTATAATAATGTTTTTTTTTATGTATTCGTAAACTGTCTAATTACTAGTCAGTCATTGTTTTATAATATTTTTTCTCTTTATCTTTGTACTACATTTTTACTTTTTGCAAATTGCCAAAAAAAAAGACTGATTAATGATTATATAGTCGTGTTTTTGTAAATTACATAGTATCTAATCACTATTTTTTTTATTTGTTTTATGAGCGTTGAAATCAAAACATAATTCTGTGAGAAAAATACTGATTAATGAGTATGTTATATTGTCGTTTTTTGTTAATTGCATTGTACCTAATCACTATTTCTTAATTTACTTAAAGAACGTAGAAAGTTTGAAACTAAAAATAAGGGGGAAAAGTGGAATAACTCAAAATGAAAAGAGGACTTTCTGGATTCTTTTTACATTAGGGTCCAGTTTTCCCCCCTGAGGGGTTTCTCTCAGGGGGGAATAAGCCTATTTCTGTATGGAGTTTAACATAAAACTGACAGTAGACACGCGTTGAACAAGTGTCTAACTTTTCAGATCCCAGGGGTCTTACCACAAAAACTTAAAAGTATCTTATGTCCTATTCCTGTTGTGCTAATTCTGTAAAAATCTCACCGTGAAAACTTAGGTGAAGTGAGCGCGGAGTGAGCTGTCATGACTCCATACAGAAATGTCGTGTTTAAAAGGTGTTTAGGATAAACAACTGATAAACCCGGTTTTGTGGTAATAAGGCAGTGTTAAATAAAGAACATTGCTATGATTTTGTTTTTTTTACCACTCAATTGAGTAGGTAGGCAAGTAGCATCTAACATTTAACAGAATATTACAATACAAAGCTGGTATTATCATCATTGGTTGTGTCCCTACGCAGCAGTACACATGTTTCATCGATTCCCTTCGTAGCTGCGCCCGTCTCAAAGAATTACTTCATCATCATCATCAGCAACCCACTGCTGGACTAGTTCATGTGTTGCGTTAAATATTATTTTACGTGGTCTGGTAAACTAAGGGATGGTATGTTGCATTGTCAATGTTTGATATTATGTGGCTGGCGCGCATTTCAACGATAAATAATTATTTTCAAAAAGTCTACAATCAAATGTTGCCAGGATTTGGACCGAGACATTCAAAACGAAATAGTTTTGTATGACCTCGAAAACGCTCCAAAATATCAAATCCTGGGAACGCACAATAGACACTACGTTTGCTACGATAATTATTGCATTCAGGAAATTATATTATTATTAGGATTTACATGTGGCTCTATCTAATTTGATATCTTACTTACTTAGTAAAATACATAGGCTAGGATTTTGCCGACATATCGTCAAGTGGTTATTACATATTATATGTTCCTACAAACCTATTCCTTTTCTTACACACAACAACACGTAGCGAAAAAGCTGCATGAATAAATCATTAAAATTTCATAAAAGTATTCTTCCTTTACGGCTCTGTCCTGGTGTGACGGTATGACAAAAGTTGCAACATAGATAACTAGAGAACTTACATTCACAAGAGAATTTACACCGAATTGTTAGAATCAATAAAGACCAAAATACTAAGGCAATTCCAAAACCTCAAAAACTATTTTACAGCAATACGTTGCAAACTCGGATTGAATAAAAACTTGCTAAAGTGTGTAATTTCTCTGTTTTTTAAATCTTGTCTTTTCCGTATTATCTTTAAGATACATTGCTCATGTATATTTTTGATAGTAGACAATACACGTGATATCTCGGTCACTTGAATGCCGAAAAACAACAAAAAACTTCAATCGCGGACTCAATTTCGATAATGACTTCCATAAATTGTGTCCTACCGCCCAATCAGGTAAAGACTCAATTATGCTTGTTCATTGTAAATACAAAATACCAATTTACCAAATATTGTATAATCACGAGTAGTGTATTATTGGACGTCACTAAAGTAAAATTCGTAGACAGAGTAGCCAATAGTCAATAGACGCGTTTTTTTCTCTTTATCAAAATGTTAAACCTGTTTTACGAATACAGCAATACAAAAAAGATGATATTTGTCCCTTTCGGCACTATAACCAGTTTTTTACATCTTTCAAAATTTATATTGATATGTGGGCGAAAGTGTATTATTATTATGAAACATGTTATTTCGATTCAGTCTATACTCAATTTGTTCTTGTACGGCCATGTAGTTATTAGTCATCAGTTTAGGACCTTTATTGTCATTCTTTTTCTTGGGTAAATAATGGTTACGGTAATAGTGCATTCTCAATTTCTTTATGTGATATTTAGTTATGGCTATGTTACACTGTATTTTTATCTACTGATTTCTCGCTCTACAGTTAAATTATAGGAAACTATAATATCCCTTAAAATATTGACTACAATTTTACTTGCCAAATTAATAATTGTGACTTTAATAATACGATAAATTATACAAAACATCACAAGATATACTCACTGCACGGTCAGCATCAATATAAAGTAGAATTATAAGCCTAGGTTAGAATTGGAAGCCACCCATTGGAACCGATTGATCGGCGCTGAATTGATATTGGTCCGTAGTCGACGACACCGCAGGCGCAAGTCTGCCGTCCTCTTCTTCAGATCCAAAATAGTTCTCAATTATCTCGAAAGATTTTTGATAAATGTCAAGGTTTTCATGTGACTGGAGGAATTCTATCTTGTCCAAACCTAAAAACAAAACAAAATAGAAGTTTTTCTTTTAAATAAATGTATTTTATTTCTTTCACGAAGAATTTCACGTCTTACGATTTGTGGACCTAACAACAGTCCATAGCCAAACATTTATTGATTAAATTAAGTTTCGCCAAGCTGTCGTGAGACATTCGAAACTACATCAATAAACCGATTTTGCTACATCAATAAACCGGGCGGAATACGATGTTGCTGGACCTGTAAGCGCCACGGGTAGTTCAGTCAGAGCAAAGTAGTAACAATTTATTGCTCGAAATTGAAATCGTCCTTATGTCGTAGCTATAAGGGTCGTTTTTAAGTTCAAGTTTCACTACAGACGTGTTCGGACTAGAAAATCCTCAAACAAATCATACACTAAATAATTCAATCAATCTGTCTAGCCTTTTCCCAACTATGTTGGGGTCGGCTTCCAGTCTAACCGGATGCAGCTGAATACCAGTATTTTACATGGAGCGACTGCCTATCTGACCTACCAGTAACTAACTGGGTAATACGATACCCCTTGGTTAGACTGGTTGTCAGACTTTCGTGCTTCTGACGACTCGTAACGACTGTCAAAGATCCACAAATGACAGCCGGGACCAACGGCTTAACGTGCTTTCCGAGGCACGGAGGAGTCTCGATATGCGAAAATGGTCACCCATCCACGAACCAACCCCGGCAAGCGTAGCTTAACCTGATGGATCGACCCGAGCGGCTGTTATTACTTAGCCACCAGCTCCTCCTCCTCATACACTAAATAATTAACAGACAATATAACATTGGTACTTACCGAAGCACTCCTCAATAAGAACTGCATAGGGATTATCACGTTGATCGGATTGTTGTCCGGCCTTTAATATATTGTCTAATCCATTTAGAGCCACTTGAACTGTCTTAGCGTCTGTTAACGTTAATAAGTCACATAGAGGTGGTATACAACCTTGTTCGACTAAATACCTAGAAAAGATACACCCATGTTAGCTAGATTAATTAACTTTAGACAAAAAATATCCAGATTTTTTAATTTCAACCTTACTTTTTTTTTTAAACCTTTCACTACAGCTAATAATAGATTTAGGCCCATATTATAGAACTTGATTCAAGACTCTGGTATTACTTAAAACTAGTTTCAACCAATCAAAAGGCTTTAAACAAGTTTTAAGTAATGCTTGAGTTTTGAGTGAGGTTTTGTAATACGGGCCTTAGGCTTTCGGAAACTTCAGTGTTGGAAAGAACCTTATGTCCTGTATAGCCCCATCTCTTTCCCACACTGAAATCTAACTAATATTATAAACGCGAAAGTTTGTAAGTATGGATGGATGGATGTTTGTTACTCTTTCACGTAAAAACTACTGAATGGATTTGGATGAAATTTGGCGAACAGATAGTTTATAACCTGGATTAAGACATACAATACTTTTTATCTCGATATTCCCACGGTATCGAGACTTACGCGGGTGAAACCGCGGGGCGCAGCTAGTTTAAAATAATATTGCTCTAAGAGGTGTTGGTAGGCCCCCTAGAACAGAAAATAAATAATATTTCATACCTAATTTGGTCATGACTGCCTCCACTAGTTGCATTCGTTATAGCCCAAGCTGCTTCTTTCCGCGTTTTAAATTCAGCTTGCCTTAAAATTTCAATTAGTGCTGGGAAAATGTTAGCATCTATTACTGCCTGAAATAGTAAAGAAAATACAAAATAAAATTAACATTTTATATTGATATCTTTCATAATAAATGTCGCATATTGAATTTTGATAAATCGAATCCTTATTTGGGTAATTCACTTTCGAGTGTTGATGAGGTAAAACGTAGTAACGCGCACGACAGACGTAAATTTGCCTTGCTTCACTATATTTAGAATTTAAGGTCATAAAATATAAAAGTTGCAGAGGAAACTAAACTTTATGTATTAGCATTAAATATACTTTTTCCGAAATAACATAAATTGTGAAGGCAGCTCACCTGTATCTGCGCAGCATTTCCGGCAGTAATATTAGAGAGTGTCCAACAGGCCTCCTTCCGTAGCGCCTCTGTGCTGGACCGCAGTAGAGCGTGCAGGTTGGGCAGCGGGTTGCAGTTGAGGACAGCCTGCGTCTGCGCATCGTTGCCCGTCACTATGTTACCGACGGCTCGCAACGCCGCTGAGACTACAGTCGATTTGTTGTGCCTGGTGGAATTAACGTGTGGGTGAGTATTCGCTATACCCCGCGTAAGAAATGGCTTTATCACGGAGGTACAGTCACGGACTCTAATTGATGAGCCACCTTCAAACTTTTCAATTTTGCAGTTTCATACATTCACGAGATTACACGATTAAACACGAACTCAAATCGCAAGCTCGTAAACAAGATGACAAATAAATTACTTTTAATCGAAAATATCCATAGAGGTTGACTAATAAGTTCTCAATGATAAAAATAATACAATGTTGCATTAAGTTTATCCAATCTATTTGATACCGACCTCCTTTGAATCATAGCTCATTAACTCGATAATTATGAAAACATCACTGAAGACAGTGACAGTTGAAATATTAAGATGACAAATAAATTACTTTTAATCGGAAATATCCATAGAGGTTGACTAATAAGTTCTCAATGATAAAAATAAATACAATGTTACATTAAGTTTATCCAATCTATTTGATACCGACCTCCTTTGAATCATAGCTCATTAACTCGATAATTGTGAAAACATAACTGAAGACAGTGACAGTTGAAATATCAAGATGACAAATAAATTACTTTTAATCGGAAATAGTCTTATCCATAGAGGTTGACTAATAAGTTCTTAATGATAAAAATAAATACAATGTTGCATTAAGTTTATCCAATCTATTTGATACTGACCTCCTTTGAATCATAGCTCATTAACTCAATAATTCTGAAAACTTAACTGAAGACAGTGACAGTTGAAATATCGATGTCAGAGAATTTCTCCGTACGGTAACATTACTATGCAGCAGTAACCTAGCAACAATTGTTTATCGTTGCTAGACCTGCAATTGGTTGACTTTGAGTAGTCACTGCTGTCAAGTTTGTAGTTCTGCTCTCAGGTTAGCCAACCGGTAAAGATATGAAATATAAGTTTCTTCATCTAATACGAAGACATATGACTTTGCGTGTCGGGAACCGAATAAACCCGATTTGCATTACACGGCTAAAATGCGAACAGTACCAGGTGGCTCATCAATTAAAGTCCGTGACTGTACAATACGGTCGTTATAACTTGCCGGTCTGAACATAGGCGCATGTAACTTTCGCGCATGTTGTCTCCCTCACACTCGCCTCATGTCACCATTTGGTTCCTAAGTTACTGCTTCGCAAAGTTCCCAACTGCCAAGTTATATCGGCCATATTTGTAGGTCGATCACAATTAAGACGTAAAATACATTTGCTGTGAGACCCTTACATAAGTAGTTCCACAAGCCGCCTACAAACTCCAGCATCAATCACAGCTTGAATCTTCTCATTTGGTCCGTCCGATAGATAAGAGAGAGCCCAACACGCGTCGCTTAGCACATCTGCATCAGTGTGATGTAGCAACCGCGCTAAAACTGGAATACCTGGAATATACATTAAAAAAAATACAATTTACTCACCTGTCACATACAAAACAATTATGCAATTACAATATCTAAGTGATAATTCTGTTAACTATTAAATTGAGCTTGCATGCAGCGCAACTCCCGCACGGAAAATTATGCACATATAGAAGGTCCAATTAATATATTATACAACATGCATCACATATAAATCATGTCATATGGATTACATGTCATGGATTTCCGCATAGTGACACCTCATTCAATTCTTTAACCTGTCACGTATCTTTGACTATGGTACTAGATTACCTTGTGACTTGATACTGAAATGCATAAGATTCGAATTGAAAGGTTTGAAGACTGCCTGGAGGATGGTAAAGATAGTAATACTGTGCCACCATAATTATAGTGACAACAGGTTTTTATCCTAAATTAGCCTAAAAAACGAATAACTTACCTGGAGCGACGGCTTCGAAGTTTGTAGGAGGATTTTTGCCTCGACACAAATTTGAAAGAGTCCAAACTGCATTTTTTGTCATAGATAGCCTGGTATACTTATTTAATATCCTGGAAAAATATAAGACCAAGTAGAACTATTAAAAATCTCAATTTATTAAAGCTATATAATATATGCTTAATTCTCTACATGATGTGAAATAATACAATGTAAAAAAAATTGTGCATCATTTAGATGCAGTAAACCAAAACGTTATGACGCCAATTTCAATTCAATGTCAGTATTTATACCTACTTAGATTGAAGAACACTATCAATTTTTAGATTACCTTTCAAGACAGAGAGAGAGAGAGACACAACAACGTCGTATGAGTTATCCAGTTTTAGTTGTTGTAAATAATAATAATAAAAAATGGTGTTTTAGAGTTTCTGCTGATTCCCAAGTCAAAAATCAATCTGCCTACCCTTTTCCCAACTATGTTGGAGTCGGCTTCGAGTCTCAACTGGGTGCAGCTGAATACCAGTATTTTAGATAGGCAGTTGATCTATGTGGAGCGACTGCCTATCTGACCTCCACAACCCAGTAACTGGGTAACATGATACGCCTTGGTAAGACTAGTTGCCAGTCTCGGGCTTCTGTCATCCCATAGAGACTGCTGATACTCAAATAAATGAGAGTAAATTTATGTAAGTGTACTAGTGTTGCCCGCGAAATGGGTCGTCTGCGTGTATTTCATCATTTTTTAATACAAATATCCTGGGGATGAAAAGTAGCCTATGTCCTTCTCCAGGTTCCAGGCTACCTATTTGTTAAATACCATAACAATCGGTTCAGTGGTTTAGGCGTGAGAAGGAAACAGACAGACTTTGACATATATAGTAAGCAGTGGCGAAGGGTGATTTTTCGGGGGTGGGAACCCGGAGCAAAAAAAAAAGAAAAAAAAAAAAAACTATACTGACGAATTGAAAACCTCCTCCTTTTTGAAGAAGTCGGTTAATAATACTTGTTATGATGTCACTTCGGACCTTCCTTGTGGCCGCGAAAACCTACTTCTTGTTTGTTTACCTAACAAAAGAACGGTATCAATAAACCGTTTCATTAAATTCCTATTTTGATTTACTTTTCTCAAACTTATTTATAAACTCACATTCAAAAAGCCCGCTTTCACAAACCACGCACACTCACACAGTTCAACAAGTGATTACGCTACTAATAGCGCAACGCCATCTAACGAAAATATCAGAAAAGCAATGCATTTTGTCAGTACAAGAACGAGATATCTCCATTCAAAAAATTCACAAATAATTAAACAGAGGGCGCGTTTAACGAGAAATTTTTAGGGAGTGGCATTTTACAATTCAGAGTTTTCGCTCACGGCCACTAGAGGGAATTGGCCGCGCGGGTGTAGAGCTTCAAACGAATTAGCGAAAAATCGTCAGATTATGAATGTAAAAACCCCTTTATTACATAAACTACTAGAATCTGAGAAAAGTAAACAAGGGAAACAATACATTTTATTTTATTTACAACTGCCAGTCAGCTATTCATATTTATCGTAAAGGGAAACATTAGAATGTTTGAAAAAACTATCACGTCGTTTGTAATTTATACTTATATCTGAGCGAGCACGGCCTAACGTAATTGTGTTTCTTAATTTCAAAACTTAACCTTGGAAAGCATGTTTCCTCACAAAGACAATAATCCTAAACAACAATGTATAGGCTACCACTAAGCTACCAGACGGGCCGCACGCGGGCCAAAAGACATTGTAGTTAATTAGAAAGTCCTTGACGAATTATTGCCGCCATCCTAATCCTACTGATAGTACTAATAACTTTTCAAATCTATTAAGAAATTTCAACTTATTAACTATCTACCTACTTACCCCAAATACATAATTACAACGTACACTTTCACTAAAGTCAAAACACTTTAATCACTGTTTTATACCAACAAACTAATACTACTACTACGATTCTCGAACTGATAAACTAATGTATTCAATAAATAATACGAACAAAATGCAAATTAACTGCAAGTGTAAACAAATTATAATGCGATTACGTCAAACAGCAACCACACAATAGCGTCCTGTCCGAACTCCGAGCCGAACGCATTACGAAATTCAACGAAAACTACCGAACCGATATCGCGGCATCTCGTTCACGCGATCGCTTTAGGTACAATAACTCGTATTTGACCGGCTTGCTCGAAGCGTATAAAACCGGGGTGTCACGTGACCGAAGTGACGTCATGACGCCTTGATTTTTGAAGGAGCGATAAGCCAGCCGCGCCGCCGAGTTATTTTAGAGAATTTTTTTTTGCTGTTGGGAGACAACAAAGACAAAACATTGAATGTAGGCGTTTTGTATAGTTTTAATTATATGGTGTATTAAATACCTATAGTGTGATTACTTAAAAGGCATTTTAAACACTACTGACTGTGTCATTTTTCAATGACGATAGAGTGGTTTTGTTTCGAATTCCAGAAGGGAAGCCGATAGGAATCGAGTTGTACGGTAGCTGCGGCCCTGATAGTAAGGACTAGCTGTGCCCGCGACTTCGTTCGCATGGATGTCGGAAAACAATAATATGTCGCTTAGAAAAGTTGTACCTTCATTTAAAAAGGGGGAATCTTTCGACCAGGTCTGGTGATTTTTCCTAGTAAGAAACTGCCAAAAAACTTGTGTTTTTATTTAAGAAAATGCTTCTCTATATAAAATACTAGCGGTGGAACCACCTGGAGCGTACACAAAAAAGTTGCTAGGGTTGCTCACACGCGAAAGAGCTACATAAAGTTGGCCGTGGGAAAAGCAACCAATACTAAGATCCACCCCCGCAACGGATAATGTCTGGCCCTGAGCTTTGTTAATGGTCATGGCGTAACACAGGCTGACGGGGAATTGCACACGCTTAAAACTAAACGGGAAATTATTAGGAATGAGAGGAATTCTTGGAATAAAAACAACATCACCGGCGCCGCAACCTGTTAAGATTTCGGCTTCGATGACGTTTTGTTGGTGATTGGTGACTATGAGCCGAGTGCCGTTGCAAAGTTTGGGAGGACTTAAATTTCTGAGAAGAGTTATTGGCACTCCGACTTTTAAACAAATTTTGTGTGCTGAAAGATCGGGTGTGTTAAGGGATTCTAAGAACTCTACTGGATAGTGTGTGGCATCTTCTTCTTCGGGAACCGTATTTATCGATGTATATTGTTGACTTTCCCCAGAAACATGTGCCAATATTTGTGTATTTATTGCTGTCCGATAGTCGAACAAATCAAATCAACCATAAGGCCTCTGCCTCGAATCTTGCGGGCAGCGGGGCGGCGGCGGCGGCGGCGCGGGCGCGGCGGGATCTTATGCGTAAAATCAAATGGACTGGTTCTCGAAAACAGCGGCGCGGCAGCGGCGAGGCGGCAGCGAGCGGTGCACTCCATTCAAGCGGTGACCGCCCGCGCGTCTGCATTGCAGTGTTGTTGCCCACAATAAATGGAGCGTTAGGAATAAATTTGAATCAAAAAGATGTTGCCGCCATTGTTCAGACATTTCTTTCGCGAATAAAAACAAATATCTCGACGACACAATCGTGAACACAACACTACGCGGCTATAGTGACGCGCGATCTGCCCGCTAGTTTCGAGAACGGGTCTTTGATGCCCGCCACGCTCCCGCGCCGCCGCCGCCGCCGCCCCGCTGCCCGCAAGATTCGAGGCCGAGGCCTTACACACGCCAACAACGATCGAATCGAATGAGCGGTGGTCACGAATCATACGAACAAATTACGAAGTATAGTACAGTTCGATTCAAACTTAATGGCGGCTCGGAACATGAGGCGAGTCGCTGCGCAGTAACAATTTCATGTGACAGCGGGGGTGAGGGGTGGGGTACTGCGCAGCTAAAAGCTAACTTCCGAGCCGCCATTAAGTTTGAATCGATCTGTAACGACTCGTTTCTTGACTTCTTAATTTGAACCTAATGAACGAAACCAACCAAAATACCAAATCAAAACCAATCAGATCAATCAATACTTTTAACGAATGACAACCCAACACTAAAGAAGTCACACACATTATCGACACTAAAGAAGTCAAAAACAAAGATACCTACACTAAAAATTATTTGGAATATCTGGGCAAAAGTCATTCTTCGACGGAGACTCTTTTATGTTGATTATAATATCTGTGGTAGGGGAGAGTGCCGCGATTCAGAAAATGACATTAAACGAGCAACGCCATCTATCGAGCACGAAATGATACTATCAAAATATATGGGAAAACGTTCGAACACTCTGTAAGCTAAATAAACTATGTAGAAAAGTGAAAAATTAAAGAATAAATACCTATATTTTTTAAGAAATTAACATTTGTCACTATTCTTTCATGATTATCAAGATTTGAAAGATAGGTAGCGCCACCTATCGCACTAATACTAAACTAATGAATGAACAACGCATCTGGAAAATTTTAATTAATCTAACTTCAGAGTTATATTCTATACACAAATACACAATGTATCGCGTTAAGTTTCCGCGCAAAGAAAATGACGGTCATATAACAACACACGATCTCACAAACCTAGTAATTAAGACGTAAGTATCATTTCGCGTCAATAGATGTCGTTACGTGTATGTACATTACGTAATGAAAATTCCTTCTTGAACACTTTAAATTCATATATCTTTTGATATTTTGAAGCGATTGCGATGAAACAAAAACTAATTGAAACATCGAGTTACACACAATATTTGAATATAAAAGTTAACCATATTGATTTCGTACTTTTTACGTGGTAGTGGAACAATCAAACTAAAGAACATACAAACAGACAGACAGACAAACAGACAAAAATTCCAGAAATGGAATCTGTTGGTTATTCTTGGACAACCCACCAACTTTTTTTTTTTTTTTCATTGTACAGAAACGCCTCGTCTACAGATTTATTATATGTATGTATATGGTGTTTTGAAGTTTCTGCACATTCCCAAGTAAAGGTAAGTATGAAGTAAGCAATAGTTACTCTAGTAGCGGTGGTAGGATGCCCGCCGCGAGCACGGTGTCGCGACAGCGCGGCGAGTCGCCGGCCACGTTGCCGAGCGCCCACACGGCCTGCTCGCGCACGTCGTCACTGCCACCTCCAGCCACCAGGCTGACCAGCACCGGCACCGCACCGCACTCAACCACCACGCGAGTCTGTTCTGAAGAACCTGATGCTATGTTTGTGAGAGCCCATGCTGCTTCGAACTGAAATACCACATTTTTTATTGTAAGTTTGTTCTATACATCATACATCATTTTGAAGACAAAACATAAGTGTTGGATGTGGCTTTATTTTTCATGCATCATTCTCACATTATTTTAATGATGGTGCTGTTATGTGGCTATTCTGGCGTTTATCCTCTTGAAAAAGTGTAGGTACCTAGCTTATTGGTGTGGCACTACAGCAGAAAACATAAATTATTTTCGACAACTCAGTAGTTAAAATACTGATTGTCTTATTAAAGGTCTGAAAAACTATTAGTTTTTGAGATGAAATCTGAGGGCCAATACTAGTACTTAAAAAAACGTTCCAATTCCAGTCGCAATCTTAGCGACAATCAATATCAAAAACTTGACAAAAATGAAAAAGTTTTTTGTCAGATTGGAATGTAAATGTTCTTAAAATTGGGGAATTGCCCGTCAGATCATATTACCTGCAGTGTTGGATTAGTGCTATTGGTAAGAAATTCCACAAATTTAGGAACTATTCCAGTCCGTATCACTTCATCGATTGGTGGATTAGGCTCTTGACTCAATAGTTTTCTAAACTTTTGAGTTGCCATAACTTGCTCTTGTGGATTATCCCCATATAGAGCCGCAACCATTGCTGGAGTGATGTCATCTGATGGTGATATATTGATGTCATCCTAAAAAGTATAATAAAACTTAGTCTGTTGTAATTAAAAACTACCTGAAACCTTTAAAAAAAAGTTATGCAGAATTATTTACAATCCAGCATAATTTCTAATACTGAAATTGTTTTTTGAAATATGGTAATTAGTCCTCTAACTTATTTCAGAAGACCATTATTTGCCCTGTAAAAGCAAGTTATAGGCTCTGACATAGGTACTTGTAGCTCCTACACACCACAATTTGTTTATTTAATTATAAACATGGTACATAAGCAATTTCTCTTCAGCAAAATAAGTATAAGAAAAGTCAGAACAGAATTTCCTTAATATAAATATCATTTCTTATGTAATCCAACTTCAAAGAAGAGTTTTGTTTTATCAGTCTATACATTGAAGAATTGTATGAATTAATGCATCCTGCAATCTGCAATTTTCCATTTGAATGCTAGTTATATAATATGCCATAACTGCATAGCTATCTACTGCACTGTAAAGCATCTTAGGATGCAAATTCCTGTCCTGAGTTTAGACTCAGGACAGGAATTTGCTTTTAACAATAATAATAGTCAATTTAAGTAACTTGCATACTAATTGTGTATACTATAGGTATCTGGGTGTACTATAGGTACAGCTCTGCCCAACCTATTGGGGAAACAAGGCATGATGTAAAGTTATATGAGACAAACATTACTTCATTAAAACTATTATTTGGTATAATCATACTCATTGTATGTCAATTTCTTTGGTACAGTCCTTTGCATGAATGTTGTTACTAGTATTAAGTGTTTTAACCAGCCTATATGATTCCCACCGCTAGAGCACAGGCTTTTCAGTGAGAGGGCAAGAAGAACCAAATAGAAGAAGTGGTTTGTTGAAAAAAACAGCATACATTCTGTTTGATATGCAAAGCTGGAACAGATTGCCATGATTTCTGGTATACTAAAAGGTTGTTCCAGTTGCTAACATAACATAATCAAGCCTGTATTTCCCCAAAAGGGTTAGGCAGAGGTGTAGGTACCTATAGTACACCCACATTTCGCCAGTTATGTTTAGGTCCTATGTTCCAGCCGATGATGCAGATAAATGTAGAAGTCAAGTATAATGGTTGGCTGGCAGAGGTTTCATGGAACATCTGTCTCCTACAAAACTAGTGTTCCTAAAAACATCCATGACAATGTAATATGAGGAAATGTTGTAGCAAAGCAAGTTGTTAAGAATACAAATAACATAACATCATACCTGGATCCCCCAAGATGGGTTCTTGTAATGAATAAAAATATAATTTTTACCTGCAAAGTAATATCTGGTGCATTTGGCGCAGGAAGATTAACATTTCTACGCTTGAATAGCTGCTGTTCTCTCTTCTGTTTACGCAGCTGTACACCTTCCTCCTCCCGGCGGCGGCGCAGCTCATCTGCGCTCAACCCTGCATTCTTATAACGATGCTTGTGTCCACCAGACATCTTAAAAACAATGAAATATTTATTAAATGAATATATTAAAGAATTCTACACCCTCCAACTAATAACTAAGAAATTTAGGTAACTGATAAAGAAGTAAAACAATAACATGATTACCTTTGTTTATCTGATAATTCTCAAATATGAATTTATTCTTTCTGTCAATTGGACTGCATTGAAGTAATTCACTAATAAAACAATGTTTCTCTACAGACCATTTAAGTATTGGAGGACTTAATTATTCCTCTTCCACTCCTATCAGAGATGCAGTCAAGGAATTATGTATAAACGGCAGAAGCCTAAACTTATCTATTGTCAACTTCGTAGTAATAGTAACTTAACGCCATTTAGGAATCCATATAAAATGCAAACATTTCTATTAGTAGATGATGCAGTAAATAATTAATTAAACAACCTACAAGTGCGACAACGAAGAGAATAGACAAGCCAAAATTGAAGTCAAAGCAACTCGATCGACGACATTACAGGAAAAAACTGCAACCGAAATTACAACAAACAATGTGTTGACCATTGATACAGCTTCATCAAAAATGTACTTACATTATTTTAGGAACCAGAAGTATGAAAACAAAGAAAATTAATAGATATTGCAAATCAATCCACCATCGATTATTAAAAAAAAAATATTAGTTGCATGCAGATTGTAGCTAAAAAATATCATCGAACAGATGAGACAGAAAGTACCTAATACCTACTAACCTGAACCAGCAATCACGTCACCTTTGTTGCTAGATACCAAAATCAAAGTTAGCTTACAGAGTAGTAAAAAACGTCAACAGCCCTTCAAAATAATGTTATAATCAATAAACCAAACAGCTTATTCACTCCTAAGCCCGTTTAAACAATTACGAACAAAATAAATTAATTCTTTCGGACCAAAACCATTTCGAGCAAGGTGAGAAACTAAAATATTATCACAATTATAGGGAAACTTCAGTTATTTAGCAACACCAGAAGTCACTTCACAGACAAAGCAAAGGAATTACAATTATTCACGACTAGCTTCCGCCCGCGGCTTCACCCGCGTAGTCTGTCGATAAAAAGTAGCCTATGTCCTTTCCCGAGATGCCATCTATCTAATTGCCAAATTTTATCGAAATCCGTTCAGTGGTTTAGACGTGAAAAGGTAACATACAGACAGACAGAGTTACTTTCGAATTTATAATATTGGTAAGTACCTACTAGCTTCCGTCGGCGGCTTCGCCCGCGTGGTATGTCGATAAAAAGTAGCCTATGTCCTTCCACAGGGTGCCATCTATCTCCTTGCCAAATTTTGTCGAAATCCGTTCAGTGGTTTAGGCGTGAAAAGGTAAAATACAGACAGACATAGTTACTTTCGAATTTATAATAATACTTGCTGCGCCCCGCGGTTTCACCCGCGTAAGTCTCGATCCCGCGGGAATATCGGGATAAAAAGTATTTTATGTCCTATTCCTGGTCATGGTCTACCCCTGTGCCAAATTTCATTCAAATCCGTTTAGCTGGTTTAGCGTGAAAGCGTAACAAACACACAAACAAACTCACTTTCGCATTTATAATATTAGTTGTTAAGATGGATGGAAGTATGCAGGATAAAAGGATCTTATCTACTCTTTTCTCAAGAGTTCAAGAGAGGCCCTAATGTATAGAACTGACATAAGCTATCGATAAGCTTATGTCAATCCTGTTGAAAGTCGTTGAAGAAATACGAAACGCTTTCGAAGCGATTGTCACTTGTCTAGGCCCTCAGGGCCCACAGACTAAATGGGGCCCTTCCTGTAAAGTAAAGCTACGGTTTCCTAAAAGCGGCCAAAGATTTAAATCACTAGATTTGCTCTCACCTGTGTTCTTGTGACTGAGTACGGGGTGATAGACGTGCGAGCAAGTCCGCGTACTTGTGGCTCGGCGAGCTTACTCGCCCGTGTGTCATGCTAAGTACGCGGACTTAAAAACCGCTGAGTAAGTACGTCGGCGATCCAACAGGTTTGAAATTTTGCTCGTAGCCCACCTTGGCTCGTCGTCTGTAACCGCCGCGAGCCGCGAGCCGCGTTGACAAAGAAATTCTGAGAAAGCTTCACGTGTGCCACCGACCGACGGCGAGCCGAGTAAAGTCGCGAACTTAAAGACCGCGTACTTTAAGTACGTACGTCTATCACGTGCGGCCACCGCTCTTCTAGGAAACCGTAGATTTACAAGCGAGCCAATACCTGCCCGGTCCATAGTCCGGATTTTTTTTTTGTGGTTTTTTTTTTTTAATGGATTCATGCGACATAGGCCTTGTAGGGGTATTTATTGTTAGTCAGGTACTCAGGTATATCATTAAACATCTGTTTTCGTGAAAAAGAGTAGGTAGGAAAAAAGTTAGGGGCGTATACCTACTATGTTAAAAGGTTGGGAAACCCTGGTTAAAAATATCTTGGTGCACTATCCATTTCAAATTAATTCTCTATTTCGATACGTTCATTTAGATCCATGTCAGACTGTAGCTTTTCTTCCGTCTTTCAATGTAATGTTTTGGTCTTTTGGAGGCAACAAAGTACCTAGCTGATAACTAACTAAGAGCTTGAAAACAAAGTGTTCAGCTTGAAGTTGAAGCAGTGCCGTCACAAAATACAAATTGTTTTTGCACGCTGCACACGGTGTTACCGTGTGACGGTGCACACCTCACCCATAGAGTATTTATTGTTTTGCCATAGTGACCTTGCTATTGTATTATGACGTTTGTTGATTGATCTATCATTCAATCAAGCTCGACTCTTCCAACTCTTCTCATTCTTGTCTTGTCTTGTACCGTTTCAGTTCAGAGTGAGTTCAATAGTTATTTCTGTCAGACTGTCAAATAGAGATGGGTTGTAACAGGTGAAACACGATATCTGTGATCACTGTGACTGTGACAAAAAAATAACAGATCCAAATATCTGTTATTAAATCACAGCCTGTGATTTTTGTACGGACGATAAATACGTATCTCAATCGAATATCATCTTTATGTCTTTTGATTTAAAGTCGAAAATCGTATCTATCTGTTATAAAATCACAGCCTGTGATTTTTGTACAGACGATAAATACGTATTAACTAAATTGAATATCTTCTTTATTTCCTTTCGTTAAAGTCGAAAATCGTATCCGAAGTTTTAACAGTAACAGTCTTGATGATCTGTGATTTTAAGTAACAGATATTTTTTATCATTAGGAGCAATTGCTATCTGCTATTTTTTAATATCTGTGATTTCTATCTGTGACGATAAATACGCCTCACTCCTACTGTCAAATCAAAAGTTAAGTTTGTATGGGTAGTGATTGTGAAGTGAATTTCTACTAATATTACAAAATATATCTTAGAATTGAGAATTAATTACGAAACGAAGTGACGATTAAAAATGAATAAAATATTATCATTACGATTACGATCATGCCTCTGTTCAGTAAGGAGGAATTATTGCGCACCACCTCCCAGTACACCTAGCTCAAGTAGCCAATCTGCTGCAGGAGGCAATAGTATGACTCCAAGATATAAACCTACCGATTTCCAGAAGTTCATTTTGGTATGGACAAAAAAGTTCAAAACTAAAGAAGAGATCCCCACATACGTTTCGTACGTTGTATACTTTGTATATTTTTATGTAATCGTTAGTTTTGACGCATGTGATGCGAGAACAAAAATTAATTGGAACAGATGAACGATTCTGTATCATTCAATAAGTTGTCCTACATGACCTTGACAATTTTATTTGAATCATGTCGGGTCACAGTGCAGTGCTGTAACCATCACAGCTTGATGTATTTTCTTATTCATCTGTCCTTAACTGACTCATGAAAGTTGTAATAAATAACAAATTTATTCTTGCATTACTTGATTAATTACACAGGTATTTCTACTTCTGTGTATAAGTAACACAATTAAAGTGCATGTAAGTAATACAATGTTTTTTAGTATTTTCTAATAATTCAACATTTTATTTCAGTGGTGAACTTATAGATAAATCTCGCAGCCAAGCCAGAATTAAGATTGCAAATGTGCTTATGTTACTCACAGCACTTGCTAGTTTTGGAGCAATTTTGGTAGGAAAGTCAGCGGCGAAGAGAGGTGAATCTGTTCATCAATACAACCTTGACTGGCACAAAAGGTATGAAGAGGAATTCAAAGCAAAAGAAGCTGCTGCTGCTGCGAAAGCTAACAAATGATGTAAGATTTGCAATAAAATGTTGAAGTTTTATGTAGTTGTTAGTATTTTCTTGAACTTTTGTTTCCTGTTTATAAGCTTTACTACACATCTATTTTTTAAAGTTGTGATTTTAGTACCAGATTCTGAATATAACTTCAGATGCTGTATAATGAAAATATATTAACTGTATAATTTATGAAGAATTTTTCAATAAATGTGAATGTACCTATGCTTTCGCAAACTTTTTATTGTATTCTTTATTTCACTTTTCACACATATAAATTATATTTTTAAATATTAGAATAAAAAAATATATAAAACATTTAAAAATATAAAAAATAGTAGCCCACCGGTATCGGGAACAGGGTCCAAGCTACCGGCGGTCAGGGCTGCAGAGAGAGGAACCTCCTAACAATGCGAGCCGTGTCCAGGAGTACAGCTTTCTGAATCAAGCCCTTAATCCAGCTGCCCAACGAGAGCCTCCTTAGGTGTTGGTCGAGGCTCTTGGCAATTAAGCCATTGGCTGATATGACTATCGGCACAATGATCGCAGAGTCCACATCCCACATGTCGACAACCTCATGAGCCAAGTCTAGATACTTGATTTGTTCATCTTTCTTGTATTTATTTTTAGCTTCCTTAACCCTACTTACGAAGTATCTATTTATGTATGTTTAAGTAATTTAAATTAAAAACTATGTTTTATCCATGCCAAAAATATGATATTTAGATAATGCTATCTTGAAGCAAGAATTTATCTTATAAATGAAAATCCAATCAAACAAAATAGAAACAAAACTGATTTTAAATTGGGTCTTTGAAAACAGGCAGATTTTACCTTGTGTGTAAAACAAATAGAGGATGTATTCTGGGTTGAAAAGGCACATACTTGGGAGGTACCTCAATAAAGGGGTTTTAGAGGAAGGGGGTGGAAGTTAAAAAAAAGGTAACAGTCTATATTCTATTTATATAAGTATATACACTAAGTTCCAAAACAAGGATACGTAAAATGCATGTTATCAGTCTTCATAAGTTGTTGGGCTTGTAGTAACTTCTACATTTCTCTGAAAATAATTTCGATGTCTTTTCTTTTATGACTTCCTCCACACTGAGTTCTGTTTGCAAAATTCTCAGCTGTAAAAAAAAAGGAACCAAGTTTGAAGTCAATATACATAGGATTCACAAGATTTAGTAGGTATTGAATGTCTTAAAACATGATACTTTAAATTGTTTACATTTTTGGTTATGTGAATAAATATTCTAAACAACAAAGTTAGGCAGTTCCATACCTTTTTTTGTTCAGCTTTCAGATTTTTCATTACATCATAGTCATCAGGTTTACTATCTTTAGCTGCCTTTAAATGTTTTACTGATTCTGCAGTTGCTAAGATGCACTTTTTAATAACATTTTCCCTGTCTGTATGACTTTTTTTAATTTGAGAATATAAATCTTCACAGGCCGAGTGAGCATCAACTTTACCTGCGAAAGATTCTGTTGGTATTGAAGTATTAAGCGCATAAACTATTTTATCATCCATAACACGCATTTTTTTCAGGACATCCTGTAAAATAAAATAAGAATCAGAATCACCGATTAAAAAACAAAGATAGCATCACAAAACAGATTATTGTGTGTTAGAAAGTTTGAACAGCCTGTAGGTAAATACTTACTTGAAATTCTAAAAAATCTGGGCAATTCATTTGGCTAAACATTAATTCAATAATAATAATCTATCGGGAATTTTTTGGTTACTTTTGTTCGATAGGCTACAATTTGAGGTTAGAACAATCTACTACTCTATGGGTAAGAACTAGAGATGAGACGTATATACTGGTAGAGACGTATATATATACCAAGTATGTGCTTCCCAGTACATAGACCGGGTACGGACCGAAATACTGGGTAAATACCTTGAAGGTATGACGTCAGACGCATAGTACGATACGAACCGCTACCACAAGATAGCGCCCAGTTTTATCGGTAGTTCGGTACGCCGAAGCAACCCGAAGCTACCCGACAGCTTACGAAGGGACCCGAAACGTCATTCGTGCTTTATGAACATTCGGTTGATTTAATTTAGTTAGACAAAATGGGTACTTATTTTTACGTGCATAAGGAACATAATACCATAATTACATTTTTTGTTACGCCGTGAAAAAGTTCCTTAGTTTGTTTATGTTAGGGAATATTATTACGTGTTTGAATGTTTACGTTGTCTAGTGGTACTTAGGTCGACAATGTTTTGATTTTTTGCGTCAGTTGTGATTGCGATTTCGTTACACCTGTTTGTTTTTATCTAGAAAAGTGTATAGTAGACACGTATAATTATTCAATAATAATAGCTTTTATTTATGTGTAACAACTTTGTGGTGTAAATATATTCAAGAAAGTGTAAATATTAGTTGGATAGTGCTTAGGTTAGATATTCTTCTTAGTAGGTATATTAGAGGACTTATAATTTATAAATTAATTAGTAATAATGGCTCCTAAAAAAAGTGTGGCATGGGATCACTTTACCGATAAAGGTGATTTTAAAGCAGAGTGTAAAATGTGTAAAGCTGTTTTCTCTTACAAATCCGGAGTCACAAATCTCACAAAACATATCCAGAAGAAACATCTTGCTGTAAATTTAGTTAGGAGGGATAATAATTTGAACCAACTAGAAAATCAACCTATAGGTTGATTTTCTAGTTGGTTGGTACATTATATTGGAGGCATACCATACTTATCGCATACGTTTACTTATCGAAATCCTACCACACCCAAATACTTAGAAGTATTTTGATACCTGGTATTTGTACCAGGTATTTAGTGATACCCATACCTTAAAGGCCGGGTATGGAGAATGGCAGGTATATCTCATCTCTAGTAAGAACAATCTATCTACTACTCTATGGGTTAGAACAAAGAGTAAAATACTTTAGCCATAGATCCGTAAGCCTGAGTTTACCATTGACTTATAAATCATATTTATTAGTTTGTATATTAAGTCCATGATTGGAGTTTACTCGCCCGTTTGTCATCGCCACGAGCCGCGACTGCCGCGAGCTTCACGTGTGGTACGTCACTTCACGTCGGCGAGCCGAGTACGGTCGCGAACTTAAAAGTTAAAGACCGCGTACTTTAAATACGCACGTCTATCACCCACTTTACACCCTTTTAATGTTAGAATAAAAAACAATAAATAAATTATTTTTTGTTAGGCTAGTTAGACTGTACTGAACTGATAAGAGCCCAGGTTTTAGTCACCCAGGCTTCAGTAGTAAGTTTAAGGGAACGCTAAGCTCGGGCGCTTGAGTTCATAGACAACTTTACTAAGTGCCACTCGGTACAGTCGGTACTCCCGTGACAGTAGCTCGACTCCGGTCACTCACTGACAGTGAAGTAGCAATTACTAGTAGTAGCATTTACAGATTGATATGACACTGGCTACTTGATATAGGCCCCGTCACGTAAAAATAACGCTGGCCGTTTACCTGCGCACTGATCGATACCGATCTATCGATTCCAGCCTATTCCAATGTACTAAGTAGCTAGTAAAGTAACTATTATGATTTTACAATAAAACAATTACACTTATATTATAGAATAATAGCCCTAGTACTTTAGGACGCGAAAGTACCCTTACGCAGACACATTCCCTGCACTGTCGCTCAGCGTTCTTTTGAGCGTCACGTCGTGACGACAACTATAACCTACACAAGTGCCAAGTGCGATTTTGCCTTGTGGCGATGGCATAGCGAAAAAGTTGTTCTGCCTAACTCACACATGACAGTTACTCGTATGATTTGTCGTTACATGGTGCGGGCAGTGGCTACACTAGACTAGCTCTCATTGTGTAACCTAGCCTTTAGGAGACTAATCGTTATATTTTGAAAATTCAATTTAGAACTTATTTAGTCGATTAGTAACCTGATCAGTAAGCTCGTCGTGAATGTCAGTCATTTCTATTTAGAATCATTGTTCTCTGTGGTCACTCCTTGTTTTGGTTGACGTTTGTCTATGTAATTCTCCTTTTCATTTCGACAAGTCAAAATGAAGTACGTTTTTCGTAAATTCCATATAAATTTTACACAATCTGAATGATCTAATGCTATTTTATTAATAATGTGACATATTCTAAAAGTGCTGTGATGTCTTATCATTGTGTGTGATTGATTTTCAGGATCGGACTTTGCGCGTACAGTGGGTACAAGATCTATCCTGGCCATGGAAAGACCATGGTTAAGGTGGACGGCAAGGTAATATTTACTTGTTGTTTTTATTAACTGATGGCATAACTGTTACTTTTACCTTTTCCTTGAACAAAAACATCACAGGCTTCAAAATCCGGCTTTCACAACACCTACAATCACATGATTTTTGATGTAAACATGTTATTTAGTTATTCGGATATTCCAAATTAAAATTGATGCTCCGAATTCGTTTGTAATTCTCTTGTATAGGTAGTTACAGTGTGTCGTAATTTATGTTTCAGACCTTCACATTCTTGAACTCAAAATGTGAGGCTGCACACTTGATGAGGAGGAATCCTCGTAAAGTGACATGGACTGTGCTGTACAGGTAATATTTCGATCTTCTATCCAAAATTCGTTTCCTTATTGCTAGACAATCAAAAAAAATCTAAGACCTATTTGTTTTTATTAAAAACTAACCTAACTTTATCCAAACCATTATAACCTATCTTGAATCTTGGTGGGCAATAAGTTAGGTTAATAACTGTAGTTTAACTGGCTTAGGCTTAGAGCCCTAAGCCTTCCTAAAGATGATCTAAGACTTCCTAAGATGTCACAAATTCACTAGCTTCGTTAGGTTTACCCATACAGGATTATTATTTAAAACGAATAACTCATGTTTGACTAGTGTTGAGCTTTACAAGAAAGGATGGTAGAAAACACTTGAAGGTATTGATGTACTAAAACTCATTTTCTTGTAGTTTCCTATAGTTCACTAAATGGTAATAAAATGTATGGTTCCAAGTCCTTTAGTAAAGAAAAAGCTTATTCTTATTAGATGTACAAGTATCTTCCAAATCTAGAATTCAGTGACAGACAAACTGACTAAACTGCTGGTTTTAGAATTTTGGACAAGAGTTCCTTATAAAACGAAAGTGGCTAAAGGAATTTTGAAAATGTATTCCTCCTTTATGATATATCAATACAATCTTCCATACTTCCTTACTTTCCTTCCTTTGTAGTTTTTGCTGATGGGAAATCCTGTTACTGAATAAACGAGTGCAAGTGTTACTATTGTTAAATTTGTTAATCTGATTTCATGTCTCATCACACAATCTCATTTCATACAGAAAGTTATCATACTTATATAAGTAGAATTTTTATACACAATGTGTAATGTTATTGGCAATTATAAGTAGCGCCTTATAGGGTTTTTACATGACACTGTTTATCATAGTATAGTAAAAGATACAAAAACACAAAATTTTTAATACTTCACAAAAATATTAACATACTCCATCATAAACATTGAGTAACCAATTATTTTTCACAGGCGCAAGTTCAAGAAGGGTCAAGAAGAAGAGCAGACCAAGAAGCGCACAAGGAGGACCCAGAAATACCAGCGTGCCATTGTTGGTGCCTCACTCAGTGACATCATGGCCAAGCGTAACATGAAGCCTGAAGTGCGTAAAGCTCAGAGGGATCAGGCTATCAAGTAAGTAAATAATACATAACATATTATGCCAGTGCACGCTTAAGAATAAAAGAGCTGATACATACAGTAATTTATTGAGCAAAACTATCTCACAATAGCATAAGACGAATATTTTGGATTTTAGCTCAGAATGTTGGCACATAAAATGTTAGTTTCCATTATTTCATCATATTGCACATATAAATGCAATCCTGTCTAAACTTCTTCATTATGTGGTGCCTTGCGGTGGTATAGTTGGAAAGTAGAAAGATTTAATGCATTCCAGACATGTACTGTGTATGTTGACACTCAGCAATCCAGTTATGGTACACACTAATCAAAAATAATCATGCAAATTCTAATTAATATTAAAAATGCGAAAGTGAGTTTATTATGCTTTCACAATAAAATAGCTGAAATTTGGCACATTGGTATCCCAATATTCCCACGGGAACGACTTATACGGTCGAAACCGCGAGGCACAGCTAGTCTAATATAATTGCGTAACTCATTGAGCACTCATAGTTACCATAAATATGCTGGTGGTAGTTTTTAAACCTAATTGGTTTCTGTTTATGTGGTGCTTATATCTCTAATAACTTATCTTTCTTTTCCAGGGCTGCAAAGGAACAGAAGAAGTCCACAAAGGCCGCCAAGAAGGCCACAGCACCAGCAACTAAGGCTAAGGCAGCACCTAAGGCCAAGGCCGCTAAAGTCAGTCAAAAGTCAGCCCCTAGGGTTGGAGGAAAGCGATAAGAACCTAAAATAAACTGATTTTATAAGCCACAAGTTTGACTTTAATTTGTAGTTTCGTATTACTTGAACCCTATAGTGAGATTGGTATGTGTTCATAACTATGCACACCCAGACGTACGCCTAATGGAGCAGTCAGTCGCGAGCTTGCACTATTCACTTTTTCCGTGCATTTCCGTGATACGTCTCAACCAAGGCCGCGTGGTCATGAATTGCATGATCTATAATTTGGTGCTGTCCTTCAAAAGGTCAGGTGCATAGTACCACAGATAGTACTCTCAACAGCTTGAGTGCATGAATGACCGGGTGTCGATTTCGTGACATGTAGCCAAGCAGCGTACTAGGCCGTCTTCGTCGGTCCGAGATATTGCTGAATGCGCCAGCCGGCACTATTCGAAGTGTTCACTAAGCTACTCAGAATGTGTACGACATGCAATGAATACCTACTGCATGACTTAGCTGATGACGTCAAGGCTACAGTTGTCGCAGCTTTCGAGCGGTATTATGGAGATACTGCGCCTGCTGGTAACTACACTTGCATTGGTGGCGCGGAAGTGCACTACTCGCTGCGCACAGTACCCCACCCCTCACCATTGCTGACCCGTGCATTTGTTACTGCGCAGCGACTCGCCTCATTCCGACCTCGAGCTGCCAATAAGTTTGAATCGGGGTGTAACTCAGACCAAAAAAGGAGGCATGGTGCTAAGTGCCATGGAAAAGGAAAACCGGCCAAGTGCGTGTTGCACCACGCATTATGAAGGGTTTCTTATTTACGATCTCAGACCAACAATTTGTTGGTCTGAGTTTGCGATGAATTTATCCCAAACCCAAAAACAAACTTATCATTGTAGTGATATCTAATCTAATACTTAGGTCTACCTACTTATTTGATATACAGGGTGTTAGTGTAAACAACGTTATCCTTGAAACCAGTGGTTTGGTTTCATTTATAGAACGTAAAACCAATAGAAAAATAAAACTTTTTTTTTTTCAAAGAAATTCTTCATTTTTCTACAAGAATATTTCACCCTACACGCAAGGGCAACGAACTTGCGTCTCAACACGGCGGCCGGCTGTTGGCAGGGGCGGGCGCACAGTGGTCTGAAAATCAAGCTCCATACTCATAGAAACTTAATGGTAGAAATTAATAAATAAAAATATGTTTTGTGTTTAGTATACCTCCCTTTGTTTTACTAATTAGTATGAAGGGTATAAGTAGCTCCATGCGTGAGAAAAAAAATCTTTTTCTTTTTTTTGTATGGAAGAAAACACTTAGTGGTTTTTTTTTAAACTGAATAGAACTGAAGGGCTGGTACTCACATGAGTTATTCCACCATTCACGGCGATCAAGATGACATACAATTCTTGTGCCTTTCGGTGCCGCTTTGCATGTAGCAAGCTTTGGAAATTTTAAATTTTCGGTAGGTGATCTTTCAAATCTTTGATGTTATTTTATGAAGTTACATATCGCTTTGAATATGAAAATAGTATGTAAATTTATTAATACTCAAATAATAAGGAATAAATACGTACTAAGGATAATAAAAAATAAAAAATGGTTAAAAGTGAAGAAATATAAAAACATGTATTAAATAGTTAATGTTAAATACGTTTGGGGGAACTAATAATGAAATACGTTTATACTAATACATTACAACAAAAATATGTGCAAGAAAGACAATAATAAAAGTAACGTCAGAAGTGAACATTGGTTAATTTAAGACTATAACAACTATTTACAGCTCCTATAACTATGATATATTAAATATTACTATTTACAACTATTATAATTATTTTCTATAACTACACAAAAAACAAAATAAGATATTATATTATATTATACAAAAAAAGACAATCAGAGAGTTTCTTTGCCATCGTCAAAGTCCTCTAAATCCGAGTCCAGCATTGACGCGTTAAAATCAACAAATTCAATATTCTCTTTGTCTACATCTGCATCGTCACCAATGAGAAGAGGTTTCATATCATCAGTAATCGGTGTATTTACTGATTTTCTCAGCACAGGTCTTATGCTTGACAGGTAGGGATCTGACGAGACAAGGAGACCATTGAAAATGTCTTTGTTTGTCGCTTTTCGACAAAATTTGCGCGAATGCTGTTCTCGGATTTTCTTGAAGTCTTTGTTTCTGGCTTCCGATGCCTCTTCAGATAATTTTCCAATAGGCATAATATTGAAGTGTTTAATAACTTCAGCACCGTGCAGTAAAAGTTTGTGGACACTCGAAGGCATGTAATACCAGCCATAGAGCTCTACATACAATTCTGCTGTTTGGCGCGCAAAGTTTTTAAACGCCTCAACATTTATGGGCTCCCCACAGGCCATCACTCTCAAAAGTGTTGCGAATCTTTGAATTAAACCAGGATTCAAGCCTGTGATAGCTGCAGTTCTGGCAGGATTACCAAAAAATTTCCTCGCTGTGTTTCCATCGTTTGTGGTTCCGGAACCTGAAACAAAATTATAAATGAATCAAAACGAATCCACAACTTTGCAAAGAATAGAAATAACGTAATTTGGAAAAATAAGGTTTAAGAACAACGACTATTATCATAACTCACCTTGTTTAACAATGTCTACTAGGAGGCCCATTTCATCACGGAATTTCTGCTGTATGGTTTGTTTTCTACTCTTCAATAACTCTTTTCTGTCTGCATCTCTGGCTTGCCATGTTTTGAAGTCCAGTCTATACGAAATATGGAGCAGACACTCCATACATCTAATCCAAGCATGAAGTGTAGATAAACCATACTGATATATATCTGTTGAAACAGGTTTTCTGGAAAGAAAGTGAATTAATTAATAAAAAGATACACAGCATTAAGGTAATCTGAAATTTAACAAATTATTCAAAACTTACTCTGAGATCTTCTCTAACTTATTCATTTCCGAAGGGGTAGCTTTACAGATGTCACAAGTCTGCGTGGAGGTATTTGACAGTTGCGAAGTGATTTTACCATCTATCATGGTCATAAGCATTGAGTGCTTAACAGTATGACTTCCCATAATGGACGGCTCCAGTACTGCAATCTCAGCTTCAATCAAAGCCTGTTCTCCCTTAATATTTAATTGGTTTTCATTTTCAAATTTGAAATAGAGCGGTCTGCAGAAAATTGTGGAAGATGGCTTTGGATTCTCCCATAACTTTTCTTCGCCACAAACTAAGCGCAGAGGCACAAAAGTACACATAAAATTGCTAGAATCATCTTCACCCACCATAGTTTGTTTGTACAAACTTTGTCCTGAAGCACCATCAAAGCCCCACTTGCATATCATTGTTAGCTCTTTGCCATCTAGCGAAGATTCCAAACGTAGGAATTTCCCAAGTCTAGCAACAGTTTTGTCCAAAATTGCTTGAAGCTTTACTCTTACCCCACTTTCGGTGATTTCTATGGTATCTTTTGGTGGGTAGCATTCCTTCTTCGCCTCTAAGATAGCAGTATACGCAGGATATAGTGGTATTCCTTCTTCTTTTGCACAAGCTCTTAATGTTGTATACTGCGATTTCGAAAGCTTCAATGAAGTCAGAATACCTAAAGCTTTATCAGCGGAATATATGGGCATAGCTTTCTTGGACTTCAACAATTCCTTTATCTTTGTAACCTCTTCGGGATGCTCTGTTACCAATTTTATTATATCTGCTACATTCTTGTTATCTGCACTTAAACCAGTTGCATAAGCAAGGCTTTCAGTGCTATGCGTTCGGAGCTCTTCCACTCTTCGTCTCTTCTGTAGTGGGCTTAGCTCAGAGAACACTTTTCTTGGAGTCACAACAGTTGATGTTCCAACACTGCACGTCTCCGGTTTGTATGATGTTGATGCACCCTCATTTACATCGAAGTCAGAACTGGAACATGGTTGTTGCTCTTGTAACACTAAAGAAGGTGTCATCTTTTCCTTTATGAACTGAGGCCATTTTATGTCTTCTTGCAGCCATGTCTCATACTTTTTTATGAATGTATGTCTCGTGCGATTACACGAGATCCATTTGTTCCTTAACGAACACACACACGTCTGACAGAATTGTTTCAATTCTTTATTTTCATTTTCTGACAAATCAACGGTATTGACAAAAACTTCAAATAATACACTGGGCTGTGAGAAACAGCTATTGTTTGCCACAAACATAAAAATATCCAAATTGGTACTAAAACCTTCCATCATAACACGAAAACAAATCGAACGTAATAAGTATAGTTAGCGCGCACTAGTGCAAAGAGCTACTAAGTGATGTTAGCTTAAACGTCCTATTTATATTATAACTACCCTCATTAACGCTCGCTGTCCCATTAATACTTATGTTATTAAATAAAAACTCAACAATAATGACGGTGATTAACAAATGACTTACTTCGTGGAATGTATTTTGTAGTTAAATGTAAATAATCAATATCGTTTTCTATTATTTTCATTATATAAGTCATTAGCAGGTTATTAACTAACGACTATATCAGTTATGTGGTTGGTTACTCCATTTAATTATGTCAAAGATTTGAAATATCACCTACCGAAAATTCAAAATTTCAAAAGCTTGCTACATGCAAAGCGGCACCGAAAGGCACAAGAATTGTATGTCATCTTGATCGCCATGTATGGTGCAATAGCTCATGTGAGTACCAGCCCTTCAGTTCTATTCAGTTTAAAAAAAAACCACTTTAAGTGTTTTCTTCCATACAAAAAAAATAAAAATAAAAATTTTCTCACGCATGGAGCTTCTCATACCCTTCATACTAATTAGTAAAACAAAGGGAGGTATACTAAACACAAAACATATTTTTATTTATTAATTTCGACCATTAAGTTTCTATGAGTATGGAGCTTGATTTTCAGACCACTGTGGGGCGGGGCGCGCGAGACGTTACATGACCGGCCGTCAGCTGTTTCGCAACTCTCTCGAACGCGTATCCATGAGTATGGGGACAATGACGGATATTTACTCTTTAAAATCTTTTAATGAAAATAAGGTTTTTTTGTTGTTGTTACTGTGTCATTTATTTTTATATTTAAGTCAACTACCCATGGTTTGAGTGACAACGGTGTTTACCCTAGCATACTGTATTGAAAATTTCAACTTGATAACTCCACACGTTCCTGAGAAAAAGGGACTTGACAGACAGACGAACAGGATAGTGATCCTTTATGGGTTCCATTTTTTCCTGTTGAGTTACGGAACCCTAAAAAGGGCTGGTACATTTCTGTAGGCGGGTCTATATTTTTCGGTCATTATTAGTCAACTAGCTGTGCCCCGCGGTTTCTCCCGCGTAAGTCTCGATCCCGTGGGAATATAGGTATAAAACTTATCTTATGTCCTATTCCAGGTCATGATCTACCCGTGTGCCCATCCTCTCCTCTCTTCTCTAGAGTAGGGAACGTCGCGGCGCGGGCGCCGGTGTCGAACGGTTCGCGTATTGCATTTTCATACTCGTGATAACTTCGAAATTAAATGTCCGATTCGAATGAATTAAAAAGTATTTTACTGCTACATAAATACCCTTGATGTTAAAACTATTTATTTGAATAAGAATTCATATCTATACTAATATTATAAAGCTGAAGAGTTTGTTTGTTTGTTTGAACGCGCTAATCTCAGGAACTACTGGTTGGAATTGAAAAATTCTTTTTGTGTTGGATAGTCCATTTATCGAGGAAGGCTATAGGCTATATAACATCACGCTACGACCAATAGGAGCGGAGCATAAATGAAAAATGTTGCAAATACGGGAAAAAATATTTCTTTTTGAGAGCTTCCGTTGCGTGCGCTGCCTAAACGGTTTAAGTTACGCAAATCTTTTAAGATTGACTCATTATAACGTTTTTTTATGGTAGGTAATCAAATTTGTTCGAAATTAATGCATTATTTGCGAAAGAGTTTTATCAATATAATATTAATTATAATTAAATAAATAGTTTTAACATCGAGGGTATTTATGTAGCGATAAAATACTTTTTAATTCATTCGAATCGGACATTTAATTTCGAAGATATCACGAGTATAAAAATGCAATACGCGAACCGTTCGACGCCGGCGCCGCTTTCCCTAATCTAGAGAGGAGAGGATGGGCACACGGGTAGACCATGACCTGGAATAGGACATAGGATACGTTTGATCCCTATATTCCCACGGGATCGAGACCTACGCGGGTGAAACCGCGGGGCACAGCTAGTAGATAATAAAGCCTTCGTAATCGTAAACCTAGCCGCCACAATCGGTCGTGTAAGATGTTGGTCGCTGATCCCTGGTGTGCGGCCATGACTTCGTGATATTTCCATGTTAGTAGGTAGGTATCTAATTTCAAATATCTACTAACTTATCAACTTAAAGTAAAGGTGAATGAGCTGAGAAGTTGAGAACAATATTATTTAGGATATGTATGTATATGTGTATCTATTTTAGTGTATTGTATAGATAACTTATTATAATTTTTTTTTTTTTTTTTTTCCTCTTTGGCAACTGAGCCGATGTCGACTATTCTGCCAGCGTCATGTGGTGACGGCAATGCAGCAAGTTGGGCCGTCGAACTTTGCACTTTGTGGTAGTTATCTAGTTATTATGTTAGTAGCTGAAACGACAACACAAGTTAGTAAGACTAGCTAACAAAAAAAAAATATATATATATATATATAACACTACAATTGGACATAATATATATATTTACAAAAAGTTATTAATATTACACACCAGACTACATTTTGATATCATTTACATTTAAAAATTTTGATAGGAGTTGGATTAGTTTAGGAGAAAAATTTGTCAAGAGGGAGTGGAAGTTAGTGGGAAGAGGGATTTTAATTTTGGAGAGCTTATGATACAAGTCAAAGGATTGGGAATTCAAAGGGCATGAGAAGAAGATATGATCCAGAGTACCATCATCAAGACCGCATTCACACAAGGAACTATCCCGAACCCGAATCTTGTTCAGGAATACCGGACTGGAGCAGTGACCAAGTCTCAGTCTGCACAAGGATGTAACAGATCTTTTAGACAGTTTGGGGCATTTAAAAAACCAAGGTTTCCGCTGGATGTCAGGTTGAACACTGGCGTAATATGCTCCCTTAAGTTTCGAACTTACCTGCCACACTGCTGACCACGAGTTGAACAGTTTGTGTTTGGTGTCAGTACGTAAGTCGTAACTTTGGACCATGTAGTGTTTCCGATCTACCGGGTTAGATGAGGCAAATTTAGCCAGTGAGTCGGCGCACTCGTTGCCACCTATTCCCGAGTGGCTGGGAACCCAAGCTATTTCAATGTTTAAACCGTTGTTCGAGCAAGTGAATAGTGAATTTAGGATGTCGAAAATGATTTTACTGTGAATTTTGGATTTAAGTTGATATTGACTTAAGGCTTGAACGCTACTGCGGGAATCTGTAAAAATGACCGAATTTTTAATATTGTGTGTTAGAATGAAATTAATGACTTCTAAGATACCAATGCATTCGCCTGTAAATACTGAGGCCTCTGGCGGGCATTGGAATAAAAGGGCTATTCTAGAGTTCTGGAAGTATGTTGAAACACCTGTGCATCCAGTTGTAGATAATTTTGATGCGTCTGTATAAAATAAATTCCAACCCTCCCAGTATCACTCAATGGCTCGATCGAAGTCGCCTTTTGCGTCTTGGGAATGTTTGGAAATGCCCAGTCCCAAAACGACCTTTGGCCTAAAATGAACCACCTCATAGGCGGAAGAAAAGACAGGAAGAGAGGGGTATTGACAAACAGGTGAGGAGAGGCGTTTAAGCTCTCTGTACCTATTCATCAATGGAATAGATTTATTATTCCAGTAGGGAGACGCGTTAAGAGAGAGGTAGATTTGTTCCAAAATGGGGAGTAAAGGATGGGACAAAAGGGAGAAAACTTTTGACAAGAAACGATCTGCTAAGTATTGTCTTCGAAGGTTAAGGGGAGGTTCTGCACATTCAACCTGGAGAGCATTTATGGGGGAGGATTTCATGGCACCAATTATAATCCTCAGACATTTGGATTGGACAGAATCCAGTCTACGTAAAGCTTCCTTGTTACATGGCTCAATTAGGTAACTGCAGTAATCCATCACGCTTCTGACCAGTGCATTGTATATCAGCTTTAAGGTGTATGGGTGTGCTCCCCACCAAACACCTGCCAAAGCCTTGAGGACCGAAACCGACCGCTCACATTTTTTGACTATATTGTCAATGTGATCCACTCCAGACAATTTGTGATCCAGGGTAACCCCAAGAAATCTGGCCTTCTCCTTAATGGGGATGGCTTGACCGTCAATATTAATTTCAACCTGCGGGATAAGGCGTCTACGAGTAAAGACAACTGCGGTACTCTTTGGAGCACTTAAAGATAACCCGTGATCTAAAAGCCATTGGTTTAATGAGGACAAAGAGATATTGATGGATTGAGCAGCAACTTCGATGGAGCTGTGACAGACCAATAGAGCAATATCGTCTGCATACTGAAGTACTTTACAGTTAAAATTTAGGCAAGATGGAAGATCAGAGGTATAAATATTATATAAAGGAGGACTAAGTACGGATCCCTGAGGTAGACCTCTCCAAACCGACCTCGGTTCAAGGCTTTCCCCGGAGATCCTGAGATGGACACTGCGATCTGAAAAAATGCTGCAAATGATTTGACGAATCCTACCCGGGATTCTCAGCTCTTGCATTTTCTGCCTGAGAAGAGGTAGGAGTACAGAATCATAGGCAGCAGAAATGTCTAAGAAAACGGCTACCACAGACTCATTCCTACTCAGGGCCAGCCGGATCTCTGATGTGAGGATACCCACACTATCAGCAGTACCTAGACCTTTCCTAAAGCCGAATTGAGTCGTTGGGAGCAGTTTCCTGTTTTCTACAAACCATTCTAGTCGGTTTTTAATCAAATGTTCAAAGAGTTTAATAAGTATGGACGATAGAGCAATTGGTCTGTAAGAACAGTGATCACTAGGATCTTTACCGGGTTTTAATATAGGGATTACGACTTGAACCTTCCAATTAGGAGGAATATAACCGGAAGTAAAACAATAATTGACTAAGTCCAGATAATACTGATGGGTCTTATCACCAGCTTTAGCAATGGCGAATCCCTAACATGGGCGAATACCGATTTAAGTTCACTAATAGTAAACGGCCCATCCAGAGGATCATCCGAAATTAGCTGGGAGTCCAAAGCGGCACACTCATCCATACCGGGAACATACACTGGAGCGAGCTTAGAAATAAACTGGTTACCCAGTTCCGCAGATAGTATGCTCCCGGAGGGAGGCTTCAGACTATTTCTAAAAGATTTCAATTTATGGCACACTGCTGACGCTGGAGTGGATGGACTCAATGAGCCGCAATACTTCCTCCAACCTTCTCTCTTCTTATTTTTGAGTAATTTCTTGGACTTAGCCAAAATATGTTGAAAAGCAATGATGTTATCCAGATTCATGTCGGAGTTGAAATTCAATTCGGCCTCATTTCTGGCCCTGATCACAGCAGAGCAGTCCTTATCCCACCATGGCGGGGATGGAATTTTGCCTGTTGGCGGTTTTTTTGGAGGGAAGCAATCATCTGCTGTTGAGGATATTGTGTTGGAAAATGAGGGAAAGCATTCCTGAGCAGACTCAGGACTAATGGGTGGAAGGGAAGAGACTCGTAAGTCTAGGATTTTGGAATAGAGGTCCCAGTCCACTGAATTCAACTGGTATTTTAACAAAGGAGGGGAAATTTTGTTAGAGATAGTCTTGGAAGGGATTTCAACCATGATGGGATAGTGATCACTCCCATAAGTCATATTCAAGCGACTCCAATTTAGAAGGCTGGCTATATTAGGCGAGCAGAATATTAAATCAACACAGCTACTGTTCTGCCCTGGCACCGACCTACGTGTGGAACTGCCATCATTAATTACACATAGGTTAAGTTCATCTAATATATCCACTAAGCCTATACCAAAGTTGTCACAGGTTTCAGATCCCCATCTATAATGATGGCCATTGAAATCACCCATAATTAGTAATGGACCTTGTACATTACTTAGCAAACTTTTTATTGTAATAAGATCTTCAATTTGAGGGTGAGCAATATAAAAACAAAATATATTTATATCCTCAGCCTTAACAGCAACAGCATTGATGTTATCACCAACAAAGGGTAGAGGAATTGGGGAGAATGGTACTTTGTTACTAATAAACAAAGCACATCCCCCATATCCATCTGATCTGTCATGGCGTACACCACTGAAACATGGAATCCTAAAATTACTTTCAGAACGAAGCCACGTCTCAGCAATGCCACAGATCAGTGGTTTAAACTTATTAATTAGGAAGAGTAGGTCAGATTTCCTGGGAGTAACACTCCTCACGTTCCATTGAAGGACTGTCAGGGGAAGGTACATTGTGAATGTAATTAACAATGGATGTCAGTTTGTTGGCAACGTGGTCAGGTAGGGATTGTTTCGGGTTTGCTAATACAGTCATTAGCATACTCGATATGATATTCAGAATATTTTCTGAGTTGTCAGGACTGGCTGCACCTTCCCTAGGGTAAGCGCAACCATTTTGGGAAGGAGAGAAGGAGTATTTCTGAGTGAGGGCTTGATGAGCCTGTTTATCATAACTAGGTGAAAGTGGGGCATGGGATTTTGGTTTAAGGAAGACCGTTTTACGGTAAGAATTTTGATTTTGGGAAAGTGGACTAGGAGAATGAGATGGACTGGTTACTGATTTAGTCTTTGTGGCGACTCTCGACATTTCAGCATAGGATCTTGAAACTGGAGGAAAGACCTGACTTGCCTCCGCATATGAGACCGACTTCTCTGCCATAAGCGCTTTTATGCCCTTCTGTCGACCCAATTCAGGACAAGCCTTATCGTTAGCATAATGATTGCCAGAACAGGAAATACAAAACGCACAATCAAGGGAAACTTGGCATCCATCTCCTGGGTGGTCTTGACCACATTTAAAACAGCGGGGTTTCGAACGACATACTGTGCGTGTATGACCATACCGACAACAATTAAAGCACTGGATGGTTGGGTACATGTACCTCTCAACCATAAGTGCAGAATAAAAGCAAAAAACACGCTTTGGTAAAATTTGACCATCAAAGGTTAGAACAACGGTTTGAGTGGGTTTCCATTCGGTAACACCCAAAGAAGTCACCTTACGACTCATTCTCCTAGCCTTAATTACAGGACCGCATTCAGTGGGAACCTTGATGTTCTCTATAACTTCTTCCTCAGTCCATTCAATGGGAACATCTCTGACAAGACCTAGGCGAGTAATATTAAATTGAGGTATTGAGGCAACAAAATTATTTTTCTCAAAAATGGGGCTGATTAAAAAATTGTTAGCATCCTGGTGGGACTTGAACTCGACTGAAATTCGGTTTCTTCCTAGGCGTTTTACACTTCCTAGGAGTATGTTGCTGAAATTATTTTGTGTCAAAAACATACCAAATTTGACAGGGTGTAGAACAGTACCTGGAGTCTGACCTTCTTTTAAGGATGCGTGAACTATATACGGGGGGTAGTCTCTCATCGTATATATCTGTCTTCCAATTGTGTTTTTAGCTACCTTAGGAGGGTTGATTAATGGAGCCGGGGGGGAAGCGGCCGCTCTTTTCCTGTTTGTAGATTCGGAATCCATATTTACTACTTGCACATTGTCGTCGGGGAGAGTAACAGTTAACACCGGAGTGTATTCAAAGGAATCCGGAGGGTCAGGGGGTTTTTTGTTATCCATAGTGGATAACGGGTAAAATCTTTAAAAATAAATTAAAATGTTAAAACAAACCTTACGTTAAAATACAAACACAAGGAATAATCTCGATTGAAGTTAACACTAATAAAAGGCACTAAAATCGAAAAAATTCGTAACACAGACAAAAGCACTTGTTAAGCCTTCACCACTACCCACGAAAGTCTCAGATAACTTATTATTTGCACCTACGACAGCCCCATATTATGTCCAGGCAAATCACTGTCCATTCCAAGGTTGCCTGGAAGAGATCGCGGAAAGCGATAAGGCCGCCCATTGTATATTTTGTAGTGTTTGTTTTTTTTTTCCCTTTCGTTATATATTTTTGTGGTGTACAATAAAGTATATATAAATAAATAAATAAACAATAATTAATCTCTCTTAAATTACGGTAGGTACTAATGTAATGTCATTACTTGGGTACGTATCTAGTGATGGCTTACCTAAGCATTTACGTAAAAATATCATTGGTGGTATGGCCGCTGCAAATTGGCTCAATTCCAACCTAGCGTAAAAATTACATGATTTTGACAGAAAATTTTTTTTTAGATTACCTGGATTAAGAACTTACTCCAGTGTATGTGCTATTTGCAGTCTCGCATCTAGGTTTATTGTTCTCCCAAAAAGCAAGACAAGCATTCTTAACTGCTTTTCTTTGTGAAGAATAATTACAGCATTTTGTTATGTAACGCACATTTAAATATGAAATAATACAAAATATAAGTTACAAATTTTATTTTATATCTGGTACAGAATGTTTATCTACAATACCTGTGCTTGTTGTTTACATAATTTATTGGATGCATAAGCAATAACTTATGTGATAATGGAAATCCTAAAAACTAAATTCATTTATGACTTAGCCAGAGTTTCGGCCTTAGCAATAACTTCTTCAATGGGTCCCACCATGTAGAAAGCTATTTCAGGTATATGATCATACTCGCCCTGCAGGATTTTAGAGAAGCCCTTGATAGTTTCCTCAAGGGGCACAAGTTTGCCAGGGTGTCCAGTGAACACCTCGGCCACCTGGAAAGGCTGGGACAAGAACCTCTGGATCTTACGTGCACGAGCAACAGTCAGCTTATCTTCCTCAGATAATTCATCCATACCCAGGATAGCAATGATGTCCTGGAGTGACTTGTAGTCCTGAAGAATCTTCTGAACTCCACGTGCAACGTTGTAGTGCTCAGCACCAATAATGTTGGGGTCCATAATACGGGAGGTGGAGTCAAGAGGGTCCACTGCAGGGTAGATACCCAGCTCAGCAATAGCACGGGACAGTACGGTGGTGGCATCCAAGTGAGCGAAGGTGGTGGCAGGGGCAGGGTCAGTCAAGTCATCAGCTGGCACGTAGATAGCCTGCACAGAGGTGATGGATCCCTTTTTGGTGGTGGTAATACGCTCCTGCATGGTACCCATGTCAGTGGCCAGGGTGGGTTGGTAACCTACAGCGGAGGGGATACGACCCAGCAGAGCAGACACCTCAGAACCAGCCTGGGTGAAACGGAAAATGTTGTCAATGAACAGCAGCACATCCTGTCCCTCTACGTCACGGAAGTATTCGGCGACGGTCAGACCAGTCAGAGCGACACGGGCACGCGCGCCGGGGGGCTCGTTCATCTGTCCGTACACAAGGGATACCTTTGAGGTTTTGTCCTTCAGGGAGATTACTCCAGACTCAATCATCTCTTGGTACAAGTCGTTGCCTTCACGGGTACGCTCGCCCACTCCCGCGAACACGGAGTAACCACCGTGCGCCTTAGCGACGTTGTTGATCAGCTCCATGATGAGTACAGTCTTACCGACTCCAGCGCCGCCGAACAGGCCAATCTTACCTCCCTTGACATAGGGGGCGAGCAAGTCGACGACCTTGATTCCAGTGACGAGGATCTCCTGCTCTACGGACATGTCCACGAACTCGGGCGCCTCGGCGTGGATGGCGGCGGTCTTGTCTGTGGGGATGGGACCGCGCTCGTCGATGGGCTCTCCGATGACGTTCATGATGCGGCCGAGGGTCTCTGCGCCCACGGGGATACGGATGGGCGAACCGCAATCGAATACGGGCTGGCCGCGGACCAGACCCTCGGTACCGTCCATGGCGATGGTGCGGACGGTGTTCTCTCCCAAGTGCTGTGCCACCTCCAGCACAAGCCGGGGTTGACGGTTCTGTACCTCCAGAGCATTTAGGATGGGTGGAAGGTCGTCTGAGAACTGTACGTCTACGACGGCACCGATAACAGCAACCACCTTACCTTCTGCCTTGCCTGATGCAGCTTTGGCCGCATAATCACGTTTGTTCACCACGGGCGCCGCGACTAAAGGTGCCTTGTCGGAGGTATTATTTACTACCGTCCTTGTGGCCAAACGGCCGGCCCTGCAGACGGTAGAGAACATTTTCGTTTAGGAGAATCGATCGAATAAATGCACAGTAGATAGTCGGAGAGGTCACGAAAGAGGTTCGGTTGGATTCTTTACGTAACAATTCGTCGTTCGGAAATCAGGATGATTACGGCACTGCCGTATCCGGATGTACAGATTATAAAATTGATTTTGGATGAGATTCTCAGCGCGTCCACTTAGTGATTTAGGCACAGAACATACTCGGATTTAGGCCGGCTATATACATAGGGAATTCCGTTTCGAAATATAGATTTGTTTCGAAATCCATACAAAAGGCCGGCCACCTATAGATATAGACGGAATTTCACGGAATTCTGTTTCGGAATTTCTAATCGGAGAACTGGCGATGGTCACAGAATTAAAAACAAAACAAGGTGGTAAAACCAAAAAAAGAAAAAAAATTTTTTTGGTTTTCTCCTCAACACGATTGATTGACACGTTGTCATTTTTTTCCTTTATCATGCTGTGGGGTGTCGTTGGAAAGGTAGTTCAAAAATATTGTGAATTTGATTCAAGGATCCTTTTGCGAAATAATAAACTTTATTTTATATCTACTTAATACTAAAAAAAAAAAAACTTTAAGTACAAAAAAAAATGGCAGAGTCAAGTTTCTCTCCCTTGCCAGCTAAATGGTTGGTTCTGGATACGTAAAAAACATGCTTGTTAACGAGTAATAAATAATAATCGACCAACTTACATTTGCGGCTGCAGAAACATGTTCTTCCAGACATTCCGTGTGGGGGAACAAGTTTTTTAAATACAATGTTAAGTTTGTTCTTGGATAAAATTCATCCCAACTACGGGACCCTTCATTGTGCGTGGTCCGACTCCGACACGCACTTGGCCGGTTTTTAATTCTGTGACCATCGCCGCCGACAAGTGTGATTTCTTGAGTTTTGACAACGTTAGTTCTTTAGATATTCTGTGGTTTGGTTTTGACAGTTGACAATTGACAGTTGACACCTGTTTGTGTGGAAGTACGGCGAACGGCGTGTTCACCTTCGTTTTATTTTCAAAAGTATATAAAATATCCTTATAATTTATTAGTGTCATATAGTTGTCGACACAGTTATTTACAATGGAATATATTTCCCCTGAAAAAGAAGCTGCGCTTACTGGTGCAAGAGTGTAAGTTGTTTTTTTTTAGGTTAAATAACACAAATGCGCTTTCGTTTGTCCCACTGCAGGGAAATGTTTCTCTTTCCTTTTCCACTCAACTATATGGCCTCCCTTCCTAATCATACTATTCAGTTAAGTCTGAGACTGTGAACTTAGGAGCATTTGCTAATCATAAAAGTTTATTGATTGTTTTTATATTACGTTTCCAGATTATGTTGCCAGTGTGCAGTGCCTATAGAGCCCAATCCTTCCAATATGTGTGTGGCATGTTTACGTACTGACATAGACATATCGGAGGGTATACCCAAGCAAGCAACTATTTTCTTCTGCAGAGGATGTGAGAGGTAAACAACATAATTATAGTCATATAAAGGGTATGAAATTATTCATAAGCTTGAGTTTTTGATGTATTGAAATAATAAACAAACACTATAATTTCACAAGGTAACAATTATCTCTTGTAAAATTATATTATTATTGTCTGTTTTAAGTTTTATCCAAATCATGCAAGTAGCTTTATTGTAGAAGATGCTAATGGATACCAGGAAAACCTATGAAAATATATTTCTTTTTTTTTTTTAAATGTGGAGCAAAGGTCTCAAACTTCATTTGAAAAATCCATTACAAACTTTGGCGCCAATCACTTTATCACAACATTTTATCTGTTTTAGATACCTGCAACCACCGGCAGAATGGGTGGTAGCTTCCCTAGAGTCCCGGGAACTCCTCGCTCTCTGCCTCAAGAAACTAAAGGGGTTGGGCAGAGTTAAACTTGTTGATGCTTGCTTTGCTTGGACTGAACCACATTCCAAGAGAATAAAGGTATTTATAGTAATAAATTTTACCAGTGTAATACTGTCCTACTGTAGGGCAAAGACCTCTTCTGATACAGAAAAGGCATGAGCCTTGATCACCATGCTTGCTCTAGGCGGTTGGTGATTAAAAATAATCAAAAAAAATGATTTCAAACTACAGCTGTACTGTAATTAAATAAGTTTCCAAATAAAATAATGTTGTGCAATACTGCTATATTTGCTATATTGTGGCTGCTGAAATGATCAATTTAAACCCAAATTATATTATATAATAAGTGCTGATTAAAAAATTTATAAGAATCGTAGTAGAACTACAGATGAATATCAGCTATTATATAAATACCCCACCGCTATCCATTACATTTCTAGTTTATTCCTACTCAAACAACTAACAACTAATCAAAGTACTCAAACCTCTTGCCTTTATCCCAATTTATGCGACGTATGTGTTTTTCTTCCACACGGCCGATCAGCCTTGGCCCTAGCCTGGCCCAGTAATGGGAACATTACTGGGCCACAGGGCCCACAGGCCTCTCTGTGAGGGGGAGTTTTTCTCATTACTAAGTAATAAAACATATCCAATGTTATAGGTAAAACTGACAATACAAGGAGAAGTAATGGGGGGTGCAGTTCTTCAGCAAACATTCATTGTAGAGTACAGTATACAGCATCAAATGTGTGATGCATGCCACCGGTCTGAGGCGCAGGACTACTGGCGCGCCTTGGTGCAAGTGAGACAGCGCGCTAATAACAGGAAGACCTTCTATTATCTGGAACAGCTGATATTGAAACATAAGGCACATGAAAATACTCTTGGTATTAAGCCTAAACATGGTGAGGAGTGTGCTTCTTTTCAATATCTTATAAATTGATGTTTGTTAATTTTTAAAAGATAATTACAAACTCAAAGCAATACTTTCAATTATATACCATTTATAGGCACTTTTGAAGTGTCAAGGGACACCTTGACACTTCAAAAGTGCCTATAAATGACTGACCGACAGGTCAGTAAGATATGTGGACCTAGTTGCCCATTCCAAAGCGTACTAAGTAGGTACCTATGGAGCCTTCTCCATGCATGGGCAAGAAACTCCATAGATATGTGTCTATGGAGTTTCTCTTTTAAATTATATTGTTACATCATTCATGTTGAATTTATAAATTATGAGAATTATGTCAAAATGGCGTACTTCCACGTTAAAAGCAAAAAAAAAATATTAGAAAATAAAATAATTAAAATAAGCCGTGGTAGCTAAGAGATGACCCGTCCAAACTGTCGGCGCCCGTTCAGGAACATGACGCATGGATTTAGCTCAACCATTTATAAGGGAGCTAAAAATGGCATGACACTTGGGCAGTGTGTTGCCAGACAGCCTACTTGGATATCTGGCAACACTGCCCGATACAGCATTCCTAAATCTGCTACTATTTATTTTAATTATTTGGACCAGCACCTCAATTTCGTAACCCACCCATAACCACAATCTCCTTCCACAAACTTCGAATCTTTCGTTTCGAAGTTTTAAAATACATAAAACCTCACATATTCACAATTTTCTGTTTACTTTCAGATGGATTAGATTTCTTCTATGCATCAGAAAACCATGCTCGCAAAATGGTGGATTTCATCCAGTCAGTCCTGCCTATAAAATGCAGCCATTCCAAAAAGCTGATATCACATGACATCCACAGCAATATTTACAACTACAAATTCACATTTAGTATTGAGATTGTACCTTTGTCGAAGGACAGTGTGGTGTGTCTGCCTAAGAAGTTGACACAGCAGCTTGGCTCCATATCTCCTATCTGTTTGGTTAACAGAGTTACAAGCACTATTCATCTGATTGATGCTAGGACTGGACAAGGTAATTTGAGATGAAAAGATAAAATTCGGGTTATCCAGGGGCGTGTAATCGCACGATTTTCTTTGCACTTCTTTAAAATTCTCTTCCCGGTATTCAAGCTCTCATCTTGACATAAGCTACCTATAGGAGAACTGTGATTCTGCTACAGTCCGCGCGCGACTGCTAGTCACCGCCTGAGGTATGTGAGCGGTGAGACAGAGGAGGGCGCCATTGACAAAATTGGCAGACTGAGTTAGCTTGGCCTTTGTCTACTCCCCTGGCTCTCCGCTCATATACCTCAGGTGACTAGCAGTCTCGCGCGGTCTATAATACAGCAATCAACAAGGCCACCACTTAATCACAGCAAATTTAACTGCCAATAGATCAGGATCATAAAAGATGTATACAATACAAATGGATGTCATTTTGATTTGGATTAAAATGTTTCTAAACTCTTGTTTCAGTGTGTGAAGTGTCCTCTACAGTTTACTGGAGAAATCCATTCTCTCCAATATGTAATCCTAAACAACTGGTGGAATATATTGTGATGGACATTGATATATTGAAGGAACATGTAAGTTAATGCACATTAAATATAGGGAGTAAGTTGAGTGCTTCTCTTTCACTCTCTTATTCTAACAAAATTTCGCCGGCCCAAGGATGATTTACGCTAGGCCAAGCTATGTAGGTACTAGCAGCAATGGCCACTGCTTAGCAATAAGCATCCTTAGTCTGTCACTTACTTAAAACAGAAATTCGAACAAGTTAAATATAAATTTTCCCATTGTAGATAACAAACGAAAATCCTTATTTTCATAAGAATAAAGATGTTTTTAATGCTAATCGTTTTAAAACTTTTACAGGAAAAGAAAGCATTCCCTGGTCAAGGCATGGTGTCCAGTAAACATGTGGTGGCAGATGTCTGGGTTGTAAAGGCCAGTGAACTTGGTTTGGACGTCAACCCTGTCCACACTAGAACACATTTGGGACATATTCTAAAGCCTGGTGATACAGTTCTGGGGTAAGCTATCTATTAAGGCTAGAGCAGACCGCAACGCAACACATTGAAAAAATCTCCTTCATCACTTTAGTACATTTTCTATGATCCAACGCCCATTACAGGCTGGCTGCAAAATGCGTTGCGCTGCGGGGCCCGTGGCGGCTGTAAGGGTCAATTCATACGTACCACAACCACACCACAACGACGACGCCATGTGGTCGGGCGTATATTTTGTATTGAAAATGAATATTACAATTTACACTTACCACATTTTGCCGTTGTTATCGACCACCTGTGTAATACGACCACATCGCAACCACATCGCGACGGCAACGCCACCACCGGCGGCGGCACCGCGGCCACATCGCCACGACATGACGTCATCAACAGCGCGCGCCTAGCGCTCTACGAAAGCCGGAGTATAGTTATATTCCGGCTTCGATGTGGTAACCACGTGGTCATGTGCAGTTGCACATGACCACGTGGTTACCACATCGCAACGACAGCGACAACGAAACCACATCGACATTTTGTCGGTACCACAACGCAACTGCAAAAAGCCGCTGCGACACTATTCACACGTAACCACAGCTTGAGCACATTTTGTCGCTGGGACGTAGTGTGGTTGTGGTACGTGTGAATTGACCCTAATGTGCGCTTAACTTTAACACTTTTAGTGCCCACACCCGACTCACGAGTGCAACGATAATTTGTTCGCGTGCTCACAACTCGCCTCGCGGGTCGTATATATATTTATACGGGACATGCTAATTTGTATGCCTTCTATGTACTTGGCAGTAAAAGTGTTAACTACAATTTAATTTTGAAAAGGTTTCTGTTCCGTAACTAACGCCGTTTTTCAGTATCTACAAAATTTTATCTCAAGATATTTTTGTTGTTACTTCTATTAGCATTTTAATTTCTAGATATATTTTTACGTTCAAAAAGAGTAGACAGCTATGCTGTTGGGGAGTTTGTAGCGCCATTTCTTCATCCCAGCTAAAGCACTAGGAAGTGGTGAAGGGTGAGGTTTTGGGCGACTGTCTTATGTAATTTTGACATTCAAAAAGTTGAGTGCTGATTTTCAACCTCGTTTGAATACTGACCGTTTGATACTCTTTTGATGACTTTTGATTTTTTGGAGCATTACTTCAAGTTCTGTAGGTGATGTGGGGAATATTACAATATCATAATTAAAATAATAAATATATTAAAATGGAACATTTTAGCTACAACATCGGCGATTCAAACGTGAACGACGCAAACTTTGACAAGTTAGACCAGAACTCAATTCCGGACGTGTTTTTGGTCAAGAAACATTACGGAGAGAGGTCTGCAAGAAGACGCGCGCGCGCATGGAAACTCAAACACATGGCCGAAGAATTACATGAAGGACTTAGTTCTACTAATGAGTAAGTATACTAAAATACCTAAGAGCGGCCATATACGCGCAGCTTGAAGCAGTCAGGATCTATCGCCTTGTAGCGCTAAAACCTAACCGCCTTACTAATAAACGTTGTATAGCGCCTGTATAGTTACACAACGTTTTTTCTTCTTCTTTCAAAAGTAATTTGACTTTTGAAAGAAGAAGTCAAAGCGTTGTGTAACTATACAGGCGCTTTACAACGTTTATTAGTAAGGCGGTTAGCTACGAGTCAGGTACTATACTAGCAATTAACGTTTGGTGATCGAAAGAAATATGAACATTTGTGTAAACACCTAAGGTTGAATTTTGTTGACTATCAGTAAGCTAATTTGCTAATTTCAGTGATATTTCGGTGGCAAAATTCGTCTGTGACGAAGGTAGCTGACTTTTCTTCTAATTCGGTGATTACTGGACGTCCTAATAAATACTAAATCTCGTTTAGATTCCGATTAAAACGTGTTTGCAAACCTACTGCTGTAAAATGCAGTTTAGATTGTTAATAGAAACAGGCGCGGCAGGCGGGTTACGGGCATGGCCTTAAAGCCCATTTTTTTTTTTTTGTAGTTTGGTAATCATCCAATGACTTCTTCTGTTCTGGGCGGAGCGGAAGGGCGTGTCAGACTTTTACTGACTAAAACCCACCCGTGTTCCTTCAGTTGCCTGTTGCCAAGGTCCCGGTATCCCTTTCGGACTTTCCCGCAATGGCCTTAAAGCCCTGCGGTATAATACGGTGCCAGTCAGTCAATACGGGCACTTTCATTATTTCTTTATCACGTAATTTTTACTATTCGATCAGTATGCCCATAATCAGTATTTATCTTCAGCAGCTTATCGCATATTTGCTTCCTTTACGTAAATAATATCAATCATGGGGCCCTTGACATAGTCCTATCGTTCAACATTTCGTAATTCTTACTACATCGGTTTTTGAAGTGGAAAGAATATTTTCATAGAAGATAACATGCTATTGACTGAGACTTTCGCAATGATCGCTTGGATATACTAACAACTTTGTTGTATAGTGGCCTTTCATATATTTAAGCAGTGGGGTAATTGCGCAATACACAAATCAATGGCAATGGCTTTCATTTTGACAGTTCTACAACATTCATTGCGTTATTTACGTTGTCGAGCAGACGAATTTTACAAATCTATGAAGCAATGGATTAGGAATTTCCTTCAAAATCCCTCGGATTGTGATTGAAGATGTGTTACCAATTGGGATGCAGGTGTCCTATTTTCCTGAACTCGCCATGTACCCAGAGGCCAGAAGACCAATTCTCGTATTTAGTAACATTCAAAATCTAGTCGTACTCTCATCTCAGCTACAATCAATGTCGAAAACTTGGCTAAAATATAGGTAAACTAGCTTCCGCCTGCGCCTTCGCCCGCGTGGTATGTCGATAAAAGCCTATGTCCTTTTCCAGATCAAGGTCTACCCCTGTGCTAAATTTTCGTCCAAATCCGTTCAGCCGTTTTAGCGTGACAGCCTAAAACAAACTCACTTTCGCATTTATAATATTAGTTTAGGGTTAGAGGTATTTTTGACAGATTGTTTGAGAGTTTCCTACGGAATATACGGAAATTACCTCTAAGAATCAAAATATAACTTTGAATAACCTTCTTCACAGGGATTACAACGACTTCTTGGACGACTTGGAAGAAGACCCAGCGTTTAGGCAGAACGTCAACATATTTAAGGACGAGAACAAAATACCAGTGGATACTGACGAGATCGATCCTACGCTGCCTCGCATCACACTCGCCGAAATGTTGGATGACATGGTCATCGAAGATGTGGACATGACCGAAGTTTAACGTTATTTCGTTCAATTATGTATTTATGCAACTATACATAAGTTTTGATTTACATATGAAGGGTTAATAAAATATGATAATCATTGAATTTTTTTTAAAATTTTGTAATTTTAAAGTATAAAACCCTTTCATAGAAAGAGAGTTGTCTCTTTGAAAAGGTTAAGTATCATAATAAAGTTTCCGCAGTCAGATTACGTGGATTGTTTCATTAATAGTACGTAACACGAACACGTAGTAATCATAACTACCACGATCTTATCTACGACTCAAATTTTGTCTATATGAGGGTAGAGATACCATTGCTATTGCCGCTTGCGCAGGAAAATGGGCGGAGTTCTACTCTAACCAAGTTCTAATTTGACGTAAATAATCACAAAACGGCGGAGAAAAACTTCCACGTGATAAAATGATGAACATTATTATCACTGTTGATAATAGTATAAAATATCTCAAAGTTCCTCTAGTTTCGATATGCCATTATAATGTTGTGCAAACATGTTTTAAGTATGTCGATTCTTAGATAACAAGATTATATGATTGATACCGGATTATCTATCGCTGATAAATGACCTGCACAAAATACGAATGTGGTTTAGAACATGGACATAATCTGGAAAGTCGTGAAACGCGTGTGTTTTTCCTACCGATTATAATTTTACAGAAGTGATTGAATGCAATTTGGTGGCGATATTATACACCTGTCATGATAGAATTATGAGCACATTATACCCACGTGTGAAAGTGCATTCATGCTTGCACTATCTATTGGAATGCTTCTAAGCCCGCATCCCTATAATAAAATCGAAACGCTCAAAAAATTACAATAATTTCGATTGCTTGTCGCACGAGTTTGGTATCTCGCATATCTATATAAAGGTGGAATACTTTGCTATCATTCATTGTTGAACAATCAAGCGGGCAAGATGAGGTTGCTAGTATTCATAGTAACGCTATTAGCTTCGACCTTTGCAACAGAGTTGTCTATAGGTAATTGTTTACAAAATAAAATAAAATGCAATTTAATTGAATTGAATTTGTGTTAAGTACATTATTGGAAACTATAAATGTTCGTGTTTTAGATGGAATAGAAGAATTGTTTAAAAAGCATATGAGGCATGAATTGACTGCTTTAGAGTCTCAACAGCTGGCAGATGTGATCGATTTATTTCATAGTCCGGAACATGCCTCTAGACGGTCACTGGAAAATGCTTCAGAAGTTAGAACGGTAAGTATAAAAGTTATATTTATTATTGCCTAGTACGATTTTTTAGTTCTAATTTACTAAGAGACTTGAAAAACTGTATGAATCAGTTTTTTATTTTTATTAATGGTTTATATACAGGATAAAATCGTCTGAACTGGCCGTTAGACAGACCCATAGTATATCCAGCATGGTGGCAATCTATGCCTTCCAACCCTGCATCAGGCATCACTCTATTTTATTTAGGAAACTTATCCAGGTTCCAATGCACAACTATTATAGGTACGGTCAGCAACGAAAGTCTATTATCATTGTTAATTTTACATTATTATCTATTATTGTTATAGATTTTTTTATTATGTACCTACATAATTAGAATAAACAGTTAATTTGTTGAGAATTTCACAATATTACGGTTCATGATCTGCCTAGCCTTTTCCCAACTATGTTGGGGTCAGCTTCCAGTCTAACCGGATGCAGCTGAATATCAGTGTTTTACATGGAGCGACTGCCTATCTGACCTCCACAACCCAGTTTCTAGGTAACCCCTTGACAAGACTAGTTGTCAGACTTTCGGGCCTCTGACGACCCGTAACAACTGTCAAAGATCTACAAATGACAGCCGGGACCAACGGCTTAACGTGCTTTCCGAGGCACGGAGGGGTCTTGGTGTGTATAGATGGTCACCCATCCACGGACCAACCGCGGCGAGCGTAGCTTAACCTAGGTAATTAATCGACCCGTGCGGCTGTTATTTCTTAGCCACAAGCCAATATTACGATTATCAACTATTATTGTGTAATATTTATTGTTATTAGTTGTAAATAATTAAATGTAAATACTTAGTTTATCGCGAGTAACGTAGGTACTAAAAATATTTGAATACTGATAAAGTAAAATCGACATTCCCTACTGTATTAATCCAATACAGACCTATCTAATCGTTAAGTTATTATGAGTAATTAAAAACACGCTTATTAGAACTAAAAGGTTAAAGAAAACAATAATTACAAACAAAAGTAGAAACAACAAGAAGTCTCCTTCTTGTTGTTTTTGATATTTGTGGTTGAATATTTCTAATTAAAAATTTAGCAATGATGGATAAGTGTGGAAAGTACAAATCTTAAACTTAGGAATTATATGAATTTGTATTCAAATTCCTATAATCCCTGGAGAGTTTAAGCTGGATATAGGTAGGCATGTAGGAAAATGGATTGATTGGATTGAGTGTTTTGAAAACTAGTAGACATCTCAATTTCTCATTCAAGTTAATAATGCAACAAACTTTATCAGCTGGGGCTCTCTGCCAGTCCGATGCCTCAAATCACTTCAAAGCCGTCTATGGACGTTACCTACCTCCACTGCAACAACAATATCTTAAATTTTCAGACACTGGACTGCTTAATATGTCGAAGTGCGTTTGCTACCGTTTTTGAAGGAGTTCAAAACGGGCAAACTGATCAAGAAATCACGAATGTTGTTATTAACCTCTGTGCAACGTTGAACATTGAGTCCTACCCCGTTTGCTATGGAGCTGTTGGTCTAAATGTGGTATGGAATTTATACTTTACTTATTCGTTATATTTTTCATTAATTTCATAGTACATAAATTAGAAAAAAAAAAAAAAACTAAAAATGCTTACTAAAGCAGAGGTATGTGATCAGAGAATAATCTTTCTAAACTATTGAGTTAACAACGCCTTATTATTGTTCAGTAGATTATAAATAAATATTCGGTATAATCTAAACTAATATTATAAAGAGTTGAAAGTAGGAACTGATCCGTTTACAAAAAAACATTTGTTATATAACTAGCTGATGCCCGCGGCTTCGCCCGCGTGGATGTCGATTATATACTAAAACCTTCCTCGAGAACCACTCCATCCATTGGTGAAAACAGCATGAAAATCGGTTCGGTATATTTTGAGTTTATCGCGAACAGGACGACACATAGACGCGGCGGAGGACTTTGTCTTATAATATGTAAGGATAATCCCATATCGACTAACATTTGTAGCCAATAATAACGCACATAATCAGAACGACGCCCGAAGCTACTCCTAGAACATTTTGTGGACTTGTTATGCAAACAAACGATGACCCAAACATCTGCAGAATTGAAGACCTGAGGTTTGAATGGCAGGTGGAACTGCCTGAGCCAGCGCCGATAAATAATGTAAGTAGTACCTACCTACCCTACTTATTAGAATACTGAACATCTTTCTGAAGTGGAAACTTAAAATCGGATCTAATAAATCAAGTTTCTAAGCCTCTGTCCATTACAGGATAATCCAATGCGATAAATGCGTACTTAAACAAGATTATTCCAATTAAAATCCACAGTATCGAATGTGTCAACCGACTGACCGTGTTTGCTAGCAACTTAAAAGCATCATTATTATGCTATATCATCAGGATTATGCATAGTTAATTGATTCAGGCGTGACTTTGCGGAAATCCATTATAAAATACAATAGACGCAGATATATTTAGTATTTTTAGTCAAGCGCAATAGGTTACTAAATATAATTATCTGCGTCTATTGTATTTTAGGATTATGCATCTAATATTTTAATTCATTCAACAGACCCCAATCACCGATCCACAACCACTCAAAATTGCCGTGATCACCGATGCTCATATCGATCCCCTGTACGAAGCATTTGGAGTGGCCGAATGCGGTGAGCCAGTCTGTTGCAGAATAGGACAATCACCAGTCGAACGCTATGTATTCAATACGGACGATGAAGAACCTATAATTGAACAGAGTATTAAGAACAATACTGGCGAAATATCCCTAGATTTGAGTATAGCTTCCAAGGTACGAGAACTAAGGAGGTCGTCACAAACTAGGTTTATAAGAAGCATTGCTGAGCCTGCAGGCTTTTGGGGTGATTACAGGAACTGTGACACACCGATTTGGGCGTTCGACAATGTTATTGATACTATTACTGAATCACACGAGGTAAATTATTTTTTAATTGTGTTGTTGTTGGTAACCTATCGAAGTATGCGGCTAAAATATATGGTGTATTTTTATTTAATGGATGCTGTCTCAGACCTTTACAAGAAATAACAGAAGTAGTAACAAACACTATACTATGTCCGGCCGTCGAGAGAATGCGTTCTTGACACCTGTCAGTTACATACTAACGAATATGAGCTTTGCGAATTTGATGCATATTTGTACTAGAAATTGTCCAACTGACAAGTTTCAGGAACGTATCACTCCACGGCCGGACTTTAGGAGGTAGTCTTCGTTACTCATTCAGAAAATCCGGCTTTGAAAAACCGCACCAAAAAAATTGGGCGTTAGGTACCCACCTAATCTTAAAGATTGATGATACCTAACTAATCTATTCACGATCGATGTAACATAGTAGGTACCAAAGCCCTAATGTTTTTATGAACTTAGTCATAGGCTTTGTAAAGAGGGGGCTCGTCACATTTTTATCATGAAAATCTCTACTGATCGTAGTGATCGATAGAATATAATGTGTTTTTTAATTAAATAATCCTCAGTCGAAATAGGTAGGTACCTACAATTTGAAGATCTACGATAGACATGACGATGCTTAGGTGCAAATGCCAAATAAGCAGATGTGTTAAGTACAGCCAGCAGCAAAAGTCGATTAACACTTTTTTACATTTTTAATGGACCTTTGTTGTTGACCATACCTACATCAATATTTCGCAATACGTCTGATGGACCATGGTCGGTCTGAACATGGCTTTCAGAATTTTCGCGCATGTACTGAATTGAATGAATTGAATGACTCACATTCGCCGAATGTCACCGTTTAGTTCCTAAAAAATGTTATTGCGAAGCCTTTTGCGCAAAGTTCAGACCGGCCATGATTTATCGGCCGTATTGTATGTGTAGGTTCCATAGAATAATTCCATAATAGGGGTGATCTCTACTAGAGATTTAGACCTAAAGGAAAAACCCGATAACCCTTTGCTCGCTCATGTCGAGCAAAGGGTTATCGTTTGAACATGGACCCCAAACCCCAATACTCAGAACGAACCTCTTCCAGGCAATGCATTGAAATCTATTGACTTTGACCATGTATTTATTCTTATCAATGGTTATTGGTTATCCATTGGTTGAAGGTCATCCTTATAAACATTGATACGGGCTGTATAATTTCAGGGCATTGATGTAGTATACTACATAGGTGATACTATCGACCACGGTGTTTGGGAGACAACGTACGAACTGATCGACGATATGAACCGACACCTTGTTGATAAAATAAGGGCCAGCTTTGGCGATAATGTGCCCGTTATACCTGTCATCGGTAATCATGAATCTCAACCTACAAATCAGTGAGTTGAAATATACGTTTTTATTTGACTTCTAAACTAATAAACAAGTAATAAAGATTTGATAAGAATTACGTCCAATTTACAGTAGGGTACATACACAAGTAATCTTGCTCAAATAAAGCTAAAAGAGAGTAATGAATATTAGTGTTGATGGATAGAGACAGGAATATCGAAGAAAGGACGGGTTGTGTGTGTGAGGGAGATACATTTAATATGAGGTGGGGATAATAGGAATGAACAGGGAGTGAATGATAACGTGTCAGAACAGGACATTGTTTCGGGCCGACCCCAAGTAACATGGAATAGAGTGCACAGACTAATGATAGAGTGTAATAGAAGGATTAATTTATACTTGTATAATCTAAAGGAGTTGAAAAAAGCTTAATTTTATTTTTATTTTTAGATTTGCACCTTTATCTGTGACTGGCGAACATTTAAACACGACTTGGCTGTATGACGCTCTTGTAAGAAAATGGGGATTCTATTTGAATGAAGAAGCAAAAGCAAATCTGCGCGATCGTGGAGAGTTCTCCGTGGTGGTCAGGCCAGGGCTGAGAGTTATCACTTTGAATAACAATGTTGCTTATAAATATAATTGGTAAGGATGTATTTTCAAGTTTTTGACTGTTATTCCACTTTGTGATGTTGCTGGCCGTTTTTAAATTCTTCTTTTTGACATCTAATATTTAAATAATGAATGCGTGCGTGTAGTTTAACTGTAGATCATTTTTTCAAATTCAAATTAACACAAAATTATTTGGCACATTGTTTTATAAGTAATGCTACTGTCAATAAGTATAATTTTTTTTTATTACCTCTACACACATATATTTTTTTATTACTGTTTAGTTATCAGTACATATTATAAAACAAAGTCCTCCGCCGCGTCTGTCTGTCTGTTCGCGATAAACTCTAAAACTACTGCACCGATTTTCATGCTGTTTTCACTAATTAATAGAGTGGTTCTCGAGGAAGGTTTTAGTATATAATAACCGACATCCATGCGGGCGAAGCCGCGGGCATCAGCTAGTGATTTTATAAACTGAAGTGTTACTTTTTTAATAGTTGCCGATTGTGTCCATTCTAATGACTACTCATTTACCTATCTTTCAGGTGGCTAGCATACGATCCTCAAGACGCGAAACGTCATTTAGACTGGATGGTACAAGAGCTGTACAAAGCTGAGCAGGCCGGAGAAAAAGTACATATTTTAGCTCACATCCCTCCCGGGGTGAGTGATCTTACGCACACTTGGACAAGGGAATACAACAGAATTGTTAACAGGTAAGGTACCGAACTGTTAGTGGACTGTTACCCCGCGTCATACTGTACGGTTGGGACAACACTGGTTGCCCCAACACTAAACTGGGGCGCTTGAGTGTCTTTTGAAAAGCGATCGTCACGTCCATATAATGTCACTTTTTGTTAGGAAAACCGTAAGGCGCCATCTGTCGGCGTCAGCGCAACAACGCGTTCAGGTTCACGCGAACAAAAAGTGACATGGATAAGGACACGACGATCGCGTCCTTATAATAATAGAACACAGATATACCGAAAATATTTTTTTTATAACTTCCAATTGAATTTACTTGAATATTTTCAGGTTTTCGGCAACAATAGCAGCTGAATTCAACGGCCATACTCACTCGGACGAGTTCAAGATATTCTACAGCCTGACTGATGGCAGTCCTATTAATGTGGCGTGGGGTGCCGGCAGCACTACCAGTTACACTGAGTACAATCTAAACTACAAAATTATCGACTTTAACCCGGTAACTTATGTAAGTATCGAATATTGGATTGGATTAAAAGTTATGAACTACGGGCATAGTACACCGGGCCAAAAAACACCTTTATAATAATGTATAAGATTCACCGATTATTGATGGGTTTAGGGACTGCCGTATACGATGTTGTCGAGGTTATCGATGTTTTTCCCGAGAGCTAAAGGGGTAATGCAGGAAAATAGTACACACACCTTATGTGGTTTAAGTCGCTAGAAACCCGACAAAATGGGTTGTGAACAAAACGCTATTACTTCGTTTTCGCTTAGCATTCTTTCTTACTATTTTTCTTTTTGCTCGGCTCCTAAGACCCCTAGCGTGATTTAAATAATCTATAGCCTTCCTCAAGAATGGGAAATCAAATAAAAAAGATTTTTTTCAAATCCGACTGGTAGTTCCAGTGATTAGCGCGTTCAACAAACAAGAAAAAAGGACTTTAGCTGCATTTATTAGTAAGTATAGATTCTAACAACCTATTTTTTCTTTATAGCAACCGGAGAGTATAGTAAACTACGTGTACAACCTTACTGAAGCCAACCTATGGCCGAACCGACCGCCACATTGGTTCCAGCTCTACGATATGAAGAATACATTTTCACTTGCCGACCTATCCGCTTCTTCAATGGATGACTTAGTTCATAGAATGGTTACCAATAATAAATATTTACTAGATCTCTATGCAGCTTTCTATTCAAAAGTAAACGATAACCGTTGGCAACATTGCAATGTTTGGTGCAAAATTGATAATCTTTGTAAAACTGTAGTTACTGTATTGTGGGAAAGGTCAAAGTGTGATGAACTGAGAAATCTTTATTATAGTAATTAGTAGCGTAGTTTCACACTATTTTTGTATCATTAGAAATCTCTAAATTATTCAGGCTAAATACGTAACAGTTAGTTGATACAAATCAAGAACGCGCGTAATGTGATTTTTATAAGCATTGACATAAGGTTTAATTTACAGTAATAGTCGCGCGCTTGTGAAATGAAATAACTATAACACCGAATTCATTATTTTATTTGCTAGACAGGGACAGCGCTATTGAGAACTGAGGACACAGCACAAACATGCCAAAGTAACTGCAATTAAATACATAATCAGTACCGTGCCTTTGTGAGTGTGGGATAGAAAGTGACACCCCAAAGACCACCGATTTATTATTCATCTTCTAAACATAATAATGTAGAATGTTTAGTATGTATAATACTTACATATACATATTTTTTTAGCTAATCATCCTTTTATTTATTCTTATTTCACAGAAAATATTGTTTTAATCATTTATATTGTAATATTTGTAAGGGTTTTAATTAAATATTTGTTTTTATCAAACAACAATCGATTTATTTCGTTACATAACTTAAATTTTCTAACTACCTACAAACTAAATAATATTAGTGATCTGATATACTTAACCAGGTTATGTTAGGTTTCGACTTCAAATCTTCACTTGGGATCTTATCGAATTCTGCAATCTGCAAAAAAGCACATAGAACTTTAGAAAAAGGACTACCAGTAGGTATTCAAAAACCGGCCAAGTGCGAGTCGGATTCGTACTACAGACGAATATCGTACACGAAGGGTTCCGTACCACAACACAATATTCAGAAAAAACTCCGTATCTTGTATGGGGACCCCCTTTAATTTTGATTGTGATTGTTGTTTTTATAACGGCAATAGAAATAGACAATCTGTGAAAATTGCAACTACCTATTACGGTTTATAAAAGCCCGCTGACAGACAAGAGGTCGGATGGACAGTGGAGGTTTAGTAATAGGGTTCTGTTTCGCACCCTTCAGAAGTCATTTATTCAAACTAGGCTGAGAATCAGCACTTTTCGAACGTCGAAATTACATAAGACAGTCCCCACCCTTCACCACTTCCTAGTGCTTTAGCTGGGAAGAAGAAATGGCGCAACAAACTCCCCAGCAGCACAGCTGTCTGTTCAGTTAGAAAAATTTGATTCTATACAAAAGTTTGCAAAATCATTTACATTACGCAACATAAAACATAAATTTAATTATTAGCCATATGTCAGCTAGCACACGCCAATATACCAACCAAAAAAAAAGAATAATATAAAAAAAAAAACGAGAACTATATGTACTCATGCAGAAATAAGTAGTAAAAGTCAACATAAACATAAATTAACTAAATAAAAGCCTCCAGATACAAAGGGCGTACCCGCTTACATATAGCTATTTATAGCTGCAACTGGAACTTATATATGATAAACTAGGACCATCGAAGTAAATAAATAAAAATGAATTACTAATAACATTAACAAAACCGAGATCAGCAAGACGACCAGTCACCACAAGCAGCACCCGTTCACGAGCATAACGCAAAGATCAGCCATTACCCCCCTCGCCATATTTGAGGGAAGGAGACAACCCGACCCCCGACGCTACCGCAAGCAGTGACATCTAAGGGAGCATGACGAACCTGCTGCCGGTTGCTCAGGCAAAAATAATAATTATCCATTGTCGAGGTCGCTAGCTAACCACATATTGCAATACAACTCATATAGAAAACATTGTAATGAGTCAACAATAAATTAAATTAAAAACAATATTAAAATAAAATTGACTTTAGGTACAGTCCAAATAAAATAATAAAAAATTTATATGAACTCATATAACCTGTCCGTGGGTGAGCTAATTCTGGAGAAAGAACATAAACATTGTCTTGAGTTAATCACAGCAACCAACTACTCTTATCATTTAAGTAGTTGTTAATGGAGTAGTATGCCTTTGAACAAAGGTTGCATTTTACTTTAGCTTTAAACGCATTATAAGGCAAATCTAGCAAAGGAGAGGGTAGCTTGTTATAAAAGGTTATACAACCAACAAGCCCAACAAATGAGTTATGAACCTTATGAAGCCGGTAGCATTTAGAATAGATTGTTATGGTGACACTTTACAATTTGCAGGTCAGTGTCCTGTGTCAGTTTGTATGTTAATCTATATAAGATTCCCTGCCTCAGATGAGATGATTATATGTAATAGGGTTTCATTTGATAGGGTATGAACTTAAAAGAGTGTATTGATTATTTTAATGATTATAATTATATAATTGTTTAAATAAATATTTTATAAGGCCGCGAATTATATTTAGATCAACATACAACCTGATACTGACCTGAAAAATGCAAAAAACATAAGAAAAATTGAATTTCGCGGGCTACTCTGACTCTTTCGCCTTAACACTTTTACTGCCAAGTACATAGACTGCATACAAATTAGCATGCCATAAAATGTGTCTCATATATCTATAACAATTAGTCAGTCGAGTTCATTAGCGCGTCGCGTATATCTATATATATGTACGACCCGGATGCGAGTTGTGGGCGCGCGAACGAACTATCGTTGCACTCGTGAGTCGGGTGCTTGGCACTAAAAGTGTTAAAACTGTAGATCCATTTACCTGATGCCTAATAAAATTGATGAGTCTCTCTATGTGTTCAGCTTTCACATCATCAGCTAGTGAGTAGAACCTCCTCCAGACAGCTGCAGCCAGGACCTTGTCATCGCTGAGCCCTTCATCATATGCCACTAGAGCAGCTTGGAACTGTTCTGACAACTCTGACACTTGCTTTCTTGCTATTGCTGGATTGGCACCCTGAAATTGATGAGGAATTAATATTTAAGATTTCTGTTTGACTTTTTCAAATTCAGGTCTATGAAGAACTATTGAAATTGCGGTGCCCAGCAGATGGTGTTTATTGCCCAATGCTATTTTCTACTCACTATTTACTTTCCTGAGACTCAGCTTCTAGTACACAAAAAATGGAATAGTGCATATTGAAACGTAGCAGACTTCCTATAAAAATAAGTAAATAAAGATCTGATTTGTTATAAAGGAATTATTAAATTAGTTAGAACTAGCTGTGCCCATGGTTTCACCCGCATAAGTCTTGATCTCATGGGAATGTTGGGATAAAAAGTATCCTATGTCCTAATCCAGGTCTACCCCTGTGCCAAATTTCATCCAAATCCATTCAGCTGTTTTAGCGTGAAACCGTATCAATCGAACAAACAAACTCACTTTCGCATTTATAATATTAAGTTAGAATTTCATTTACCTCCAGAAGTTTTATTTTATTTCCGACATCTGCCCATAGAGCCTCAATTATACAGTTCCTTACAAAGTGGCCATCTCCCTTAATATATTTTTTCTTTTCACCAGTAGGTAGCATGACATCTTCTGCCATATAGCGGACCATGAGTAGCCATACATGCAGTTCAGTGATGGTAAACCATGAGGCAAATGTGTCAGGCAGCTCTAGGCTTTCAAACCATTGAGAATAAGCCACATTTTCAGGTATACATTCATACAAGAAGTATCCTGTTAGTTTTAAACGCTGGAAAAGCAAAACAGAAATTTTAATTAAGTATACCGTGAAAGAAAGTCCAAGATGATTACTTATATTTTAAACAATTAGAATTATTTTAGCCTTTTCCTGAAATCAAGACTACTTTAAGTAGAAGGTAAAAGGAAAAAAATGATATCAGAAAAAATACTAAATGTAATATTACAATTTACCCTCAATAACTGACTTAATCAACCAACTCAATAATCATTATCGTACTAATAAGGGAACCACTTACCGTCCTAGATTGATCCATCCATCCGACAGCATTCATAAACTTCTTAACATAGCTATCTTCAACAGTAACAGTGTTCAGGTGTCTTGTGTTTGCTTTGGTAATACACAAGCTACTAGCGCATGGTCTTGCATAATTTGTTTTGATATGGACACGCTGTTGCCACAATACCTGTGAATATACCTTGTATGTTTATAACTATGTAAGTAAATACAGAAATAACTTTGGGAGTACAAAAATATAGTCCTAGGGTTAGAAAAGCTGAACATTGCATTAGGCTCGATTTAAACAATAAGTATGTGTGATAACTTATTTCATTAAGGATTACACCTACACGATATAAAGCGCGTGATCGAAACATGCTGTTTTTATTATATTAACTTCACTTGGATAGCATATTCATTTTGCTTTGCTTTGCTTAAAATTTCACACAGAAATGTCAGACAGACACTGTCAGTGTCATCTGTCATAGTGTCAACGTCAAGTTATGTCATTCTCAGTCACAGACTATGTAGCTGTGGAGTTGGATGATCGTATCCTCATGCATTTATCGTTAAGTCAGGGTATGTCGCTAATACTAGATACACACGCAGTGACTTTAGCTGCCAGCGAGCGACCCACTGCCACTGGCGATTTCAAAATAATATCAAGTCCACACAGATTTTGAAATCACCACTACTTGGCCTACTAGGTATGTACAACTTTCACTATACATATGCCTGATGCCAACCAAAGCTAAATGAAAATATGACTATGAGCCAGATTTTTTAGAAAGGGATTCTATTATGTAATAATAACTATAACTAGATTTTATTATAGGTACCTACATTTTTCAAGTAAATTATAATAATTTATTAGAATCATAGACAACGTAGCTCGTAGTGACATCCATCCACTGAATGGCTCTGGCCCGTTCAATACTTCACGTTTTGCGATTTCGTGTCTATAGTTATTTTTAAGGTTACATAATTTACGGGCGGGCACCGATTTTCGCCCAAGTGCACCAAAAGATTAAAAATGTTGGGAGCTGTAAGTCGGGTTGGAAGCGGCCTTTTAGCCGTAAAGTCGGTAGCTGAAAAAACCCTCACAGAATGTGGCAAAATCGCGACTGTGTCTGCCATCAACAAAAGGGATTATGCGGCCAAAGCAGCAGGCAAGGCAGAAGGTAAAGTGGTTGCTGTAATCGGTGCCGTCGTAGACGTACAGTTCTCAGACGACCTTCCACCCATCCTAAATGCTCTGGAGGTACAGAACCGTCAACCCCGGCTTGTGCTGGAGGTGGCGCAGCACTTGGGAGAGAACACCGTCCGCACCATCGCCATGGACGGTACCGAGGGCCTGGTCCGCGGCCAGCCCGTTTTCGATTGCGGTTCGCCCATCCGTATCCCCGTGGGTGCAGAGACCCTCGGCCGCATCATGAACGTCATCGGAGAGCCCATCGACGAGCGCGGTCCCATCCCCACAGACAAGACCGCCGCCATCCACGCCGAAGCGCCCGAGTTCGTGGACATGTCCGTAGAGCAGGAGATCCTCGTCACGGGCATCAAGGTCGTCGACTTGCTCGCCCCCTATGTCAAGGGAGGTAAGATTGGCCTGTTCGGCGGCGCTGGAGTCGGTAAGACTGTACTCATCATGGAGCTGATCAACAACGTCGCTAAGGCGCACGGTGGTTACTCCGTGTTCGCGGGAGTGGGCGAGCGTACCCGTGAAGGCAACGACTTGTACCAAGAGATGATTGAGTCTGGAGTAATCTCCCTGAAGGACAAAACCTCCAAGGTATCCCTTGTGTACGGACAGATGAACGAGCCCCCCGGCGCGCGTGCCCGTGTCGCTCTGACTGGTCTGACCGTCGCCGAATACTTCCGTGATGTAGAGGGACAGGATGTGCTGCTGTTCATTGACAACATTTTCCGTTTCACCCAGGCTGGTTCTGAGGTGTCTGCTCTGTTGGGTCGTATCCCCTCCGCTGTAGGTTACCAACCCACCCTGGCCACTGACATGGGTACCATGCAGGAGCGTATTACCACCACCAAAAAGGGATCCATCACCTCTGTGCAGGCTATCTACGTGCCAGCTGATGACTTGACTGACCCTGCCCCTGCCACCACCTTCGCTCACTTGGATGCCACCACCGTACTGTCCCGTGCTATTGCTGAGCTGGGTATCTACCCTGCTGTGGACCCTCTTGACTCCACCTCCCGTATTATGGATCCCAACATTATTGGTGCTGAGCACTACAACGTTGCACGTGGAGTTCAGAAGATTCTCCAGGACTACAAGTCACTCCAGGACATCATTGCTATCCTGGGTATGGATGAATTATCTGAGGAAGATAAGCTGACAGTTGCTCGTGCACGTAAGATCCAGAGGTTCTTGTCCCAGCCTTTCCAGGTGGCCGAGGTGTTCACTGGACACCCTGGCAAACTTGTGCCCCTTGAGGAAACCATTAAGGGCTTCTCTAAAATCCTGCAGGGCGAGTATGATCATATACCTGAAATAGCTTTCTACATGGTGGGACCCATTGAGGAAGTTATTGCTAAGGCCGAAACTCTGGCTAAGTCGTAAATGATTGTAAGTGGTAGCTAAGGCAATAGGTACTTGCCAAAAATCCTTAATCAAATGTTGACACGAATGCATGAGGAAGTAATGTTATTTCTAAATAAAATTAGTAAAAAATAACATCTCGTTTTCATTATGTACCTACTTCGGTGTTGTGTGTGTATCAGTATCAAATCAACTGATTGGACGCACAGTAAGTCAAAACTCCATGCTGGTGGTAGGTAAGGTACCTACCGTCAGTTTTGGTGCATGCCTACGCAGAACTGACTACAATAATATATTGCTTTCTGAAATAAAGGTAGGTAAGTAGACTTGTTATACCCTGTATCCTATTGGTTTGGTTACGCAATTCCTCGCAAAAATTATGTAAACTCACGATTATTGAGATTAAAATGTTTACTCCAGCCTTTGTGTAACGGCCTGTGCCTGTCGCAAGCCTACAAGTATTCAAGAAAATTTTTGCCAAATCGAGTACCTATAGATAGGTATATAACCTACCAGTCATCTACGAAAATCTCTTGGTACCTAATTCATTTTTAGTTATTTGTAAGGATGTTATTGAATAAATATTTAGCGTAGCTATCTATCTATCTCACGGATCGTGATCTACCTACATACAATTTGTCCGGGACACCTATCGAATGTTGAAAAACACCTCGGCCCCGCGTCCGGAGTCCATTAAAAGGGTTATTGATAGGAATACAAGAAGAGGGTTACTTGGTCAATAAAGCCAAGATTGGAAACTACAATCTCCTAGTGAATTGGCATAGACTTTAATATAGGTAGCTTCCTGCTCAATCGCTTCCTCATGACATGACTGAGAGGCATTGCTGTTATGGGCATTTTTCGCCACAAGTTCACCCAGACTGCTGCTCTGCCGCAGGTGTAGGTATGGCCTTTGGCAAGGTCGTAGCCTCAGCCTATTGAAGACTCCGATTTCATCCGCCATAAGGGACAGAAATCAGAAACGTAGAATTTAGAAGTAGGTGATAAAAAACGCCCGCCTGTGAAGCACCAGTAAAATAAGCACCGTCTAAACAGTGTTTATGAATAGACCAATCCGTATTCCTCAACAGTTTATCGTGAGCAAAGCATCATGCAAGTTATTTGTTGCTTCAATTTAGGAAGAAACCTCGATTGGGGCTTTAGAGGGTAGTACCTCCTAGGAATAAGTACACTTTAGCTTAGGAGTAGCGTCGTGTTTATCGTAATCAATGCGATGAATATCAAATATTCGACCAGCGGCCAGAAATCGGTATATAGGTACAGCGTACGAGAGATCGGTAAACAGCGGACCAGATATAAGTAACCAGTGGACAAGAGATGGGTAACCAGTGGGCCAGAGATAAGTAGTGTCAATTACGTTAGGAAGTGAAAATAAAATATTATTTCTTATACGTAATTTAATTTGTTATTTCTACCTAATAGCGTAGGTACTTAATGACATAAAACGAAATGTGCTTCAAAGCAAAAACAAAGATAAATGTTTTAATTATTTTAACAAAATACCTATACAGTTGTATTAATATTTTCAGATGTATCCAAAATTACAGCTTCTTCAATAATATCTTGGATAATAGCAACATCATCAGCGATACTAGATTCATCATTTATTATTCTTAGATCCTCATTATCATTTGAAGCACATTCCTCAATATCGGTGGGTTCTTTGCTTGCTTCATGGTTAGGTGGTACTACTACAGACGTACCATCATTATTCTCTAAAGAATTAGTAACATTTGCATTCCCTTTAAGATTTGAGGTGTCCATTGGTGATTCAGACGACGACGCTGGCGCCGGTTGGTCTTTATTTTGATTACACACATCAGGGGCTGGTCGAGATATAGAACAATCCACTTTTGGGACTTTCACAACTACTACTTGATCCTGATCGTCTCTGGAACTTCTTTTAGTCGGATCTTTTAGTTTAATTGTTTGGAATTTAAGTGGCGTATTTAATTTTTGTGTACCATCCTTATTTCTGTGGATTGGTTTGATAACCAATATTTTGGTTTTCAATCCAGATTTTGTGAAATCGGTGATATTCTTATTGATTATAGGATTTTTCATAACTTCTAAACTTTGTCGACGAAATTTAAGTGGAACAACGGCAGGAAGGCTTTTTGGTTTAACCATCTCATTAAGTTTACTTTTCAAACTGTTTTGTTCTTCTTTAGAGGAAACTGTATTTACAACATCAGTCTTTGAATCAGCTTCTTCCTTTGAATCAGCTTCTTTCTTTGAATCAACTTGTGTCTTTGAATCACCTTCTGTCTTTGAACCAACGTCTGTCTTTGAATCAACTTCTGTTTTTACATTAACTTCTGCCTTTATAGTAACTTCACTTTGAACGCTTGAAGCTTCTTCCACTGGGTCCTTTTTAGGAGTTGTAACATCTTTCACAGGACTTGGGGATAGGGATTCTTTCGCTTTCACTGGACTAGGTGATGGGGATTCTTTCGCATCTTCATTATTGTCTTTTCTAGGAGATATTTTGTCACCCCTTGAAATAATCTTAGGTAACATGGGTCTTACAAAAATATTTGAAGGTCTGATGTCTTTCTGGGGATAAACACTCGAGAAATCAGTTTTTATATGTGCTCCAGCTCGTTCAACAGATTTCTTTGACATAGTGACTAGTGCACCACAGCAATCTTTGTTAATATTATCATAATTAATTTGAACTTCTTGAACCTTTTTCTTGGTTTGAGTTGTTTTTGCACTTGCCATTGTTAGAGAATCTCTATAACCCTGCGCTTCCATTTTTAATAAATTTGATAGATCATATTCAAAATCAGCATTTTTAGGTTTCGTTTTTCTTCTTACTGGTCTTCGGGATGCCACAGAAGATGAATGGTTATTTGTTAACTGCTTCTTTGCATCAGTATCATCTATGTCTGAAGAATTCTCTTCAAAGTTTTTGATATTTGATGAAGTAAAGTTTTCTATGAGATTTATATTTTTGTCAAGAGAGATATCACCATCCTTGTTTTGTACAGCTGAAACAAGTGAATTGTTAAATCATTGGGCAATTTCATAACGCTTATTTTCATTTTTGTAGAAATATACCTACCTTTCATCACAAATTCTTTTCTTCTTTTAGCACTACTCTTACTTTGGTACATTTTCCTCTTTCTTCCCAAGGCTTCTAAGCGAGTACTGCTCGACGAACTATCATCAGACAATCGACTCGAATCACTGGAGCATCGGCTAGGACGTCTAGAATCAGGACTAGTTTCATTAGCATCGGGTAATTCGTCAGTAGACTCACACAGTTCCAAAGCTTCGGTGCCATCGATTGCTTTTACAGTGCTATAATAGAAGTCTTTATCACCTTTCAGCTTATGCACTACTTTCACGTGTTCAGGCAGCTTTTCGAAGGAGTAATGCTTATAGTTACACAACTTACAGGCATAGCGCAACCATTTAACGTGTTCAGCTATATGATCGTACAATTCTTGGGTATCACTAAATTGGACATCACATCTCTTACATAACAATTTGTTAACTTCTATTTCTGATTGGATTCTTTGTCTGAAAGCTGTGAGGTTACTTTTTTCTGCCTGATGAGCGAAAGGTAATCTGATATTGAGTTTGGGTGGTTCAATGCGTCGTTTTTCAGGCTCTTTCTCAGGAGACTTTTCAGGGGACTCGGTAGCGTCATTGGATTCCTGTTCATCATCGCTGACGTCCATGGGAGCATCATCGTCATCATCTTTTTCTTCGTCATCATCTTTATCTTCATCAACATCCTCATTATCTTCCATCACGATTTCCTTCTCTTCTTCTTTGTTAGGTTTAGATGCAATTGGTGGTTCATCTTTGGGAATTTTATTTTCTGTGAAAAAAAATATTAATGATATTTTAATGAAAAAACTGAGCTGTCCACTGTGGTACTCTAATATTATATACGTACGTACGATGGCAAAATACCTACGTGATCCTTTTTTATAGGTTTTTTTTAACGCATAACAAATTAAATACCTACCAAACTACCCACCCCAGAAATAATTACCATTAGCGTCGGTGGTCTTTACAGGCAGGTTCAAATTCACAGGTGGTCCTTTGTGGTAGTCTTTGCGGATTTGAATTTCGATCTTCTTAGTCTCCTGCGGGCGGCGCGAGAGGGCGCGCGAGCGCGGCTGGCACGTGTGCGTGTGCGCGGCCAGCGCCGCGCGACGCTCGAACGTGCGACCGCAGCCGCCGCACCGCGGCAACTCGCCGTCACCTTCCATGTTGTCCATCCAAGCCTTCGGAAGATAACGCATTCCTTTAATATTAAACTTTTTGAAAACCTTTTATGTTGAGACTCGAGCTCGAATATCTACAACTGCAGTGTCCTTTAAATTTTGCAACCAGTAGGTATTTTCTTCAAGCTCTTTTGGTTATTATTCCCTTGTAGATAACTGGCGATGGGGAGATTATAACAATTTCTAGGGTGGTAATTATCGTTTAGTAAGTTAGCACCTGGTTTTCCTGTTCCAACCTTTCCTCTTCAGATATTTTCTGAGCAGCAGCAGACTTCATATTATTCTTGCGTTTCTCATAGAAAGCGGGTGGATTGTTCATTTTGAACGCTTTCGCTTGAATTGATTCCCTCAGTCTTCTGATTTGTGCAGCAGTTTTCCTAAAAAAAGGTTCATAATTTTATTTTACCACAATAATAACAATTACTTACTTGTTTACACTGATAGCTACAATAATCCGTCCATACTGCTACAAAAAACACTGAATGGAAAAATAACGCACCAATTGGATAGATTTCAAACATTCTGTATCAAACGCGAACTTTACTCCGCTTTTATTAATTCCTATTTTTGAAAAAAAGTAAAGTAGGTTGCTGTTTTTTTTTTTTGCTGTGTGGGAACTCCTCAAATGACTTCTCCCGCTCTGAGCGAACGCACTCCGCGTGTCAGACTTTTACTGACTAAAACCCACCCGTGTTCCTTCAGTTGCCTTTAGTCAAGATTCCCGGTATCCCTTTCGGACTTTCCCGCAACCCTGACAGGGAGTAGGTTGCAACTGGGGTTACTGTGAAAGGACCTTTTTTATAGACTAGGGGCATGCCTGCCGCATGCTTTGTTCGCTCCTGCTATATCATTATCATTTCTTCTCTCCGTATCCACACCTTTTCAGTCAATCTCATGATGGCAAGTAGCTCCAATGGGCAAGTAGCAAACCCTCCCGACCATAGTCCATCTTCCCTTAAATTAAATAAAAAATATTTACCTATGTACTTTGAAGAGATGCCTGTATACGCTCCAGGAGGTGGAGAAGATCTCCAAACAGTCAGGACATGGGTACACCAGGCGGCTTTCAACATGCTTGTATTTCATATGGAACTTCAGGGTCTTTTGAGTTGAGAACTGCATGTCACCTGAAACATGATTTTAACATGAAATTCGGAAAAAATAAATAATAGTAATCTTTATCGTGTTGTTTCACACATGAGGTTGAGCGGGAATAGGGTGCGATCTCCTGCGTTACGCAACTAGGGACGAGGTCACGCACGAATTAAAAATAATAAGCTTAGAAATGACACCCCTATAAGGTTCATTTTTTCTGGCGTACAATGGAATAAGTTAGAAAAATATAACAAGAGCACAAGCTGCCAAGTCTACTCCCAGACCCCAGTCATTTAATAAATGTACTTATGTTATTTACTCACAGACTTTACACTTCAGAATGTTAGAGTTATCACTATTTTCTTCATCATCACTTATTTGTATTATATTATCAAGCTCTTCTGAAACAGAACTCTTGATTTTGAAATTGCCATCACTTTGTAGAACAGCAATGTCTCTTGATAAAATTTTGTCCAGCTCATTCACCTAGAAATAAAAAGATATTTTCATTTAAAAAAAAACCCTTATGTTCAGTAATTGAGGAGATGGTTGTGGACTTGAAAGTCCTGGGTTGGATTCCAGATTAAGGCAATTTACAACCAGACAACACACATGATCACACATCTGCCCAAGCTAGTGGCAATCCTCTCTGATGTTTTGAAACAGGAAAAGTATGTACTTATAAACAACATAATGATAAATGCCCAAGCTAATAATAACTTTGTCTAATCTATATTTTTAATACTTACATACATAATTGTTTGGCTAAGAATCTAAGAAGTAAGACACATATAATTGGTAGGCACAACATATTGTGAATTATAATGAAGATGACAAACAAAGGGTGATAATCAAGGGTTAATGCGATTGACAAAGTGACAGCAATAATTTTAGGGCTGCCCATATTTGACAATGTAACAGTATTTTTGAACGGATTTTTATATATGTAATGTAAATTATTATATTATACAATATGCACACTTACTTGCACTTTTATATTTTCCTTCTGTTTATCTTCGCATGAATGAACACTCTGAAAAACAGCCACAGAACTATTGGGTATCTTCTGCAATGCTATTTGTTGCTCATTATGATTATTTTCATGAACTCCTTTGTTTTGGGTAATCTTTTCTACAATTGCTGTCAAATCCTTGGTCAGTGGTATCCTGTCATCTACATCATCTGGTTCTTTATTTTCAATTTCAACACTTTCCTTGAGAGACTCTTGATATCCCTGCTCCAATCGTTTTATTTTTAGCATTTCAGTAAACTGTAATGAGCAAGAAAATATTGGAATTAGATACATAGAAAATAAAATAAGATAACATAAAGTATTGAAAATAGTACTTACCGTTGAAGTAGCATTGATAAAATGGCTATGTACGGAGGTATTGAACTTCTCCTTGCAGTACACACGTTTGTGTGATATAAAATTAGCCAAGCTTCTAAATATATTTCGACATACTTTGCATTCATATAGTAAATCACACTCATTTGATAGTAAGTCTTTAAGCTGGAAAAAAAGAAATACAAATAATTAAGTAAGTACCTAGTTATGTAAAAAAATATTTTGAAAAAAATACATTTGTTTTTGGACCAACTTACTTCTTCAGTAGCCAAGTCAAAAATCTTCCTTGCTTGACCAAACCCTGTAATGCTAGTATGAATAGGTTTCCTAAGCAAAGCAAAGTCTGTGTCCTCTGGCTCTTCATTAGTTTGAACTACAGTCTTAGAGCTAGCTTTACTTCTATCTTCTTTACCTTTTGTTTTGGTATTCACCTTGTTGCCAGCCATGCTGAACCTAAAATGACAGGCATGCTTATTATGTAAATGACTTATTTTACTTCAAGTAGTAATAAAATATGTTTACACTTCTATAAAAAGTCATGATTAGGTAAATTAGATCTTAAGATTTGAATATAATTTACCACGCATTTTATGTTGGCACTGTTTTGTATAACGCTGACCAACCATGTTGACAATGAAGTAACAGATAAACTTTACAGATAGATCTATCAGTAATAGTTGGCTAAAGCATTGTTATTATTTTACTACTTCCGTAACAACTAGCAATGAAACGATATCATGCCTTTTATCTGACTCAGGCATGGTAATATCATATTCCAGAGCTACCAAGACATTCGCCGTCTCTCCCTCAAATATACACACTATCACGCGATTTTAAGTCACATAAACAGATGTAATTAACATTTGAATCAATACAGATTACGATACGAGTGTTTAATTATGTACACTTACGTGTAAATCTTCACAACCGCAAACTTGAAAATCCTAGTCTTGCGACAACTGCACCTCCATCACGCCTCCATTTTCAACAAATGAATATCTCCAATAGTACGTAACTGTGTTCTCATGGCCATGTACAACTATAGCATGTAAAGAAAAAAATAATGTAAGGAGTTTTCATTCAATTTAAATTAATATTCAAATATAAAATTAAAAGCCTGAAACTATCATGTCTTTACATTGTTCCTTTACTGTAAATAATTAATGTAAAGCGCTGAAAGTACAAATAAGTATGTGGTTGATTGATTGAAAGAAACACGGAAATCGCTTCCGATATCTAGGACGAGGGCGCCACTAGACATTTGGAACTGGGAAGTTAGACACTCGTTTTTTTCCGGTTTATGTAACGATGCTGTTATTGATATAAAAATTAGAATATTGTTCGTTTTCTGATGTATATAGCATTATTATAATGACCTATGAGCGATTTATCGCCGTTTTCTGATGAGAAAAGCAGAACAAAACACATAATTTGTAATACGGATACGAAGTGTTTTATTATCTGTTAAACTGTCATCTGTCATCACATGTCAAATGGACAGATTTTAAAGACGGTGACATGACATGACTTGTGTGTCAATCGTTGACACTGACAGCTGGTTTTGGCCACAGGCGAATTTTGCAACAAACCGGCTTGTCAAACCAATCAATACTTTTATTACTGGGATACCTATCTATAGTTTTTCTACCATTTAATTTGCTATTGTTAGATAAACATTGTTAGTTGTAGCATTATGGCATCATCCGGCGAGATTCAGACATCTGATTACCAGCAAAGAAGATGGTATCATATAAGAAAGCTGTTGGAAAGGTCTGGTCCTTTTTGCCATCCAGATTTTGAGCCGTCGCCTGAAATATTGGACTTCATTATGGATTCATGTAAAGTGCTGATTGTGGGCGCGGGAGGCCTCGGCTGTGAGTTACTAAAAGACTTGGCTTTGATGGGATTCAAAAAGCTGCATATTGTGGACATGGATACTATAGAACTTTCCAATTTAAACAGGCAGTTTCTCTTTAGGAGGCATGATATTGGATTATCTAAAGCTAAGTGTGCTGTAGAATTTGTTAACAAAAGGTAAGCATGTGTAATTGAATTATTTTTACTAAAGTAAAATAAGTTTGTACAATTTTATATCTTAGATGTTTATTCATTTCAGAGTACCTGGTTGTGAAGCAATAGCTCATCATTGCCCTATCCAAGAATTAGATGAGGGATTTTATAGACAGTTCCACATAGTTGTGTGTGGTCTCGATTCCATTGTTGCTAGGCGCTGGCTGAACGGCATGTTGATGTCACTGTTGCAGTATAATGATGACAGTAATTATCGTTTTTAGTTTATTCACTAAAGCTCCAAAGTGGAGTTTTTCAGTTCAGTGAAGTCCATCTCTTTCGTGAAGGGTGGGCGTATTTGGGGGCTGGTTTATGTAAAAAGCTCATTCTCAACCTAGTTGGAATAAATGACTTTCATTTGATTTGATGCATCCAAAACCTACATTTTTACTTGTAAACTAAAGTAAAAGCAACACTTGGCTATATTATCATAACAAAAACTCTTTTAGTAGCCTACTTATGTCTTAGATATATTAAGAATTTAATTATGTATGAGTAATTATGTTATTCCATCACATTCAGTCTTTATGTTAAGAAATATAATATAATTTTCAGGAAGCCTAGATCAAAGCAGTGTTATTCCCCTGGTTGATGGAGGGACTGAAGGGTTCAAGGGCAATGCGAGGGTCATCCTGCCAGGCATGAGTGCTTGTATTGAGTGTACCCTGGACTTGTATCCACCACAGAAAACCTTTCCACTCTGTACCATTGCTAACACTCCAAGGTAATTCAAGTTAAAACTTCTACTAATTTTACTTTCACTCATTGTTTTTCAGAATTTTACTGAATTCTTGTTTGCTTGTTCCACATTTCAGATTACCAGAACATTGCATTGAATATGTTAAAGTTATTCAATGGGCGAAAGAAAACCCATGGGGTAGCAACACAGCTCTTGATGGTGATGACCCTCAGCATGTTGCTTGGGTGTTTGAGAAGGCACAAGACAGGGCTGTCAAGCATGGGATATCCAATGTCACATATAGACTGACTCAAGGAGTTCTAAAGAACATTATTCCAGCTGTAGCTAGTACTAATGCTGCAATCGCTGCATGTTGTGCTACAGAGGTATGTCTGCATCACAGAAATTTTAAATTCAGAACTATAGGTTTATAAATAAAACATAAATATAAATAAAACAAATTCCTTGCAGGTTTTCAAACTGGCCTCATCATGCTGTGCCAACATGAACAACTACATGGTGATGAACATGGCCGATGGTGTGTACACATACACTTTCAATGCAGAAAGAAGGCCAGACTGTGTTGCTTGCAGTAACAGCACGAGAGTTGTGGAGATTGAGTCAGATGCAACCTTGCAGACAATTTATGACAAGCTCTGTGAAGATCCAGTATTTTTAATGAGGAGTCCAGGTTTGTTATGTTATTAGTATAAAATATATTAATCAGTGTTTATATAGTTCCTGAAAAATATATTTGTTTAATTATTTTTATTTTCCCTTCCAGGAATAACTACAGTAATCAACGGCCGTAACAAGACATTATACATGTCGTCCATAAAAAGTATTGAAGAAAGAACTAGGGATAATTTGAAAAAGAAAGTAATAGAATTAGGCTTATATAATGGTGCTGACATCCTGGTGGCTGATGTAACAACCCCAAACACTGTTACAATAAAACTCAAGTTTTTGGAAAATCAAGATGTTGAAATGGCGCGATAAGAACTTAGAACTGCTTGTATTATTGCAATATATTTTTGCCTTGTACTTTATCAATAAACGCATTCAAGTGTAGTTTGTTTGATTTAATTTTATTGAATTCCTGCAATAACAGGCATCCCCCTTTAAGGGGGATGCGCTAGGGTGGCCCGCGAAATTCAAATTTTCTTACGTTTTTTGCAATTTGCAGGTCAGTATCAGGTTGTATGTTGATCTAAATATTATTTGCGGCCATAACAAATATGGATTTACAGAATTACAAACATAATACAATTCTCTAAGTTCATGAAAGTGCCAAATGTCATGAAATACTCATTCAATGCACTTACATGAACTTAGAGAGTTGTATTGCTGGTACACAGCTACACATCAAGCTATACATTTCCAGTATAAGCTGACCTCGCATTGTACGGAAATCTTATACAATGCAATACAAGTCAAACTGGAAATCGCAACACAATGCAAGATCAGCATAAACTGGAAATTTGTACCACGGGATCGAATCCTGAGTAGGTACTTATAAATAACGGTGCAAAACAATAGTTAAGTTGTACCTATAGAATAACGGTGAATAATCGTAAACAAGCACTAACGCGGGGCTTTCCTGCGAGAAATGCTCGAATCGACATATTGAGAATAGGTCAACGTGATTTTTACGAGGGAAAAGTACGAATTGAAAGACAATGATGAATGCGAGACGCTCGAGAATTGCTTTCCTGTTAGGTATAGACGCCAGCGACTGTCGTGGAAAAGTCGACTTGGTCTCGCTGGTGATTTTAAAATCTCACGTCCACACACAGATTTTGACATCCCTAGCGACAAACAAATGATGGGCGTTAGGCTTGGGCGTGAGATTTTGAGTTTGTGTTTGTGTAGTGAGTCCAGTGAGTCGATAGCGGCTAAAGTCACCTAGACATTGACATTTATATATTACTACTTATAGTACAGTTCTCATCTCTGCACGTATACTAGCATTGTATATCATAAAGTAACAACACCAGCATCAGTCGATTCTCTCTGAGTACAATCATTTATCTTATGATGACTTTCATATGAATCGCGTCTCGGTATTGTTCGATTGGTGGTGTGGTGTAAGCGTAAATCAGTAAGGTAGACTAGAATGTAATCTACGTTTCTTGTATTCAAAGATATTATTGTTAAAACTTTTTTAAACTGAATTAATAATCATTTTATTCAATTTTGTACTAAATTTCAAGATAATATCCAATTTTAAACTTCAATTGAATAATAGGCGTGTCTAAAATTTTATCGTTAAATTTTCACTACTCTAGCTATCTGACGTGGTGCTGTCGACAAGACGACAACAGCGAAAGGTGATAACCAAAAAAATACAATACTTTCCTGTAGTTGTTAGATTATTTACAGAAACCAAAATGTTGGACAGCATATTCGATGATGTGAAGCGCATGAACAAACGGCAGGTAATTTTTAATTGAGAATTTGTAAAATTACGCTAATATTTCACCGGCTGTTATTTTACGTTTGTTCCCTTTATTTTTCAGTTCATCTACCAAGTTTTAAGTTTTGGTATGATAGTTTCTTCAGCCCTCATGATATGGAAAGGTCTAATGGTTGTTACTGGCAGTGAAAGCCCGATAGTTGTTGTGTTGTCCGGTAGTATGGAGCCTGCCTTCCACAGAGGTGATTTATTGTTTTTGACAAACTATCCTGAGGAACCCGTACGTGTAGGAGAGATTGTAGTCTTCAAAGTGGAGGGACGCGACATTCCAATCGTTCACAGAGTACTAAAGCTTCATGAAAAGTGAGTACCTGGTCTATTTTTTCATTAGTTTATAATAAATGCTTCCTAATAAAACATCATAAATGTTTATATGTGATCTAAATGTCAGCTTACTCAAAAAATATCTGGTTTATCTTTTGTATGTTTAGCTAATCAAAGATTGTTTTCTACTTCAGGAACAACGGCACAGTTAAATTCTTGACTAAAGGTGACAACAATAGTGTGGATGACCGAGGCTTGTATGCTCAGGGACAGCTGTGGCTCACAAAGAAGGATGTTGTGGGGCGTGCCAGAGGTTTTCTGCCTTACGTTGGAATGGTCACAATTTATATGAACGAATATCCAAAGTTTAAGGTACATAACAATCATGGTATAATAATAGCATTTTTTTACATTCTGTTGCAGAATAAGACTACAAAGCGTTTAGATAACTACCTTCAGTTTCAGTCTATGGGTAAAAGCTAATGTTGAACCGTCCTAATATTGGCCGGGCCAGCCACTAATATTACTTTTGTTTATTCGTTTTTACATTGACTTCATTTCAACTGTACTCAGTATTGCCAAGCTGGCATTGTGACTGAGTATCTTTACTCTTCTGGGAAAAGCCAGTTGATATCGAATAATAGACTGCTTCAATTTAAACAGATACTCATGTATCTAAAATTCCATTTTCTGCATGCTTCATGTTTGAATAGCACAATATGTCTCAGTGCTACGTTTTCAATCAATAATAATCATGATTTTATAGCAGAGCAATTCAACAACTGTGTTCATGACCTACGTTTATTTATCATATACTCAGGTTGTTTACCTATGAGATATAAGTATATAAACTATAAGTAATGTTTGATATGTAGCATCTTACAGACATATTCATACTGATAAAACCATATTCCTCTGGTTGCTCCCTAGATCTTTATAATAAATGATTCTAGTTTTAACAATACAATCTTTAACTACTACTGCCATGTTTCTATTTTTGTTTTTCATAAATTAGTATAAGGAACGGAAATGGCAGTGTTACATAGATGAAAAACAAAAAGAAAGAAAAATATTATTATATTATTTGGTCTGATGTCTTTATTTATTTATTTATTTTAGGTCAGCCAACAATTGTTTACACCATGCTATTACAATATATTTGATTTAGCTACAATTACAAGTGTAACAATTACTTATAGGCTAACACTGCATACACGAATTATGGTTAAACAATGAAATTAGTTAATTATTCTCAAATAAAATACGAAAAACTTAAATAGGCTATGGTTACACAGTTAATAAATAACCATACAAACTTTAGAAAAATAATTAAAATTTGAAGGAAATAATTAAAATTTGATATCCAGGAAGACAACAGAGAAATATGTTTGTATGGAAAAAACCTCAAAATTATTAAGTTGTAAGGTATAGGCATTAATGATTAGTTGTGAAAGGGTCTGTTATTTACAAAAACATCTCTGAACTTCTGTACCAATTAGTTAATCTGTTGACAGCAATGTAAATAAATTAAAAAGATCTTACAAATCTATGGCATCCGCATAGGTGTTGCAGTTAAAAACTGCAACACTGTTATGCGCCGAAAAGCCATCTCTGCTTTAGCAAATAAAAAAAACATTTATGTTATTTAAAGTTACTTTTCCTATAACTTTATTTTTAATATTGAATTGCTTACCTTTATACAATAATGGGTAATAATATATTATATAACATGACCCTGTTCCCGATACCGGTGGGCTACTATTTTTTATATTTTTAAATGTTTTTGTATTATTTTTATTCTAATATTTAAATATATAATTTATATGTATAGAAATGAAATAAAGGAAACTTTAAAAGTATTATAATTAAACTATATTCATCTTAAATGTATGTTTTGTTCCAGTTCGCGGTGCTAGCGTGCTTAGCAATGTACGTCTTAGTACACAGGGAGTGACAGCTTTAATTTGATCTGAAGTGTTGTTAAGATGTCCGTCTGAAGAGATACATTTGGCTCTGTGGATGTATTTAATTTTATGATTAAATGAAAGTTCTCTCTAGTGTTACTTAATGTAATTGTTTTACTTAAATATATTTTGAAATTTTGATTACTTTTGCAAACCTTTTTATGACTTTTTTTAGGGGTTGGGATGTTACATTCGGAATTCGTCATTACACTTGTCTTGTTTCAGAGGAATTACGAGTTAGCAAACTCGTAATTCCTCTATGATTAGTGTTTGAATAACTATTTATCAACTACACTCGTAAATAATACCAAAATATTACGCGTTTCCTTAACGAAGCGTAAGCAGAGGTGTTCAATACACCCAGTAGATTCAAACTTCGGGCTTCCACAACCTTACCCAACCTGGGAATCGAACCCAGATTCCCAGGTTGTGATCTTTAGCGTAAAAAATTGCATAAACATGTTTTTCTTCCCTATTTCTCTGTTAGTTGTCCATCTCGCTAGTCACCCCTCCTTTCTATAGTAAGCATCTCGTCGTTTCTTCATAAAAATCGAAATAGTAGGATATGTCCTTAAAATGGAGGATGAATTTGCTATTTTAGTAGGTACTATAGCGGTCTAAATGTGTTTGCCGAGCCAAGCGGTACTTTTACAATTCATGTTTCCATGTTGCGATTTGTGATTATAGTGTAGGTACACGTGTACCACTGCGATGCCACCGTCTGGCCAAGAAGCAGAGGCGTCCATTTTAGAGCCTGGAGAAAGCGTCCACAGTCGAACAATTTTATAAGTTGAGTCAACTAAGTTGAACTAACAAATTACGCAGGTCATGCCTGCGTAATTTATACTGCTGTTGTAAAGCCATCATTGTTATCTACAGCACAGAGTAAATAATAGTGGTCTACAGTTAGAAACAGCCAAGCTGCGGTACCTACCTGAATACAAGAATATGAAAGTACCTAATAACAGCGTTATGTATGTACTTAATAAGTAGACTGTCTCGTTCTTGTGTGTGGTCAAGTTATCGCCAGCCCGGCTGCTGAGCTAGCTCCTGGATTCGATTGGGTCGAGTAAAGTGTTACGTTAGTGTCTAAATAAAAGTTCTGGTAGAGAACTAGGTACTGGCACGGTCACGATCCGATTGACCGAGACTGAGCCCACGAGTCCACGACCTAAAAGCACTCGAGCAGTGAACTTCCAACCTACTTAGAAAAAGTTATTTTTTAATTCTTGGTCATAATGATATCATAATTTAAGTAGATTTAAGTTATAAGTGGGAATCTGACAAGAAAAAGTGCGTTGAAGATCGCAAGATTGATAGTCTTTTCATCCCGGGCCGACATTTGCTAGAAACTGGTAATGATACGGACCACTGATCTGATTTAAACCTTCTCGAGATGAAAAAAATGTTAAGTCATTACTCACTTACCTATCTATCGACTCGATGGTAAGTATATGAAAAATTGCGATCTACTACGTTTTCATCTGCTCTACGTACCTCTGATTGATCGTACATACCTACCTATGCACATTCCGCCAGTTATGTTTAACTCCAATATAATAGGGGGCAAGCCTATTGCCATTAACTGGACTTCATAATGGGAAAAAAGTACTAATATATTTCTAGACCTGGAAATCAAACCCACACGCAGCAGTATCTACCGCTTGCACTCTGGTTCTGTGACACTAGTACTTCGTCTAGTCCAACGAGCCGACATTCAATTTCAATGTAATAAAGGTAGACCTACGTATATATTTAATAGTAAGCACTTGCCTTATAGGTTAATACCTTAAGTTTTCATCATAAAGACGGGGCCACAATTAGCGAGTTCACGATTACCGTACGTATGTATGTGCTTGTATATAGTTCAAAGTAGCAGGAGAATAATTATAGGAAGAATAGAATGGAATAGAATACTACATTCTTTTATTTTTAACCGACTTCTTCAAAAAGGAGGAGGTTTTCAATTCGTCTGTTTTTTTTTTTTTTGTATGTATATTACGCGATTATTCTGCCAATTATGAATCGATTTTGATGATTCTTTTTTTGTTTGGTAGGTCAACGAAATTTATATGGGACCACCTCTGAAGCATAGAGGGGGTCCCATATAAATTTCGTTGTTTTTGAGTTAGCTTCAATAATTACGTGTTTTCCACTTAGCGTATGTAGACGATATTATTATCTTAGTTGACTCGCACTGTTGTTTACACAGTAGATAACGGTATACGAATTTATGTGGAGTAGGTACCACAAACATTTAAAGTAATTTTTTTGAAAGTCAGTTGTTTTTTTTTTTGTAACAAGTTTTTGGCTCTCTAGTTGGGGATTTTTTTTTTGGGAGCAGCTCTTGGCTAATTAACAGCCGCACGGGTCGATCCATCAGGTTAAGCTACGCTTGCCTGGATTGGTCCGTGGATGGGTGACCGTCTTTACATACCGAGACTCCTCCGTGCCAAGGAAAGTACGATAAGCCGTTGGTCCCGGCTCCCGGCTGTCATTCGCTGATCTTTGACAGTCGTTACGCTTCGTCAGAAGCCCGAAAGTCTGACAACCAGTCTTACCAAGGGGTAGGTATCGTATTACCCAGTTACTGGGTTGTGGAGGTCAGATAGGTAGTCGCTCCATGTAAAATACCGGTATCCAGCTGCATCCGGTTAGACTGGAAGCCGACCCCAATATAGTTGGGAAAAGGCTAGGCAGATTGATTGACCACCAGGTCACCAGGTTAGTCACTAACCACAAGAAAAGAAGAGGAAGAAGAAGAATTTTTGCATTTCATAATCAATATTTTAGTTCACGTTAGCCATATTTCATACTTATTTCCATATCTAGTAGGTAATAATTGTCAAATTAATCAAAATAGCGAAATATTTGACGTCTATTTGCGACGTTGCCCACTTTCAGAATACACGCTCTGTGGTTAGGTACTTAAGTGGGTAGGTACGTAATGACTGACTTAGGCCAGCTACCCACCATCAAGGATTTTTCGGATACCTAGTCCGGATAATTTAGAGTAGTTAGGTTAGGTGCACCATGCGTTCGAAGGGGTCCCCTAAACTAAACGATCAATTTGTATTGTAGTAGTAATTAATATTGTCAATCGCTTCAATTACCTTTTTCCGTGCCTCGGAAAGCATGTTAAGCCGTTGGTCCCGGCTGTCATTTGTAGATCTTTGACAGTTGTTACGGGTCGTAAGAACCCCGAAAGTCTGACAACCAGTCTTACCAAGGGGTATCATGTTACCCAGTAACTGGGTTGTGGACGTCCAGTCGCTCCATGTAAAATACTGGTATTCAGCTGCATCCGGTTAGATTGGAAGCCGACCTCAACATTGTTGGGAAAAGGCTAGGCAGATGATGATTTGGGTTTTTTTGGAGGTGGGTTTTTTTTTAGGTAGGTATTTATCAATCAACTCAGCCTATCGCATTCCACTGCTCGCCATCATAGGCTTCTCCCAGGTTGCGCCACAACACCTTGTCCTCCGCCTTCCGAATCCAGTCTATCTCACCCACACTACGGTTGGTATGCGGTCTCCACTCCAGGACTCCACCGGCCATTGGTCCTTCTACAAATGTTTGTGGCCAGCCCACTGCTACTTCAGTTTGCTTCCTCCGCAAGCTATGTTTGTAACTACGGTTCTTTTCTTTAGGTATTTATAGTGGCTATCTATATTTAAGTAGATACAAACTAGATGGGTAATAACGAAAAAAAATGCGAAACATGCAAACAGAACAAACGTAAGTACCTAAATAATTTACACGAATGCACCCCTCGCCCTCTAGCGTCACAATATAACATATGGCATAGGTACCCGGAAGATAAAAACCTAGAATATCTTCCAACAATTTCGTTCTTGAGTCGGTTTCGTTAAAGCTTAGTGCAAACACGTGCGGGCGTTTACGTGGATTCGTCGGGCCGTGTGAAAGTTCTTTGTAAAGAGCACCTTGTCGAATATCTAACCGTCTGAGTCTGCTCTACATACATTACCGGGAAACTAAATTGGGGAGATATTTTAAATGTTTCGGTTCAAAAGCTCGTGGCTAAGTAATAACAGCCGCACGGGTCAATCCAGCAGGTTTACCAGGTTAAGCTACGCTTGCCGGGGTTGGTCCATGGATGGGTGGCCATCTTTACATACCGAGACTCCTCCGTGCCTCGGAAGCACGTTAAGCCGTTGGTACCGGCTGTCATTTGTGGATCTTTGAAAGTCGTTACGGGTCGTCAGAAGCCTGAAAGTCTGACAACCAGTCTTGTTAAGGGGTATCGTATTACCCAGTTACGAGTTAGGGGGTTGTGGTGGTCAGATAGGCAGTCGCTCTCGAAGCGGTCCGAGGCGTCTGAGCTGGGGGTCGTGACCCCTCCCAAAATCATTCAAGCTGTCGAGAGACTGAATGATTTACGTGCTTTACTAACTAATAACTGTAGGTACTTGAGCCACAGTGACCCCGACGGGCATATACAAAAAAAAGTTTTTAGAGTACTTATCAATTAGGTAACCATTTCCCTAAAAATATTCCTCGGCACCAATGGGTGACCCCCCCCAAAATCTAGGGCTGCGACCGCGTCTGGTCGCTCTATGTAAAATACTGATATTCAGCTGCATCCGGTTAGACTGGAAGCCGACCCCAATATAGTTGGGAAAAGGCTAGGCAGATTGATTGTTTCGGTTCAAAAGGTTAAGTAAAATGTGTTATAAGATAAAATCCCTAGTTACTACTACTCTAATTTATTTCTAAATTAAAATAATTATTTTCTTTTCCGTCATACCTGCTTAGATTTTACACTAGGTTCTAGGTTCTATTAATTATAAAATTAATATTTAAATTATAAACAAAAAAACACAAACAAAAGGTCACAGTCGACGATATTTTCTTAGATTTAATGATCCAAGCTTTACCTAAAACCTGTGGTATCACTGGATACATATAATTAACCAAGGTTTTAGACATTTTATTTAGGTATGTGGACATACAATTAATCTAACATTATACTTAATGACCATTGGAGAGAGCCCATCAACGTTATTAAGTAGATATTAGTCTCAACTATTCAGGCAAATGCTCACGTCGTCAATTTATTATTCATAGGCAAATAGGCAGTTTTTGTATCAAAACATGATACACGAAAGCATTAAATTACAGTATTCAACGGACATTACAATTTTAACGTGGGCAGGGCAGTAATGTAAATAGGGGACAATTTAAGTGGGTATGGCTATGTAGGTACACAAATAGATGCAAGTAGTTACTACTTAGGACTTGGAAGGTATAGGTACCTAGGTACCTACTTAGGTATGTGTCCGTCACGTCTGGACACTAACTCCAAGTAGTAGGTAGAGATACTTACCTACTAATTCCATGGCTAGTTCACAGCACAGCATAGCATAGAGTCATAGTCCATCCTCAGCTTTTTCGTGGATATTATGTACCTATTAAATACGATTTTCTTCAACATAAATCAGTAGTTCGTACAAAGCCAAAGAAACCCACTTAGGTATCTATCTACTTGACAGGTTTTTCTGCTCATTGATAAGTAGGTAGGTACCTACTCAGGTATTAATAAATGTTATTCTTTTTTTCTTTCTTTCAATAAGGAAAATGTCTTGTATGTAGGTAGGTGGTTGTGGAAGTCTTTAAATAACAAACAGGAAAACAACAACAGCTCACACAGAGTAGTTACGTTAACAATCAATTACAAAAAGATCATGATATGGCCACAAGCGTCGTTCATTGAATGATGAAAAACGACCGGCAGGGTAGTGAGCGGGAAATCGCGTCTACGTCGAAAATGAAACGAACTGCCTGCCTGCATTCGTAGATTTGTTCAACATGAACACGTACGGGCTGGCTGTGTAACTGTACTGTGTATGTACACTGTGTACTATGTACTAGTTCAATCTGTGCAACGCTACTCATCACGTGGACGCCGATGATTTGATTGCCTTTCGAATTTCCATGTTTTGATCTCCTTACGTACCTATTCCGTTCGTAAGTTCGGTTTTTATTTTTCAGAAGCCGGTTATGAAATCTGCGCTGTAATAAGATCTTGGATTATAAATAAATAAATAAATAAATAATTCTTTATTGACATAATTTTTACAGAAACTTATTTGAAGCCTCTGACTCCTGAACTAGGTGTACCTGTATGTCAGGAGTCAGCGCCCTCTCCCATTTTATTTGACTTAGATACTAATGTCAACAAACATATGTACTACAAAATACACTTATTTAAAAGAAATAAAAACCAACTAAAATATAATAACAGAAATGAAAAAAAAATTAAAAAGTATCAGAAACATAATTTATTCTAAATTATTAAATCGTGCTGTGTGTTTATGGAAAGTGTGTAGGTGTGCGTGTGGGTGGGTTCCCGTTCGTGTATGTGTATGAGTAGGTGTGTGAAAGACAGCTATGTTCTATGTAAAGGTGTTCCTTCTTATGTGTTCCTTTGTAAAATGAGATCAGTTATATATTATTTTCTCTACTATATTTAGGATTAGAGAAGAGGTTGGATTTGCAATAACGAGATACCTGTGCATGATCTATAACTTTCACCATACTTTTGAGAATTTATTCTGGCAGGTTTATGTTACTTAATTAATAAGAAACCTCGATGTTTTTTCAAGTCGTAAAAACCGTGCGAAGCAGGGGCGTCGCTAGTTAATAATGTCATTTTTATTCAGAATCCAAAAAGGTATCTTAGTTTGCTATTAATCTTTAGGGGTATGAGGAACAGGGTGTAAAGTTCACTCATCCACCATAGAAAAGGGAGGATCCTCCGACCAGACGGGTGTTGTGTCTGGTGGGCAACTGCCCAATGATTGATATTGGATTTTTGTATATATGTCCACTGCACGGTAAACTCTAATTGCGCGATGCAGGATTTATGTGACGTCAGGATTTTTGTGTGACGTCAGGTCTTCGATGCGTAGTTCGCATGTGGCGATGTAGATACCGCCACAAATCTATCTACTCCAACAGTTTGAACAAATCCACTCTCTAAAAATTGAAAGATAATACGGTCTTCAAGAGAGGTGATTATGGCACTATTTCCTCAAAATCACTTGAGTGGTCTCTGGTAAGCCACTTGGCGGCTTACCAGAATATCAGAAAGCTCTTATCGCTGAATAGTCGTTAACAGGTTGCATGCGTCACTTTTCAGAAAACAATTTTGCCACACTCTATAGGTACAATGTAAAGAGTCATCATCCGCCTAGCCTTTTCCCACCTAACTTGGGTTCAGCTTCTAGTCTAACCAGATTTAACTGAATACCATTATTTTATATGGAGCGACTGCCTATCTGACCTCCATAATCCAGCCACTGGGTAACTCGATACCTTTTGGTAAGACTGGTTATCAGACTTTCGGGTTTCAGACTACCCGTAACGATTGTAATCTACAAATGACAGCCGGGAACAAAGACTTACCGTGGTTTCCGAAACACGGATGGCTCTCGGTATGCAATGCATGATCACCCGTCCAGGGACTGACCTCGGCAAGCGTTGCTTAACCTAGAAGATCGACCCGTGCGGCTGTTATTACTTAGACACGAGCACAACATAAAATGTAGGTAAAGAGCAAAGAGAGAAAATAAAATCGTGTTTATTTTTTCAATATATAAACTTTGTTACGTTCAAAAATAACGCAGGTCATCATTTATTCGGATGGGCGATCCCCAGGCGGTGGCCGTATTCATAAACAAGTGCAGCGGAAGTTTGGCAGGGAAGTTTTTGTGTATTTACGGTGTCGCGCGCCGGGCCCGCCGGTGCATCCCAATTCCCATTCTCTATCATACAGTATGTAGCTATGTGTTCGTACACTTGGCAAACGTTACCAGAATTTGGCAGTAAAAATTGTCAATCGGTGTAACAATATGGATCTATCTTATCTGCTCTTAAAATGTAGTCTGACTATGATTTGTTTTTGGAATCTTTGGTTGAGACTGTTTGTTTTTATAGGTAGGTAGGTAGGTGTTCAGTTCAATGCATGGAATTAGTATGTACTATTGAAGATTAATTTAGACTGCCTCGTCGATGGTGGTCCCTCGATGAGGCAGTCTAAATTAATCTCTCTTTTGAGCTTCAGGGTTCAATGCTCAGTTTCTGCTCTGGGTTTGGAAATGTAGCCTCTTCTCCTGTAGGCTTTCCCTTTGGGAAATTGTGGGAAACCATGTCAGTGATTGTGAAAGGTACCTAATTGATTTCATCACAGTTTATGACAACTAGATAATTGAATGGTAATTCGATGAACATGTCTTTATAAACATCTTGTTGGGTGTCCATCAAACGAACGGAGCCAGTTTCCTTTAGTTTCTACAAAATAATTTATTATATTATACTAGCGGTTGCCCGCGGCGTCGTCTGCGTAGCCTATGTCCTTCTCCAGGTCTTGGTCAATCGAAAAATTGTATCCGACTCCGTTCAGCCGTTTTAGCGTAACAAACAATCGAATTCACTTTCGAATTTATAAAATTATAGTTAAGATTATATTTTAATTATTTTATTATTGTTTCGGATACAATAGTTACTAATTAGCATCCAATAACTAGAACAGTAACTATTTTGGGTTTGGATAGTTTCAGCAATAATTTAGCGCGGATCACTGTGTCAGACATCAATTGCAGACAATAAATCTCAGTTTAGCAATACGAGCTTTTAACCATTTCCGAGTATTGTCATGTTCACTATGCTTGGCAGAATTGTGATAATATTAACTACCTATCCATACTTAGTATTATAAATACGAAAGTAATCCATCTGTCTGTTAACTCTTCACGTGTTATCGGCTGAATGGATTTCGATGAAACTCCGCACTAAGGCTATATAGTGTTGTTACAAGTAGATCAACCAGCACTATCTATCTGCTTGACGTAATCCTTTAACCATATCTAATTGACTACCCCCATGGTTGGAAATAGGATATTTAGGTACCTGTTTTAATCTTTGTTGAACATCAAATTACCACATTTTAAACATAATCTATAACTAATAATTAGAAGTTTCATAGAATATAAAAACTGTTGAACTCCACAGTCGGTCAAGAAACAAATTCAGAGCAAGAAAGCATATTTCCCCAGCGACGTTTTACAAAGTCAACAAGCTGTAACTTGGGAAATAAATAAGGGAAAGCAACGATTAATATTAAACATTTGCATTTTAAGTGTTATTTGCTTGAATGTGGTTTTCTAATCATTTTTTATCTGACTGTTAGTGAAGCTAAGTTGTTTATTTTACAGACACTTGGAAGGAGAGGATTTTTTAAAACATACAAAACTACTCTACTAGATAGGTAGTATTTAATTGTCTCTCGTATGTAAGTAAATCCATATACATAGATGTTATAAATAAAAGTCGCTTATCGCCTCTTGTCTGTGAGTACGTTGTTCTTTTAAACAACGCAACAGATTTTGACTTTTCACCATCATTTAAAGAATGTATTACGGAAGGTTTATGTATTTATTAACTTACATAAATAATAAAAGAATCTCGGTGTTATATCAAGTCGTAAAAACCGTGCGAAGTAGGGATGGGTCGCTGCTTTCATATTATAAGATACGCTACGTCTCGTAGCATGCGCTACGTGGCGTAGCGTGTGCTACGTGTCGTAGCATGAATCGTCGTAGCAAAAATGCGTAGAATGATCATTCAGAATCCCTGAAAATTGCAGGTTTTATCATCCTAAATACCTACTACCAAGCACTACTTATCTTTTAATTATACATAGTTAGAACGAAAACAACAAAGATATATCCAATTAAAGCAGCCATTTAGGTAGACCAACTCACTAGCTCATTAAGTATGTGTGAGACGTTAAAGTAACCGCCATGGTGCGTTATGTTCCCTTAACACGAGAGGAATGGACACTCTAATGATCCCCGTTTTGTTCTCTTAATGTTTAAACAATAGTGTTCTCCATTCTCGAGTGCTGCGAGGGAGTTTTATTGTTCCTAGCTTTATTGCTACCGCCTTTATTATTGTAACTCGTATAAATTGTTCAGTGATCCCGAAGAAGAGGACGAAGCTACATATTTTTAACCGACTTCATGTTCGTCTGTATGTATGCTCATCGATATTTTCATCAATAGTGGACTGATTAAAAAAAAAAAAATATATTTTGGTAGAGAAAGTTTGCTTGGGCAAAGTTTATAACATTTACATGAGACTACTCATGTAAATGTTATTAACTTTGCTTGGGTAGTTTTTGAGTTAGCTTCAATAACACTTATTTAATCCACTTGGTCATATAGGAAGCTTTGTCACTGTTGAGTATGTAAGTATTGGTATACGAATTGGTGTGGGGTACACCACAACTACCTTTAGTGAAAAATTAAAAACTTTTATAGAATAAAAAATACGAACGACTTTCAAAAAAAAAAACTTTAATTTCGAAAGTCGGTGGCAAAATATGACAATACAGAAATAAAGACACCGCCATCCGAAATGAAGTACTTTTGAGTTTTTTTTTAAAGTCGGTTATATTTTTGTAAAAAAGTGTTCTTCTTTTTACAGTTTAAAATAATAAAACTTTTTCGAAAGGAAAATAGAAAAACTCACAATTTAAGTATCCGATACTTAGTTATATGCGTTTCTTTGCTTCCCAAATAACGCAAGTTTCCTCAAAAGACTACAAAAGGCCTGTTAATATCTGCTAACTGTTTCGGGTAGCACGTTACACTTCATTGGATGATCCTCGGTAAAGTAGGATGCGGAATACGTCGGGCAAAGCGTGCCGCCGAGCTAATTAACCGGAGCAAGCTGTGAGCAAGAAAAGCTGCCTTTAAACTCCTACTGCAACTCTTAAGGCACCTTAATTCGCTTACACAGTGTTCCGAATTCGCTGCTCTAACACCTTCTGTTGTAATTCGAGGAATGCAGTGCAGTGTAGTGTAAGTATAAACAGAATCTGTAGTTGCACACCACCGCACTAAACACTCGTGACCCGCATGTGATATCTCTGTTTGCAATCTTTAATTGACGTATTTTTTGTTGTGTTGTGTACATATTTGTCGGGGACTTGGTCCACTCGAAAATTGAAATTGAAAAACATGATAACTAGACTGTACGTTGTTGATGTCATGAACAATAATACTGCTTTAGCTTTAGTTAGTAGCCACACATTCATACAGCATTACCTATGGAACACAAATAATTGTAAACATCAAATGCATTTATTTATTTATTTAAACTTTTCGCACTAAAAAAGGTACAAAGGCGGACTTAATGCCTGAGGCATTCTCTACCAGTCAACCAAGGGTGGTGAAGAGATTAGATGGCAGGTGCTCTAATTGAGAGGAACAAAGAGAAAATAATAATAATAATAATATATCATATTGCATTATAGATAAAGCAGTACAGTAGTAGTAGTAGTTTTTTTTTTAAAAGAGTAACGGTGGAGTTTCTTGCCCATTCTTCTCCATACGAAAACTACCTTTTGGAAGGGGCAACTAGAATCAGTTCTATTTCTATGTATTTGACGTTCAAAAGTGCCTTTAATGTGCCTACTTGAAATAAATTATTTGACTTTTTTGACTTTTGACTTTTTAGTACATAAATAAGCTTTAAACTTATGATACATATACTTACACATATATTTACTATAATATATATATATAACATACAAATTCAAGGGTGAGAGGTGATGACATGACTCTACTCTATTTATTTTGAGAAAAAACTCCGCAATTTCCGCTTAAATGCATAACGACTGGTGGCCGTCCTGATATCAAGAGGAAGCGCATTCCAAAGGCGAATGGACTGAATATGAAAAGAAGAATGAACAAAGTCAGAAGTATGAGAAGGACAGAGTAGGAGAAGATTGTTAGAAGAACGCAGAGTCTTAGTGTGTGAAGAACACAGATATTCGAAGTGAGACACAAGATAAGAAGGAGGAGTAGGAGAGTTGAGAACGGAGTAAAGCGTGGTCAAAGCACGCAAACTTCTTCTTTGGCGAATGGACATCCGTTTGAGCTCAGACCTATAGCTCGACACGTGCTCATATTTCCTAAGGTTGAATATGAACCTGATACAGTTGTTGAGTAGTCGGTCAAGCTTATCCAGCAAAACTGCATTCAAGTCAAAGTAGCACACGTCACCATAGTCTTTAGGTATGCATTCACGTCAATGTATACCTAAAGCTTCTTTTGGCTGATTGCACCTACCTATATAATTAAAATTAATGACCTACACATTTGCTTATTACGTACGTGGGTAGGTAGGTAAATAATTTGAGACACATCTAGTAACCTGACATCCTATTTCAAGATAAATCAATAGTATTCAATAACCTCAACATTTATTAATCAACATTGCTGAATTATGTATGCATTAATAAACACTTTGAATTCCAAACTTTGGTTTGTGATTAAGCTAAAAGGTTGTTAGGTATATTAAAAGCCAGATTGGTTTACCGTTACCGGACCGGAAGATAAAAACAACAACAAAGTTTTCGCGTGGAATTATTACTGAAAGCTTGTTGAACCATCATTTTTTAAGTAATTCTACAAAAATTGAGCTGATGCATTTCGTTTCATAAAAAATAAATAGGAAGGTAGGTACCTATTTACTTGGACACGCCACAATTGCGGCGATAAGTCCCCTCTTTGAGGAGTGGCTGGCGCCACGGCGTCCTCACCTTCCGCCTGACGTAGGTCCTCACCGGACATGGCAGCTTCGGGAGGTACCTGTGTAGGATTAGGCGGGAGGAAACGCCCGGGTGTCACCACTGTGCGGATCGTCCGGAGGACACGGTGGAGCATACGGTGGAGGTGTGCCCTGCTTGGGCGGAACACCGCCGTGTCCTCGTGGAGGCGATTGGCGGCACTGACCTCTCGCGTCCGGCCCTGGTCCAGGCAGTACGGAGCGAGAGGGCATGGGAGGCGGTCACCTCCTTCTGCGAAGCAGTGATCCTTGCGAAGGAGGAGGCGGAACGCGTGAGGGAGAGGCAAGGCCTGCGCCCTCACGCCCCTAACCGCCGCCGCTGGAGACACCCTGGGCGTCGGGAATCCCAGGCGGATTCCCGGCCACCAGAGGCGCGGGCTTGCGGACGGCGAGCAATGGGTAGCTCGCCATCCGATAAGGACCAGGCCCGGGTCGATGACGCGTCGTGTTCCACGCGCGCCTCAAAGAGATGTCAGCACACCTGACGGGGTCCGTTAGGACCGATGCCTGCCAGGGTTGCGGAATAGTCCGAAAGGGATACCGGGACTCTGGCAGCAGGCAACTGAAGGAACATGGGTAGGTTTTAGTCAGTAAGAGTCTGACACGCCCTTCCGCTCAGCTGATGATTTCCCAACCAAAAAAAAAAAAAAAAGGTACCTATTTACTTAGGTACCATGTTTAGTTTTTTTTTTGGAAATGAATACAAGGATTTCCTAAAATAAAGCATAAAATACTTACATGAAAACAACTTAAACAGTCTCCCTATAAAAATGTTTTCTTCCTTTTAAAAGCTTGACGATAAAGTAAGTTTAACATTATTGTCTTTTAGACAAGGGTAACACTTTCCAAAGCATCTCTAAACTCTACACCAAAGAAATCCACTTTCTTTTCTATTCACGTTTGAAAACAAAACCTATTTCTAAAGCAGACACTAAGTTTTCGCAGATTAATTTCCAGCAGGTGTACTATGAACAATTTATTGCAGTATGCCAAGTGCCAACCGTTACAAAATGTACAGCGAAGAAACTTTACGGAGCAAATAAATTATATATCTATGTACAATCCTGTACATATTTACTAGTTGGTGGTACAGTACAGTGAAATGCCATCTGGCTATGAAATTACTTTGTCTGCTATTTGGAGAACTTTGAGTGCAGTGAAACTGCAAATTCTGTTAACGTCTGTGCTATGTGATTTAGATATCAGCTGCTGGGTTTTATTAGAGGTCTTACAATCTTATCTACCCAGAAAAGAGTCATGTAATTGGCTCACCTACTTTATGTTTGAAGACAAAGCAAAAATTCCTGATTTCATTCACATAGCTATTTGTATAACAAATGCCCAGATGAAAAATGGACCCTCTGTTTACCAAACAACCAGTTTTAAATGGATGATCGTTTAATATTAGTAATATTATAAGATAGTAACGATAGTTCCTATATAAGGATTAACGCTATAATTGCCCGCTGAGGTGAATGTATCACTATTTGTAACAGTCGTATCTGGTAACACAGGGGACCGACCCGATACTCGGGAACGAGCTAAGAGGGCGCTTTAAATGGCAACACCATATTCGTTTGAGTAATGTTTCCTCATTGTTCACGCTTGGCCGATGTTCAGCTGAGATCTGAAACTGCGACACAAGGTGTACAACGCACATCTCGCAATCTGTTACTCACTGCTTACATCAGAATTCACACATGAAAAATAACTTCCAAATAGTTTTTATGTCGGTAAACTAATTAACATGCTGTACTGATAATACCTTGATAATACCAAATGATGCCGAACAATTTTTTTCTTGTCTGTGTATTCTATTCTTACCTGTTAAATAAAAAAAACTTTCACAGAAAAATTGTGAAAACTGCCCAAGTTGACTAGCAAAAATTTAATTTGCAAAGAATGGTCTGGGTCACTCAGGAAAAAAAACATATTGCATGTTGTGCCCATGAATATTTTCTGACCTGAGAGAATATTGGAGAGATTTAGAAAGAAAGATTCCTTAAATTTTTAGGGTTCCGTACCCAAAGGGTAAAACGGGACCCTATTACTAAGGCTCGCCTGTCTGCTTGTCATTCACAGAATATTTAGTTACATATTCACTTTAAAAATAAATAATGAAATTAAAATAAAACAAATATTTAAAGAGGGCTCCCATACAAAAAACGTGATTTTTTTGCCGTTTTTATAGATATTGGTACGGAACCCTTCGTGCGCGAGTCCGACTCGCACTTGGCCGGTTTTATTCTTCCTGGTTTTCAATAATTAGTTAGTTTTCAGCAGTGTAGCAATCAAAAAGTTCAAAACACGACAATCAAACCATAAAAATCGACTTACGGTGTAAAAATCATACTGTAGCGAAAGGAAAATTGCCAAATATTAAACACGTAAAAACTGGCCACTTAGCCACAATCCCCTAAAACAGTAAAATACTTAGTTAGACTCGGTTCGAGCACTAGTACAAAGTAAAGTTATCCTACATTTTATGACGTAAAGCTGCCAAATACGCGCCGGCCGAAATATGCCAAACAGGGTTGTGGCTAACTAGCCGCTGCAAGATGAAGTTTTAAATGTTTGAATTTAAACTGTTTTATGATACCGTATGACTGAGTGCTGCATACAGAAATTACAGATGTAGCTCACTAGGGAATATTGTGAGACTTTGTAAATGAATGTGCTGTAACAGCTTACTTACTAATTATATTTTAATAAACTTGTTATGGTGTAATGTTACAGTCAATGTAACAGTTCAACAACATTCATTGTCGTTGAGTAGACAAATTTTTCGAACAAATGAAGTAAAAGATTAGCAACTTCCTTCAAAATGATTCAAATTGTGATTGATCGTGTGTTACGCAATTATTGCAGGTCTTCCAGCAAAAACTGTCAATTCACGTCGGCTGATCTCATTTTCTATCAGTAAAAATGTTATATGAATTATTCAGGTTACCAATTATAAGTATATTCGGTAGATTTAAGACAGGAAGTTGAAATTTTCCCATAAATGTTTGTACTTGTAATAAATAAATAGTTATTTATAAGTCGCAACACATGAGACATTTATTACAGATGGTGGCAGCAATTCTCCACACATTACGACTTACGAGTCTCACGGCTGCACCAAATATGTATCCAGTTCAGCAAATGTCGGCAACGGGTGCCCGGTTAGTGTTATCTAGGATACGTTTATTTAGTTTGCCCAAAATCTCCGTTACCGTCACTATGGAGTCCGTACACTTCCATTGCTCATTATATTAGATTTCCACAAAGAGCTGCAGGTAATAAGGAAATAATAACATAAGTAAGACATTCTATGACGTCTTCTTTGACAATTTTGAAAATGTTAGTTGACATCAGAGGGCCAATTCTCTAAAAACGTTCACATTCAAATCGCAATCTGTCAAACTTGTCAAAAATGTTGGTAAATTGATGGTTTTTTTCACAGATTGCGAAAGAGATGCGAATGTCAACGTTCTTAAAATCAAGGGAATTGTCCCGCAGATTATTGACTTGAAACACAATCACACCTGTTTGTTGTTTATAATCACAAGATGTCGATTCACCGCGGGTCATTCTCAAAATGGCTACCATCTCATTAGGCGACAAGGCGGTATGAATGGTGGATCAAAGGGATGCTCACGTGAAGTCGCCACTTTAGGCTCGAGTGGTCGTTACCCACCCGAGCGCACTCTTTTACTTTGACTCCCTTTTTAGCATTCTTCATTTTGAAAAACGCAAAATTGATTACGTAGAGTTGAGATCTATTAAAACTCATTTAGATGTTCAAACAAGGTTCAGGCCTACTCGTTTTTAAACACTTACGGAATTGAAGAGTAGGTACCTGCCTATTTAATTGGCTACTTGACCTACACACGTTTTCAAAATACGAGGTCTACGTCAGATTATTTGAAAATGTAATAAACATTTACTTGCAGTGTTCATGTATAACTTGAGCATCATATCCGAGCTCACGTGCAAACTTAGCCATCAGGTAACGAGATCGGAGGCGGCGTATTTGAGTGTAGTTGCGTCGCTCCGTTTGTTGTTTCATTCACTCTAATAATTGCCAACTGCTACTAATAATGAGTGTTGTATTCATTGCTTCTTTGATTTGTTCATTAGCTTTTTATGATCCAATACTGTCATTTGTTTGTGATCAACGAGTTGTTGTGTATGATTTTATATGGTTTATTTTATGTCTACCAATTTCACGAGGCCTAATGGGTTATGTAAAGTGGTATAATTTTTTTTTTTTCTAAAAATTTTGGTATAGTAACTTATTATCGTAATAAACATAAATAACTGACACTCAAAAAATCCGTTCAGAGAAACTGTAGATCCAAAAATTTCTGAAATCACAACCAGTTTATTAAAGGAGCGTTACCACAAAATATTAGATTTAATTTAATTTAAAAATCCTACGTCAAATTGAGAAACTCCTTATTGCGCACGTGATAAGGAAAAGGTTAGTCAGTTGTAAAGATAAGAAAATTTAATTTTGAAAAGTGTGCCTCTAAGCATTTTTTTATAAAATCATGTCGTGAAACTGAAAATGGTTATTATCTTGGCTTCTAATCTTGTTTTTCGATATGGGATTATTAACCTCGAAGCTATTGTACTTCAAGACAAGGAATTTGTATTTTGTATAGAGATAGTACTGTTGAAACATCTTGAAATTGCAATTACAGCTGGAGAGTGAATATCGACAATGAGCCGAGCCGGAATAAATGCCACAGACAGGCTGTTTTCTTGGGATGGTCGTTGGTAACTTTTAGGATGTCTGATCGTGCAGCCGAGGGACTCATAAAATGAGATTGGCTCAATCGACGACGGTTTATTGACTTATTAAATCGATCTTTGGCTCGAATACTTGCTGAGAATCGTGTGCAGGGATTTCAATTTTGTGTATAAGTATCCGCGCTAGAAGATTTTACGTGTTTCTGTATTTATTATTTGCGTTCTTATTTGAAACATTGTAGGTATTTCTATTTTGCATATTCAATGAACGTATTTCGTTAACCGAAGTGAAGGCATGTTCCGATAATATCGGAATATTGGTACGGGGTGTGCTTATTTCAGTATGCACACATCCTGTTCATAATAAAATGAGTGGTTTTTCGGTACAGCATCGGCCCTAGTCTCCTAAAAGCAACATAACTTTTTAACGGCAAAGCTTAAAATTGCTTCCAGAATTTTAACCGGGCTCTCGGCCGTGATCCGGCAATTTTTCTGTTATATCCGGACGGGAGACGTCCAGCCGGTCCAGCGGCCCGTGGTATGGTAGCACATTATTAATTACGATCTGCCCAAACGTTTAATATTTTACTGGAGTGCAGGATCGCCCTCAACCGCTCCAGCTTTAAGCCCCACTTAATTCCCCATATTTCGGCATTTCCAACGTTTATACGTCACAGAAACATACTTTTATTTTTTGTACGATTACAGTACGTTTAGCGTTAGTGGCATACATTAACATAGGTTTAAGCTGACATGGATGATGTATTCTGAATTTTGGGGTAATTAGTCATTTGCATTAGTTAGCTCATGCATGACTCAAGGATAGAGTTTACTTTCTTTGACATTATACTTTAATGCTTTGAGCACTAGTCGTGTATCTATTTAGAAGTAAGGCGTATTTAAATTTCCGGCACAAAGAGCCAAGCATACAGATTTTCTCTCTATAAAAACATAGATTTTCCTCTACCCAATTTTGCTTATAGGATTATTCAAACAGGCTGATTCCCTACTACGTTAATCTTTATAGTACCAAGTACTGTACGAGAAAGAAATATACTAATACGCAAAAGAATAGTTTGCATAGCATCGATCTAACTGGAACGCTCTCGAATGCAATATCCGCTTTTAAACGAGTTTTTGGTTGAAAAAACTATTCGGTCTAGTTCAGGTAAACGTTAGAAACGAAATACGATACGATTCGTTTAACTACTATTATTCGGAAAACTGAAATATGTAAACGTGTCGGTTTGTTCAAGTTTGATGTACCTTCCTTTTAGAACGAATTCAAACCTATTTCTAAGTTACTATTCTGATAAAAATCATTGCAAATGGTTTATTACTCCGGGATATAACTACCTCAGAAAGCCTATATAAGCCTACCTAATTCTACATACATAGGTCGTAACAATATTTTTGAGCGATTAGAATGTGTCGGAAGAGTGTGACATTTTATGTTTACTGCTCATCCCTAAGGGAGTTTGCGTGAAGTTATAAATGAACCAGAAGGCGTCCACGTTTTCAGTTTATTTGACCCTCGTCACTGCGGCAGTCAACATTTTAATGTTTGAATCTAAACGAACTCATGTTTTACTTATCGCACCTTCCGGGTCTTAATATTTGAAGAACAGCTTTTTTCTGACACACTTTTGAATGTCTGAAGTTTAATTTGGCTCAAGAGATTACAGGAAAGCAGATGTAATTGAAACAGTTCTTAATGGGCTAGATGCGATTAGTACAGTACAAACAACTTATGTTAATTTTCTGGTAATCCGCTTATAATGCATTCATTATAACAATTACTATTGTTAATGGTTATGAATTAGTATTCATTTTTTGCAATTTAAATATGATATTATATTCTACGAATTATACACGCGACTTTAGTTATAACATAACATAACATATCGTCACGCCTTGCTTTCCCCGAAGGGTTTGAGCAGAGGTGTACTTATACTACCCACATAGGGGGCGAGCCTATTGCCATCAACCCGCCACGAATCCAAGACACCGGGCTGCTACTGAGACATTAAATTATTACACTTTAGTTATGCTCCTAATTAATGTTGTAATGATGTAGATACACACTTATTATAAGTAATTCCATGTGCAAGTTCTGTTTCAGATTTAAACTCAAAACTCAAACTCAAATTACAGGCACTTTTGAATTGTAAACGGGTCGGTAAAGATCTTTCATATCCTAAATATATTTTTAGTTGTTTGACCATCTTCAAAAAGAAACATAAAACTTGAAAGACTAGTTTATCTCACAAAATATGAAAGATAAAATTGTAACACTGTTTTTCTTTTCTCCATTTCAAGATATTCAACTGTGTTTAAAAAGTATATTTTTGCATTTTTATTCGCACTGCCTGTAAATTTAAATTACTTGTGAAAGCTGCTTTTTATTCAATCGAAGTGGCTCTATGGAAGACTATGCAGTTTTTGTCGTCTATCGGAACATTCGCAGCACTGAGGAAAATTGAAAAACGCTGCACAATACTTACTGCTCTGAATTTTGTTATATCAACATTGTCGGCGCATCACCTATGCGCGTGATTCACTGCGGAGCAAGCGTTGGGTCTCGGGCTACCGGGAATGAACGCTGCGCGCACGCCACATTACGCAGCTCACAGACGCTTTCCACTACGGGCATTTATTCGTAATGTCCTCCATACGATGTTCATGTAAATTGTGGTATTACACCTATTTCAATATCCTTGCTTGTGTTAGAACCTCCTGTGGCCGGCGAAGGTCAATACAATCGGATCATTTTACTCTTCGCACTAAGTCACCGAAATTGTATTGGCTTCAAATTTACTAGCATCGTGTAAACAGCACTAGCTTGTGTCAAGCCAGGACAGGAAGTGAGTTAATTTTGAATTAATAATGTTAGTATGATTAGAATGGATTAAAAACGCATAACATTTTAAAAATTCGTTTTTCTAATATATCTTGAGTAAATTCAATTTTTTTTTGTTAATCAATTCTTTGCTCACCTTACAGCAACCTTAAATTCACGTTTTACCAAGAAAAAGTCATATAATCAGGTATATATTGTGGCAGGTAAGTAAGGCTTCAGTTTAGAACCAGACGGACGACGTCATTAAAATCACGCAATCACCAACTTCAAAGAAAAAGTTAAACAGAAGACCTATAGAAAAATTCATGTTAAACCCGAAGTATAGGTATATATTATTATGCCTGTTTTCCCCGAAAAAAATAGCCCGAGGTGTATCTATTCGGTGACTGGTAATTAGTGAACGATACTTAAACACGTGACTTTACTCATCATTATGAACAACCCCTGAAATCGCGAAATAAAAACCTGCTCCCTACATTTTGACGAGTTATGCGAACATAAATGTAGGGAACAGCTGGTTATTTTTAAGCATTCGGTATACATAGTAACCTATACCAACGTCTACAACTCAAAGTCACAAAGTTATGATGAAGGTTATAAAAATTTAAGACATGAAAAGATTCGACATATCATAACGAATTCTTTGATAGTTGATCAATCCAAAGTTTTAACAGGTGTCGATCTTTTCGCACTGAATAATTGAGACGTGTCCGAAGAGAGACACGAACACGATCGACCTTCTAAATACGACGCTAAGCTTGTGTTAATATATTTATTACTTTGAAACTTCTATCTAAATCTGATAGTTGGAATTGACAGTTGAATGTGGTGCTAGATGTATTTCAGTTAATAGATAACCACAAGTTCGTATTTACTTTGTCAGTTTCAATAGGTAAACGACATTCTGGTGCGTGTGTGGAAAAATACAGTGACCGATTTTCTTTTATTGTAGTTTCTTTTGGCTTGAAATATATTTTCAAATTGCTGCCCTTTTAATGCAGCAATATCTGTAGTTCTAATGAGAGTTCCTTTTCAAAGTTTATTTTAGATTTTCTCTTGTAAAATGCTAGATGAACTACACTCCTTTAAACACTAAAGCGCCGTGCTACTTGTATTGAATTTTTAACCGACTGAACTAATTGAAATGAGCAGCGATATTTCAGGATTCGTACGCGGGGCTACATCCAAAAGCCAATTCTATTTTTTATGTGACCCAACTCGAATAAATCTCTAAGAAAACAGCTTATATAGAATATATTTTCCTCCGTGCCCGGGGGGCTTAAGGTTTTAACAAAACCAAGTTAGAATGATTTGTACTAACCCTGTAAGTAAAGGTGGCTCGACATGGCGTTATTTAATAAAGAAAGGAAATGACGTAATCGCCAAAGTAGATAACGTTAATTGCTAATGAACTTTTACAAGAAGATACTTAAGTATCGGAAGGGTACCGTTTACAGCCTCATTGGTGTTTCTCTTGACGTGTGATCGTAAATTTTTTACGTCACGATTGAATGGTCCGCCCTTAACTAAAACAGGGAATAAACTTTCATGATTCCAGTTTATGGTACCATTCGTGTTCATTTTATAAATGATGTGCTTTAGTATTATATTTTATAAATGATGCCCTTTATCTCTTGTCTTTTTTTTAACTCATTTTTTTCTCGATTCATTCAGACTGATAACGATTTATATTTGCTTTTAATGAGTTTTAGACACAGTTGTGTTTTATATTGTATCTTTCCGATCGATCTTCTGTTAAGATTTCCGTAATGTCTGTCATTTGTAGATGGGTGGGCCGTTCAACGTAACATTTTACCAGATGTTTGGCAGAAAAAGGCAGATATCACGTCTTCGGTTTATTGCACGTTCGTTACGTCGCTCATTCTTCGTGACCCGGTATTTCGATATACGTGTCCGATGGGCGATGGATACTGGAAAGTCAGTCGGTCGGTCGGTCAAATCGGACTCAACATATTGGGGAAACGATAGTCAAAATGAAATACGAATCCAGGCCTAAACAAGTATTTGTAATGACAAATACTTGTTTAATCAAAAACATTATTTGGATTAAAACTACTGCGGTAAATAAAGCGTCTAACCACTGTATTACTAACTGCTATACCTATTGTAACACTGCCCAAGTGAAGCTAATACGATGATAACACGATTGACCCGGCACCACAGCCCGGTACTAAACTATTCGGTAGGTGGCCCAGCCGATCAAAGGGCGTAAGATCACACTTTATATCTATACATATATACAAATAAATATTATTGAAGTGTCTGTTTGTAATGTTGTCAAAATAAATGCATATACGAAAGTAAATACGGTACTTATAAAAAATAAAATATTGTCTATCAGTATGTTTGTTTCGGCTAATATCCGAAACAGCTGGTTCGACGGGACTTTCGTTTTCTTTCACAGATAGCTGATGTTATAATTTATTTTAGGAAAATAATTAGGGTCCACGCGGGCGAGGTCGCGGCCAGCAGCTAGTCTGAATATATAACTCTTCAGATAATTGAAAGAAAAGAAAAAAAATCTACAGCCTAATTTAAACAAAAACACAGTAGGTAAGTACGAAAAAAACGACAGTCAAAAAGATTTATCATTAAAATAAATCCAAGACACGCAGATTTTAATTGACGTTTCGACCATGTATTTTTCGATAGATGTCAAAATGTCGATTAAATCTGATATATTCACCCGACGATAGCGTAGCGAAACGACTACGTGGGAGAAATTTTGAAAACTGGATGTGTGACATTCTTAAAATGCAAGACTGGTTGTTGTGACAAACAATATAATTTACAATAAAATAGACAGAAGTTATGTACATTATACAATCTATATCTATACATATTATAAATAAAAGTGGCAGTTCGTGTATGTCTGTGTGACCGCGTTGTTCTTCTTAACGATGACACGGATTTTGATACGGTTTTCACCTTAGAGAAATTCTTTCGGAAGGTTTATGTGTATAATACATTAATATTAAACTACTACTGTATTAAAACGACGACACGGTTGGCGCAGTGGCTGAGCGATGGTCTGCTGCACTACGTGTCGCGGGTTCGATCCCCGCACGGAACAAATATTTGTATGATCTGCAAGTAGTTGTTCCGGGTCTGGGTGTTAGTGTATGTGAGTTTCTATGTTTGTAAACGCACCCACGATACAGGAAGAAATTCTTAGTGTGGGGCAACAAAAAAAAAAAAAAAAAAAAAATACTTACGGTTAATTTTTAAGTTGTAAGACCGTGTGAAGCAGTGCGGTTTGCTAAGTATTGCTAGTGAAATAATAAAAAATAGTAAATATTCTGCCCAATTTGATGATTTTTCAATTTTGATATAGAGCGCCATACTTATAGGTACGGTATCTAATGATATACAAGGATTAAAAAAAAAAAAGTAATTATATATTCACTGAAATTCAAAAAAAAAAAATTGTATGTACGTACTCGTTGTTCCCACGAATCGCTTGATATTCTTACACGAAAATCTAACCTTTAAAAAAACCTTTTACTAAACATCAAAAACACAACGATGTGTGATGTTGTAAGGTTTTATTAGACAAAAAGAAGCCAATAAAATTGCCTTTGTAGGTACAACATTGAAAAGCTATACACGTTGAAAAGTAAATCTACAGTTTTTTTATTTTCTTTGGTCTCCTGAAAGCCCGTCTTTGCCCGGGCATAAAAGCTTGTTTTAAATATTGCCTCCCGATTTACCCTAGTAAAGCCTGCTTACACATATTACCCAACATGAGAATTACTTTAGGGAAATACATATTTTCTGGATCGGGGAATACTTTATGAAGCGGTGCGACATTAAATATACGCTTTTTATTATCTGTGTATGCAAATAGATACGATTATTGTTTTATTTATGGCGTTTAAAAACGTTTAAAATGATTTAGAGTAATTCTTCTTATATCAATGTTTCGCAGAAAAACTTTGCTATTAAATTAATTTAATTGGCTTAACGAACTGACTATCGAATAGTCAACAGTATTTACATAAATCTGTTGTCTGCGAGATTTTCATTGCTTTGCACGATTTTATTTGTAGTAGATATTTAATTTACTTAACTTTGATTATTATGGAAATCTTCAACTTGTATAAGATTTCCGACAAAGAACGAAAATAAAATATACTACTATAATGCAATACGATATATTATTATTATTATTATTTTTATGTGTTTACATGTCTCGGGACCATGAGGTCCCGGTCTTTTGGAAGGCGTACGAGGGGCCGAAGCCAACTCGCAGAGGCCCCTTAGACAGTTTCAAAAGGAATGAGGCACCAACCGACGATTATCCCTGTATGCACTATGCAAGTGCACCCAAGGATAACCCCCGGTTGGTGTAGGAGTATTGCAGGATAGGGAAACAAAGATATTAGATTATGGGTTTGCGTGGCTAAAGTGGACGGGTAACCTGGAACTATTGAAGGACTATGGCCCCTCCCTGATCAATGTTTTATATATACACGGATAAAATGGCAGGGGGTGACTTGCACACTCAATAATGGGCCCCCAAAAACGGTCGCTAGCACATAGTGACGTAGCGACAAGGGGGCAACACTTCCTGAGGTGCTTAAGAGGAGTGGAGAGGTATTCCACGGCTATCAGGACAATCCCGGAAGTACGGTCAAGATCCCTACCAGCATCTTACTGGAATATTTCCTTCCTCCGAGCACGTTTGCTCTTGCGAGTTTCTACTCAAGCCGGCCAATAAAGGCAAGAATGAGGTGGGAGCTCTGTTCCTCGTCAGTGTTCACTCTAGCCGGCCAATAAAGGCAAGCCAGAGATGAGGAACAAGACTTCTCCCGGGAGGTAGGGTCCGTGGGGTCGCTACTGCCCAACAGCTCGCCACATGCTGCCCTGCGGGTTTTTGTATCTCTCTTGGTCTGGCTCCTCATCCTAGACCTGTTCCGGCGAAGTAAACTCTGCCGGCACAGACCCAGAGTTCGGAGCGCGCAAGCCCCACCACGACGTCAACGTAGAGATACGGCGGTGGGGTATTATTATTATTATTATTTTTATGTGTTTACATGTCTCGGGACCATGAGGTCCCGGTCTTTTGGAAGGCGTACGAGGGGCCGAAGCCAACTCGCAGAGGCCCCTTATTATTATTATTTTTCTCTTTGTTCCTCTCAATTAGAGCACCTGCCATCTAATCTCTTCACCACCCTTGGTTGACTGGTAGAGAATACCTCAGGCATTAAGTCCGCCGTTGTACCTTTTTTAGTGCGAAAAGTTTAAATAAATAAAATAGATTTGTAACATTTTAGCTATTTCTGATCTTAAGACTTAGTAGGCAATAAAAACACTAAAACTTATCCTGGATAGGAATTCGTTATCCGTAAAGTTCAATACAAACAAAAATTTAATATAAAAGGCGTCGAATTGACGCCTACAAAGGGCGCGTTCGGACGGTTGTTCGTAGAGGCGAAAACAAATTAATTGCTATCGGTTACGTTCCGATGTCGTAATTGCTTTGTTCTCGCGCGAACTGATCGATCAAGTGAAAAAAATTAATTGAAATGCTTGACAAACCCATGGATGGCAGCAAAAAGTACCCTTTAATTGGTTTTAAATAATATTTCGGGATGTTCATCTGTTTCAACACTTTCAATATAAACTGTTGATGTTTCCGCGTCGAAAAACGGGAAAATTGGTATTGTTGCGATGGAGTTCGTTATCTACGTTGATTTCTACCTTGTACCCACTTTTGAAACGTAGGTACATGTTTTCGAATGGTTTGGTAAGTAATTGTTAAACTTTTATTCAAGACTAATTTATTTTGACAAATCTTAAATACAATAAACAAGCTAACACTAAAATATATATATTACGTACAAGTATCTTAAAAAAACATATTTTACCATAAAATATTTAATCATATGTCCCAATTCTTCAACTGTTAATTTAATCAAAATTACAGTTACCTACCGATTTACTTTCGAAGGCGTCAATTACTTTTCGTAAGGTGATAGTTTAGTCGAAATATCAAAAGTCAAACCAAAGTTACACGCTTTGAAGGTGATTTGAAGAAACTTCTCGGTTTTGGTTTCAGAAACTGATTTAACCGTTAATGCAATCACTCTGTTCAAGTTGTTTGAGCGTATACATACCCTATAGTCCTGTAGGTAGGTAGGTACATAAGTCTCCTGTGAATCGGGCATCAGTGCCCAGCGTCCAAATCTATAGCCGTGCTGTTTACTCTCCGTCCGGTCCACTTGGCGAATTTGTATAGTAGAGGATGACCGATTGGGCTTCATTCAACCGATATTATAACAGCAAATTATACCTAGTAACTAAATTGATTTTGATTTTTGTTCTAATTAAAACTATACTTATTCAGTAGTACACATACATTAATAAATAAAAAACATTCTAACGTAACTTAAACGATTAATTTTAATTAAATAGATCTACTTTTTTGTTTGTTTGATTTTGTAAGATATGTGGGATAAAAATAAGTTTCTATTAATTTATTACTATACCTGTTTCATATTTACTACTTTATTTTTAAGTCATTCGTCACAAACATGTGGTAGATACTAAAACGACGATACACTTTACCTACTTTGAGTTTATAATTTCATCACCACTGCTCTCAAAACGGTGAAGGAAAACATCGTGAGGAAACATGTCCTAGAACCAAAAACTCGAAGACATGTGACATCTACCAACCCGCACTGGGCCTACGTGGTAGATTACAGCCCAGTCCCTCTCGAAGAGAGAAGGCCTGTGTCCCAGCAGTGGGAACATGATAGGCAGATTATGCTGGACACATCCAGCATAATCAGCCTATCGTGTAGATGACATTAAACTGTTTTTTTTGCAGAATAAATATTTATTCTTTCTTTCTTTTCCTTTTATAATGAAATGCGTCGGTTATCGGGTTATGTTCTTAAATATCGAAAATGGTGCTTGCAAGTATTTATTTAAACATTTCTGAAAACGTGTTTCCTGAACTGTACAGTATGAATGGATCGGATATGTTATTGTTACCTACATGTATGCTTTTAATCAATCGGAGTGTCAAAACACAAAACATTTGGTAACAAAACAACTTTTGAAGGTATAACATTATTTTCAGGTTTCATATTGTGTAAAAATAAACTAAGGTTTCTCTTTATTTGCTTGTGCTACCTTTACTTTGATGTTAAATAAATATTTTAAAATATACATTAGAACAATTATAAAGGTAAAGGAAACCAATGTTAAGACTGAACATGAAATAACTTCACGCTTCCTATTCAGTGGTGACAGAGCAGTGGTGGCGCAGTGGTAACGGCCACAACTTACGAGTTTTCGAACCCCAAGCAGGCACTTTAGCTTGTGTAAATTATTTTATCACTACTGCTCTCAAAACGGTGAACGAAAAACATGAGCCCGTTTTGCTCATGTTTTTCGTGTCCTAGAACCAAAAATTCGAAGACACGTGACATCCGCCAACCCGCACTGGGCCCGCGTGGTGGATTACGGCCTACAGAGAGCCGAGCGTCTCACAGGAGGCCTGTGTCCCAGCAGTGGGAACATTATAGGCCGATTAGGCGCTTGTGCTTACGGTCTGTCTGTTGAGAAAGAAAGAAAAATTATTTGCCACGGAAACAAGTGCATACAAAATGAGTTAACTCGAATACCTAATGAAGAAAAAAAATAAACAAAATAGATCTACGAGCACAGAACAGAAATAGTCGGGAGCTGCACGTCGTGACTGTGACAAGAACACTTCCACTTAGCCTGATGCTGTGCTATGGGGATGGGGACCCACAGGAGTAGAGGACGACACTAACTGCAGGCTACCATAAGGAACTCCACATTAATGCACCTTTTCAGGCATAAAGGCACCTGTTGCGTGAACGCATTTGATGTTCCCCTAGTACATAACTCATTTTTATAAAATTTTACATAAAATCAAGCCCGTAATCCCCGAAGGATTAGGCAGAGGTGTGCAGAGGTGACCTATATATAGTATAACAAGATTTCGCCAGTTACCTATGTTTAAGTCCCATTTAACAGCGAGCCTATTGCCATGAACCGGGCACAAATCTAGAATTCTATACTTCGGGATGGAACTGAGAAATTCCTAATGGACAAACCCAATAACACTAAGTCCAACCTTTTTTTTTTTTTTTTTGTGTGTGGGAAATCATCCAATGACTTCTCCCGCTCTGGGCGGAGCGGAAGGGCGTGTCAGACTTTTACTGACTAAAACCCACCCGTGTTCCTTCAGTTGCCTGTTGCCAAGGTCCCGGTATCCCTTTCGGACTAACCCGCAACCCTGGCAGGCATCGGTCCTAGCGGACCCCGCCAATTGTGCTGACATCTCTTTGAGGCGCGCGTGGAACACGACGCGCCATCGACCCGGGCCTGGTCCTAATCGGACGGCGAGCTACCCATTGCTCGCCGTCCGCAAGCCCGCGCCTATGGTGGCCGGGAATCCGCCTGGGATTCCCGACGCCCAGGGCGTCTCCAACGGCGGCGGTTAGGGGCGTGAGGGCGCAAACTTTGCCTCTCCCTCACGCGTTCCGCCTCCTCCTTCGCGAGCACTATGTCCAACCTAGGAATCAAACCCAGGACCACATACCCAACAATAACATTTGTGACCACTAGACCAGCGAGAAAGTTAAGTTGAAACAGTTAGTAACTTAGAAATGTTCGTTTGATTGATTGCTCTGTGATAAATTAAAATAACTACTTTAGTATACCTATGATAATGGAGCCAGGCATATTCTTTACCAAACTATGTATGTAATATGTATTCTACTGAGTCGTATATCTAGTTATGTACATAAGCCATTGCTTACTTACGCAAATCGCTCGTTGAATATGCAACACCTAGTTTAGGAGCTCAGTAAGCATGTGCTTAGACTATTAAGTTCCTACATCTCGGGGGAATTATTTTATTCTATCCCCTTTAATCCCTTCAATGGATGACACAGTTTACGCTGATATGAAACAATTATCGGGGTTCGAATATTGTTTCTACAGCATGTTTCAGAAAGGTGTTGTTATATTTAAGCGTGTGGTACCTACAGACCATCAAACTGAAAAATTTTGGGAAAAACATTTTAATCGCGAAAAAATTATCTACTGTCCCATACAAAACTTAACGTACTCGACCCAAATGTATGGCTGATTATTTTTTCTGTGTATGAAATTATGAACACAGATTTACTGTCGTTTCCATTTGACGATATCGGAATGTAGAATGTTTACAAATTTTGAGCTGCTACTGAAAGCCTTTTTCTTATGCATTACTGGAGATTCGAGTAATTATAAATAGTTAGTACTTATACATAGCCTACACATATATTCATATCAATCCCCGGGTGTAAAAGCCCGGAAATATAACAACACCAGTCTATTGATATTACTCGAATATTGCACCAATAACAAATTGTGCTCAAATATTGTAACATATTCCAATTGTAGCAGCTTGTTAGTCCGGTAGCAACAACTGGAGCGACATGATGTGCAATTGATCGTCGAAAGGTTCCATTTGAAACATTCCTTTAATATTTTACTTGGATTTGACGTAATTGGTATTCTCTTTGAAGTGATCTCATGAGACTCGATTCGTATCCTCAAAGTTTCGTCTCCACAAACTATTATGATCAAGACTTCAGTTCGGTTTCAATATGGGAACAACATTAATATTGCAGCAAGTTGTACACAAACTGCTTCGGAGTGTACACGTAGTGTGTAAGTGCAGTTTCATATAGGAAGGTTTCTTGGTGAGGGGCGCGGGGGGTGGTACGGAAAATCCAATTAGTTGGATAAACATGCGATTAAACTACACACTTGAGATAAGCTCTATTTACTTATCGAAGATGGTACACCCTGATAATTTGAGATATCACGTAAATTGTTTGTTGTATTATTATTATGACCGCGAGATTAGTTAAGAAGTGTTCCGTGCGTGTGTTAAACGATTTATAGAGCGGTTCTTGTCAAAGATCTTACGGGATCTTAATACGATGCCTCTTAGTGAGATATAGGTTTATTATCACACTTTTGCGTCTCTTTCCGGAATAAAGAAGACGCAATTTGTAAACGGGATAGTTGAAGAACTTTTCAAATAAATAACTGCGTGTCTCCCAACAAAACGAACGTCTTCCTTATATCGGATATCCGACCAAATTCTCATATTATTCTTGTTCTCGGCTATACCCGCATGGAATGTAAGACCCTCGTCAGGTTTTACCAAGATGTAATTCAATCTAGGCCTCGCCATCAATCTGTGAGTTCTCACGCATATATTTCTGTTGATTTGACAAATGAGAAGGGTGTGCTCGAGGTGGATGAGCCTCAGACGTCTCGGGGCCGTAAAAATTACCTATTGGTTTATGACTTTCGATATTGAATGTCAATGGTGATTACCATTGCTAGTGTATTTTAGTAACAACTATTTTATTTTTACTGAGGAGTCAGAGTGACAATGTCTTAATAAGTCTCTGACATATAGTTGGGTAACATAGTAACCCTACTCTGGTAAGGTGGGATACTTTTTCATAATTTTCGGGACCAAAAAGCGCCATCTTAAAGCGCATCGTTTAGTATTTTTAATGAGATGTCGACATAGTGAGTTCCAGTTTTTTAATTAACATTTTTTATCATGGATATCATTTAGATCGCAATTTGGCTCAGGAACTTACGAAGTCCCTGAATCAAATTCATTTTATAAGACATTGAGAACTTTTAGTGTGCAGGCGAAGACTGAACAAAACATAATTATATTGTGGTTCAACTGACCTCCTTTGCAAGTTCTTGAAGTCCTTTGACAAAATGGTGTAGTATAAAATAGTTTGTACACTACAATGGACTGCCAGCCTGGCTGCAAAATGAAATTTTATCGCATCCATCAATTTAAGTTTTCAATTCTCAATATGGTTTTTGAACAGTCGTGTAACAGTTTTTTTTTTCTAATTTTAGATAAACCTTTTCCTTCACTTTTGATGATTTTAAAGGCAGATAATCAAGCGTTCATCTAAGTGATTACCTCAAAGTCATCCTGACCACTAATAACAACATATGGCGATCCGTCTACAAAGCGTAATGATTACGGTAATATCTACAATCTACATATATTACTGTTAATTACAAAGCGGTGTTCATTTAACAGTGATGTGATGATGAGACTAAAAACATCATTAAACATATAAAAAGTATCGACATCTTAAAATGTGTCCAAACATACATATCAAAATATAATTAATTGCTAAGCGTTTTAAAACAGAGAGAAAAAAGCTTCGAATCGTATTTTATATGCTTTTTGGATAGATAGGTACTGTATATAATAATTTTACTGAGATAACATCTCTGGCTGTGCGTTCGTATGTGCGCTACTGAGTTGAGAAGTGGTGGTCAAGCAAGCCTATAAAGCCTTTATCGTATGTATGATATCCTAGGGATGTTCCTTGTTACCTAAATCGATCAACATATTATATGTTATTGAAAATCTTTCAGTAATCATTGTTTGCTAGTTTTTAGGGTGGTTTAAACTGGTTTTGATATCTTTTCACTTCTTTGAATCTGTGTTTAACTTCCAACAAAACTTGTAACAGACTTTTCACTTAGTGCACGCAGTCCAAATACGCGTAATAACTTCAAACAGTTGCACCCTGAGTTCATAACCACCCCTGGTCGTAAATTACGCAGCTCGCCCTCATTACGGCGGCCGCCCATCCGTGGATGATACGTGGGGTGAAGAGCCCTCACATTCCCTAACTGTCTATATCCTGCACGTAGGTAACCGCGTTATGAGTGTTGCACGCTGCACGCGGGTCGCGCAGTTAGCACTCGGACCCCTCTCCGAGTACGAACTACGACGGCGCCTCTTGCCATCAATGTTTTATGTTTTAATATTGTTAATGGAGATACTCTTCTGATAGAAATGTCTTTTAATAATCAAGTTTCATAAATAAGATGATGCAGCATTGATTAATGATGGTACATATATTTCTTGTTTTCAATCACAGCTCTTTATTCTAATGGCGTATCCGAAGTTTGAAAATTTTGCACTTCAATAAAATTTCAGTACAGAAAACTTTGTCCGAGTCGATACAATTCTTGGAGCTGAAACTGGAAGCGAATAAGATGAAGTTACTCGAGTGACTTGAGAAAATTATGCAATACGTAACCGTTAGCTAGCCAAAGAGATGCAATTTACGAACATGAAAATATATTTCAGTAATGCTCTTATAATAAAATAAATGAGGTTGTTGAGGTTTTATTTTTAAGATTTGACAAAACAACAACTAGTGTGTCATACGTTTCTTATGTTAGTTACATAGATCTTTATATAATTTACTAGCTGATGCCTGTGGCTTCGCCCGCGTGGATGTTGGTTATCCTACTAATATTATAAATGTGAATGTTTGTGTGTTTGTTACTCAATCACGCAAAAACGGCTGAATGGATTTGTATGTAATTTGGCAAACAGATAGTTTATAACCTGGATTAACACATAGGATACTTTTTATCCCGATATTCCCACGGGATCGAGACTTACGCGGGTGAAACCGCGGGGCACAGCTAGTTATATAATAAATCCTTCCTCGAGAACCATTCTATCCATTGGTGAAAACAGCATTGGTGCAGTAGTTTTTGAGTTTAACGCGAACAGATAGACAGGCGGACAGACGCGGCGGAGGACTTTGTTTTATAATATGTAGTGATGTATGTAAATATATCTTGAGACAAACATTGAGAGCAACACTATCGGTACACCTTTGCTTAACCTTTAGGGGAAAACAGGCGAGATGTTATGTATATATTATGTTAATACTTACCTACGTTTTTAAAACCGTTCCATAGCGAAAAAAGTGCTATAAGACTACAAAATAACGATATTACTTACTCATTAAAAAATAATATTTGCTATTTCATAATGGATTACAAAGTCAAGAGCAAATAATTAGAATAAGTCAAGAGCAAGTAATCTATCGATGTATTAGAATGTCTTGATTAATGAAAATAAATAGAATAATTTATAGATTTTCCTAAGTGATTAGGTATACAGTAGACACCCCTCTTGCACATTGATATTAATTGTTAATCTAGATGTTGGTTAAAGTAAAAAGTGCTACCCCTCGTGACTTGACCCCTTAAGTTTGAGTTTAGATAAATCCTCCCTCGATGGAACATAAATATCATCTTGGAAACATGTTTCTATTTTCAGTCAATCTACCTACCAAGCCTTTTCCCAACGATGTTGGGGTCGGCTTCCAGTCTCACAAGATGCAGCTGAATACAAGTATTTTACATAGAGCAACTGTCTATCTGAAACTCCACAACCTAGTAACTGGGTAATAGGATTCCTCTTGGTACGACTGGTTCTCAGACTTTCGGCCTCTGACGACATGTAAAAATTGTCAAAGATCCACGAATGACAGCCGCGACCAACGGCTTAACGTGCTTTCCGAGGCATGAGTCTTGGAATGTAAAGATCACCCATACACAGACCAAGCGTTGCTTAACCTGATCGAACGACCCACGCGCCTGGTATTATTTAGCCACGAAATCTATTTTCAGTGATAGTGTAAATTGTGCGTCTGTTAGTCTGTCAATCAGAGACTTTGTGTATCTGTGGCTGTGAGAGTGTGGCTTCTCTCTAATTTTATCCGTAACAGTGCGTGATTAATTTTTACATTATGAAATCTCATACTATTACCAAAAAACAGAAAGTGTTAACCGTAGCTCTAGCGTTTTAAGCAGTCGTTAAATCAGTATTATTTACATGGGTTCCAAACTACGCGGTACGGAGCGTGCTTCAAACCCAGCCTAATATGTTATTACGTGAAATAAAACGTGCCACAACGGTCCCGACTGTGAGTCGACCATATCGTTACCGTCCTACTTGCCTTATCGACGTCTGCATGAGCACGGAGCCTTAATTAAAATATACGACCGCCATTTAAGAATAATTTCGAGTGGAGCCGATATTCTTTCGTCCCTAAATAGAAATTTATACGAATTATTTCATTGAAATTTATTGGGACGGGCTTGTTAGAATGTTAATAGTGCACTTGTAAGATAATGTTTATGTTTATAGGCTCTCTGAGAAAATCGCTTTTGAATATCTACTCAATTGAAATAAATAACGCAACCTTATTATTTTTAACCGTCTCTGTTGTTCAGCGAGTGCAACTCCCACGCAGTGACGAAAGTCATTGGAATAGCTAGATGATACCTACATGATTGATTCCTTAACTGATTAATTACTTTATGCAGACAGTTTCTATAGGTACACTTTTGCCTAACCCTCCGAGGATTACAGGCGTGATATTATGTTATGTTTCTGTTCATACAGTAAAATTATGAATAGGTACGTCTGCTATCGGATACGATATACGACGTAAAAATATCCGAATTACCGTGAACTCCTTAAAGTTGTACTTCCAATTCCGACTTGCATCAACTTAAGTTACTAAAAGCCGTGAAAGGATTGGCGCTGCAACTTAGTTTATTTGAATAACAGAATAACTTTGATATCAAGTAATACTTAAGCTGGCATTTTATTTGAGGAAAAAGTGAGGAAACTGGGCAAAGCAACGCGAGAATGGTCAATCGGATAACCGTTAAGCGCCCTGCGAATGAATAGAAACATGTTTGGCAAACATTGTTGGCCATAACATTGAATAAACAATTGTCGCTCTGCACGAATGTTGGCTCTTGTAAACCTTCACTAATGACGTTTGCTGGACGTGAAAATGTGCTTAAGAACTGCAGTTAAAATCCATTCACGTGAGTGAGGAATCAAGTTTCAATCTCAAGATACAGTTTTATCTAAAAACAAGAACCTGCTTTGATTGGATACATAACAGGACTGAAATGGGCATTTCTACATATAGTCATCTATTGCTTACCAGTTATTAGAATAAAATGTTTTACAAGTTACAGATTTTGTTACAAAGGGGTTACCCAGTAACTGGGTTGTTAATGTCAGATAGGCAGTCGCTCTAAGTGAATTTTGGTGTTCAGCTGCTTCCGGTTAAACTAGAAGCCGACCCCAACATAGTTGAGAAAAGGCGAGGCAGATGATGCGACACCCATTGCTTAGTACCAGTGCTAAGTGCTGCAACTCGTATATTATTTTACAATACCCATCCCTAAAAATCTTCCCGGTACCCAGCACCGTGGAAGTTCCTCGCCAGAGATGTAGCACTTACCTAAACACCTACCTATATATAATTACGTAAAACGTTTTAGATCCCATCACTAGTAAAGGTATTTTTTTCGTAAACTGTCAGCGCCGGTCCCAAGAGTAATTCCGATAATGTTCTCAAGTGTCACTTAGATTCACACGCTATTGTACTTAAGTACAAGTATAAACTATTTCTTAGAAAAACGGTTTTTCTTAACTTTTTTATTCCTAATGTCTTGCGCATATTTTCTGTTGACGTCTTTTCTACAATATTATTAAGAATTTATGGTTAAGTAAGGTAAGTTTTTGATTTATGGTAAATATTTAAATATCACATTTTATATTATATAAAGAAAGAACACAGCGGTATGGCCGCTTCAAAAAAATTTGCAAATCCATTTTCTCGTTCTAGTGATGCTGCTACCTTTGCTCTCTGGCCTTGAGGTATGAAGCTGAAGACGTCAATCAACTCAGCCTATCGCAGTCCAGTGCTGGACATAAGGCCGTTCCCAAGTTTCGCCTCAACAATCTGGTGTCCACCTTCCAGTTTCAAGAGGTACGTACTGCAGCCTGAAATAATAAAAGGAATAAGTAAATTGAAATGTTTTTTATTGAACCAAAATAAAAAATCCTGTTATCTAATAATTAAAGGAGTATATAGATAGTGCACGAGAATAGCCGCAACATGTACAAATTGGACATTTGATGATTGTCACGTTCACTGGCGTATTGGAGAGTGGACTCTGAAATATTAAACCGATGCAAAGTAAATCCAATAATAACGTGATGATGGTTTGTATCTCTAAGTTTTATGTTGCGTAATTTGAATGATTTTGCAAACTTTTGTATAGAATCAATTTTTTCTAACTGAACAGACAGCTGTGCTGCTGGGGAGTTTGTTGCGCCACTTCTTCTTCCCAGCTAAAGCACTAGGAAGTGGTGAAGGGTGGGCGTTTTGGGGGACTGTCTTATGTAATTTTAATGTTAGAATAGTGCTGATTCTCAGCCTAGTTTGAATAAATGACTTTTGATTTTGATTTTTTTTAAGGGAACATATTTGAGAACTGATTTGCATAATTATAACATTTTCGATTACTTTCAAGTTTCACAGTTTGTTCGTTATATTTCTTCAATACTCCTGAAACAATGCGTGCTTAAAAGTCACGTGTCGCCTGGCCTTGTAGCTCGTAGCCACGTAGCGCTGTGCGTAGCCGCGCGTGCTACGAAATACTTACAGATTCGTAGCGGTTTTACCAAACTTTTTATTGCTTAATACTTGCGGTCAAAATAGCATTAGACGGGGTTGATACGTAAATTGTGATTTAGTATTATTATTTAAATTCTTACGTTTACGTGTAGGCACTCTCTTAGCAAGCGTCTAACTTAACACCGAATTTCGATATTCGTATTCGTAATACCTATACTGTACGAATGTCACGCTGAGACGTTTCAAATAAGGAATGTGTTCGACAGCGCTGTCACGTTCAGATGGCGTGTTCGGGTGCAATTTGCTAGGTCGCACCGCCTACTGTAATAACGACTTCCGTACCCCGTCGTGGCGCCTCCTCAAATTGGTCGCTTATCACCAATCTATGGTGTAGAGTAGAATACCAGTTGGGCCGGTCGCAATTTGTCAACAGCGCGCGTCAGTTAGTTGTTTCTCGTTTACAAATTGCCATATGGTCGAAGTTGTTTGGATGATCGATTTTATCAAGATTAACATGGTTTTCGAAATGTGGTTTTGTTTATGTGCTAATTACAGGGTTACTTTCACGTATTCGTTTCTATCACACTCGACGTGTACGCCAATGATTTAAGAAGTTCGACACAAATTATTACCTCAACGCTAAGTATTCACGAGTTACGACTGGCGCTGAAAACTTTGGTATATTTCTCAGGAGTATGTTCCAACTTACTGGTTTATTGCTTCCCGAGATATTATTTCAAAGAACTCTCGGAATTTATTCCGCACATTCGTCTAGGAAAGGTAATCCCAGAGGTTCTTATTCGGCTACTTAGTTCAAACAGTAGTCACATGTGGATATCAAACCATCTCTTTGTACATATTTAAACGTGGTATCGGACGCTTATTTTCCGCATAGATGAAAATATTCACTAAAATAAAATAAAAACATTTTTACAAAAAAGTCAACCTACTTTATACAAAAACACTAAAAAGTGAAAAATAACTTTGATCTTGGAAATCGGTGGCAAAAAACGAAAATTCAAAACCAAAGACAGGTTTTTATTTTTCACTTGCTAATAACAGTGACGGGAACTTGAAAGATCATCCACATAGGCTAAGTGGGAAAAATATGTATTATTGAAACAAACTCAAAAACTACGCAAGCAAAGTTACTATTTATATGGGACCACCTCTGAAGCATGACCTACCAAACAAAAAAATAATAATCAAAATGAATTCATAATTGGCGGAGTAATCGCGCAACAAACACACAAAAAAAAAAGAAAACATACAGTCAAATTGAAAACCTCCTCCTTTTTGAAGTAGGTTAATAAAATAGCCTACAACGAATTAAAGGAAGTCGAAAATAAATTAAAATGGAGTTGAGTAAAGCTGCGGTTTGAGAAATATATTCATGGCCGTCATGACCTGAGAGTGAAATGAGTGTGCGAAAATATTTGGTCCTCCTGCCAGTCACTGCTGTTATCAATCATAATGCGCGATAGGCTGGAGTGCTCAGCCCTATCTATACCTATAGAGAGATTGTTTTTTTTACTGAAAACCATTGAAATGTTTTGTTACGGCATAATTTCATGATACGATATCTCCATTTAGCTCAGACTGCATATTGTAATATTTTGCTTTTGTTTTTTATTAGGGTTCTGTACCCGAAGGGTGCTAAGCGGAACTCTATTATTGAGCCTCCCCTGTCCGTCTGTCCGTCCGTCTGTCTATTAGCGGGCAGTATCTCATGAACCTAGACTTGCACTTCGCCAGTTTTTTATACCAATTTTGTTTCCAAATCTACATCTCTTGTAATTGTTAGAAAAAATGTCGCAGTTATACTTGACATAATCATAGCTCTATCTATACCTTATTTAATACCAGTTTCATTCGAACTGTACATGAAATACACGCGGAGGATTACGTTAAAATAAAAATAGAACAGGAATATTTTTGTAACATAAATATAAGCCGAAAACATTGTAAGGTAGGAAAGGAATTAAATATAAATCGTTTTTGTTGTTTTTAGCAATATGGTAATCGTTGTAAGTGGTGTAAAAAGGCACAGGTGCTCGTTTTTAAACTTTCGGTACTTTTGGCATTTAGCTTCGGTATATTTGTTATTCATGACGCCGAAACATAAAAACAGTTACACATTTTCTTTTAATTAACCATTTTGTGTAAAAACTGCTAAAAAGTGCCTACGAAATGTTATCTTCGTTCAGTTAACCTTGTATTATAAACAACGCCGCTGGATGATTAGGCGTCCGGTTAGGTAATAAGCTAAATGGAGAAATATTATATTAATGCCATCGTCGTCAGACATGGAAAGTTGTTGGAAAGCGCCGAACCCACGACTTGTAATGTTAGTGTATTATTAAATCATATGTTTGTGTGGCACGCACGCGTACCTATACTTACTCAAATCATTCGTCACAGTTAACTTCTGGGGTAGCAAATATATAATTTATCGACGATTTTCATAGTAACAACCGTACACTACTTTAGGTATTTTATAGCAACATAACATAATATCATGCCTGTATTCCCCAAAAAGTTAGGCTAGTAGATGAAACTATAGTACTCCACGTTTTTCCAGTTATGTTTCAGTTCTATGTAATTGAGGACGTACCAATTGCCATCAACCGGGCCCAATTCCTGACGCCAGGCTTCTACTGTGAAATTCCAGAAGGAAAAACCCAATAACACCTTGCCCGGCCCGAGAATCGAACTTAGTACCTCATGCTCAGCAGTAGTACCAACGAGGCAGTCGAGGTATGCTAAAGCTGTACTAATTTGATCAGTGTAAATATCCATGTTGATGCGTTATAGTATCATCATTATGCTCATGTCACGAAGGTTACATAATAATGTTGCCGACGGCCGATGAACTAAACTGGCGATGTCTGAGGACGTCAATTTGCAATCTAGCTTCACATTACGACACAATGGGAACACAGTTTGCATGCACAACGCTCTGAGGCATAGCTATTTTGATCTAGTACTATGTAGTATTTTAATTAATTGATATGTAGTATTTTAATTAATTGATTTCAGGATCTACCTCGTTGGTCTAGTAGTCGTAAGCGCTCGCCAGTTGCGAGTTATATTCTGGGTTTGATGCCTAAGACGGGCAAATTGCGGGATTTTCTAAGCAGCAGCCGGGAATCTGGAATTATGGGGCTATTGACTATTTATATATTTAAACTTTTCGCACAAAAAAAAGGTACAGCATTCTCTACCAGTCAACCAAGGGTGGTGAAGAGATTAGATGGCAGGTGCTCTAATTGAGAGGAACAAAGAGAAAAAATAATAATAATAATATATCGTATTGCATTATAGATAAAGCAGGTTTACAATACATAAATAAGCTATAAACTTATGATTTATGATACATATACTTACACATATATTTACTATAATAAATACTATAATATATATATATATAACATACAAATACAAGGGTGAGAGGTGATGACATGACTCTACTCGGACAATAGGCAAAATATGGTTGTAAAGGTACACAGGAGAAGAAGGGACAACAGGTGAGCTATTTTTAAGAAAACAACAGCTATATATAATAATTTCATAATTATACATTTTAAATACATACCTACCCGGGTAAACGTGTTTGAATTTATGCTCCAATTAATTTTCATATTACACCTCACGCGATAACCTTTCTTTCAAATGCTTTGAAATTGTTTTTCCTGTTCCGGAATTTACCCAACTCATCCCTGAAATCGTTTTTTTAGGGTTCCGTACTCAAAGGGTAAAACGGGTCCGTCCGTCTGTCGGTCCGCCCGTCCGTCTGTCTCCAGGCTGTATCTCATGAAATCTGATAGCTAGACAGTTGAAATTTTCACAGATGATGTATTTATGTTGCCGCTATAACAACAAATACTAAAAAACAGAATAAAATAAATATTTAAGGGGATCCCATACAACAAACGTGATTTTTTTTGCCGATTTTTATACATAATGGTACGGAACCCTTCGTGCGCGAATCCTACTCGCACTTGGCCGGTCTTGGTTGGCTTGGCCGGTTTTTTATGTTTGACAGGTTCACTTTTCCGCTATCTCACCTGATGGTAAGTGATTATGTGGTGGAGGACAGTCTACGCTTGCCTGGAAGTAACCTATTCACTTGAGAACTGAAAACTTGGTTCTATCCCATGTGTAACTAACGAGTAAATACTGTAGAGGACGCTTACTCCTGTAAATAAGGTTCAGTTTCATCACAAAAACAAAACATAATTTGTATCGTTGTAAATTAATAAATAGCTAGGAACAAAAAAAGCGTAAAGAGATCAAGTAGGCAAATAATGTTGACTGTGGTGCAAAAAACTATTTTTGCATAGCAGCGTGCATAACGAAAGGGCTCGTGTTGTGCTTGAAACTCGGTGTACGGAGCTACCTGAAACTAGGGCTGACAATTGCCGTGTTTTAGGGTAGAAAACATTGTATCAATCAGTTACAGTAATTTTTTAAAGATGCTGCTTTTTGATCTGCGAAAAAGATGGCGGTTGTGTATTTAAAAGAAAGTCTCTGAGTAGATACAGTATTGTAGAAATCATGTTTAAGAATCTTTTCTTTGTCGTTCGATTTACTTTCAATGTGGAACATTCTAATGTGGTTAGCAGTTAGCGGTCCTTAGTTATGTGAACAAGAAGAAATTCTTAGGTAAATATCCTGGCTGTTATCTTTGTTCTGTGACGCGCAAACTTAGGTCAGGACTAAAAATTGTAGGCCTTACAATTGTAAGGTCATCATTTCAGTGCTGACAGTATATCTTGAGAAATTCAAACACGGTTTTTGGAATTGCGCAAGTCCTACCTATAACGCTGTTACCTTTATACAAATCTGTAAAAAACATTTTGTATGCAAATAAAACGGTGAACAAATATCAATATTGTAAAGCTTCGGTTTACGTAATAGGGGCACAATAGATGTTATTGCCACAAACAACAATGCCAGAGGTTACCGGTAAAGTCTGAAAGTAAATGGGAACCGCTATGGTCCTTGTTACCTAATAGGTATTAATTACATAATATCGTATTCGCAGAAGAGACAGGAAAACACGTGAAATCTGTTTTTACGTTCCGAATAAAATCGCGTGCAATTTTAATTAAAAAGGGAACTTATACGAAGTGTAAGTACTATGTTGGCAATATTCATAAAAATACTTACAAACTACAGTTGCGTACTGTTTTTTGGTCTTAATTATGCTAGTACCTTGTATAAATTTAAATTACTTCGTGCACTTTATGCCTGTAATTGTATCTCGTATTAAAAACGTTATCGTTGTGATATGTTCAGATATGCATGGCGGCTGCACTTCATTATTGAATAACTCGACCGTAAATGACTTTTGTTCATTTCCTTGGCAATCCTGAATAAAATTATAGTACTCTCTCAGCTAGTTATAATACCCCCCTAGCGTGACGCCTGGCTCAGTCAACCTAGAATTAGAAAGTCATAATAAGTAAATATCTTAAGATTTATGTTCGAAATAATTAAGCGACTGTAATAGTATGTTTATTCAAGTTAGTTCCTGGCTGCCGATACGAATATATTTGGCGGTTCTAATGCCGTGTTTGTGCTTGTAATTGGGGTTAAAATAGTCCCGACACAGCCACATATCGCCACAATATTGCTGCCTACTTTGTTGGTATAATAAGGGGCTATAGGTAACTTTGCTTATTTATTTTTTTGGACACGCTATACGAATTTGGAGTTCATGAAAATCGTGGTAAGGGTTTCTACGATACTATCATTCAAAACATAGTTTTATTACTTTTATTCAGCCCCGTTAGCAGTTATAATAAGACTGATAACTTAGTTTTTTTACTAATCGTATCGGCTTAGCTTACATCTGAAGAGGCGTCAATATAAAGCCTTGTTAAGTCTGTGCTACCTCGCGGAAAGTTCTCCCACGAGCACGTGCATAGGGCTGCCGCAAACGATAGAATTCTTTTGATACAATAAGAAAAACAAACAAATACAACTTACATACTTTCTATCAATACTTACTCTGTATTTTGTTTGAAGTCTTCTATTCAAAATAAAATATCAGGATTTGAATGCCATACTCCTAAGCTTGACTGCTGTTAGCGTTGTAATATATTAAACTTATTTGAGTTTTATACCTTTGGCTAGTAATTTATTTTATTTACAATTTTTACAGACTTGTTTTTAGGTAATTCACATTTATGTAGGGCACAAATAACGGTGTTACCCTTTTTTCAAAAAACAGTATTAATTTTAAGACTAAAGGAGTATGTAGGGATCGTAGACAGGTGGCGTTCTGCAGTTTCTGCCTACCTCCATGGGAAGAAGGCATGAGTTATGTATGTATGTAGTATTAATTTTCAAACCAAGATAAAATGATAAGTCAGTCAAATGAACACGTTTTGTTTTACAACCCATTTTCACAGAGGTGCAAAACATTTTGGTATCCGTATATTTTAAGGGGGAGCGTGCACGTTAAGAAATGTCAAGATGCTGAGAGCGTGCGGATGTGACGTCATGGAGGTAACATAGCGCGAGCACGTAACGTCAATCTTGTGTTGTTAGGCGTCGAAGCGACAGACTGTACAATCGTGTACGTTAGGTATCTCTGATAATAAAGACATTGCTGCCATATTGTGTTTTAAAATTATTATTTTAATATAATACTTTCACATACCCACTCTGAATGGTTTTGAATATATGATAATGCTACCTAAAAATGTTCGTTTGAAAGGCTAATTGTTGTGTATGTGTGATTACTGTACGGATATAATATTTGTACGAATATTTTACCGTTCTTAAAGACAAGCTTGTGATAGAGAATTATTATAAAATTTTATTAGAGAACAATGTTAGAGACAATCAACAAAAAAGTATGTATTAGAATAATGCTGTTTTCAGATTTTCAATTGTTCGTCGTTTTTGGTCCATTTATTCCAAAAAAACATTCCAAAATAACATCACGCCTGTATTCACCGAAGGATTAGGCAGAGGTGTACCTGTAGTACACCCATGTTTCGCCAGTTATGTTTAGGTCCCATGTACTCATTTAAAATCCACACACATTTAAAAATCCTTACCAAAAACAGAATCGACAATTTCTCGGAATAGGTAATCAGAATATGTCTGGGGGGGGTCCATAATTTTCATAACTATATTGAAAATTGAGAGAACATAAATATAGGTATTTATTTAATGCCTGTTTGTTAGTTGTGGTGAATGCAAATATCTGTCAACGAATTACTACAATGATTTAAATAGTTCAGATTCCGACACGCGTGCTATTTTGGTAGTGTCAAGTACCCGGTATTTAGCTGTATTTATTTACACATAGTTGCAATAAATTAACGGTGGCCTTAGGGCTCATTTTGCTGGTAGTAAGTGCTGCTGCTGTTATTTCAAAATTAGCTTTTTCTGTTATTTTTTGTATGGAATTTGGTTTTCTATTAGACGCAAGCTTTACCTACCGACGAAACAAGTTAAGGGAGTTCTTATTCCATAATGAGTAGGTATAACACAAAGAAACCCTGTTACTTAGTGCACCCCAATTACGTAATATACTTTCAATCACAATCCGAGACTTTTGACGGATATTGCTAATCCATTGCGTCATAGGTTTAGAAAAAATCTTCTGCTCAACCACTTAAATAACGCAGTGAACGTGGGTTAACTGTCAAAATAAAACCCATTGCGATCAGTTGTCATTTTTTTATTAGCCTGCTGGTTTAATACCGTTGCTTCGGTTTTTAATACCTGTGACATTTCCCATGGGTGTCGTAAGTGACAACTAACAACTAAAGCTAACTAAGAGGGGGATGTGAGTAGCAAAGGGTGTAGGTACCTGTGACAGTACCATCGGTATCAGCTCGAAAAGGTTTGTTCTATCCGTCATAATTATCATCATCATTTACCTAGCCTTTCCCCAACTATGTTGGGGTCCGCTTCCAGTCTAACCGGATGCAACTGAATACCTGGTCATTCGCCTATCTGATTTCCACAACCCAGTTACTGGGTAATACGGTACTAAGGTGTAAGACTGGTTGTGAGAGATTCAACCTTGTGACTACGAACAACTGCCAAATATCTAAAAATGACAGCCGGGGCCGTGCTTTCCTAAGTATAGCGTGCTGTCCGTCATATAAAAGGTCATAATTATGGTCATAGGTCATTTCAGGTTGTTCTACTAATACTTACGTCAAAAGAGATGTAGATTAAGAGAAATTACATTTTTAAACTGTTCATTCACATCTATATCTATCTATATATATTATAAATGAAAGTCGCCTTTCGTGTTTGCCTGTATGTCCACGTTGTTCTTCAAAACCAAGCAACAGATTTTGATGAGGTTTTCACCATCGTTTAGAGTATTTATTCCGGAAGGTTTATGTGTATAGGTATACGTCAATATTAAAGTTACATATAACTTAGAAATCTCGATGTTTTGTCAAGTCCAAAAAACAGCGCGCAGCAGGAGCGGGTCGCTAGTTATTTATAAAGCAGATTGAATGCGATAAAAGACAATCCCTTACAATAAAACTTGGAGCTTAAAATCATAACATCAAAGAATGTTGCATACGTTAGTGACTTAGATCGTTGACCTATTGACATGCAAAATGCGCCTTTCAGTCCCACCACCGTCTTACGCACACATTCATAAACGTTCCATACAAAACTACCTTCCTAGTTTAGCACTTGCTTAGGAAACGCAAGTATGAATAAAAATAGCAAGCGACTATGACTAGCCTTCTACAGGCAAATAAGTTATATTAATTATAGTTTATTAATAATTTTGGAAAGTAATCTGAAAGTATAAAATTCATAATTATTATAAATTTTTATTAACCAACTCGTAATTTTGAGGGATTTTGATAAATAGGTAAAATATATACATTGGGTAACTTATTATACTAAATTAACTAAAAAACAATTACATACATAACAAAATTAAAAAGAAAAAATAAAGGGGAGCATCAAAGAATGCGTCCGCATCGCTGTCAATGGGAAAGGTGCCCAAAAGGCTGGCAGCATTGCCACGTTGAATGGCAATGCTGATTCTTGACCCTAGTGTTTCAACCCCAAACGGCTCAAAAATATAGCTCCCAATAAGGTTAAATTAATAATAATTATAATTTGAGCATATTTTTTTTATCGAATAACGCTAGAAGAGATTTCATTATAAATCAATTCCTATTTTTTTATATACTTTAATTTTCTGTCAGTGCCTTACTTTCCTGGTGTAACATAAATAAGTAAATACATAATGTTCTTATGGTGTCTACATTTTAAATACAATCGTGTCAGGTATAAGTACGTTGCGTCGCTCAAGCTTAGTTAATTCGCGTGCCGTGCACCGGATTGCCGCTAAAACTTTTAACGGCGGAGTAACAACTCAACTTTATATTATCAGTCGCTGGGAAATGCACGCTTTTTAAGGCAATTCTAAATAGAAATACATAAACAGGAATATGGGACAAGTAAAGAACTGTTTTTCTTGGTAGTGAATGTATATCGGTAAAGATTAGATTATAGAACTTTGCTCGGTATTAGAAATTAGTCCTGTATCGGGGGTGAGACTACAGACACAAAATCTCACATACCCAAACACTCTGAACTTGAATAACTATGTGATATGCAGTAGGTTAAATAAATTATGATTTTTCATGTGGGAGTTAAGCCTGTGATATGAAACGCAGAGGAAAACTACTCTCTAATATGACAGTAATAAGGTATATAATATAATATTATATCGTTGCAGGTTTTTTACCTAATTGATTCGTGTAGTCATTCAGTTCAACCCACACGAAAACGAATGTAATCCGAATAAAAACTCACTGACATCGTATACGGTGTCCGATTGTTACGCTAATTGCAAAAGTGTATCCATTCGATAGCACAAACAGTCGCTTTGGTCTATTGTCCACAACTCTAGTGTTTACGCACCGAGCGACTAGATGCGTCCCCTTTCAATCATCGGCCTAACTATCGTTTGGTCAAGCATTCGCTGCTTTGTTTACATTATGTAATAGGCCAGTGTCCATTAGGGGATATGATTTGACTCGAGTTTGAGACTAAGTGAATAATAAAAAAGGTCCCATACTCTCGTGTTACAACAAAGACGGACAGATATTGTACACAAACCCGCAGTAGTAAAACCTGATTGACGTGTCTAATTGTGTATGCATAGAAGGCATGTAAAGAGCTCCGAAAGATGCCGCAGCAGTAATATAAAAAGCCTGTACAAAGGGTTATTTCAGTTCCTTCATAAAACTAACAACGTTCGCGGTAACAAGACGCGAACGTTTCTCTCGAGCCCATATTCTCAGAGTCATTGTCTCGTTCAGTAGACTTTAGGGGCTTGAGCCTGAGTGTTAGATTCAACAGACCATTGTTTAGCTTCCTTCACCTGGCAAGACGAAGCCCACACAAAGGCAACGCTCGTTTCAGAACTATTGTTTATTTTTGTTATGCAATTGTAGGTTTTCGAGCACAACACGCTACGGCGGATCTTCGCTTGTTTGTGAAGTGGAGTAAAAGCAGACGACACCTGAATCGCACACATACGACTATATCGGAGCAGAACATTTTATATGTCGCTTGGGTCATCGATTGGCTTTAAAATGGGTGATTACTGTTTTAGAGAGCTTGCACTTTGCATTTCCTTTTTCATCGCAATATTAGCAAAGGCCTTTAAACTGAAAGAATTTCGAACGAGAAAATGGAGCGGTGTCTAAATCTGTTCAGATTCGTGTTCGTAGCCAATTTACTTGAACATCGTCCAAATTGTCTTTAAAATATCCCAGCAATCTCCATTTTGGTTGAAGAAGTAAGTAGAACTCTAAGTGGGAGTCCCGTTGCCAGTTGCATTAGCTAAATAGCCAAATATAATTTCAAATTGAAGTGACGACTGACATGTTGTCAGATTAATTAATAATTAACGGACTGATTAATGACAGGAGTAATTATGTGATTTGGATATACTGTTGATGTTAGAGCTGTCTTAAGCGAGGTCTCAGGTGTACAACTTGATGTCAGGTTTAGATGTACCTAAGTATGGTTTAAGCTGTTGTTCAAATTGTGTTTCAGAGTACATTGTCATATAAGTGTAAAAGTCGGATTTCCGGATTGAGAAGTCACTAAACGCAATTAAATGTAGTTTTATTTTTGTAGATGGTTTACAATGGCTCCATTTATGTATTTTGTGTAAATCACTCGAAATTTAACTCTCATCTGATGGAAACACAAATGTGTGAAGGAAAATCTGTGTACAAAAAAGTTCTGAAGCCCGAATTATTTAGTTTTCGATGTGGCATCGGTAAAATACTCAAACACAGAGTGTTATAACGTCGCGTCAGAGGGTAGGATGAAATGAATTGATCGCCTTACTAAGATGGAGTGTAGGAACTCTATACCCATGGGCCCCGAGTTCAGAAAAGCCGGAGCAAGGAGTCGGTTTTGTTAACAAACTTGTTTACACTAATGATGGATAATGAAAGATAGATAGCTTCTACAACAATCTATTGAGGATGTGGATATATTCACTGTTCTAACTCTATTCATATAACAATAGACATGCTATATAAGAAATTACCTAAATAATGTTGAAATGACGTGTTTGTCTCCAGCACGGATAGGAAACGGTATAGACATCTGTATACAAATATATACATATAAATTAAATTGAAGTGTCTGTTTGTAACCTCAAAATAACAGCTTTTTTACTAAATGCATATGGTACAAGTATAAAAGAAAAATTTATATTTGTTCATCTCTTTGTGTGTGGCGAAATGTGGGTGTACTATACTATAAAGGTACACCTCTGCCTAACCCTTCGGGGAAATACAGGAGTGATGTTGTTTTGTTCATGTGTCAATCTGTCTTGTTTGTTCCGGCTAATCTCCGAAATGGCTGGATCGATTTTGATGCGACTTTCCTGAGAGCCAGAACTACAAACTTGACTACCCAAAGTCAACCAATTGCAGGTCTAGCAACAGTAACCTAGCAACGATAAACAATCGATGCTAGGTTACTGTTGCGATAGTAAAGTTAGCGTACGGAAAAATTTTATTAGTAATTTCGACAAGTTCGAAAGTAACGTCTATATTTCATCGATATTTCAACTGTCACAGTCTTTAGTTAAGTTTTCAGAATTATCGAGTTAATTCAAAGGAGGTCGATATTAAATAGATTGGATAAACTTAATGCAACTTTGTTTTTATTTTTATCATTGAGAACTTATTAGTCAAACTCTATGGATAAGACTATTTCCGATTAAAAGTAATTTATTTGTCATCTTGTTTACGAGCGTGCGATTTGAGTTCGTGTTTAATCGTGTAATCTCGGGAATGTATGAAACTGCAAAATTGAAAAGTTTGAAGGTGGCTCATCAATTAAAGTCCGTGACTGTACGTGTCTTGGTGGTCGATTGTGTTCTAATGTAATAAATGGGAGATAAAATGAAAGAAATAAGTTTTTACTATTTGTGATTTAAGTTTCCGTTTCAGAAGAAGTTTAAAATTCAGATGCAGCTGTTTGTTTCCGCTTATTGTACTTACTTTTTATGACGGAACTGAATAGTTTTATGAATCTGATTTCGTAGTTATTATATGAGTTCTTTCTGGAATTGTATGCAAATTTTTGGGTTATAAAACAAATAGATTTTCAGAGAGCCGCTATGTAACTAGATAGGTAAGCCGGTACAGTACCCGGCCGTAAGTAATCATAGCCTCTTTTTAAAATTCGAAGTGTCATTTTTACGCTTGGTTATTATATGACATAATAGCCCGTAATTTAAATGCCTGCAACTGGCACAAAAATAAGCAAGTAGCTTGCAATCTTCTTCTTCTTTTCGTGTGGTTAGTGACTAACCTGGCGCCCAAGCGCCTCTGACTTGACCTTTACATCCGTCGAGAAATATCTCTCTAATAAAGCTTGCAATGTCATCGTGACATTCACCAATCAGAAGTTGTTACAGTACTCGCATACTTATGTGCAAGTCACAGGTATTTGTATTAAGGGCTTTAGAATAATAGATTAATTTCAGTTTGATCGTAAGTACGTTTAGAGAAATCTCAAGAGGTTTACAGCTGGGCAACATGGTGACCATCTGGCGACCGTCACACTGCAGTCTCTGTGCAGCACCCGTAAATCTACACAATTTACAACCTTACACACAAGTTTCTATCTTTACGATAGATGTACGAGTAGGTGTTATACCGTGTGAATGTTATTATTTCTATACTATCTATACTTACTACTACTACTACTACCTATACTATCTATACTTCTATACTATCTATACTTACTACTACTACTACTATCTATACTATCTATACTTACTACTACTACTACCTATACTATCTATACTTCTATACTATCTATACTATCTATACTTACTACTACTACTACTACCTATACTTCTATACTATCTATACTATCTATACTTACTACTACTACTACTACCTATACTATCTATACTTCTATACTATCTATACTTACTACTACTACTACCTATACTATCTATACTTCTATACTATCTATACTTGCAATGACAACACAAAAGTTACCAAAAATATTAATTATGTAACTTAATAAACAATATCCAAAAATATGTACATCACGTGTAGACACACGTAATGTAGATTCGTAATATAACGACAGGTTTGTCTTGAAAAAAAAAAAACTGTTTACAAAACAATTTAAATAGTGGCTTTATCTCTCTTGTCTACCTTTTTTTTACAAAATTATCTAAACTCAAGTAAATGTCTAATAAAACTATCCCTTTCCACAAGGACTGATTCAACTTAACGTAGCTTAAACAGAACAGTTCACCCGTCCAACCGACCTGAGGTAACCCCACATTATTTTGTAGCAAATAAATAAAATGTAAATAGCATATGGAACGGAACAAAGAGTATGATAATTTGCATAATTCTGTTCACCTTTTAGCTTCGGACATGGCTGGTTTGCCTGGTTTTGGCCTGGGCTTGAGCCAAGTCGAGTCCATTAAGCGACTTGTACGAAGATTATAAGCTTAGATCCTTTGGTTACACTCTGCGTGCGTTAACCTCGGAAAAATACGGAAAATCCTACTCTCGCGGTGTCCTTTGAATTTAGAATTCGTTCCGTATTTTCTCCCACAAACAAAGGATTTGGTATCGATTTGTTTTTTATGTTAATGCATATTTTGGTGAAATGGTAAGATGTCTAAGTAAATGGTGCTTGGTTTTACTGTTTAATGTATGAATATTGAAGGAGTTCTTATAATTTAATTGATGTAGGGGTTCTACTTTTTCTTAATTCAATCAATAAATCAGTTATTATTTGAGGTTATATAAGTACTCAATGTGGTAACAACTTAAATGGAACATTACTTAGTAAAATTTTTCATAAAGATCTTTCATTGGAATATTTATTTAATTCTGAGAGGAATTCCAGGCTGGTAATTCCAATAAAGACTCCATTATTGGTCTGTAAAGATGTAAATACGATTACGTCAGTCGTCCGATATGGACGCCGAAATCCAGATACTTTCAGGAAATCTGCAAAGTATTTAACGAATACATTTTAAATTATTGTAGTAGGTAGGCAATGAAAGAGTATAAATATTAGGATCATTCGCTTAATAAATAACTATCTCATGATTAAAAAAAAAGTGGCCAACCACAAAAATATTTTGGCCAAAGAATCAGCATTGCCATACAACGTGGCAATGCTGCCAGCCTTTTGGGCACTTTTCCAGTTGACAGCGATGCAGGCAAATTTTTTGATGTCCTTTGATAATTTTCCTTTGTACATAATTATTATTATAGATATTATAAGTCTGTAAGTTGAATAAATATAATGTTACTTACTTTGAAATAAATAAAATGCTTCAGGATAAAGTCATCTTTAAAATGGAGTGGTTACGTTCCTCGGGTACGAAAATTATTTCAGCCGTCCCCAACACAGACAAGAGTCACAAGTTCAGTTTTTATTTCTACGCCATGAAATATGGCTGGCCGGAGACTCGTTAAAAAGAACACGATATAGTATTACACTGGCTGGTCGAGCGACGGCTAACCCGCTTTATGTGCACTTAAAACTGCTTCCTACACTTGTTTCATCCTCTCCAACTTAACGCGAATCTTAATTTAAGCTTCAGCAAGTAACTGAACAAAAACAAAAGTTGTTCTTGCCAAATCCCGTCTGAGCGAGCTCGTCTGTTTAAACGCTGAAAATATTATTGAGAAAGTGTGCAAATATTATTGGTACATCGCAGTCATATAATCCTACTCTCGCGGATGAATAACCGTTTCTAAAGCTTATTGCCAGGGTATGTACAGTCACGGACTTTAATTGATGAGCCACCTTCAAACTTTTCAATTTTGCAGTTTCATACATTCACGAGATTACACGATTAAACACGAACTCAAATCGCACGCTCGTAAACAAGATGACAAATAAATTACTTTTAATCGGAAATATCCATAGAGGTTGACTTTATTAGTTAACCTCTATGGATATTTCCGATTAAAAGTAATTTATTTGTCATCTTGATATTTCAACTGTCACTGTCTTCAGTTATGTTTTCAATTATCGAGTTAATGAGCTATGATTCAAAGGAGGTCGGTATCAAATAGGTTTATCCAATCTATTTGATTCCGACCTCCTTTGAATCATAGCTCATTAACTCGATAATTATGAAAACATAACTGAAGACAGTGACAGTTGAAATATCAAGATGACAAATAAATTACTTTTAATCGGAAATAGTCTTATCCATAGAGGTTGACTAATAAGTTCTTAATGATAAAAATAAATACAATGTTGCTTAAGTTTATCCAATCTATTTGATACTGACCTCCTTTGAATCATAGCTCATTAACTCAATAATTCTGAAAACTTAACTGAAACAGTTAAGTGAAACTTAACAGTTGAAGTATCGATGTCAGAGAATTTCTCCGTACACTAACGTTACTATGCAGCAGTAACCTAGCAACAATTGTTTATCGTTGCTAGGTTACTGTTGCTAGACCTGCAATTGGTTGACTTTGAGTAGTCACTGCTGTCAAGTTTGTAGTTGCTGGTTAGCCAACCGGTAAAGATATGAAATATAATTTTCTTCTTCTAATACGAAGACATATGACTTTGCGTGTCGGGAACCGAATAAACCCGATTTGCATTACACGGCTAAAATACGAACAGTACCAGGTGGCTCATCAATTAAAGTCCGTGACTGTACACGGGGAGTCTGTGGGTCAGCTTTACCAAAAGATCGCTGGAGGTCCTGCGCATCCAATATAATAATATTTTCAGAATGCTGTTGGGAATGCCCCGTTTTTGTAGCGCATCTGAGATGTTTGCGCTGAATCGAACTGACGACTTTTTCGCGATAATTCGAAAGAAAATTTCGTCCTTAATAACAAGGTTGCGGGACAGTGACAACAGTATTCTGAGGACAGTGGCGGAGAACATCTACTCTCCTATTCTGAGACGTTTTGTGGGGGTGATGAACGAGTGAAGTAGTTTAGCCTGTGCGTCGTCCACATGAAGCGAACTCAAATAATGTTTAATTCATTATATTTACTAAAATTAATTATAAGAAACTTACTAACACAGTGGATCTTATGTTGTCCGAAATAAAAAAATTATTATATAATTGTATTTTAAAGAAAATAATTTGAGCGGTATTTTTATAAACATCGGAGTATTTTAGAGTCCTCATGTAGGCTTTATCAAGGTTATCATCACCATTCTCTTCCCAATTTATTTGGGGTCGGCGTAACATGTGTTTTTTTTTCATATCACACCACCGTCACCGTCACCGTCACCGTCACCGTCACCTCGTTACTAACAAGTATAATTGTATAATCAGCTTATAATGTTCCCACTGCTGGGACACAGGCCTCCTCTTTGTGAGAGGGAGTGGGCCGTAAATCACCACGCGGGCCCAGTGCGGGCCCTAACAAGATGTGTTCCTAATTAAAATGTAGAATAACCCCGTCCAAATTGTTGTCTAATTGTCTATAGTATGAGATGACTACATTAAGACCATCTCTCCGAGTAATCTATCTATAGATGGCAAAGTTTTTATTTAAACTACCAACATATTTCAATATCGGTGTAGGTACTAATTTATTTCAAAAATACGAGAGTGATTATTCTATCTACCAATAATAGGTAACCGTTTTACCTTTACGCTAACAATTATGCTCATGGTACCGCTACTTCCTGATAGTATCATAAAGCCAACCAAAATATCATGTTCTATCGTCAAACTGTTTTGTTTTGAACCTTTCTGTTCAATCGAGCGGTACGATTACCATATTATGTATGTTTATCTTTTAAAGTTGGCTTGTGGACGCAAGCATTAGTATTCCGTTCCCGTCCGCCCACGTATAAACTTTAGCAAATAACATAAAATCAAGTTTTGATAGTTGTATAAAACGTTGTTGCTAACCTCCAATCCGACCATTGAAAAGTTTCCAATTGAAACTTCTGAATTGATTAGTGCTACCAATAGTTGGACGGAGTTATCCCCGATTCAGATAACTTTGTTCCTATTAACACTTCAGTTAAATTGGGACAGGTGAATAGACAATTGTGTTACTGTCAGCGTATTAGAAGTCCGGGCAGAGTTTTATTTTTTTGTTTTACTTTTTATCCCTCGTAAGTAAGCGTAACACAAGTAATTGAGCATAAGTCCGTCTCGCTGTCCCGCAGCGTGACTTGTGTCAGATGTTAATTGAAAGATAAGTGCCACCAAATAAGAGTTTCCTTGTATTTTTCCTTCAGAGCTGTTCCTCAAATCTTTTACTTTGTTCCGGCGGCATCTGCCCCTTTTCAACTCAAGTTAAACAAATTTTCCGTAACAGACTTTTTCGAGATTCACCTCGAGGATTTGGGGGATCTACAAGGTTTTGTTTTTACGGTTTCCTTTTTTTGTATTTACCTTGTGTATGTTTTTACTGTATTGAAAATTTTCAATATGTGACTGTGTTAATGAGGTTTATAGTAAATACAAGTTAATATGTTTGTGAAATTAGGAGGTGATAATATTTGTTGCTGTTATTTTATACAAATAGTGATTATTCAATAGTTCAAGCCATGTTTAATGAGTTACTGGCTAGTTTATTTACATACAAAACGAAACGGAAATTAGTTGTTACCGTCTAAAAGTCTGCAATATGTTATGACAACGTTCGTAACGTTATTACATAGTTTTAATGGTAAGTTATGGTGTCGTTTCTAATAAAAGGCATTAGTATTCACGAGGTACGGAAGGTTCCCGTAAGTGCGATGGCAAATGTTTTCGGCGTAACTCATCCACTCCAATATCATAGAGATTGAGAGCGTTAAGTTATAGCAGTAACAATTTCGTATTGGCCAATAAAACCTCACTTTCGCTTTATTTATACGCAGTAAAATGATCAATATTCGATATTGCCTTTAGATGGTTACATGCATTTACATACGTTAATGGACGAGTCTTGTTAGAAAGTATATTGTAATTTCTTGTTAGGTTTCAGGGACGTTATTTTTCAGATGAACGTTAGAAGATTACTTAAAAGACTAACAGAATAAAATCTAGAAAATTTGTGCAATCCACGATGCAAGGGGAATCGCAAGTCGATCAACACTCTAATTGCGTAACATATATACTTTCAATCACAATCTAATTTAATTTAATTTTGAAGGATATTGCGCAATAACTTAAAAACCGCAATGAATTTTCTTGAACTGACAGAATGAAAGCCATTGGTACTGTAAGTTTGTTACGCAATTACCCCGAAGGCAGTTGGGCATAGACTAGTGCTTTCGCGCCACCTTAGATTAGGTGACATGATGAATAATCGATTGCAATACACTGCTGCAAGGATCTTGGCGCTCGAATAACGTTGATAGGGGGGGACGCCTGTTGGTAAACATTTGTGCAAAAAAGCTATGGCGGCGTTAGTTACGAATTTGTTTTCACGCAAAAATAAATTAAAATGATGAACAATCACACTTGCTTTTGTAATACCTGATAATTCATACAAAAAGTCCTTACTTTACGAAAGTTCCACTAATTAAAATTCAACAAAGAGATCGTATTAAAAACTTGGCGCGTCCATAAAAAACGGTTTTTTCCAACGTTTTCACCGGCCAGTCATTCTATCTCGCTATCATATGAGTTATACTGCCTGAGATAATGATAAGCCGCGGATTGGGCGCTCCACTCCACATTAAAACCTCGTTAGCCTTAGTGTAAGCTTTTACTATTGTTCAGCTCCAACTTGCTATATCATGAGGAGAATAACGTGTACATACGTAGGTACACACTGAGCCAATTGCTAATGCGTAGCAGTCGGAATAAGCAGTTGTTTCAGAGCTCCTGTTTGTCAATATTATGTTCGGACAGTCTTAGGTTAGACATTAATTACAAGATCAATTGAAAAAATGGAACAGACTTTGTGAGTTTAGATTAAGCAGATAAACCAGATAAGCCGACGGTATTCGGGGACAAGGACTAATTTAAAATTTATTTAACGTATATAACATTGTTTGACTAGCAAAGAAATAGTCAGTATTGACAAAAATCGTGAAGTTAATTCTATTTATTCCGCATGCTTTAAACTACTTCTTTAATTTGTTTTCTCGAGAGTCGCTGTTGCAAGACGCGTAGACATTAGGTACTCAGAAAGGTGAAGATACAAAGTGGCAAATTCGAAAAGAGCATGTCGAAATCAATAAAATCACCACTTTTCAAATCTCCCGGATAACTTACCAGGGGTAGTACTATGAAGTATTAATTCCATAATTATTCCACTGCGAAAACGGGATGGTGCTAGCGGCCTTGTAGGCCGTCTCTCTCTCACACTGGAAAAATGGTGGCATTATTACTTCATAATACGGCACCAGGTAAAACTACCAAATGACTGGACTAGCATGTCACTTGAGCATGTAGGTTGTGGCCACGGGGTACGGGTGAATAGGGGTAACATATTCTTAGTAGGGAATCACACATGGAATTCCTTGTATTTCTAAACAGTACTCAGCTGCAAATATGACACGACATACACTATTAGAAAAATACGGCTTTGTAGAGCGTTGTCTCTGTCACTCATACCTATGAGACAGTCCCTTTCTAAAGCTCGACGTGTAACGTCAACACCCGGACACCTTGTAGGGGTGTGTAGTCACGCAATCGTGGACAAGTGTTGCCACACGTATCTACATAATTATGAAAGTTTATTACCGGACTGAGGATTGTTGCGTTCATGTCATAAACGACATACCTAATTTATTACCGTTAGCTGCTTTACCTTATTTTGCAACTATATTTTATCCGATATTTTTAGATTTTTGACGAACCAGAGTTTTAATAAACTTCCTTAATAAACTAGGAACCTCGTGCGGTGCTATTAGCTGTTTCGGCGTGACTGAGTAACTAACAAGCAATACAAACATTCATAAGGAAACATGTTAAATAAATAAAAATAATTTATAGTAGTAGCGTTATGAACCAAATTATGTAGTGACGATTATATTTGAGATATACAAGTAAACCGTGACATGGTGGAATGTATTTTTCCACCATCTTTTATACATATATATAGCTTAGTTTTTGAAGCCTGTCACCTTAAACCACATAACACATAACATCAGGTTTGTTTTTCCTGACGGAAAAGCCCACTAACACTTTGCCTGACCTGGGTTTCGAACCCAGGACGTAACGCCCAGCAGTCGCGCTTGCGACCACTAGATTAATGAGGCATCAACACCAACCCCCACCATGAAGTTCATTAATTTACCATCAATCTAAGCTAGGGTATTCCTTCTCATATAACAGCATTATTTGTGCTATCTTTCCAAGTGACCGAGGCAAACGGATTACTGTGTCCAGTGATCAGACGAGCGGCCATTCGTGTTTTATTTACTTTAAGTATGTTCCACTAAGCCAACTTTGATATGCCTTTAAATGCAATTTACTGCTTCAAAGAGTCGATTCACTGGCTTTAAAAGATACGGAATGGGTTATATATGGTACATATAATTCGTTTTCTTCCAAAATAAGGTTAGAGGATAATTAAAACTAATTATTTATCACCTACAAGCTGTGATCCCGAATTCCATACAAACTTTCATCCCCTATTTAACGCCTATAGCCGATAAGTTTTCAAAAATCCTTCCTTTTGCTCACTTTCGTTACATAAAGAACTCTTGTGCAAAAGCTCATACTTCTCTAGACCCAGTTTAGGCTGTGCGTTGTTTGACACAAAACAATGATATCATATTTTTAGTCATCTTTTTCGAGTTCAGCACGATTTATGCAAGACTAGATGTGATTGTGGTAATAAGCCATGCAAGTAAGCCTGGTGGCCAGGTTTACTTCCCATTGCACGTTAATACTGCAGATAATTTAAATACCTCGCAAAGTGTTAATGATACACGCTGGTGTAGTACACACTCACTGCCCTCCTAAAAACAATCCCTTAATCACACGCGAATTCAAAGGGGTCGTGTACGATAGCATAATGGCGCATGGCGTGACGAAAACTTAACGAATTTAATATCCATTTAAGGCCGTAATTTAAAGGATAAAAAGAATAATTTAGTATGAAAGTTTCTTGTGCAACGACAGCTTTTATCTCAGCAACGAAATCTGGGACAAGTCCAGAGTTCGGAACATAAATAAGCGCTATATTTATTTTATATAATAAGTCGCCATCTCATTTTCTTAAAGTTTAATGTTCAGTCAACGAACTCCTTCTCATTAAGACTTTTGGAGTCGATGCAGTATACATTAACGTGTGTATAAGTTAGTCTTTGTTTAATATCCAATGAACTTCGTTACGAAGAAAAGCTATTATACTTCAATTTATAATGTATGATGTGAGTATCTTCGTCAACTTGACAGAGTGCATTTAATTTAAATGATATTGGAAAATAAACGCTTTTTATTAAAAATTAACTTTTATTTCTTGTTAAGTTCGCTATCAACATTAAAATTGGTTTGTTAATAGTCAATTATTTCGAAAACAAGGGTTGGCGACAGCGTCATATTCGAAGTCCGCAATCAAAACACACGGTAAGCTCGCGTGACTAATGTTTTTTTTCCATTTCTTATTGTTTTTCAGTGGTTGACCCTCCATCGACGTTCGTTGGCGGTATCATGGCTACCTAATTATACCACTAAAATGATTTATTCCAGACGATTGTTATGCTAGAGATTGTTAAGCTACCAAATTGGATTACGGTTCATGTCAACGACGCATTTAGCTCAACGATATGATTTAACTGTACAATCAAATAGTTAGCGTTAGAGTTTTACTCATTATTGTTTAAAACCACGTACGATACCTATTAATTAGAAGGTGCAATGGGGTTTAAGACCGTTAAACACACCACACTAATTGACGAGTTGTCGCATACGGGTAGCGATACCGAATCAAAATGGAATGAAAGTATTTTTAGTATCGTTTGTCACTTGATCTACTTTTGCTATTATCTCGTTATTTAGTTTATAAAATACAAGGGCAGCAAGATATTTGTAGCCACTTTTTGTGTGCATTCCAAGAGTTGCTTTCGCTCAATTGTCTTCAGCTCTTTTGTCTACTCCTTTGAAGGTAAGCTTGCTGTGATCCAGCAAATGTTGAAGCGCGGGCTTTAGACGGTCGTTGTTTTAAAAAGCAACACAAGAGTTTAAAGGAAAATATGGCTGAAGATTCTGTTTCCTTGTGAAACAACTAGTATTATCATTAAATCGATATGTAGGAGAGCTACGAATATAAATTGTATTATTTTCTTGTTGCTTTTTTACTATATAAAACAGAAATGATCATCCCGTGTTAGTTTTCATTGTAGAAATTTCCTATTATATTATAGTTTTCTATATTATGTATTGCGATATCTAGTGGAAATGTTGCTTACGGAATATTTTATTAAAATAACAGTATCAAAGAAAAATCAGAATATTCTGATTTTGTTTTGGTTTCTCGTGCACTATTGCGGTCAGCCGTCCAATCTGTGTGGAGTCACCGACTTCCGATATAAACGCGGAATAATACATGACTACCTTCATTCTACCTACATATTTTTAGATCTGCAATCCTGGAATTCCCTGTGTATATTCTTTTTGTCAAGTTTTGTAATACTAAAATATTTTTGTGAAATAAGTAGGTAGGTACAATGTATTTGAAAGTAGTGAAATTGCAAGTCTTATCAAAACATAAATAGCCGACAACAATGACCTTAGGTAAATAGAAAACAAGTAGGTACGACTATTTGTATGAAACCTACATTTGAATCGCTTACCATGATTTAAATCTGAGAGTCTAAGAAAGAGAACCTACTTTACTAATATTTTTTCCCTGAACTAGAGCTTAAATAGCAATAAATATATCCGGCTCAATCCCATTGCGTTTGCTTTCACAGGTAAAGTGTACTTTATAATATTATCCTGTGAGTCCTGGTTCAGGCTGCATTTTTCACCGGATCCCGGGAAAAGGAGCAAAAATGAAGAGCGGCCTTAACTGTGCCCCGGGACTGCGCAGATAAAAGTCCCGGCCTCTTATTTGAGTTATGGGACTTTGACCGGCCACATCACTTTATAATGCTGGAGTGCTGCTGCGCGGTTGCTTTAGATTTAAAAGTAGTCAATTGACTGCCATGCCAGCCAGCAGTAAATGAGGCTCTCCGTGCCGAAATAGATAGAAAGAAAAGAAAGAAGAAAGAAAATACATTTATTTAGCACAGACAGGGCACACAACACAATGTAACTACATGTAAACGAATAAAAAAATAAAAGAAACAATTTCAAAATGTAGGTACCTAGAAAAAAAAAGTGTGCCTCGCGGCTGCGCTAAATAGGCCCAGTTCAGCAAAAATGCCAGACAACTAGTGCCTGACGCTGGTTTTCAACTGGACCTGAGATCGGAAAATAATATTATTTATTGTGATACAATGTCTGTTTTGTAAATAGATTGTAAATTTAGATATCTATCTATACTTTGTTGCCTCCGTATACTTATTTTAGGCACCAATCTATCGATTACGTGGGTGTGGAAGGTAACCAAAATAGTACTGTTATGAGAAGGATAGTCAATGTAATTAATTAAGCATTTGCCTAAGCATAAGGGCTCATTCACACGAGGGCCATTCGTGTTTTTTCACGATTCGTTCTTTTTTTGACGGCGGCTATTTTTTTTAAATGGCCGTGTTCACACGCGTCACAAATCGTGAAATATGACGGACACGTTATAAATGAAGTATCGTCTTTTAAGATCACAGTCATCAAAAAACACGATTCGCTATTTTTTGTGTCGGATCCGCTAAAGCGTTCGCTCAAGACTGAACTCTGAATCACGAATCGAGTGTGAACATCTATTCGGATATTTTGACGAATCGCGAAAAAACTTTTTGCCGTATGCAATTTGAACATCCATCCGTCATGACGTATCGTGTTTTTTGACGAATCGTCAATGATAGATCCCGTGTGAATGCGGCCTAAGGAGACATTTCTTGTTGTTTCTGACTGTAAAGGTCGTTTTACATAACGTAGGTCCGAGTAATGTTTATCCAAAGAGTACCTATATTCTTGGTCTATTGGCTTCCCACGACCAGCAGCGTTTGGAAATTATTATGAAGTATTTCTGTTTTTATTTATAGTACTAGCTGCCTATGTTATAGCCTATGTTACTCAGGGTGAATGTAGCTTTCTAATGGTGAAAGAATTTTTTAAATCGGCGCAGGCGTTTTTGAGTTTACTCATTACAAACATACACACAAAAATACAAATCTTTCCTCTTTATAATATTAGTGTAGATAAACTACGCTCACTGCTTATTATAAAGATCAGTAACTTATGTTTGAAAACTTTAGTCTGAGTATTTATGTTAAAGACAGCGTTTCCTAAGTCGACATACTATTGTAGGCATCGTTAGGTTAATTTTCTCGTCTATTCTATTTTTTTATATGGCAAGCATAACCGATTTTGACCATTCTGCCAGTGTCTAAAGTGAATTGGAATAGTAAGTACAGCTTGGCAAAAAAGAGTATGATGCGGTGACAGATGAAACTAAATATTTGACTTAGGTAATGCAGACATAATGATGTTGGCACTATTTGCCGACAAGTACTAGTAGGTTTTTGAGTCAGTACAAGCAGCGTTTTTAATTATTAGTTTAAATTCTTTTACTCATTTCCCATTTGAAGTGATCTATATGCGGTAGTGGCGCCCTCATTTTTTCCAAACTCTTTTTTGCCAAGCGGTACGCATGATAAAAAAAAAAGAAAAAAAAACCTACATACAAATAAAATTCTTCGATTGCGATACAGTTGAACACAACAATAACAACACGATTTTCTCTCGTCGAAGGTTTATACTGATCAAGATCATGACTGATGTTCTATTAAATAAACGTGTCTGACGTAGACGTCAAGACACGTGAGTAGGTGAGGTTAGAACCTCACCTACTCACGTCTGGTTATTTGTTTGACCTCCAAGTTACACCGAAATAGAACACAATAAACATGTTTGGACAAATCAGCTTATACTTTGCCTTGGAAACAATATTACCTACTTACCTGAGTAAAAACTAGAATGCTCCATAAACTCTGTGTAGAACATAACAAGATACGCAGTTTACGACACGAGAACCATTCGCGAGTCAATCTCCACTTGTTCCGCGGATATGGTAACATTCGGATGCAGTTACCCAGTTACCGGCTAAATTGGGCGCTTCCTACGTTTTGTACAAGTTTCTCCGCCGTATCGCTCCGTGAAATATAATCAAGCTAGAAACGTTAAATAAGTTTGATAAACGACTTCAGAAAGTAGTCGAGCGGTTCCTACTTGGGTTTATTTTTATTCTCCTCGGTTTAGCTTTATACAGAATTTTGTTTAACAGAAGTCTGCCATTTTATGGTAGCGCGGTTTGTGTTATGCTGCATTTTTTATATTCATAGGTTAGCCTTTTTCGTTTAAGAATCATGTTTGAAATTACATTTCAATTTTCATAGCAGCCTGGATAATATTAATTATTAACCGTGGTAGACTGATAAACAAACAACATCTATGGGTACCAGGGGGCCTAAAACGGCCACATTAGCAATTCCGTTAAAGGCAATTCATTTCTTGAATTCCCAGCTGTCATTAGCAATTCCTCTAATTTGACACAAAATCAATTCATAATTTGTGAACCATTTTACGAATCTCCATAGAAAACTGTCAAACAGATGAATTATTTCGTATTAAGAATTGCACGCAGATCATATTATGAATTGTCAGTTTCAAGTGACATTTTACGATGATTCATAATATTTTCCTATTATGATTCTGCCAAAGAGGCAGTTTTAAGCCGCGGTTTTCGTAAAAGTTCTTTTAACACCAAAATTCAAGAAGATCATTATCAACTATTGTTTATGCAACAGGCATCATCCTGCGTTTAACTTGATACAATCTACAATACACAGATAGACAACGCACCACGCAGCTAAGGTCTACAGCTTTTCTATCTATAAAAGAGAATCGTAAACTAGATTACACTAAAGTCAACATCAAGTCACTTCCAGGTACTTTATACCCACGCTTCAGGCATAGAGTGTGTGTCGCCTGTGAAATATTTTACGATTCCTGAGCCATAAGCCAGCGGGGTAGGGTTAAACATACCCGTATTTGTCCCTATTCGGTGATTTGTAAAGGTGAAGCCGCCAGAACATATTCTATTTCAATTCTTTGCAAATAGATTTTTGTGAATTTTAAATATGTACTCGCAAATATTCCGATGTGGGTATGTATTTTTTTTTGACTTTCAGACATTTTCAACAAAATATTTCAAGTTTGGAGTACTATTGAAGAGCGTTTTGAAAACCTGCTCAAACGTTTTGAAGTCACGTGAATTCGATTAAACGTTTGAGGTTCAACTGTAGTAGCAATTTACGTACTTATATGGATTTCGGTTGAAGTCGTTGACATTTTGATCTTAAATCTGGCATAAAAATAAAAGTGCAAAGCATCCTACGAGCATAAACCTGACTTTTACGACTCAATCAAGCATTATGACGACACTGATCATGTAATTATTTACCTACTAGCTGCGCCCCGCGGTTTCACCCGCGTAAGTCTCGAGCCCGTGGGAATATCGGGATAAAAAGTATCCTATGTCCTATTCCAGGTCATGGTCTACCCCTGTGCTAAATTTCATCCAAATCCGTTCAGCCGTTTTAGCGTGAAAGCATAACAAACAAACAAACAAACAATCTCACTTTCGCATTTATAATATTAGTTAGGATTTCTAAACTCTAATAATTCTTGAATTGTTCGGCTCATTATCTACGTAGCTATAAACCTGTAGAGCTCAGAAGCACAGGTATGCATTCCGTTCCACGTGCCCAGCTGCTCAATCATGTTTACCAATTGCTGAAGCGGTCTAATTAATACCTTTGTGATTTGACTCCGGAACTGGAATACTCTGATTTTGGTTGGTTATTATAGACTGGTATTTGGACTTACGTTACATTGCTGTTGATTTAAAGAAATTGTTAGTTTTGTACAATGCACCAGACGCATAACTCTCCTGCAAAAGTTTTACTATAAAGCTAAACTAGTTTATATTATGTTCGTTATGGGAGATGGCGAAAACATTGGTTGAGTATTGCTAGTTAAATAATATACTCGTACCGGTAAATCATTGACAAGCTTTTGGTTTTGGTCTTTCAAACGGGTAACAGGTAATATGAAGCCCAAAGGTCTGACATCCAGTCTTACCAAGGGGTATCGTGTTTCCCGGAAACTGGGTCTAGTCAGCTGAATCCGTTGAACTGGAAGCCGATTCTAACATAGTTGGGATAAGGCTAGGCGGATTTATTTTATCTACCCTGAAAAATGACTAGTCAGTACTTCAAAATAAGTTTTCAAAACAAAGTTTTTTTTAAAATTTTCTTTCTTTATTTCAGAAAAAGTAATAACAGTTCAATGATAGGTATACGTTCTTCTTGGCACTTATGAAGTGTACGTATATTTACGTACGTACACACGGCTACACATCAAGCTATACATTCCAGTTTATGCTGATCTCGCATTGTATAGGATTTCCGTACAATGCGAGGTCAGCTTAAACTGGAAATGTATAGCTTGATGTGTAGCCGTGCGTACGTGATATATTAGGTCCCCACCTATGCGTTCAGTATTCAGCGTTTTGTATGGGACATTTAAAGAAGTTGCATTTTTCATACTAACATTTTCTTAAATTATTTAACAACCATGAATACTAGATTTTTAAAACTTTTATGCATTAATGTTTAAAAACTAAGATAACGTATGTTAAAAACACCCCAATCACAAATTGCTTAGCATGATCCTCCGTTATGCCGAAAATACTGCAGCATTCATTTTGAAATAAATATATGTTAAAGTTGAGGATTGATGCTAGGTCTTATGTGAGGCGAAAACACGATTACATAAAATTTTCTCGATTGAAAAAAAATCCAAAGTTACCTCTGCACAGAATTATAAACCGCTGGTATTCAAAAAACACTTCAAATTAGATCATGAAACTTTGCATGATAACTGAACTAACTATAAAGCAGGTCTTATGTGTGTAATTTTTTTTAATTACCATTATTTTCACCGTAAAAAGCAATTACCTAAACTTTTCGACGCTTTAGAGCCGCTAGCGCCCCACTCCGTCTCGTTCTCACTCAGGTTACGAGTAGTATGGTGCGAGCGGGATAAAATCTGAGGTAGGGTGCGCCCTTAAAATAAGTAATTAATAAGTTAAACAAAAAAATTGTGGTCATTTCTGCTAACAAAATGAGGAGTCATTTTAAGGTATTTTTTATGTTTAGAAAACTATAGGTAATAAGTTTTTGTTACTTTTAGTAAGGTAGTTGTCTATGATGGTCACTATTCGATATAATACGAAGCAATTGATGAATATTTTAAATCATAGAAGTGACGAGGTTCTCTCTTTGTGAGAAAAAAACGCCAATTTCATAGGTGGGGACCTAATATTATGTTACGTCTGTAGCACACCTCATAAAACAATTGAATGTGCAAATAAACACATTCCAAATGACCAAATAACATAAAAGAAAGCAACATTTTACCCAGACACGGGGAGAAACAAATTGAGGTAACAAACGTAAAAAATAATAACTATCAAAAGTTCCCTCTTTAACATTTACTTAAGTGGAGGAAGGGGAATAAATTGTTAGACATTTTTGAGTGAATTATTTTACCCCCGGGTGCATAAGTTAAGTACCCCACGCCCTTTGGAGAAATAAGTATTTCCACTCAATTTTTGTACATGGCATGTAGTTTTTTACTCAACTACGGCGAAGCAAAAAGGAGGGTTATGATTTTGATCGGTATGTAGATAATTGTATGTTCATCAGACAGAGAGACAGACAGAGACAGGCAGACAGACAGACAGACAGACCGACAGATAGACAGACAGAGTTACTTTCGAATTTATAATATTAGTATGGATTTCATTAAAATAAAAAATATAACCCCAAAATAATTTAAATAAAAATTCTAAAAACCAACAACGAGAAAAACGCCAAACGCCAATTGTTTTTTTAGAAGCTACGTATTTATTGTCTAGTTATATAGCTATGGTACGTTATAGGCATAAAAGTATACAGTAATGAAAATAATAGGTGATTACGAGAGCTGATGAAAATCTCAGGAAATTGTTTATTTATCTATTCAATACCTGTGAGGTTTTATGATACATATTTAATAAATAAACCATTTCATATTACCGGTATTTAGGCAAAACATTACGTGTTTTTTGGGAGCTGTAGTATAGGTGCCTTCAACGCTCAGCGGAGCACTAACGTGACGGTACCAGGATAAATAAAATAATTGTTTGTGATACAACTCGAATACTTATTTAGAATCTTTTATTTATCAAATATAAAATATAATAATGTTAACATTATTATATTTTATATTATGATAATAAGCCCTTGTCAGCTCCACGGGGCCGACTGTCTAAAAACTTTTTCTATTCTTTATTTGTATCGACGTTTATCTTATTTTATGCCATATTATAATAAAATACAATAGACGCTGATATATTTAGTAACCTATTCCGCTTGACTATTCTTCAAGAGTCATAAAAACCCTGTAAGAAATCGACACGTGTTTCACCTCTCAACGAGGCATCTTCAGGATGACGATTGACCAATTGCAAACCAGAACGCGACGTGTTACCACACCGAGCGCTGGACGCAGAGACAGCAGGCAGCTCTGCGTCCAGCGCTCGATTTCTTACAGGGTTTTTATGACTCTTGAAGAATAGTCAAGCGGAATAGGTTACTAAATATATCAGCGTCTATTGTATTTTATAATGGATTTCCGCAAAGTCACGCCTGAATCAATTAACTATATTATAATAACTTTAAAAAGATTGTACATTAACGAAATAAGAATTATTTAATTAATTAATATTAATATACGATTAAATTAGAATAAATGATTAAAGATTTATTATTTAGGTATGGAATTTAAGGACGCCAGCGCCACCAGACGCGCCCTTACTTATTTTGCGCGCACTCTACCTACATTTTCACTTTTATTTCTGTCATTACTTTATCTTTTCCCCTAAACCTGCTACACATTTAACCACTCAATCTTCAATTTACTTTATACCAAAGGAAACTAAAACCTTATCTACCTTATAAAAAATCAAGTGGTCTGATGCTCAATTGAATTCAACGTGGATGTAGTGAAACAGAAACCGAGATTAAATCCTCAGATATAAAATGGCTTCTTGCCTATTAAAGTAATTGATTCGATAAGACATGGGAAAAGTTTTTATTTGACAAGGGACCGGACTCTATGAGTTACGTTGAATCTAAGGAAATTGAAAAGGGAAATAGTTTTACTCAAGTCTTTTATTTTACTAAATATTAGACGTATGTTTCCGGTTGTGTATGAACGTGAGTGATGCCATGGAATTGAAAACGTTTGTATTGTACGGTCCTTTTGTGGTATTTTCAACCGCGTTGTGATGCTGATTGAAATTGCATTTGATATTTGGGGCAAAATCTTCATGCATTTACAATTCTTCTAATTGACTATCATTTAAAAACAGCGGTACTTTTATTGCGTAACCCAAACAGAATCATAAATCCATTCCACATACAAAGTTCAAGCAAAAACAATAGATTGTTTAAAGTACAAACTGGTCATACATTTTTTTTTTTACGTAAAAAACTCCACGTTAGAACAGGTAGGCAATACCGAACTGATGTAGGTAACATTACCAGAATAAAAGAGTAAACTAACTAGAACAACAAAACACGTATGTTTTGAACGTATCTACTTTTGTTTTACGGCCGACAAACACTACCCTTTTGCGGAGCAGAACAGAAATGTAGTGAAAATATAAAAATATTGTCCGTAGTGAGATGCGAGTTGCATCGGTTCCCTCCGGGCACGATTTGGACGGTACACGCACTCATGACAATAATTGCCGCGGCTTGAACCACGTTTCTTAGGCAACTTTACCTAGCACGCGCTCTAGCTTAGCGTTATTCCTGTCACTTTCATACAAGTGCAAGATAGTGACGGAAACTTGTATAAGTTAACGCCAAGCTAATTAAGGTTTCTGGATCTCGGTCTTTGACAGAAGGTAGGTAACAGGCCTGTTATTGTCGTTCAATTTTGCTACTTAATCAATTATAATTTGATTCCATAAGTCTTGAAGGGACTCGCAACAGCTAAATTAAACTATCATTTTCATCGATCACATTATTACAACATTTTAAAGCTAATTACTTATTGAATAATTAACATCAATACTCACAGACTGTATTTAATATTGGTGTCAAAATATGCATACAGGTAATTTAAACGTGATGTAAGTAATTGAAATGGGATATGATTAAGTTAATGTTTATATTGCAATGATAGTTTTAAATGTAAGTAATTATTTATGATGTTAATACATCATAATTCATCACAAAAGTAAATAGGAAGTATCCTTACATTTAAAAGTTATACGAGAGACAGTGATGGTGATTAATTATTTTCATGTAGATTCATAAAGTCATAGCGTGTTTGGTTCCTAGTGCGTAACAGATATAGTCGGCCCAATGCGGCCGTAACTTCACGCGCGGCCGCCGACGGTAACGAGCAGCCACATAAAACAAAATGCCAGCAGAGAAGGGATCCTCTAAATTTGCTTAAATGCCAAATAAACTGCGAATTGCTTCGCCATTTATGAAAAAGACCCTAGATTCGGCCTATTTCAGTGGCAGGAGATCTTGTTTCGTGAAATTATCTCGATAAGATTTCTTTACAGAATATAAAACGGTTACAATCTTGGAAATTTACATGTTAAAAGTTTTATAGGTAGTCTGAAAAAACGAAAGGTAAATAAACGAATAAAATTAACGTTCATTGCATAAAATAAAGTAATATGTTGCACGTAGATACATGCAATACGTAGCGTAGGGGCAATTAAAAACGTGAACGATTTAATTTAGCTGTAGTTATTTTCCCCAGCGTAGTCTGAAGGTTATTTTTATATAGATTGCGTGCTATATACCTAAAACTGGGTGGGGAAATTAGTGGCAGCACATAAGCGGCAATAAAGCGAAAATAGACGTATCGTAAATACAAAGCGTTTTATAACGCCTTCCCCGCGTGAACGGTGAACCTGCCCCAAGATTTGTAACAAAGATAACGAAAAAGTTGGACGAACTAAATACAAAATAAAGTTTGCTAATCTCGAAAGTGGGGCATCGTAGTTTTTTAATTATTCCAAGTCTGCCAACGGTTACCATATCTGTGTCTATCTCTTTGTACAATCATGTCGGAAGTGGTCGGTGGTGTAGGTATGGCTTCAAATATAATCCTTCGACCACTTCCCTCGGGAGGTGTAATCGAACGTGAATAGCACAATGTATGTGAACTTATAATTTCTAGTTAATAGAATTAGGAGTGAGGCGTATTTATCTTCACAGATAGAAATCACAGATATTAAAATAGCAGATAGCAACTGTTCCTAACAACAAAACATATCTGTTACTTAAAATAAAAGATCCTCAAGACTGTTACCGCGGCTACGATTTTCGACTAAGGGCTGATTTTACCAAAGTCAGATATCTTTTATCCGTGGAATAAAAATGGCGTCTGACAGTTTTTGTATGGAAAAACTGTCAAAAATTCAAAATTTATTCGCAGGATAAGACTCATACTTGGTATAAAAGTTTGGTGAAATTCGCCCTTAAACGAAAAGAAATAAAGAAGATATTCAATTGAGATTTAAACACGTATTTATCATCCGTACAAAAATAACAGGGTGTGATTTAATAACAGATATTTGGATCTGTTATTTTTTTGTCACAGTCACAGTGATAACAGATATCGTGTTTAACCTGTTACAACCCATCTCTAAAAAGAATGTTGCTCAGAGTCACTACCGTCACCCTTCATTATTCTCTGATCCTTTAGCTCACGTTCAAGAATAACTATTCCATGGAAAAGTATTTCCTTATACTTTACAAATAAGCCCTGAATAGCACAAAGATAGAAGCAAAATTCATAATACCTCCTACTTTGCGTACATATTTGTATTTAGCTAACTAAAAATATCCTCAGTTGAGCTTGTTACATATTCCATAGAACGGAAGATTTCTACCAAAGTATATTTTTTAAGTAATAAGAGATTTACATATCGAATTATAAGGGTAAAACAACGTCTATTATGGCAATAAAATTGCTGTCATGTATTGGTTAGGTTGGTCAGTTTTTTTTTTTTTTTTTTTTTTTTGTAGCCTATTGTGTGTCCCTATGCTGGGCAAAGGCCTCCTCTTTTTCCTTCCAAAGCTCTCTATTTTGTGCGATTTCTGGCCACGTTGGCCCCGCAAACATTATTAGATCGTCACACCACCTTCGCCGCGGTCTACCTCGACGGCGACGTCCTCCTTCAGGCGTCCAGTGAGTGACGATCTTTGCCCATCTCTCCGGGTGCATGCAGTTTTATTTAACCTAAGTATTTATGCTGCCAGTTTCCGGGTGACTGCGATGGGGATGAGTACTTGAGTGTTATTTTGTTTTTATTTCTGTAGTAAGTTAGTTACGCATTTAATTTGGTACCTAGTGTAAATAGTATTAAGTAGTGGTATTTAAATTCTTAAATAATTATAACAATTATGTATTATACATATTATAAATTAAAGCCGCGTTTCGTGTTTTTCTGTATGTCCGCGTTGTTCTTCCAAACCACGCTAAAGATTTTGATGAATTTTTCACCATCGTTTAGAGAATTTATTCCAGAAGGTGTGTGTATGAAATCTCGATGTTTTTAAGTCGTAAAAACCGTGCGAAGCAGGAGCCGGTCGCTTGTATAACGGGTGTAAAAAGACACTACGAAGTCGGAAGTCACTTGTTATTCCCGTTATTGTGTTTTTTTTTTTATGTACCATATCTGGGAACCTTACAGAGATTTGAAGGTCAACGTTCCAACATTTAAAGACGTTTTTTAAAGAAAGCAAGTTTAAAATGTTATAACTTATTATAACTAACCCCACAAACACTTAAGTGTCCCTGACCCTGAACCGTTTTTTACCCGATTTAACTCGATTTAACCGATTTTTTACAGAAAAAAAGTCGTTTCCCAGCAATTATTTTTGTTCAATATTACTTTTTTTTTTTTTTTTTTTTTTTTTTTTTTTTTTTTTTTACATTGCCCCACACTAAGAATTTCTTCCTGTATCGTGGGTGCGTTTACAAACATAGAAACTCACATACACTAACACCCAGACCCGGAATATTTGTTCCGTGCGGGGATCGAACCCGCGACACGTAGCGCAGCAGTCCATCGCTCAGCCACTGCGCCAACCGTGTCGCCAATGTTAATTTGATGTACAGAATACGTAGTTGACGGATATGTGATGGGTCTTGTTACACTCTGTATATATATCATATAATATTAAGAATTTCAATATAGGTAAGGTATATGAAATAAATAAATAACTTGCAAAACAATCGAAATAAAAATTTGTGACATTTAAGTTTAACCTAGTGGGTACCTACCTAAGTCCAGTCCTTTTAAACTTATTCCTATAAAAGCACATATCGGCACAAAAATCACAGCGATGCATTTCACAGTTATTTATGCGCTGATATTTTTATATTAAGTAGAACTGGTGTAAAGAGTACATAAATCATATGTCACAGTTTAATAACGCTTGACAGATTCGAGAGCGCAGCAGATTCCAGCAATATGTCACATATTCACAACGCGAGGCGCTCCTCTATCTCTGACGTCACGGCGAGCTACGAAAACACTTGATATCTTCCCGAGAAATATTCTATCAGAATCGTTTCCAACTCTCTTCATTTAATTGAACCACTTTCGAACAAGTTTTCTTGGTTTCTCAATTGTAGTGGATGAAGGGTAATTAGAAACTGTTCATAAATGGAACGGGCTGTTGGGTTCTTTATTTGAATTTTAGCCTTTGGTATTTAATCTGTCTAGGTGGTTCTTTAGCAATCGTTTTTTTTTGGAAAAAACTGTTACTTTGACACAAACAGACGATTCAATTTTATTTTATTTTTATGTAGTAGGTATGTATTGTATGCATAGAAGATAAATAGTATGCTGTTATTTATTACGGAGATATATTAGGGAAAAAATGGCAATGACCGCTAGTGCCATGCTAAAATGCAACAACTGTATTTTTTTCGATGATCGAAAATTCTATGATTGAAAATTCGATGACCGCTAGTGCCATTCTAAAATGCAACAACTATAACAAATTAATTGAATTCATGGGCATCCTCTTCATTGTACTCATCATTATGAACAACTTTCACTATGTGACCAACGATAAAATCGCGAAAAAAATAAGCTGTTCCCTACATTTTGATGAACTATGCGATTATGCGAACATAAATGTAGGGAACAGCCTATAGTGAAATTTGTTCATAATGATGAGTACAATGACCCTTTAAGAGGATGCCCATGAATTCAACTTCACCCTGTATAATGGACGGCGCCGCCGAGGCCGGCCCAGGAAGAGATGGCGGGACGATCTAGACGCGTACCGCAAGGGTTGGATCGAGGTGGCCCTGGAAAAGGATGTTTGGATTTGGGGGAGGCGTTTGCCAAGCAGTGGGACAGTGTAGGCTAACATACAAAAAATAATAATAGCTGCATCCCTTTCAAAACTTTAATTGGTTTCAAATGGATTGTATTTGAGTACTTACTCTATTACAACTGCGACAATCGTAGTCAGTGGTGTTATGAGCAGTCAGCAAGATGTGACACGTTCTAGTGAACACCACGCACCTATTAAGATATGTGAGAAGCACTATTGTAATCTTAAATACCTTAATTACCTAGCTTTACATACATTTTCACTTATATTTCACTCTTGACGTGACTTTTAATGCAATTATTGATCTCTTTCGGAATGTTGTAAATAACATGACGTAACTATCATACGCTGTTTAGTTTATTAAAACCGGCCAAGTGCGAGTCGGACTCGCACACGAAGGGTTCCGTACCACCGTACAATATTTAAAACAAAATCTTAAAAAAAAATACTTTTGTGAAAAAAAGTTTTGTGTATGGGGCCCCCTTCAATTTTTAACTATTTGAATTATATATAATTTATTTTTATAGCGGCAATGAAAATACACAATCTGTGAAAATTTCAACTATCTAACTATTACGGTTCATGAGATACAGACCGCTCATAGACAGGCGGACGGACAGCGAAGGCGTTCTAAGTTCCCATGTAGGTTTAAGTGAAATATTTTATTTTTATTATGTTCCGTTTGGCACCCTTCGGGTACGGAACCCTAAAAACGATTTAATCTAAATGTATGTACCAAAATATGTTAACGGAATTGATTGGATTTGTTATTGTATGTACAGTCTGTTGTCAACATTATCTAACCCACCCTAAAATCAAACGACTTTGGACCCTCTGCCGGTAACATTAAGGTTTATTTAATTTATATGAGCTTATCAAACAAGTGCTCGAGGATTTGATGAACAAATACAATAATAATACAGACACGCAAATTTGATCTTTAAAACGTTTGCATTAGGTTATATTTTATAACTATTTGTTATAATATGTTAAGTGTTATAGCTTATTTTAATGATTGAGCTTAAGTAATTCTGGTCTCGTAGTCTGTGTATAAGACTGAGAAAAACAAGTATCGAGATCAAATCCTTCGACAAAGTTATTGTTTTGCTTTCAATATAGAATTTATATTCCAAAACTATTTCTTGTATTATTGTAAAGAACTACAGACTGAACATAAACTTTTTTAAATGGTAATATTTTCACATAACTTGTAATAAGTGGGTAGTTGAAAAATAAATATTCGTATTCATTATAAAGCTGGTATTCAAATGCTACTATGGAGTGATTATTTAAAATACAAAATAATTTGCACGAGTAGAAGATGGCTGCTCGTGCTGTGCAAGAATAAACTTTATGATAGTATACTATATGGTTAATTTTTTTTAGAATATTGCGTCTAGCATTACAACTAAGATCAAATTTCAATGCGGCTTATAAGAGTTGAGTTGGTCTTGTGGTCACTAAGGTAGTGCGATGTTCATCGTTGTCTACGTTCGAAACCAAGTTTAGCCTAAATTTAGATATTTTATTACACTTTTTTACATTTCTTTAACAGACGACGTAGGGTATTGTCTTTTTAAACGGGCAGTTTGTATAGAAATAAAACTAAAAAATTGCAAGTTTATAATGTTTATTATTTCATTAAAACACTTAAGTAAGATAAAGTAAGTAAATGCTCATATATTTCCAAATTAATATACTTTTTATATTAGTATGCCATATAAACATTAAAAAAGGCATGCTTATGCTTAAAAGTTTGTTCTCGAGAAAATTAATTCATCTGTGAAATGCTTTACAAATTTATAGCTGCCTATATGTAGTGAATAAACATGTTATTTTTATAATAGTATGCCATATAAACATTAAAAAAGGCATGCTTATGCTAAGTTTGTTATCGAGAAAATGAATTCATCTGTGAAATGCTTTACAAATTTATAGCTGCCTATATGTAGTGAATAAACATGTTATTTAAATAGAAAAAATCTATTTATAACAATAACATCACCACGTAATCTGCAACATTTTAATGGTTTAACAATCAATCCATTGAGCATTTACTTACATGGTGTGTTTAAATATACCTACTAGATGAACTAGTAGCGGAGTGGCGCACCGTCCCCTGCTATAACTTGTTGTAAGCGGCTACGCATACCGCGCACCATATTCCAACACAAATCTTTGCCTCTCATGTGCTCCCAAGTCGATGTCACGACCTCAGCCAAGTTGTGTTTGTTTCGCACTTCCGTTGTGTCCCAATTTAAAACCATCTGACCCCATAGATTTTCTATAGGGTTCAAATCAGGACTTTTAGATGGCCAATTAATAACTGTCACACCTTCTTGAGCAGCTAACCATTCCCGCACAATGCCTGCACGGTGGATGGAGCAGTTATCGTGCATGAAATAAATATGTGACGTTGGATAGGCAATTCGCACAGTCGGCAGCATGACGTCACGCAGAATCTCCAAATACAAACTGCTATTAAACCTACCACCAACTTCCACCAATTCACCAGGTCCCATGGACGACATCCAGCCCCAGTAGCCCAGGGTTATTCTACCGCTAGTTCTACAAGGTAGCAAGCACTTCTCGTTGTAACGTTCTCCTTTCCTCCGCCATAAGATTTTACGTCCATCTTTGTCCGATTTAAATGATTTTTCATCAGTGAAGATCACAACATTTTCTTCCCAATTAAAATTTAAATATTCCTGGGCAAAACTGACCCTTTCTGCACGATGAGCAGGTGTCAATGCAATTTTCTGTGCCGGTTTATAATTCTTTATCCCAGCAGCGTGTAAATGCCTTCTCACTGTTTCCACTGATATATTGTGGTTTATTGCGGTTGCACGAATGGGCAAAAATGGATTTTCAACGTGGCTTGAAACAATAGCCCGGTGGCGTTCGAATTCGGGACTATACTTGAGGCTTTGCTCCTGGACGAATCCGCTGAATATTTCCATTGTCTCCATAACGTCTTAGCCATAGTCTGACCGTATTTCTCTAAAACAAAAATAAACATTTTTGGAACCGTGTATGTAACTTGTAAGGAGTGAATGTAATGGTAAAATAGCCAACTACGCGTTCATTAATCACAATCAATAAAATAAAATAGGTATAAAAAAAACACTTACTGCCATATTAAGTCGGCGACCAATCTCTCTAATTCCAACATTCTGCTCATGTAAAAATATTATTTTATGTTTGGTATAGTCGTCAAGTTGCGACATGATGCTTTATTACAACAAATTGCTTAAAAATACTTAACGAGTTAAACGATTTACAAATGTGTGTGCGCAGTCACTGCTATTAGGCGTAGTGTAACTTTTGTTACTTAGATGAATTTATGATCTACCTCACGAAGTAAATATGTTTTACTTCGTATTCAACCATTCTTGGTAAATATAATTTCTGTGAACTTAAAGTTTTTTAAATTACCCACCCGTTTACAAGATTAGTTATTAGGCGAAAATCACATTGGTCGTTCTTTAATATTGCAAGCAATATTGTAGAAATGAAAACAAATTAAAAAAGAAACTGATGTATAGGTGCACTGTGTTTTCGAACCCACATGCTGTTCGTCGTCAATCCAGCGTCAAACCGCTAAGCCACAAGAACTTGTTGGGAGTACGCGAAATTAAAGATTGGGTTGTAATTATGTAGCGTGACTTAAAAGGTTTTCAACTTTAATGTTAACGAGATAATGATTAAAATAGCTTAACAAAAACATATATAATGCCAGTGGCTCCGACTATGTTGGGTGGGTTTACCTTAACGTTACGCGTTAAAGATCAAATTTGCGTGTCTGTGTTATTTATTGTATTTTTGTTCATCGAGTCCTCGAGCACTTGTCTGATAAGCTCATATAAATTAAATAAACCTTAATGTTACCGGCAGAGGGTCCAAAGTCGTTTGATTTTAGGGTGGGTTAGATAATGTTGACAACAGACTGTACATAATTATGTATATTGCCAGTGGGACAAAAAATGATTTGAGTTTGATTTTGAATAATACTAGCCAGTATTATTCAAAATCAAACTCAAATAATTTATTTCAAGTAGGCCATTAAAAGTCACTTTTGGCCGGCAACATTTACAAGACGATAGAATTGATCGATTGGATCGTACATGAGTTTTATTAACCTTTCAATAGGCTAACATACACAACATCGCCAACGCCTTCAACACCCTGCCCTTTTTTTTTTTTTTTTTTTTTGAGTGTGGGAAATCATCCAATGACTTCTCCCGCTCTGGGTGGAGCGGAAGGGCGTGTCAGACTTTTACTGACTAAAACCCACCCATGTTCCTTCAGTTGCCTGTTGCCAAGGTCCCTTTCCGACTAACCCGCAACCCTGGCAGGCATCGGTCCTAGCGGACTCCGCCAATTGTGCTGACATCTCTTTGAGGCGCGCGTGGAACACGACGCGCCATCGACCCGGGCCTGGTCCTGATCGGACGGCGAGCTACCCATTGCTCGCCGTCCGCAAGCCCGCGCCTATGGTGCCCGGGAATCCGCCTGGGATTCCCGACGCCCAGGGCGTCTCCAGCGGCGGCGGCGGTTAGGGACGTGAGGGCGCAAACATTGCCTCTCCCTCACGCGTTCCGCCTCCTCCTTCGCGAGCATTACTGCTTCGCAGAAGGAGGTGACTGCTTCCCATGCACTCTCGCTCCGTACCATGGCTTGGACCAGAGCCGGACGCGAGAGGTCACCGCCGCCAATCGCCTCCAAGAGGACACGGCGGGGCTCCGCCCAAGCGGGGCAGACCTCCACCGTATGTTCCACCGTGTCCTCCGGGCGATCCACACAGTGGTGACACCCGGGCGTTTCCTCCCGCCTTATACGAAACAGGAACCTCCCGAAGCAACCGTGACCGGTGAGGACCTGTGTCAGGCGGAAGGTGAGGACGCCGTGGCGCCTCTCTAGCTACTCCTCAAAGAGGGGACTTATCGCCGCAATTGTGGCGTGCCCAGCACTGGGTTGCGACAATCGCACTCTCCAAGCCGCCATGAGATCCTGCCGGTGCTCTGTCCGCTGTTCAACACCCTGCCCTGGAGTTGCATTAGGGAGGCACTCCGATACCACCGGATGCCGACCTACCTCTGTCGTGTGGTCGAGGCCTATTTGACGGACAGGGCCGTCATCTACCCCGGTCATCAGGGAGTGTGGAACCGGCGAGAGATGTCGTGCGGTGTCCCACAGACATCGGTTACGACTATGGCTGCGCGCCGACCTCCCCAGTGGCGTCAGTGTAGTTTGCTACACTGATGACACACTGGTCCTGGCGCAGGGGAGGCCGCACTAGGCGGCGGCCGAACTAGCGACACCCAGGGTTGCGACAATCGTCGATAGAATCCGGCAACTGGGACTCGAGGTGGCCTTGCACAAGTCCGAGGTCATGTGTTTTCATGGTCCTCGGAACGCGCCACTGTCGGGTTCCCAAATTACGGTAGGAAGGGTTCACATCGGCGTCGAGTCGACGATGAAGTACCTAGGACTCGTCCTCGACAGCCGGTGGAACTTCGTGGAGCATTTCCAACGTTTGGCTCCCAGGCTGGACCAGGCTGGAGCTGCCTTGGGGTGGCTCCTGCCGGAGGCTCTACGCGGGGGTCGTGCGGTCCATGGCCCTTTACGGGGCACCGGTGTGGGCGCGTTCCCTTAGGCTGTGGCCAACCCGCCGGTTGAACGCGTCCCAAAGGGTCATGGCCAGACGGCTGGCCCGGGGATACCGCACGGTCTCCCGTGAGGTGGCGAGCCTCCTTGCCGGATTACCGCCATGGGATCTGGAGGCGAAAGTCCTCGCGCACATATGGGAGTGGCGCGAGGAGATGAAGCGCCGGGGCGTAACTCCGCTGCCGCGAGAAATCGCGGCACAGCGGACAGAGCTCCGGCAGGATCTCATGGCGGCATGGAGAGTGCGATTGTGGCAACCCAGTGCTGGGCACGCCACAATTGCGGCGATAAGTCCCCTCTTTGAGGAGTGGCTAGAGAGGCGCCACGGCGTCCTCACCTTCCGCCTGACGCAGGACCGGACACGGTTGCTTCGGGAGGTTCCTGTTTCGGATAAGGCGGGAGGAAACGCCCGGGTGTCACCACTGTGTGGATCGCCCGGAGGACACGGTGGAGCATACGGTGGAGGTCTGCCCTGCTTGGGCGGAGCCCCGTCGTGTCCTCTTGGAGGCGGTTGGCGGCGGTGATCTCTCGCGTCCGGCTCTGGTCCAGGCCATGGTACGGAGCGAGAGGGCATGGGAAGCAGTCACATCCTTCTGTAAAGCAGTAATGCTCGCGAAAGAGGAGGCGGAACGTGTGAGGGAGAGGCAAAGTTTGCGCCCTCACGCCCCTAACCGCCGCCGTTGGAGACGCCCTGGGCGTCGGGAATCCCAGGCGGATTCCCGGCCACCATACGCGCGGGCTTGCGGACGGCGAGCTATGGGTAGCTCTCCGTCCGATTAGGACCAGGCCCGGGTCGATGGCGCCTCGTGTTCCACGTGCGCCTCAAAGAGATGTCAGCACAATTGGCGGGGTCCGCTAGGACCGATGCCTGCCAGGGTGGCGGGTTAGTCCGATAGGGATACCGGGAGCTTGGCAACAGGCAACTGAAGGAAAACGGGTGGGTTTTAGTCAGTAAAAGTCTGACACGCCCTTCCGCTCCGCTCAGAGCGGGAGAAGTCATTGGAAGATTTTCCAACATCAAAAAAAAAAAAAAAAGGCATACCTATTTCTATTTAAACATCATCATTTGCCTAGCCTTTTCCCAACTATGTTGGGGTCGGCTTCCAGTCTAACCGGATGCAGCTGAATTCCAGTATTTTACATGGAGCGACTGCCTATCTGACCTCCACAACCCAGTAACTGGGTAATACGATACCCCTTGGTTAGACTAGTTGTCAGACTTTCGTGCTTCTGACTGCTCGTAACGACTGTCAAAGATCCATAAATGACAGCCGGGACCAACGGCTTAACGTGCTTTCCGAGGCACGGAGGAGTCTCGATATGTGAAAATGGTCACCCATCCACGGACCAACCCCGGCAAGCGTAGCTTAACCTGATGGATCGGCCCGAGCGGCTGTTATTACTTAGCCACGAGCTCCTCCTTAGCCACGAGCTCCTCTATTTAAACAAACATACCTATTTCTATTTTTTCAATTTCTATACCACCTCCTCGGGCAAAGCATGGGTATGTATACCTAAGCCTCCCTCCATTTTAAGGACGCAAAAGCTAGAAAGATAAATACATTTTAAGAAGTTGTTTCTACTCAGAATTTGAATAAAAGTAGGTACAAAACGGCTTGTGGGAAAAGATTATAAATTTCCAGTTACTCTAATCGTAAATAAAACTAGGGAAATGAACAAGTTCCGAAAGCTGAGTTTTTTTCTTAGAATTTTAGTCGCCACTTCAGCGGTATAAAAGAAGGTACAGCGCATCACTGAAACTTTCAGCCTTACTTTCATATCAAATTGTTATCTTTAATATCTTAATAGTTTTAGTTTCATAAGTTTGTAGCTGTTTTTCTACTAGGAATTGAGAGGAAAATAGGGGCCTTCAAGAAACCGATAAATGTATAAAATAAAACATTTAATGTTAGAAAGGTTGCAAAATGATAACACAATTATTTCATAAATATTATATTTTTGCGGTTTCAACCGAAAACATTCCAAATCACACAAACTATTGATTTAAATAAAAAAGTCATGTAGAAAAATCATCATCTTTTTAATTATGGGATCCAACGAAACCCCATACGCTTGTATGCATTGATTTTTTTTTCATCCCTCGTTTTTTATGTAGGTATTTATGGGGAGTGCCACCCGTAATTATTTTTTTCATAATTTCAGTGCACCATTGTATAGCGGTACACAGAATACACCTTGTCTCCAAAAATGGCTGTTTGGCTTCTGAACGGCCGGACAGTACGTAATGACTAAATTATAAGGGTTCCGTTTATGCCATTTGTATACGGCACCCTAAAAAAATCTTTTGTGATATTATTTCTGATGTATTTTTGGCTGCATTTTTAAACAGTACAAACTGTCGAATTGTGTGTAGGTACCTAAGAAAAGAAGTAAAACATAAACAAAACATAAAAACAAACTATGTCAAGAAAACGACTAGCGAAGTGACATTAATTTTTTCCTATTGTGAAGTGAAATGGGAACAGTACTTTGCCACCTTGTTATGACTTCTGACATTCATAGGGCTTCATCCATATTTTCTAGTATTGTCAAGTTGTTTGCGAGTTTGAAAGGTAGTAGCAGAAGATTGAAGTAAGTTACCTTTGCGTAAAAAACATCGCGAGCATGTCCTAATCTACCAACCCGCAAAGCCCAGACAGAGAGGAGGCCTGTGTGCCGGGCAGTGGGAACGTTATAGGCTGATTATTATTATACGTAGTTATATGTTCTTCAAGATTGATGGGTGCAGGTGTAAAACTTAGAAAGACGCTAGATCCAAGATCAGTTTTTCAATTGAAACATGTGATTTATGGTTTATCACAGACTGGGTACCTACTGCATGACTTACAGCGACAGAAAACTTCGTGAGTAAATACCTAATCTTAATATACTTAATACAAAAGGCAAGGGTCCTGACTGACACAAAGGTAGTCTATCCATACAAAAAAAGTTTCTAATACCTACTCAAACCTCAGTTAGTCCGATAGAGTTTCTATAAGAAACAGGATCGATTGGTATCAAAAAAGTTTTTGTGAAAATCCCATTTTCTTGCCGACTGTAATTTTTTTTCAAAATCTGTGAATGCGAATCAAAATTTATCAAAAAAATAAGAATATTCCCTGTTATTTATTTCCCATGAACCCAAAAGACCGTTTTCTTGTTGCGACCACGGTTAAGCTACCTGTCCTTACTGCCCCATCTCAAAAATCCACACTGTATAATCGCCAAACATCATGGTCAGAAAGCGTTGCAATCAAAGTTCATCCCTTCAATGTATGAAAAGAAATATGGATCTAGATAAATGCCTTGCAGTTGGACTGTTACAGGTACATATCCTCGATAAGTTATTCAGCCAAGTATTTACCGAAGCACCGAATAATAAACAAAGATATCTCCTATCGAATTGAAAGAGCAAGAATGACGAATGTGGGTATAAATATAAATGGTGTTTCTAAGGCCGCCTGCCGCTGACCTAGGGGAACTGCAAGGAAATGCCCCTCCGTTCGCAGAACTCAATTCTGTGGCGCCGGCCAGTCCGACATTATTTACTAGGAAACAAAATAAATAATAGGCACAGTTTTAGAATCCACTCATACATACGAAGAAATAGTTTTGTTGCAAAAATGTGGATAATATTGTAGCAGACATGAATAATATTTTTGAAATATTGAGAACTAGCGACACGCCCCTTCTTCACGCGGTTTTTACGACATGAAATTTTTTCTAAATGGTGGTGAAAACCGTATCGAAATCCGTTCCGACATTTATAAGAACAACGCGTCACGAAAAGCGACTTTAATGATATGTTTAGATGTAGCTCGTCAGGGATTCCCGTTAAACAATTTATCTAAATTTTTTGTAAGGCCGCTACAGAATAGCGTAAACTGTGTTTATTTCCATGAAGCATTGTTTCGATCTTTCTACGAAGAACAAGTCATTACTGACGCCATAGTTCAAAGGGTAATTATTATTAAAAAATCAATGTTCGAAGCTGAAGCATTTGCATGGTTTCCCGGTGTTGTGGTTGCGGTTCGAGTCTAGTGAAATATTATTCGTTAGTGGAAAGTACTCGAATTACTTCCAACTGCCGATAACCAAATGAAACCTTTGGAAATTGTAACATTTGTTGCTTCTACAACCGAGTAAAGGTAAGTTTCAGAGTAGTTTGATGAATGAGAATTTACCTATTAGCATTTTTTTTGAGTGGGTCTACCGATTTAGAATATAATAATTGAATGCGCTCATTGATAAATAGTACTGGCGTTTGTATGGCTAAGTTCAACATAAAGTTACTTAGAGACCACTGGACCGAGAAAAAATTTGCTTGCACACACAGGACTTGCATAAATTATACTTTTACGCTCATTTCATTCTTATTCTGTGATGTCGAGAGCTGTAACGGAGCTTCTGTTTGCGAGCTATTGAAGGACTTGCCTTTTAATAATATTTAAACTATTTGCGATTTCATACCATTCTCTACCAGTCCAAGTTACCTACCTCAGTCAATTTTTTATATAGCTTTTTTATATTTTTTATATACTACCCAGGTTTAAACCCGCTTTCCTAGTCTAAAAACAGGTCCGTAAAATTCCACACAACCACTACATTAATTTAAAAACAAACATTTTTTAATAAGATAGTTCAAATAACTAAGTTCCACATTATGCGTCTAGTTTGAACAGGAATTTAGATTAAATCTTGGATATTGATCCTTGAGATGCTTGGCTGTATATTGTGATTGACATTTGAATTGCTTGGATTGGTATATAATACAGGAACGAGTTAGCCAATAAACTCGGTACTTTTCCGTGTTATGAAAAGAAATGTCAGTATCAGAAGGTTAAAGAATCGTACGCGCGCACCTTGTGTGAAAGAGACCACAATATGGGGGAGGTGTCGCTTTCTGCCGGCACCGGTATAATTCGCTTGCAACAGTTATCTGTGAGACGTCGTCGGCGACAGTCGTGTGCGAGCCACCCTGCGGATCTCTCGTATAAAACTTTTCACGGGATTTCGGGAAAATATTACGCGCTCTCTGAGTTGATCGCCCCTTAATCACTTTTTTGCGTGTGTTCTATGCAATCTGAAAGAAAATTTACCGCATGTTTCATAGTTCAGTTTGTTTATTTCGGTTTTTTCATTCTCAGAAATAACCCGGCTGTAATATTTCAAAACTAGTTTGTAGTTTGTCATGTTGTCGAATAATTTGATCACGATTGTAAACATTGGAATTGGTTTGGCGCCCAACGTGGGACCGGAATAAGTTTAGTTTATTTCAAACCGAAACTATCTAAGAAGTTGCGGTTATTGTATATAAAATCTCATAATCACGATGATGTTATTATATAGACTGTGTTTATGGAAAAGTGGAAAACTGTTATTGGCGCTGTTCCTATTGGATTGGCTATTTGCTGCCTCTACAGACGCTACCACTCGTAAGTATGATTTATTTTTAATTATTATATGCGATAGCAAGTCGGTATCAGTATATACTAGCCTAATAGCTTTTGTTTCGTTGTTATGGAAAACTATCAAAATACGTAGGTCACGTTGGTATGCTGAAAAACATACCATTTTACTATTTAGGAACGTAAGACCATCTCATAACGGTATATAATAGTATCTTGCATTTCTCTCTTTGCCTTTAAGAATAAGTATAAGTTGCGGGTAAAGAATATTACAGCAGTGCAATAGCATAGCGTGTAGTTTATGACTAATACCGAACTGAACCGACGAACTTGCTTTATTACTTACGTGCTTTTTATTTATCAGTTCAGCACTTTATGTTAGGAAAGCTTTTATGGCAGCTAAAGTGATCAAATTAGCAGTGAATTACGTGTTCGTAATCTGCTTTTAAAAAGGAAATATTACTTATCATTTTCTTTTCAGTTTTATTGAGCATTAAAGGCATAAATGCTCAATATCCATATGTATAATCATAACACGAAAGTATATTGAAGCCAAACATACGGGGTGAATTTTTGAAACAGAAATGCCAGGTTATGCGTAGAAAGTGGTCAAAGGAGTCATGAAATCAATTTTCCAAAAACTCATCTAAGGAGACTCAATGAATGTTATTTTAATTAAATTAACTTAATTCTGAATTTAAGTTTTCTGACCTATTTTTCATTCAGTGGAATAATTATAATAACAGCAACTAAACAAACAGATACCTAAAGCTCTACTGAAAATCTTCTTCTCTACTGAAAATGGGCTCGTTGCTAATAAAGGGGAATGTTTCTGCTAAAAATATTTAAATAAAAATCGTAAACAATATGCTTTACACTGCAATGATTATTAAAATAATATACGATTATTTTAATAATAGAAATTAATAATGAAATTTTAATCTACTTTAAACACTCACTCTACAGCAAATACATCGAAAATGGACTTCAATATTATTTAATATCCGCTGAGTCTTGATTATAATGCTACGTGACGTTTTAAAGGTTTTCATAACAAATGAAATTCATTAAGATCTCCATCGGCGAGCTCTAACTTGATGTGTGGAGCTCGTTAGGCTGATTGTCTAATCGTCTTGTCCAAACTGCTGACTATAGAACACAGTAGTGTCATTGACCTCACTAATACTGCATGAACAGTGCGGAAAAAGTTATCGGCAATTAAAAGATTTTTTTTTTTTAATGAAATATTTACCTACATGGGTTTCAATTAATATTTTATTTAAAGTATATTTTTATACCCATATTGTAGCTTTTAAATTGAGGATTATTTATGTTGTAAATATTTGAGTTATGAATGTAAATATTGCGAAAAGTAAACTTATTTTTGAGGTTATAAGTAATGAATTTTAATATAAGGCCCAATTGAATTTAACAAACAATTTATTCGTACATCGCAATATTTTTTCTACGAATAAACTAAAGAGGGCTTTAATAGCAGCGATTAAAGCAATTTAGAAAATTATTCAATGACTCAAAAAACTGACCGTCTATGCGAAAAATGGTATTGAATGAATTGTAATGTCACAGCGTTTAAATAAATTTTCATTTGTCCGACACTGAAACGTCACTCAACTTCCAAAATCATCACTTTTAAGGTTGGCTACTTTTTTTTATTATTGCCATGTATCGATATCGATTATGTAGTTCTGTTCACAAACAAGCTTTATATTAGCTTGCTCTGTTCGTATGTGTTTCCGGTTACTCCTTTTGTCATCAATATTTCAAGCACTTCCTGGCATCCGATTGAGCTGAAACTTGGCATACTCATACAACTACCGAGACATTTTGAAAAAATGATACCATGGAGCTGGTCTGATGATGGAGCCGGAAGTTAGGCATAGGAACTCCTCAATCAAACAAGATAGCACCATCGTGTTTGGACTCATTGGTTATGTATTCAAGTGCTTTGACACTAGGTGGCGTTCAAGGTCTGATGACGGAGCCGGAAGGTGGCCCTGGGAAAACCTTTTTTAGTTCATTAAAAGCTTGTTTTTAAAAAGGTTTTTACTTATATTTTATTCAGTATTTTTCGCCAAAGAACAAGAAAAAAATCTATTTAAAAGACTTATCCTACTAATGTTATACCTAAATGTGAATTGTTGTATGGATGGATGTTTGTTTTTTACTCAATCAAAAAACGGAATTTCCTTTAGATCTGCTTCCTTGCCATGTAACATGGTGCATGCTAAGTTCACGAAATTGTGTTTAAAGACGAGTTTCTAACTATATACAAGATAAATCTTAGGCTGGTGGTTCATGAGACCAGGAACCAACTTTAACTTTTATTTCGCGACAAGCCACGTGCCCGACGGAATTCCCATCGTGCAGGCGGTAAAAATGACGATTTTCCATACAAACTTTAATCTCCTATTCAAACCCGGATGAATTTTCAAAAATCCTTCTGGAATTTTCTTTTGTACCGAAGGTAACTGTGAACAACTTCTTCTTTCTTTTTTTTCTTTTCTTCTTTGGTAACTTTTTTGACATGAACTCTTCGCAAAATTTGATTCTTCTAGACGCAGTGATTTAGGCTGTGCGTTGTCTGTCAGGGAATATAACATTTAGAATATTTAGTTAAGAAAGGACCATGGGGGATTTTGTATGGACTCCGTCCCCACCCTCCAACAGTCATAGGATACGTGTCAATATGTTTTTAGGGATCCCGAGAAAGACTTACTGTCTTGCTCCATTGCAAAATCAATGGGGTATTTTTGTAATAACAAAAAACTTTTCTGTTAGCTAACCTAACCTAAGCTATAATTGCCTATCCTTGCCAAACATAACCTAACCTCACCTAACCTAACAGTGATAATTTGATCTTGGATTTTGAAGGTCAAATGGAACTCCTCAATGATAAAAAGCATTTGTGTATTCTTGTGATTGGATAATTGTACAAAAAACTTAAAAAAAACGGCTAACCTAACCTATTTTTTTTTTAATCCTCATGGATGACCTCTGCCCTGGGGCGGGCGGAGGGGTCTGTCAAACTCTTACTGACTAAAAACCACCCCAGTGTTCCAGCTCACACCTTCGCCGGGGGTCACGGGAACTTAAAAATCTTCCGCAACCCCAGACTGGCCCGCCATTGCGGGACCCTTCGGGTCAGGGGCCCCCCCGTGACCCGAGGAGTGAGGTGTTTGACTCCCCCCGTGACGTCTAAGAGGGGCGCGCGTGGAACACTACGCACCGCCACCTCGGGTCCTGATGTGTAGGGGGCGACGGACGTCCCCGAGTCCGTCGTCCCTGGACCCATTTAGGGGGGCTGGAAGAGGGCGTTTACCGCCCTCCGCCGACGCCCGGTGCGCCTGCTGCGGGCCGGGTGAGTGGAAGAGATCTCCCTCTCCCTTTCCGCAGCCACCTTCTGCGAAACGACTGTCTCACGGAAGGAAACCACCGCGTCCCAGGACTCCTCGCTGCCGACCATCGACTCGACTACGGCCGGCAGCGACAAGTCACTGCCTTCTTCTGAGATGAGGGCACGGCGCGGCCCCTCCTAAGCGGGACACTCTGCCAGCGTAGGCCGCGCCATGTCCTCTTGGCATTCAACGTAGTGGTGACACCGGGCGTCCGGCTCCCTGTTTATACGACACAGGTACTTCCCGAAGCAACCATGCCCCGAGAGCACCTGCGTGACCCGAAACGACAGGGAGCCGTGCCTCCTCCCGATCCAGCGCTCGAGCACCGGCCGGATTGCCTCGATGATGTCGAGGCCGGCGCTGGAGCGTGAAAGCCTGTCCCGCCATTCCGCCATCAAGACCTCGCGAAGCTGAGACCGATGCAGCTCTATGTGTCGCTGCATCGGTTGCTCACCCCGCACTCTCGCTTCCTCGCGCCACCGATACGATGACGCGAGTACTTTCGCCTCGAGGTCCCAGGGCGGGGATCCGGCCAGTGCACAAGCCGCCTCGTAGAAGATCGTGCGATACCCCCTGATGACTCTGACGGCCATCGCTCTCTGCGGCTTGCGCAGGACTGCGATACTACCGGCCGTCAGGTCAGCCGCCCAGATCGGGGCCCCGTAAAGGGCCATCGATCGCACGATTCCCACGTAGAGCCGCGTTGACAGCGCAAAGAAGCTAACCTAACCTAACCTAAACTTTTCGGTTAGCTAACCTAACCTAACCTAAACTTTTCGGTTAGCTAACCTAACCTAAGCTATAATTACCTATCCTTACCAAACATAACCTAACCGAACCTAACTTTAAAAAAAGGTATCAGAGAAAAAAAAAATGGTCCCTGATAAAAAGAATGGTTGTCATGAATGAGAACCATATTTAGGTCGCTATATTCTATGCCTCTTAAGTGCAAACTAAGAAAATATATAAATGTAAAATAATGCTAATATTGAATAAAAAAAGTAATATTCCAGGAAAACCCCACATTTTTGAAAAATGTCGCCATAGTAAAAAAGTATCGAACCCACCAGACGCTTCGAATGACACTAGTCTCAAGCGTGTTGGTGGGTGGGGACGTTTCTTCCCATGGTCCTTTGACATTTAAATTCAGCTTAAAAATACCTCGCACCGTGGAACCAGATCAGAAAACTAAAAACCTCTAACGCGAATAACTTCCGAAGTTCCGATGTACCACTATCCTAAATCATATCTTAATATCATTTCATCATATGGACTATCACTTTCCAATACGTAAACGTTCTGAATGTTCCCTAAGACAGGAGCTTAGACCGCTATTAGCTCGCTCAAGTCTATCAAAACTAGCGTTGTAAGCAATGCTTGCGTTTCCATGTAACGGTGGTGCCTGGGGAACTTGCAATGTAATCAGTGGTGTTATGCAACTATGTTAGACCACGGATAGGTTCGTGGTGTTGTAGTTCTTGGAGAATCAATAAGATGCTTGAGATGGTTGGAAGCCCTTTGAATCGCTTGCATCAGGAGTTTGAACTGTTGAATAAATTGTTGTGATTATAAATAGTGATGTAAGTGGTGGATTACATTCTAATAAGAGTCTTATTTACCTTTTTTTTTAAGTCAGGTGGTGTCGTGTGACGCCCTGTTGGAACGAAGTTCCTTTGTAAATGTCTAGTATAAATTTTTCGAAGCTAGAAACTTACACTAGATGGCTCTGGATTAAAAAACAAAAACTTGAGACTGACTTTTTCTGGCATAACGGTTTTTACCAGTCAACTCCAACCGCAAGCCGCATCGTTCCAAAAAATGTACCTACTTATTATTTTGTCTCATTACTTTTATTGGAACTATATCCATCGACTACCAAGTAAGTATATTGTGGGAGACTGGTGCCTAAACAAGCCTTGGGGCCGGTATTTCAGGACACCAGGTCGCCACCCTTTAGGTTATAAATCATTTGTTGAACACTGTTTCCACGAGCCCTTCTATTAGAATTTTATTGTGGACAGCGCACTATAAAGTTTTCATTACCTACTAATACAATTAGTTACTGAATACTATGAAATCTGCGCAAAGTTAGTGATTTCTAAAAGAAAAAGTTTACTCGTCTATTCCCGTGTTCTGCTTCAAACAGTTTAATTGCCAGAACTCTGACCGATTTAATCACTATAGATTCGCTGATATTTTCCAAACTTTCTTGAAAGCAGTGCAAATGTAGAATCTGGTATTCGATAACACTTCTCATCTGCCAAGCCATTTATCAACTATGCTGGGGTCGGCTTCAAGTCTAACCGGATGCAGCTGAATACAAATATGTTACACGGAGCGACTTTCTATCAGGGAACCGGCTACATTAGCAATTCCTCTAAAACAGTTCATTTCCTGAATCCTAGATGTCATTAGCAATTCATATAATTTGACATAAAAGCAATTCATACTTTGTGGACCATTTTAAGAATCTCCATAGAAAACTGTCAAACAGATGAATTATTTCGTAATAAGAATTACACGCAGGTCATTATTATGAATTGTCAGTTTGTGACATTCTACAATGATTCATAATGTTTTCATATTATGATTCTGCTAAAGTGAACGTTCTAAGCCCCCTGACCTCCACAACTAAGTTACTGGGTAATTCGGTGAATAAAAAAATTGCAGACTGAACTGCCAAGCGAAGAATAAAGCAAACCTAAATATAACACCTGACACGCATAATAGGCATCATGATAAACACATTTTTAACAGCGATCTACTTTACTAAATCACCGTTAAAAAGGTGTGAATCCAAAAGGAATCGGTCTTGCCTTGTATTTGGATTATCGCGGTGGAACTTGACGTGCAGTCAATTAGTAGGGCAGGGTGTTCACCGGGGCGCGTTCCTAATTTGTCAGTGACAACGTCGGAAGTTTAACAAGCCTAGTTTTAACAATATCAACCACTAAAGCGCCATTTAGAAAACATTAAATCAAATTGTGCTGTCACGGATTTATATAGCCATAATATTTATGGCTCAAGTTTCCATTACGTCGATTGTTTATTAGGTATTTAGTGGCGCGATTTCAGCTCCATTTCGAATTTAGATTCAATTCCCTTTTGTGTTCCCGCTTACATTTCGGTAAGTACTTGAAGTTACTGTATTTGAATGACACATTCATTTTCGAATTCGCTGATAAAGGAGTTTGAGAGCCTATTTTGTATGTTCACTGACAGTGTGTAGCCTCTTGGATGACTTCAATTACTCACTTATGTCATCTCTGGATATAGGTACTATCGTCTCTAGCCATCCAGTATTTCCTGAAAAGTTTTGTATCTAACCAAATGAGTTAATTTTAAAATGAGGAATAAGAAATTGCATCCTCATCTAGAATGACCTGTATTTCATTTAATATTCACAGCATTTATAAATAGCAGTATTTTATTATTGTCGGAACATTTGAAAGTCATCAGAACGGAGAGTTCCTGATACAATTACAATTTCACTGTTAGCTTAACCAATTTATTTGGAATCTCCTACAAAGGATAGACATACCTACACAATTTAAATCACAATAATAACAACGGTTCTTTTACGTGTGACCTTCAATTTACAGGAGACTACAGCATGCACATAATAAAACTCGGTTCAAACAGGATATTAAAGGATTTTCAGCTTGATTTACAAAGATTTCGAGTAAATAATGATATGATAAGTAGATAGCGAATGATTAAGGCTTGTCGGCACTACCGTCGCGATTTGTTTAATTCCTGATACTTGTGTCCGATTGTAGGTATGTTTATTGCATTTCGAGTTTCGTGCCGAAGCTTTGTTCCTATAAACTGTGACCAAAATGTACAGAGCTTTACTTATTAATTTATTTATATAAACTTTATATTGTACACCACAAAAATATATAACGAAAGGAAAAAATAAACTACAAAATATACAATAGGCGGCCTTATCGCTTTCCGCGATCTCTTCCAGGCAACCTTGGAATGGACAGTGATTTGCCTGGACATAAAATAGGGCTGTCGTAGGTGCAAATAATAAGTTATACAATATACTAAAATAGATACACATATACATAAATACATATACTTTAAAATATGATCAATTGCTATTAGACACCACAGACTGACAAATTACAAATCTGGAGTCACACGTGTTAGGGCATAAATCGAACAGATTACGTGTGACTCCGGATTTTTAATTTGTCTGTATGTAGTGTCTTGTTTATACCTTTTTAGTCGTAGTTGGGTTTTAGTTTTTATTACTTTAATATTTTTTTAATTCTTTTGGGGTTATAATATATATATTTTTGAAATGTGCTCATTATGCCCTTTCATTTGGTACCCAACATGGTACGACTAAACAATTTTTTTTTTTAGTTCTTAGCTTTATTCCTCTAGGGCGCCATTTTAATTTAATGTGACATCACATAAAATTCCTAAGCCTATAACCAGCGGATGATCAAAACGCTTCCAACGATAGTCATTTGTTGTGTGTTGTCAAATTGTGATGAGTGGTTTAGAAGATAGGACGGAACAGATGAACATACATACATACATACATACCGGTCAAAATCATAACCCTCCTTTTTTCTTCGCCGTAGTCGGGTAAAAAAAGCAGTGAACATATAACTTTCCTGACTTTCCCTAGCTATCTAAAGTTTTATGTTTCGCTGAACATACATTACATTAACTAATTGCAAATCTTTTCGGATGAAAGTCACACATTTATGTTACTATGGTAGGACGTCCTTTTATGTTCGATTAATCATAAAATTATTACTTTGCAGCCATTTTATGCTTCAGGTGCGAAGTTAAATATTTATGATATTATTATGCTCCTGTCTCACTAAGTTCAATAGGTATAGCACTTTTTCAAAATTGTATTTATAGAATACTAGCTAGAAAGAAAAAAACAGTATATAATCGAACGTATGTCAGTTTTGACCTGATTACGTAATATTTTAGTTTCGTGTGTCGCGTGTCTCGGAACTAATTTAATAAAAACAACACTGTTTATTAAAGGGTATTTTAGCGTTGCCGCTCAGATTCATGTCACACACTAACCTTCTTAAGTTAAGCACCTTATCGCATTAATGTGATAATAGTACTAAATGTGGTTTGCAGCAAGAGTTTTAAGGAAAATTTAAAAGCTGCACTAATACCTTTATGAGTGGCAGTTATGGAAGGGTTTAATGAATAGAGAACTTAAGATGTTGATTAAAAAGGTTTAAGAATATAAAAGGTTTGAGAGAGCAGTGGTGGCCCAGTGGTAACGGCCGCGACTTACGAGTTGTAGGTCGTAGGTTCGAACCCCGACAGGCGCTTTACTTTTTGTAAATAATTTCATCACCACTGCTCTCAAAACGGTGAAGGAAAACATCGTGAGGAAACCGGCATGTCTTAGAACCAAAAAAATCGAAGACATGTGACATCTACCAACCCGCACTGGGGCCGCGTGGTGGATTACGGCCCACTCCCTCTCATAGAGAGGAGGCCTGTGTCCCAGCAGTGGGAACATTATAGGCTGATTATGTTAAGAATATAAAATATATATTATTTGAATTGAAATTAGATTAATATATATATTATTTTAATTAAAATTATCCTAACTTAATATTATAAATGCGAAAGTGAGTTTGTTTGTTTGTTTTCACGCTAAATTGACTGACGGAATTAGATGAAATTTGGCACATGGGTAGACCATAACCTGGGATAGGACATGTAACACTTTTATCCCGATATTCCCCCGGGATCGAGACTTACGCGGGTGAAACCGCAGGGCGCAGCTAGTATTCTTTATGTTTTCGTTGATAATACCTAGATAAATATAACACTTTCTTTCAAAACGAAAATCAGCTGTTTTGTGGCAATATGGTGTTATACGACTTGATCTATGTTTGGATTTTATTTGATACCTACGTGTTTATAGCTGTCAATATTGAAGCTTGGCTTATTCAGAGGTCTGACGTGTTAGTATATTATCTATCCACCACAGATTTATGATATTATATAAATTAATACTAATTAGGGCTTGGAGGGGCTTATGGCTCAGTAATAACAGCTGCACGGAACGATCAGGTACTGAGAGCAGTGGTGGCCCAGTAGTAACGGCCGCGACTTACGAGTTGTAGGTCGTAAGTTCGAACCTTGACAGGCGCTTTACTTTGTGTAAATTATTTCATCACCACTGCTCTCAAAACGGTGAAGGAAAACACCGTGAGCAAACCGGCATGTCCTAGAACCTCGAGACATGTGACATCTACCAACCCGCACTGGGCCCGCGTTGTGATTACGGCCCACTCCCTCCACAGAGAGGAGGCCTGTGACAGCAGCGGGAACATTATAGGCTGATTATGAGTTACTGCACATTGTATTATTGGTATTCCAATACTGGGCCTTTTTGGCGCAGCCGTGAGGCACACTCCCCGGATAATGTCCATCGCATTTTTACACTTTTTATTTGTTTTATTTTGTTAACTGCTGTACCTAATCTTTAATGTTGTGTTTTATTCTGTGCTAAATAAATGTATTTTTTTTCTTTCTTATCTTTCTTTCTATTCAGAGGCAATACTTATGATATCTTCTCAAAGGCACATTTCCTGAATAGGCATGACCGATAGCTGCCATAGTTTACAAACAAGGTTAGTTCATATCGAACAAATCTCGGTTACAAAATATTCGGAATCAATTTATTTTCGCCCGAAGCACGCAATTCTGTTCTAACCGTTGATAAACCTCGCGTTCACCGGCTAAAACTACTGCATTCGTTACATAGCGAAGTTGTGGAAAAATCAAAGGTTTTTGTTGCTTTTTTTAGATTCATATTTCTGCATATGGCTTAGTTGGCTTCTGTGTGTACAATATTTTTGTGCAAGCAAGGATAAATAAATAAGCCCTCCTTTAAGTAGGTACTTTTGTACTAGCTGTACTTAGTTATACTTGACAAATCTTAACTTCCTAACTTAATTAGATAGATGGCAACATGGGGCCTTCCCCATGTTATCCTATGTCCTAGGCCTATGTCCTATGTCCTATGTCCTTACATAGGCTACTTTTTATCGACATAGCACGTGGGCGAAGCCGCAGGTGGAAGCTCGTATTATAAATGCAAAAATGAGTTTGTTTGTTTGTTACGCTTTCACGCTAAAACGGCTCAACGGATTTGGATGAAATTTGGCATATGGGTAGACCATGACCTGGAAAAGGACATAGGATACTTTTTATCCCGAGTTTCCCACGGGATCGAGACTTACGCGGGTGAAACCGCGGGGCGCAGCTAGTAGGTAAATAATTACATGATCAGTGTCGTCATAATGCTTGATTGAGTCGTAAAAGTCAGGTTTATGCTCGTAGGATGCTTTGCACTTTTATTTTTATGCAAGATTTAAGATCAAAATGTCAACGACTTCAACCGAAATCCATCCATCCGGATCCTAGACTAAGTCGCGGGCAGCAGTTAATATACCATGTTTCATTTAGGGAAATACGCATGTAAAAAATTGCTCGTCACAAGCAAAGAAAAACAAACAAAACATCACAGTTCATTTAACTGAAACCAGCTGTCCAACCGTTTGCCAACTGTTTACTTTGAACTAAATACACCTACCTAAGCCAAATAGATTAGTTCAACATTATAATAATTCTCTATTAGCTTATACTCTGATAATAATAGTCTCATTAGTCGAATTATGAACTTTGGGATATTTTATTTGACCCCTAATTACCTGAGATGACCTTTTGGACTAATTCTAACTATAATCCTTTATCCTAACTAATATTATAAATGCGAAGGTGAGTTTGTGACGATGAAATTACATACATACGACATAGGACATAGGATTTCTGAACTTCCGACCTCCACGCGGATGAAGCCGTTAAATCTAGTTAAAATTATAAATGCGAAACTAAGTTTGTTTGTTTGTAACGCTTTCACGTTAAAACGGATTAAACTGATTTGGAAATTGGAAATTTGACAGATAGGAAGCATGAGACCTGCAGAAGGACATAGGCTACTTTTCATCCTGGATCGTAGACGAAGTCGCGGGCAACATCTAGTTGATAATAGGAATATTTAGGTATAGCTGTTTAGTAGTAATCTTTATCTATACATATTATAAATTAAAGTCACTTTACATGTCAGTCTGTGTCACCGCGTTGTTCTTCTAAACTACGCAACGGACTTTGATGTGATTTTCGCATTTGGAGAATTTATTCCAGAAGGTTTTATGTACCTATCATGCTTTAATATTTAACTTAGATAGAGATACCACAGGAATCAGGATGTTTTATCATGTCGCCATTGCACCCGTGTGAAGCACCCTCGCTACAGTCCGGCCGTCGTCGTGAGGATGCGTTCATGACACCTGCCAGTTTCATACTAACGAATATGTATTTTGCGAATTTGATCCTTATTACAACTAGAAATTGACAACTGACAGCAGGCGTAGCATGAGCACCGTTTTGTCGACGGAAGAGTAGACAAAAATGACGGTTCCTGTAGACAGTAGACGGCAGCAAAGTAGAAAGAGTCAACTGTACTTTTTACGAAATTCACTCTTTTACATAATTCGACTCAGAATTCTTTGTTTTGTCATAGGATTTATGGGTTGTCATTGTGATTTTGGCAGTAAGGATAGAATACTTTCTTCCGAAATAGTCTACATATAAAAAGACGTAGACAAAGATCGTGAGAAATGAAAGACAAAATGACAGATTGTAGAAAGATTTCTACGGTGGATGTCAAAAATGAAGAAACGAACTGTCACTTTGTATAGAAGAAGCTATGTCTATTCTTCGTAGAGATAGAAAGTGCCATGCTACGCCTGCAGGTGTCAGGAACGCATTCTCTCGACGGTCTGACTGTAGTTACGTATACTGCAGTCACCTAAAACTGCCGGAAAGTTCTGAAAAACTAAAGTTTTATTGCCTCAGTGATTTCGGAGCGGGAAAAGCCGAGGCTTATAAAAGTAAAATTGCGCCTGACAGATTTGATTAACGATGTCTTAAAGGGTTATTGAGTTAAGTTCCTCTACCAAAAAATATTACCTAAATGGGGGTATTTCATACCGTGTTGTACCTAATATTAACAAGTATAAATATACATATTTATTAAAGGTCAGAATTATGTTTGAATTTTATGCTCTGTCACAATATTCGGCTATTCAGAACGAGGAAAATAAGTATCACAGCCCAAAACAGAGTCATTGAGATATCAACATCATCCACAAGTCCACAAAATAACTTTTTTTTGTGAAAAACTGAAATGTAACCAATATTTTCTTAAAGTCCTGTACCAAAGTCTGTATTGGAAATAAGTAATGAAACGGAGATCACTAATGAACTTTTCAGCTATGAAAACTTCAGCAATTCGAAACCAGAGATGATCTGACTTATATTATTTTTTGACTATTACATTAATCAGACTACTATTATATTAAACAGACTGTGATTATTAAAAACTTTACATCCTGGGGCCTGTTTAATAAAACCGACGAGCGACACGTGATGGGCACTTTTTTTTTCATCGATTAATAACGATCGATATTTAATAAAGCACTAAAAGTGCTTTATTAAATAAGCAACGTCATGAAACTGCGACAATTTTGTAATTATTGTTTCAAATGTACCTAGGTATCTCATTGTTAGTTATATTAAATAGGGGAGCTGATGATTCGGTCACCTGCAATTTAATAATATGGAAGAAAATGGAATACCCGTACAGTATGACGAGTAGAGTCACCTCTTTAAAGCTGGCAGCTTGCTTAATCATTAGTAAAACATATTTAGATGGTAAAAAGTTCCATCCATTAATAAATTCAGCGCGATACTAACACACATTCTCTACTACCAATGAGTAAAGTGAACTGAAAAGGCAGAATTTGACGTAATGAACAATCGTCGGAAATGTGCCATGCTACATTTCACCTATTGACCAATTATGGCCACACGTAGCGTGTCATGTTTATGCCAGTGCTGTCCTAATTACTGTCATTACATGATTTCCAAAGACACAGTTGTTAAATGGTCACAAAACCAAAACCTGAATAATTAATGTTGTTTTTTAAAAAAAATGTAAAGGCTCTTACATACAGTCGCGATTCGCCGCGCGACGCGAATTTAAACAAAACAATTTCTGAGAAAACTTCACGGCGAACAATGCGGCGGCGTCGCGTCACCCGGCGAATCGCGGCAGTTTGTAAGAGCCTTAAAGCGTTTAGTATTTAAGGTGAATAATTAAACGAACGAAAATATACATTAAACATTAAAATTACTATAGACAATGTCTACATAACACAATTAACTATTTACATTAGGTAACTTGACTGATTAAAACTATACAAATAAACAATTAATTGTTGATTAATTGAATACTATTTAAATATCATTTCATCACATAACTGTGTGTGTTAATCGTGCTGTTTAGGTATATAACTTTTACATTATACATAATTCCCATAGTTTATGTATATATTTTCTACAATTTATCTAAGTATACTTACATAGGTATAATAAAATAGTAACGAAGTCAAAACAGTAAAATCAGTATAAAAAAAAGTAACTGCTACGAGGTATGGGAACAATTCTGATGCCGAAAATATAGGTTTTTGAATTTTTGTCCGGTTGTCTGTTCGTCTGCATGTATGTTCCGGATTGGCGCAGAAACTACTGAACAGATTCTGTTCAATTTTCGCACAACTATTCCTTTTCACGCAATATTGGTTATGTGGGGTTAGCAATATTACATTATGTATGTTTATTCCTCAACAGTGTACCGTTAGAATTAATTAGACTAGAAAAAAAAACTTGCAGATAGATACGCGGATTTAACCTCTGAAATGAATTATCATCAAGCTATACCTACAACGAGCTAAGCTGTCAATCTTGACATGTATACGAAAGGCAAGGACAACGAACTTAGCAGCCTCCACAGTTCCACGTTTGCTCTGTAAGCCACGGTTCGTGAGTTCGGTTCCCAACAGCTGTTCACTTTTTGTGTTTTTTTTAAAAATATTTTTTTAAAGACGCATTTTTGTTTTATTTAAATTAAAAAATCATCCAATGTGATCAAGGATATGACTTCACGTTTCGATTAACTTAAAATGCTAATAGAATACACAGTCACGCGAGCGAAGCCGCGAGCACAGCTAGTACTAAATACTTGGCAATTTAGCCACATTAAAAACGTATCATGTCTGCCTTTAAGAATTAGCATTTCGCATATAATTTATTCCATGAACCCTGTAAGACGAGACTTAATCATATAGGTATCTACGCCGCTTCACGAAATTCGTAATTTGCCAACTAATTCTCGTCTCTAGTAAAACTAGAGACGAGAATTAGTATAAGGCTAAAACAAAAGATTTTCTTAGGTATACATAAAACCAAAACAACTAAATGTAGGTAAATTAATAGTGAAGTCACAGTATAAATTAGTTACAGTATTATTTCTTCATAGAAAACGGCGCTTCGAAATCTCAGTACGCAACAGTTTCGATTGCGTAACAGTTATGCACGTACGCAGAAAGTATCTACGCAGTGGCCGTAGGTACTTATTTCAAGGTCACTGCCGAGACATAATACTGTGTCTTTTTCATACTGTGGTGAAGATAAGGTAGGCGTTTCAGTTTAAAAAATCTTAATTATTGAGCGAAATATTTAATTGAAACCATAATTGAAATATTTGATTTGAATTTTACTTTTGTCCGATTAATCGACTCTTTTACAGTAACTTAATTACCTAGCATTGTTATTGAAACTTAAAAATATGGTTGAATATTTTAATCAGGCGCCTACATGTTAAATCAATAAGACCCTTTGAATAAACGTTCTTTACAAAATTGGTTAAATTTAATTAAAATTTCCACTCGTGTTGTTGGTAGCAAACCGAACACGATTTCCCAAAAGGTGAAAACATCAACATTTATAGGATTGGGGTGTTGCTAATATCTGTATCTTTACGAGCTTATATCGTCTAACATTAAAACAAATCTATTCTGTGACTTGAAAATAAAAGACACGATACGCGTGATTTACTGCTGTAGTTTGTGCGAAGTCGTAAAAAATTAATGAGTTGTATTTTGGCATAGTTCCGTGTAAGAGTTTTTCTATTGCATGAGCATAGTATAAATAAGTAACAGTATTATATCTTCATAGAAAATGGCCGTAACGACGCGCTTCGAAATCTCAGTGTAAGTATATCAGTACGCAACATTATCGAGTGCGCGGCAGTTACGCATGAACACGGAAGGTTTGTGTACCGAGCGGCAGTAGGTGATTATTTCTAGGTCACTGCCGTGATATAATACTGTTACTTATTTATACTGTGGTATGATTATATCTATACCTACCCTAGGTATAGATACAGACTATTCAATCAAATAGTGACGATACACCTAATCGGCTTTCATGAATGTAATGTGGGTAATAGAAATATTGAATGTAACATAATTAACGTTTCACTTTGATGCACCGATATGAGATGAAAATATTTCTTGCCTTCGGTACTGTTAAAGCACTGCATTAGTTAGGCGGATGGACTGTAGGTACTTCGGACGTCGAATATTCCATTAAGGCATTTAGGAAACGATCTTATTTTTTCGGGTGGTTAGTGACTAACCTGGTGTCAGAGTTTAAAAGCCGCCCGTGGGCTTCTGACTTGGCTTCACATACCGTCGAGAAATATCTCTCAGGCAACCGGTTATCTCACGTTGTTTTCCTTCACCGTTTTTGAAGCAAGTGAGGAACCGATGCTAAGTCGGCATAACTGAAACTTTGACGGCTCACCTGTATCAATTTCAGTAGTTGTCACTATTTGACCTTTACAACAATTAACATAAGTAACACAATCGATAACCTACATTTTTATAAACTTAATTGTAGCTGTGAATGTTTTACTGACCTCGACATAAAGACAAAACCGCTGGAAGGTATTGTGCTTCTAAAGTGATTGTAATTGAATAGAGCTTTGAATAAATAAAAACTGTATGTTTACACTTCAAAGTTACGTTTATTTACGTATCGATCATTGGCTTATAGTAACCAAATCTTATTTTGGCGTGGTTATTTTTTTTTGCCAAGAGTCGTAGTTTCAAACTATCGTTCATGGCAACTGTCGTTCATGGCAACTGTCGTTCATGGCAACTGTCGATTTGCTCTTAGAAGTCGATAACAATAAAAATTATATTGTGTCTCAGTAACAGTTAAGCTCATTATGGCTTACTAAAGTGTGCATAAAATTTGTGAGTTTGTATGTACGGGTAAAAAAACTGAACGAATAAACAAACTTACCGTCCTTTTAAACTATGTTTCTACCTAAGTACTTAGATATGTTTAATTAGATCGTGTAAACCAAATGTTTTTAAGACGAGCGCTAATCCTGCCGACAAACTGCCGCGCAGTTTGGCAGGTTTTTAAAATTTGTACAATGTTTGGTCCAAAGTAATGTTTTTTTTTTATTTATCTTCGGAGCTACTGAGTCGATTCCGAATTCTTTCACTAATCGGAAGCTACGTATTGCCGAGTGATATAGGATATATTTTATATTCAAACAAGATGCCTACTTTGTACGCATTTGATTTGTGTCTTTACAGACACAAACAATTGAAAAATAGGTGTGTTTCTAGTAGTTCTTTATACCCATTGTTATAGGGCACTTAGGGCAGTGACCTGAGAGCGGGCCAAGTGCGAGTTAGCTTCCATTAGCTTGCAAAAACTTTCATACCTTAATAAAATCCATAAATAGGTTAATATGGATCAAAATATGGATCACTGTGTCTGAATTATACAATTATTTCAAGAAAAACTTTTAGTAGGTATGTACTTAGTAACTTAAGACCTACCTTAATTTTGTAAAAGAATTAAACGTCAATGTAGCAAAGTACTTCTGTAAGTACAAGTAAGTTGTAACTCGCTTGCCGCATAACTCCAACATGCACTATGAAGGATGTAATAAATACGTACATTGTTCCAGACGAGCCGGGTTTCAGCGCACCGATTGCGAATGTGACCGCGCCACTCGGTCGGGAGGCGATCCTCGCGTGCACCGTACACAACCTGTCTACGTACAAGGTCCGTAACATTGACACCTTTACTATATTACAGAGTAAGTGGCACTTACGAATGACATCGCTTGCACTGCAGATGTTTGTGGTACATTTTTTCCTTTGTTTTTCTGAGAGTGGTACTTTTTTATTGTTGAATTTTATGGAAGCGTGTAAGGAAATTAAGTGTATGAGCACCTACATGGTGTAGATGTAACAGTACCTATCCAGGGGGCCTAGTCGAAAAACCCTTTTTCTGTAAGCGTTAACGCCAACGGAAAGATCAAATTGTATGGAGTTGACAGCAGCAGTCACGTGACATCTCTAAAGCTAATGTCAACTCCATACAATTTCATCTTTCCGGTGGCGTTAACGCTTACAGAAAAGGGATTTTGTCTATAGCCTCTGGTCAACTAAGTTTTATTTACTAGTTAAACCTAATTGGGTGATTTTTAAGGTCTAATATTTAATCAAATCAAGAAAGAATTTAATTATGAATGAGAATAAAACTTCCCTCTAGATAGTCTGGCAAGCCAAGCCTGAAAAACGGTGGAATAAAAAAGTCCATAGCTTATGCTAGGTTACCAGCGAGATATTGCATATGCTAAATAAAAGACGACTTAGAGAATTTAGAATCCTACAGCTCTTATCTTCAACACGTTGTTGAAAGTGCTTAGATTTCTCCAGCTTTCTGCTTAAACTTGCTGTATTTGTTAAGAACGAGCTTGAGAACTTTTAAGTGAAGTAGAATTATAAACGTTTTAGATTACCTACCTGTGGGAGTAATCGTGTCTATTCTAGTTACAAGATTAGCCGCATATGTCCTCACTTGGAAAATCTACAAAGACTTTTTCTGTGAATTGTAATTGTGATTGAACAAGGTTATTATACTGATTGAAGTATGTATTGTTTTATGTTCTGAATTTGGAATTCCACGTTCCAATTAGGTACTGAACAGGTTTATTTATAGACTGTATAATAATACATTTTGGGACTGTCGTATACTCGGTTTCGGTACCTACTCCATCTTGGACAGCTCGGAAATATGATACTAATCGAATTGTTTTCAGCTAGCAGGGTTCTCAGTAGAGATCCATGCTACAGCTATCTTGTTGGATGATTATGAAAGCATTGTGAGATAAAGTGAGTGTGACAAAAGTATGACATGATAATATCATGTCATACTCTACATATTATGTAGAGTGCAGGCTGTAAGGATCATTTAGCGCTTGAATGAGAGTGACAGGGTTGTTGGAAAACATTTGTGTGAAATTGTATTGAAAATCCGGCCAAGTGCGTGTCGCACCACGCACAATGAAGGGTTCCGTATCCCAAAAACAAACTTAACATTATAGTTATAAAAAAAACATGTTCTCCACATACATCGACATACTTTACAGTATATTCTCCAACTGCAAGCGTAAGTTTGTAATCGCAAATAAATATTTTTATATGTGATAAAACTACAAATGAACGGTTCTCGGACTTTTACCTTTACTTATGCTGTGAGACCTTGCTTCTTGCCAAATTACATGATTCTAGGTGGTATAGTGAAAGAACCCTATTTTAATTTATTTGCGTGTATCTAAATATATCGCATAAATGACCGTATTTTTTTATTGCGTTGACTTAGAAGCTTGATTTCTTTTTTAGCTCCAAGGTACCTATGTATTTGATATTAATTTCAACTTGATACCTCCACGCGTTTCTAAGAAAAGGGTCTTGACAGACTAACAGTTAGACAGACGTACGACCAACGAAGCGATCCTAGGTTTTCCTCTTGAGGTACGGAACCCTAAAAACAAAATGGCGGCGTTAGTGCTGAGTTTTGCCACGCCCCAAAATATCTTTGTAAAGTTTTACCAATATCAACCAGACAACCCGACACTAGTTTATAGATATTCAGTAGCTCATAATCGTGATATTGTAATTCCTATGTAGGCTCTTAAATTACAAATGAGAAGTGGAGAGGTGTATTGTTAGCGGAGCGTACACGTCACCGCGATGTGACAGGTCGTGACTGCTCTATCTCAAATTAATCCTATTTGCCTAAGAATAGATACACAGAACTGCTTTTATGTTAGATATGTCGTTGTGTTACAGGTTAGAATTGGTTTTGGGAATAACACTGATTTAAAAATATAGGTACCTATTTCATTATTAATTAGATTCCGGCTGTCGAGAGGATGCGTTCCTGACCTTAACCAAACCATTCAAATACATGTGACATCTACCAACCCACACTGGGCCCGCGTGGTGGATTACGGTTACGGCCCACTCCCTCTCATAGAGAGGAGGCCTGTGTCCCAGCAGTGGGAACATTATAGGCTGATTGTGCAGTAGGTCGTAATAAGGATCGAATTCGCAAAACACGTATTCGTTAGTATGAAACTGACAGGTGTCAAGAACGCATTCGCTCAACGGCCGGACTGTAAATCAAGCACAAGGTGTACCTTATGCTTGATTTATAGAATAAGACGTTTTAAACAGACGTGTTAAACAAAATAAAACATAAACAGAAAGTACTTTGGTTACATTTTGACAGAATGATTGTTCATTGATGTGGTAATTCATGAGCGCGCTGATCTTTTATCGTTCAAGCGGGTCGGTACAATACAGTCTTTGATCCGTTTATCAACTTTCTGAACTATTACTAAGTTACCATGCAAGAAGTCGCGTCGTAATGAGTTAGTACCAACAGTATCGTATTTCAAGCCTTACAGAACTCCTAAAAATGTCATTCGAAACTCGGAGAAACTTTTTCAATCGATGTTTGCGTATGAGTCTACGAAGGTACGGGAATGTCGCATTACTAACAAACTGGTAGTTTATCGAACTTATTTAGATTTTTATAAGGGCTCTTGTGGTCGTAATGGTGTTTTAAAATGGCCATAAACATTTGGTAATAGGTTGCGTGGTTGCGGGTTGACACGCAGACCATTCTCACAATCCACACGCACGTGATATCGAGGAGTCGGAGAGTGGGGGTGACCCACAGCGACCACCGGACCTGGTTCCTGCACATTCGGGAGCTGCGGGAGACGGACAGAGGATGGTACATGTGCCAGATCAACACGGATCCTATGAAGTCACAGCTGGGATATTTAGATATTGTTGGTAAGTGGAACTAATGATGAAATGAAGTGATGTTTAAGTCTGTAAGTAGATCTTTTACAGTCAGAGAATGCGTTCTTGACACTTGTCAGTTTCATACTAACAAATATATGTTTTGCGAATTTGATCCTTATTACTACTAGAAATTGTTCAACTGACAGGTGTCAGGAACGAATTCTCTCGACGGGCGGACTGTAAGGCTAAGAACTCACGGAGCGGTTTTCTTCCGCGCCCGCCGCGGTTCCGGGCCCGCTGCTTCTGTAGGATCTAGATTTAGGTTCGAAATTTTATTTGGTCTTCTCCGATTGAAACTTCTGCGATTTGAAATCTAAGCAGGCTCATATTAGGGAACTTATATTTATTCAGAGTTCAGAATCATTCTAAAATTACCCTCTTCGTTGTACGATACTTACTAAGAATAAAGCTGAAGAGTTTGTTTTGTTGTTTGAGCGCGCTAATCTCTGGAACTGCAGAAAAAAGATTTTTTTAAATCCAACTGCGATTTAAAAAAATCTTTTTTCATTTGATAAATTTTTTTGAGGAAGGCCATTTAACATCACGCGAGCCCTAGGAGCCGAGCAAAATAAAAAAAAAGTCAGAAAGAACGCTAAGCGAAAACGAAGTAATAGCGCGTGCAGGCGATGCGATGCGACGCGGTGGGTCGGGGGCGCAAGAAATTTCACGCGGTCAAAGTCGCCGGCAGGAGCTAGTTAATAATATTTATATTAAGTAATGTGTTATTATTATGATGAAGATTAAGACTTCGATGAAAAATACATTTTACTGAGAAGGTATTTAGTATCAAATCAAAATACCTGGTTTCCAAGAAAGCTATAAGTACTATACAGGTATAGTTTAGCTTTCTTGGGAAACAGCTACATATATGTATATTCTAAATATTGTATTTGGGCCAAGAAACAATAAGCTAGGTAGGTAACATGGATCACAAATATGAAAGTCAAAGTCAAAACACCTGTTTGCCAAGAAAGCTATACCTACCTATAGATAATGTAATTATGAGATATTCTGAATATAGTATTGGGGCTAAGCAGTAAAAAGCTAAGTATTTAAGGTCACAAGTATGAATTCAAGTGAAACTAAGATTACAAAGATGATTTGAATAGGGTGAAACACATGTCTTATTAGTACTAGCTATTTACGTAGCTGCGCCCCGTAGTTTCACCCGCTTAAATCTCGATCCCGTGGGAATATCGGGATAAAAAGTATTCTACGTTTAACAAAGGTCATGGTCTACCCATGCGCCAAATTTCATCCAAATCCTTTCAGCCGTTTTACCGTGAAAGCGTAAAGTACAAACAAACAAACTCACTTTCGCATTTATAATATCAGGGTTAGGATTCTGAAAGTTTTTATATGATTTTTGACAACCCTGAAATTTCAGCTTTTGTACAAAACTTTCTCCACGTTAATTCGTCCTCTTGATATAATTTTCTTTTCCTGCAGTTCCTCCCGACATCCTCGACCGAGGCACAAGCACAGACCAGACAGCGCGAGAGGGCGCCTCGATAAATTTAACATGTGCTGCCACGGGATCACCGCATCCACAAATTACTTGGCGAAGAGAACATTCTAAACCTATTACCATCGCAGATGGAATGCAAGGTAAATACTGTTTGTGTGTTAACAGCAAAATTTACTGCGTTAAACAGTAAATTTTGCTCTGTTATACAGTAAATTTTGCTGTCCCTCGGTCTCGGATTTGAGAATTTGAAGTTACGAAGAAGATCTTACTCTACTTTATTTTAAGGTGAAAACATCAATAACCAACTTTATTGCATAAAATTCAATATATGCCAATTGCCTAATACGTATTTCCGTAGTTGTTGATTCGCCCACAAATCTGTTTAAGTCTTCTGTTAGTGAGAATTTCATACATTTAAGAACTTTGTGTATGCTAAATAAATGAATTTGAAATAAATTAATTTCGTGCGAATCACCTCAAGAAAAAATAATATTATTAAAAAGTATCGATACGCCCGTTCCGGGCGAATAAATTCGTGCGAATCAACCAATAAGCCATTTGAAGAAACGCGTAAAGAGAATAATATAATTTATTTCTACGGCTTGAGTGACTCGGAGAATCGGGTATTGTACCGCAAATTGGAATAAGACTATATCCACTGACTGCAGTATACTGAGTTGATTGATTTGTTAGATATTTTTTACTAGAAATCAATTCCAAATAGTAACGCCATGGTTGGAGTTTTGCCCGAAAATGAAACTCCTATGAGACTTGGATCAAGAACGGCAGCACGTAGTGATCATGTAGATTGAGGAAAATGACTTTGTTTCTCAAGGGAAATGCAAGACTTCCACCACAAAAGATCCAGCGGCCTTGGGATCTATTGTGTACCTAAATGGAGCTTCAAGGATGCAAGTTTCTTGACTGACATGCAATAAAATTGTAGACGTTGTAAATTTTTAGACGGTGATATTTTTGCTTGAATGCCTCCGGCAATTAAATCGCCTCATGTAAATCAGGCTTTCTGTTTAGGTGTACTGTCAGTAAAATAATAAAACATACGTGCAAAATTACGTTATTATTCATAGTTGTGTGAATACATTTTTTTTGAACTACAGACGAAGGACGATGCCAAAGATATAGATTTAGCCAGTTTACTTATCTCTTTGTAAAGCAGGCACCCTCTTATAACAGTTTTATTTTAATCTTATAACTTCAGTGTGGGAGAGATACGGAGCTGTACAGCTCCATATTTTTGCTCGTGACTACACTAACGCAAGATTCAAAAGCGATTTAAAGTATTGATAAATATTTTATGGTGTTACGAACATACTACCTATAATCGAACCCATACTGTTATGAAATAGGTCCTCTTTTAAAGTTGAAATCGTTATTTCGCGAGAAAAACGCTTTTCAATTTTGCGTAACTTTTATGAGCATCAGCTCTCGGACGTTGTACCCGAGTGGCTTAAAAGGTATATTATTTACTTTTTGAGCAGACAAATTGTTCGAAAATATGAAGCAATAGATAATATCCTTTAAAATGATTCAAATTTTAGTTTTTGCTTGTTGTTGTTAAAATGATTCAAATTTTAGTTTTTGCTTGTTAACGCATTTAGTTGTTGCTGTACGTATAGCTCCCAGTGCCCTGACCCATCTCAACATATATCTCATAGATCCGTATTCAAACGTATACGTAAACATGCCGTTTACATACACATGAACTCAACTGTTTACTTTGCATCTGTTGTAGTTTGCATAACTTAGTTTCTACTTAGTATTATGGAATATACAACTTAGTAATATTGTTTAAAGCGGTTTGTAATGAACATCTAGTGCATTTTGATACGTACCGAGTTTTGATCTCTTGACTTGTTGAGTTGTATGGGCTCCAGAGGGCTTAGACAAGTGGGAATCGCTTACGAAGGCTTTCATCTTACTACAACGACTTTCAACAATATTGACAAAAAAAAATAGGTAGCTTAGGTAAATTCAATACAATTTTGACTTTTCCATCATAGTTATCGTTGATAGATTGTTACTTTATCAAGTCTCGCAGATATTTCAAATTTTTGACTATGAGGTTTAGACTGAGGTAGGTTACTGATACGGCTAGGTTAGGCTAAGTCGCAGGTCACACTCTGTTTGGGCACGCCACAATTGCGGCGATAAGTCCCCTCTTTGAGGAGTGGCTAGAGAGGCGCCACGGCGTCCTCACCTTCCGCCTGACACAGGTCCTCACCGAACACGGTTGCTTCGGGAGGTTCCTGTTTCGTATAAGGCGGGAGGAAACGCCCGGGTGTCACCACTGTGTGGATCGCCCGGAGGACACGGTGGAGCATACGGTGGAGGTCTGCCCCGCTTGGGCGGAGCCCCGCCGTGTCCTCTTGGAGGCGATTGGCGGCGGTGACCTCTCGCGTCCGGCTCTGGTCCAGGCCATGGTACGGAGCGAGAGGGCATGGGAAGCAGTCACCTCCTTCTGCGAAGCAGTAATGCTCGCGAAGGAGGAGGCGGAACGCGTGAGGGAGAGGCAAAGTTTGCGCCCTCACGCCCCTAACCGCCGCCGCCGCTGGAGACGCCCTGGGCGTCGGGAATCCCAGGCGGATTCCCGGCCACCATAGGCGCGGGCTTGCGGACGGCGAGCAATGGGTAGCTCGCCGTCCGATCAGGACCAGGCCCGGGTCGATGGCGCGTCGTGTTCCACGCGCGCCTCAAAGAGATGTCAGCACAATTGGCAGGGTCCGCTAGGACCGATGCCTGCCAGGGTTGCGGGTTAGTCCGAAAGGGATACCGGGACCTTGGCAACAGGCAACTGAAGGAACACGGGTGGGTTTTAGTCAGTAAAAGTCTGACACGTCCTTCCGCTCCACCCAGAGCGGGAGAAGTCATTGGATGATTTCCCACCCTCAAAAAAAAAAAAAAAAAAAGGTCACACTCTGTTCTGAATACTTTCACACTTTAAAGTAAGAGGGTCCCGTCCTTGGCAGCACGTGGCAGACCTTGGGGCCCTGGTTGCACAGGCTCAGCAAGAAGCAGGTCAGGCCTTTGTAAGACCTCAGGTAGCGTTAGTAGCAGGTTGTAGGACGCCGCTAGCGCTCAGTTTAGCTACACGTGGAGCAATGGGCAGCGTGCAGCTCAGAGCAGCGTGCAATGTGTAGAAGTCCTACCCGCACCCTGGTTGTAAAACCCAGAGGGCCTAGACAAGTGAAAATCGTGTCGAGAGCGTTTCGAATTTCTGCAACGACTTTCAATAGGATTGACATAACCTTTTCGATAGCTTATGTCAGTCCTATACATTTTTGCCTTTTCCATCATCGTTATCGCTGATAGAATGTCACTTTGTCTAGGGCCTCTGGGCGCGTTAGGGAACGCATGTCAATGGCGAGTAGCAAGCCGCTTGCGATGGGCCCAATGCGATGATTCGATTCGATATTTTTGTTGTAGTGACGTCATATGAGGGGCCGGAGCTGAACATAACTCGGGTGACCAGGCAGCATGCGGGGGCTTACCTGTGCATAGCCTCAAATGGCGTGCCGCCGACTGTAAGCAAGAGAATCATGCTGACAGTACAATGTAAGTAACAATAATAATACCAGCATTTTATTGTCCCACTGCTGGGCAAAGGCCTCTTCTCATACAGAGAAGGTATGAGCATTTTTCACCACGCTAGCATATTATTTTAGGTTCCCACCTATGAAATTGGCGTTTTTTTTTTCACAAATAGAGAACCTCGTCACTTCTATGATTTAAAATATTCATCAATTGCTTGGTAATATAGTACCAAGCAATTGATGAATATTTTAAATATAATGACCATCATAGACAACTACCAATAGTAAAAAACCTTATTACTTATAGATTTCTAAACACAAAAAATACCTTAAAAATGACTCCTCATTTTGTTAGCAGAAATGATCACTATTTGTTTGAACTTAGCCAAAATTTATTTTTGTCGTTTAATCTAAGTGACATATTACGTTATGTTAGTTTTTAAACGTTAGTGCATAAATATTTTAAAACATTAGTGTTCATGGTTGTTATATAAATTAAGAAAATGTTAGTATGTAAAATTCTCCATACAAAACTCTGATTTCATTGGTGGGACCTAATATTAATTATAAGTCCGAGTTTCCTCACAATAATTTCTTTCACCGATGTGGCGAGGCATTAACCACTGAAAGCTCGAAATTCAAATCAGATTTTTTTTTCTAGCTGAATACGTATGGTATTGTTTCTTATTATGTACCTACCCACATCAACATTTCCTTTGTATATAGCGAAGAACTGGCAAGCAACTCGTACATTTTTAAAGTCATATCATTCTGTTGTAGAATTATGGTGGTGGACATTTTGTTATTTGCGAGAGTACCTACTCTACCACAACCTGTATGATATTAAACATACCTAAAGGAAGGCATGGGGTGACGGTACCTAACCAGCAGTAGTAAAGCGGACCATTATTATTGCATATACAATATAGCTACGAAAAATGTTGGAGTTACAATTTTACAATAAGTGGTGTAAACGTATTGTAATAGAAAATTAATGGTTTGACTAAATTATTATTATTGATTCTACATAATGATAACTTGTTTTCTTTCAAATATTTATATGATCGTAATCTTATTATTAATACACCAGATTACGGTACCATGTACGTATATTTATTTACAATTTAAATATACAAAAATATTTACAATTTAAATCAATCACAAAAATTTATATACAATTTAAATCACTAAAATTATATACAAAGGGAAAAAAAAAATATAAATTAAATTATTCTTATTGTTATACATACATATAATGTAATACTGACTGATTTCAATGCACGATAATTATCTTTGTAGCTTCGACATTGGCAAATTACAGATGATGATTATGGAATAATTAGCTATAAAATTAGTGCCGGTATTCGGTTATTGGGACCTAATTAACCCGTGAGATATCGGATTACGAGCTTGTGTTTTTGTTTACATGCAGGTAGGTCAGATCAAAAGAGCCTCTGAAATGCACAAAAGCATTTTGTTGGTTGCAGTGGTCAAACAGAGCTTCCTGGAAATCTGGGCTCGGTTTTATTGTTTGGATGAAGGATTGGGTTGTGTGGAATGTGAACAATTGTTTAGGCAGGATGATGACAAAAGCAAATAATTGCGTTAAACCTCGTGCAGACTGGCGCGATGTGACAGCGTGATGCGTCTCTAACAAAACAATTTATAAGAAAACTCACGGTAGAACAATGACTGGCGCCGCCGTGTCGCCGCGGGCTTAAAACATCAAGGTCCACTTGTACTACAAATCACAAAATAAAAACGCTAAACGAATTTAAATTATAATTTTAATACGAATTGAAACTGTGAAAATGTCAGTGTTTAATACTCGTAATACTACTATTATGAAAGTCAGTGAGCCTAAAGTCAATTGAAACTCAGCAATTAGCAAGCGCGGCCACGAGGCGGAGGTTGCTAATTGCTGAGAAATAGAAGATGGACATGAATGAATAGGTACCTACTGATATTCATTCATGTCCATCTTCGTGTGCCTTTATTTTTTATGTTTATCGTTTGTACACTGTACCTGAACCTAAAAGAGATTTCGGGACATCGCTAAGCGATTGGTCGGCTCTTCACGTGACCGAGGGAGAGGGAGAGGGCTGGCCTATTTTTACCCGACTACGGCGAAGAAAAAAGAAGGGTTATGATTTTGACCGGTATGTATGTATGTATGTATGTATGTATGTATGTTCATCTGTTCCCTCCTATCTTCCAAACCACTTATCACAATTTGACAAATGAGGTATCGTTAGAAGCGTCGTGATTGTCCGCTGGTTATAGGCTATGTGAAGTCACATTAAATTAAAAATGGCGCCCTCTAGAGGAAACGAAGTGAGGAACTTAAAAAAAAAAATGGTTTAATCGTACCATGTTGGGTATCAAATGAAAGGGCTTAATGAGCACATTTCAAAAATATATATATTATAACCCAAAAAGAATTTAAAAAAAAATCAAGTAATAAAAACTAAAACCCAACTACGACTTAAAAGGTATAAACAAGACACCACAGACAGACAAATTAAAAATCCGGAGTCACACGTAATCTGTTCGATTTATGCCCTAACACGTGTGACTCCGGATTTTTAATTTGTCTGTCTGTGGTGTCTTGTTTATACCTTTTAAGTCGTAGTTGGGTTTTAGTTTTTATTACTTCATTTTTTTTTTTTAACTCAAAGAATCAGCATTGCCATTCAACGTGGCAATGCTGCCAGCATTTTTTCCATTGACAGCGATGCGGACGAATTTTTTGATGCCCAATGAGCTTGTGGCGGTATCTATATCGCCACATGCGACCTACGCATCACACATGACCCCTTTTCGGGTTTGCATAAACAAAAACTAAGGTTGTATATACAAGAATCCAATATCAATCATTGAGCAGTTGCCCGCCAGACACAACACCCGTCTGGTCGGAGGATCCTCCCTTTTCTATGGTGGATGAGTGAACTTTACACCCTGTTCCTTATACCCCTAAAAGCTCCTCCCCTTTTTTTAATTTTGTTATATAATTGTACATACTATACATATTTCTTTCTAAGTATAACTTTTTATGTTCCTAGAATTTATATAATAAGTAAAAAAAATCAAGTAATAAAAACTAAAACCCAACTACGACTTAAAAGGTATAAACAAGACACCACAGACAGACAAATTAAAAATCCGGAGTCACACGTGTTAGGGCATAAATCGAACAGATTACGTGTGACTCCGGAGTTTTAATTTGTCTGTCTGTGGTGTCTTGTTTATAACTTTTAAGTCGTAGTTGGGTTTTATAGTTTTTATTACTTGATTTTTTTTAAATTCTTTTGCGGTTATAATATATATATTTTTGAAATGTGCTCATTAAGCCCTTTCATTTGATACCCAACATGGTACGATTAAACCATATTTTTTTTAAGTTCCTCACTTTATGTCCTCTAGAGGGCGCCATTTTTAATTGAATGAGACTTCACATAGCCTATAACCAGCGGACAATCACGACGCTTCTAACGATACCTCATTTGTCAAATTGTGATAAGTGGTTTGGAAGATAGGAGGGAACAGATGAACATACATGCATACATACATACCGGTGAAAATCATAACCCTCCTTTTTTCTTCGCCGTAGTCGGGTAATAAAGTTCATACTTGATTAGAGAAGAGATTGAATAGTTCATTCATATTCACGTACAGCTTGTCTTCTTTGATTGGCCCAAAGTCAGTACGAAAAATGACAACAACACTCTTTCTTTGTAGTATCACGTGTTTAAAACTTTATTAAATTACTTTTCTTTCCCTAGTTCCCCCGGTGATAACAATAAGGAACCAGCTGGTGGGGGCTGCGCTAGGCACCGAGTTAGTACTGGAATGTGAGACCGAGGCGTATCCTAAACCAGTCAGCTATTGGAGCAGAGATAACGGCGAGATCGTCCCAGTTGGTAAGATTATATTTTACGCTTATTTTCATACTAGAGAGTTGCAGATCCGCCCTGACTTTGCATAGGTGTAATAAGGGAGTGGCGTTGTGAATGCATTATCTATACTAATATTATCTATTATCTATCTATACTAATATTATAAAGCTGAAGAGTTTGTTTGGTTGTTTGTTTGAACGCGCTTATCTCAAATACTACTGGTTGGAATTGAAAAATTCTTTTTGTGTTGGATAGTCCATTTATTGAGGAAGGTTATAAGCATAAGTGAAAAATGTTGCAAAAACGGGAAAAAATATTTCTTTTTTAGAGCTTCCGTTGCGTGCGCTGCCTAAACAGTTTAAGTTACGCAAATATCATGTATGATGGAATTGTTTCTCTTTAAAAGTTCTAAAAAAAAATCCCAGACAGCATATGTCTATCTTTTAAGATTGACTCACTATAACCTTTTTTTATGGTAATCAAATTTGTTCGAAATTAATGCATTATTTGCGAAGGAGTTTTATCAATATAATATTAATTCTTATTCAAATAAATAGTTTTAACATCGAGGGTATTTATGTAGCAGTAAAATACTTTTTAAATCATTCGAATCGGACATTTAATTTCGAAGTTATCACGAGTATATGTAAAAATGCAATACGCGAACCGTTCAACGCCGGCGCGGCTTTCCCTAATCTAGAGAGGAGAGGATGGGCACACGGGTAGACCATGACCTGGAATAGGATATAGCATACGTTTTATCCTTATATTCCCACGGGATCGAGACCTACGCGGGTGAAACCGCGGGGCACAGCTAGTGTAAAATAATCATCGTCCAAAAAATATAATAGATTAAAATACAAAACACGCAACGCATTCTCGTAAATGCACTTAAAATTGTGTGCCTCTGCATCACCCAAAAGGCTGGATAGAAGAAAATGCCTAACCCAGTCAGTTCGTCTATGTATATTTGCATGCCCATAGGATAAATATATCCTTACATATTATAAAACAAATTCCTCCGCCGCGTCTCGCGTCTGTCTGTCATCCCGTTCGCGATAAACTCGAAAACTACAGCACCGATTTTCATGCTGTTTTCACCAATGGATAGAGTGGTTCTCGAGGGAGGTGTTGTTGTATATTCATACTGTTAGGTGTGTACCTTTATAGAAAAGCTATGGTACTGTACTCTTTATTCTGTTCTTGTCAAATGCATAATAATATATTTTTTCTTACTATAAAAAACTGTACTGTCCTAATGTGATTCCATTAAATAAAATTCAATACCTGCTACCTACTTCTAATTTATTCTTTCAACACGTTATCAGCACGAAGCTGCATAATTAGAACGTTAGATGTTAGGGAATAAAATGAATTTTCAAGGAATCACGATGCTATCAAACCGAGACGGCTACCCAACCAGGAAATTTAAAATGAGAATGCTTCTCATTCATGAGGAGCTCTGGACGTCCATCATTGGGTACGATGATTCTAATAAAACAGCGGAGGATGTACGCTCTCGTAATGACCAGAAGGCGTTGTCAAAAATATGCCTTACGGTAGACGGAGGTGCAATTTCGCACGTGAGAAATGCGAAAAACGCTAAGGAGGCTTGGAGTGCTTTACAAAAAGCATACGAGGATAAAGGTATGGGTCGGAGGCTCTCTCTAGAGCGTAGACTGTACAAATATTCCTTGACCGACTTCCAAGACATAGAATCATATACTAACGCCGTTACGAGTACTGCTCAAGATCTTGAAGACATCGGCAAGAAAATCGACGATGGATCTTTGGCTGCAATTATTCTCGGAGCTTTGACATCACGGTACGAACCGATGATCATGGCTTTGGAGAATTCAAATGTTGATGTAACCAGTGAGTTGGTAAAGGCAAAGCTATATTCAACGAGCTTTCCAAGGACCCTCACCAAAATGAGGTGGCTGCGCTACATTCAACAGGTTCTACAAGCAAAAAGAAGAAGCGTATAATTTGCTTTAAGTGTAGGCAACCAGGACACAAAAGTCCCGAATGTCCTAATAAGAAGGCTAAGAAAGCTATGATGAGCGCATCGGAAAAGGTTTTTAAGGGTACAGATTGCCGTCATAATGAAAAGGTGGAAGAGGCTGTTGTGAAGGAAATGGCTCTCTCTGCGCCGGCTGCATCTGGTGGGAAATCGATTATTGATTCTGGTGCAACCATTCACATGACTCCACATCGCGAGTGGTTCAGCAGTTATCGGCCAGTACAAGGTGGAACAATTACTGTGGCGAATGGACAGAAATTAGCGGCTGTGGGTATTGGTGATGTATCCATTGAAATGGATACTTTGGCGAACAGAATAAAGAATGTAGTTCATGTTCCTGATTTGAACTGTAATTTACTTTCAGTGAATAAAGTAGTAGAGAAGGGTTTCTCTGTAGTTTTTAATAAAGAAGGCTGCACTATTTATGACTCAACGTGTGATGTAGTAAATAGTAAAAATGTTTTAGCTTATGGTTCTGTATGTGATGGGCTGTATACTGTGGATTGTTTAACTAAAACGTTCAATAATGTTTCAGCTAAACTTGTGCACTCTGATTGTTCCAACTTCCAGCTTTGGCATAAAAGGTTAGGACACTTGTGCCGAATTGGCATGGACCTACTTAGAAAAGGTCAGGCTATCGGCGTGGAGTACACGGAAGTTGACAAGGAACCATGCATACCCTGCATAGAGGGTAAGCAGGCTAGAAAGCCCTTTAAAAGCTTAAAATACAGGAAGGCTACATCGTCACTTCAATTGATTCATACCGATGTTTGTGGACCTTTTTCTACGAATTCGTTTACAGGTAAAAGATACTTTATTATTTTTATAGATGATTATACACGTTTTATTTTTGTGTATTTTATGTCTTCTAAAACTGAAGTCAAAAGTAAGTTTTTTTCCTTCCATTCTCATGTCGAGAGACAGTTTGGTGGAAAAATAAAGACTTTGCGGTCAGATAATGGAACTGAGTTCATCAATAAGGAATTGATGGATTATGTTCAGTCTTTGGGTATCGATTGGCAAACGACAGTACCTTATAGCCCTCAGCAAAATGGGGTAAGTGAACGGTGTAATCGTAGCATAGTAGAGAAGGCTCGGTCTCTATTGTCACATGGTTCTCTCTCAAAAGCTTTTTGGCAGGACGCAGTGGAGACAAGCGTCTACTTGAAAAATCGGTCACCACACCGCGCGCTTAGTGGTAAGGCACCTTTTGAAATGTGGTTTAATAATAAACCCGATCTGTCTCATCTGAAGGTTTTTGGATGCAGAGCACTTGTTCATGTTCCATCAAATCAGAGATGTAAATTGGACATGAAAGCTGAGGAACAGATTTTTGTAGGATATTCAAATGATCCTCGTACTTATTATTTCCGGAATGCGGCAAGCCCTAGACGTTTACTAAAGTCAAGAGATGTCACATTTTTTGAAAAGAACTTTACTGGACTGAAGGAAAATATTGAGCCTATAGTTACTGTAAACTCTGATATTGTCAATTTGCTCTCACAGTCACCATCGCCAGCTGTTTTAAGACAAGAAGTGCTACCCTCTTCTTCATCTGAGAGATGTGAGGTAGATGCTCCTAACTTAGATACTTCTTTCATGGATGCTGAGGATGCTGATGTTGAAATCAATGAAGCAGACAATGTAGAGGTCAATAATGTTGATGATCAGCAGTCAAGTGAATCTACAGATTCCTCAAATGAATCTAGTCGATATCCTTCAAGAGTTCACAAACCACCGGATTACTTCTCATTTCTTCACCCTGCTAGACGATGGGTGAGATGATCCGAATAATTATCTAGCTGCGATTAACAGTGATGAGAAAGATAACTGGATTTTAGCAATGAAAGATGAGTATAATGCCTTAGTCAGAAAGGGCACATGGATTTTGGTAGATAAGCCAAATCATAAAACTTGTATTCCTAGCAAGTGGGTCTTCAAACTGAAGCGAGATGCGAAAGGTAGCGTCGTTAGGTATAAAGCGCGCCTAGTAGCAAAAGGTTTTCGACAAAAAGAAGGTGTAGACTACCACGAAACTTTTTCTCCTGTTGTACGCAACTCGTCGTTGCGAACCCTGTTAGCGCTTGCAGTGCAGGAAGGTTATAAGGTCCGGCATATGGATGTGGACACAGCCTTTCTGAATGACAGTTTGGAAGAAGAAATCTACATGACACAGCCAGAAGGTTTCGTTAGGGAAGGGGAAGAGTCGAAAGTGTGTCTTTTGAAACGGTCACTCTATGGGTTGAAGCAGGCACCAAGAGCCTGGAATACAAAGTTAAAACAGACTTTGTCAGTTCTTGGTTTTACGCAAACATGTGAGCCGTGTATTTTTAAAAACAATGCGAACTCAGACTCCTTGGTTCTGGCCGTATACGTCGACGATCTAGTAGTCTTGTATAAAAATGAAAGTACGCTTGACAATTTCAAATGTCAATTTGTCAAATACTTTTCATCAAAAGATCTTGGACAAATTAGTTTCTTTACGGGAATAAATATTTACCAAGATGATTATGGAATGAAGCTATCTCAGAGTACATATATTGAAAAGATGCTGAAAAGATTTAACATGCAAGATTGTAAGGGTGTTTCTACCCCACTGGTAAAGAAAAATCTTGAGCCTGTTATAGGTGAGTGTGAGTACCCTTACAGAGAGTTAATTGGCTGTCTAATGTTTTTGGCTGTAAATACTAGACCAGATATAGCCTATACCATGAGTTACTTGAGTCAGTTTAACTCTAAATTTGATCAGTCACATTGGAATATTGCTAAACGATGTCTACGTTATCTGAAAGCGACAAAAGATAGTGGTATTACATACAGGAAAGAAAAAGGTAATACTACAACTTTGCCGGGTTTTTCAGATGCAGACTGGGCAAATTGTCCAACTGATAGACGGTCTTACACGGGGTTCTATTATGAACTTGCAGGCGGCCCTATTTCGTGGGAAGCTAAAAAACAGCCCACAGTGGCTTTATCGTCCGCTGAAGCTGAATATATGGCGTTGGCTACAGCAGTAAAGGATGCGTGCTTCTTAAAAAGACTGATATCCGATATAACAGGTAGGTCGCTTAATATAGTTTTGTATACGGATAGTCAGAGTGCACAAAAAATAGCTATGAATCCGGTTCACCACAATAGGACAAAGCATATAGATGTTAAGTTCCATTTTGTCCGAGAAAAAGTGAACGATAAAACCGTTGAACTTAGGTATATACCGTATACCGACAGGTTACCTGCAGATGTTTTTTCGAAACCTTTGGGTCCAACAAAGCATCGCAGCTGTTTGCAAATGATTGGTATAACCTAGTTTTTCATAATGGTTTTCTTTACTGGTTTTTTTTATGCCTTTGTGTTATGAGTGCAATCCGATTAACTTTTTGAGGGAGCATGTTGTATATTCATACTGTTAGGTGTGTACCTTTATACAAAAAGCTATGGTACTGTACTCTTTACTCTGTTCTTGTCAAATGCATAATAATATTTTTTTTTTTGTTACTATAAAAAACTGTACTGTCATAATGTGATTCCATTAAATAAAATTCAATACCTGCTACTTCTAATTTATTCTTTCAACAGGTGTTAGTATATAATAACCGACATCAACGGGGGCGAAGCCACGGGCATCAGCTAGTCACTAATAAAATCCACCAATTCAAGAAGTCCTACAGACAAGCTACTGTCTGAAGGAATTCTTGAATTGGTGGATTTACTTATTTGATCTGAAAATCTTCGCAGTGTATAGACTGTGCAATGAATCACAAATAGTCGAAATATTTTCCATGCTCCCGCGGTTACTGTAACGCAGCTTAAAAATAATGATTCGGCAATAATGTAGCAGGTACCAACGAAGCAAAGAGCTTGTAGCTTGTAGGCTGAAAGGTACTGGATTAAAATGCCAAGTTAAATATCTAAATCAGTAAATTCATTCGAAAATTCGGACATAGTTCGGAATTGTGGTTAAATAATGGCGGGACCAAAACATTCTACTAAAACGTAATCAAATCCGGTTTAATGAAATGCCGATTGTGGTTAACTCAATAGATAAAAAAACGTAGGTATGGTTTCTACATAATATTTCAGTGTTCAAATACGTATTTTTTTAAACACTGTTTTTACAAACCTTTCTAGCATGAAGGGAGGGGTATTATCTTAATAAGCCACAGATCTACAAAAGCCCACAGAAAATCGACCTAATGTATCTCCACCCGCATCGGATTTAGGCGTGACGGCCGCTTACGTTAGCGTGCGCTTAAATATATTTATACGTTTCGTTTAGTGCCCAATTAAAACGAATATTCGTCCAAAACATAACTAGTATGGCACTAGTTACATTCCGGACGAATATTCGTATAACATGTGGACATTAACTTAGTGTTCTATCTAAAATAATAAGATCATGTATTCTGCGGGTTTTACGTAGCTTCGCTTGCTCCCATTGTTGTAACAAAATTAACAAATCCTTTGTTTACCTTCACACTTTCATTACTTTTACATTTTCATTATGAGATAATATTTTATTTTATTATTTGTTATGCGTATGTTGCGCTCTTACTGTTATGTCGTAATTTGATTAAAACTTTGTAATTCAAAGTTATTATGGCAGCGGAGTAGTGAATATTATAAATTATGTATTGTTGTACTATAATGGAGAAGGCTATAACTATTTATTGCTCTGGTCACAGTTATAAGGGGTCAGTTGGTTGTTTTATTTTTCGATGTTATTCTGACTCTTCGAAGTCTTTAAGAGAACTTTCTTAGCTTTTATTACTAACTTAGTGAAGTCAATAACCAATATGAAAGTGTGATTATTTACATAGATATGTTTCCCTATCGAGCATGCTTTGATAGAGGGGTCACTTTCCACAATAAACAGCAATTAGTTGAGTTGTAGTCGGAATTTCGTCGACGTTAACATGATTGTCAGTATCAACATCTAGTGCTCGACTAATAGCAATTTGCGAGTAATCGAAATTCACGAGACAGCTGCTGTCGACAAGGAGTTAAAACATTATTGAATAAAAAATATAGAAAACTAACTTATGCCCGCTGCATCGCCTGCTTGGAGGTCGAAAATTATCTAACGGGAACGTACTACCGGGATAAAAAGTATCTTATATCCTAACCCAGGTTATGGTCATGGTCCCTGTGCCAAATTTCATCTAAATCTGTGTACTGTGCAGCCGTCAAGGCGTGAAAAGGTTATTGTATCTTAGTTTATTAATAATACCTTGCAGTATTTTTATCTTAAGCCTTTTTATATCTATTTCTGTATGCAAATCCAACTAAGCTGGTTTCTTTCTTCATCATTTTTATTTCATTTCAAACTTATTTTTAAGGCTACAAACTGTGGGCCCAAATAGCGCAGAACTGGTGCCCTGAGACAGTGAGACTGGGTCGCGGCAGACCACGTAGGAGATGGCGGGACGAGCTGGATAGGTTCCATCAAAACTGGAAAGAAGACGCGCGGGCTCGTGAAAGATGGAAGGAGTGGAGGGAGGCCTTTGCCCAGGAGAGGGACAGCATAGGCTAGGAAAAAAAAAAAAAAAAAAAAACTTTTGCAGGTCAACCGTTCACTACAAATTAGGGATCAAATACAAATACTTGAACAATATTTTAGGTGGAACTCCAAAACGTTTATTTGTTTGCTAAAACCTGACGCCAAAAATAAGTCAATGGCTATTAAAAGTTGTAGGTACAGTCACGGACTTTAATTGATGAGCCACCTGGTACTGTTCGCATTTTAGCCGTGTTGCATTACACGGGTTTATTCGGTTCCCGACACGCAAAGTCATATGTCTTCGTATTAGAAGAAGAAAATTATATTTCATATCTTTACCGGTTGGCTAACCTGAGAGCAGAACTACAAACTTCATAGCAGTGACTACTCAAAGTCAACCAATTGCAGGTCTAGCAACGATAAACAATTGTTGCTAGGTTACTGCTGCATAGTAACGTTAGCGTACGGAGAAATTCTCTGACATCAATATTTCAACTGTCACTGTGTTCAGTTAAGTTTTCAGAATTATTGAGTTAATAAGCTATGATTCAAAGGAGGTCAGTATCAAATAGATTGGATAAACTTAATGCAACATTGTATTTATTTTTATCATTAAGAACTTATTAGTCAATCTCTATGGATAAGACTATTTCCGATTAAAAGTAATTTATTTGTCATCTTGATATTTCAACTGTCACTGTCTTCAGTTATGTTTTCATAGTTATCGAGTTAATGAGCTATGATTCAAAGGAGGTCGGTATCAAATAGATTGGATAAACTTAATGCAAACATTGTATTTATTTTTATCATTGAGAACTTATTAGTCAACCTCTATGGATATTTCCGATTAAAAGTAATTTATTTGTCATCTTGATATTTCAACTGTCACTGTCTTCAGTTATGTTTTCATAATTATCGAGTTAATGAGCTATGATTCAAAGGAGGTCGGTATCAAATAGATTGGATAAACTGAATGCAACATTGTATTTATTTTTATCATTGAGAACTTATTAGTCAACCTCTATGGATATTTCCGATTAAAAGTAATTTATTTGTCATCTTGTTTACGAGCTTGCGATTTGAGTTCGTGTTTAATCGTGTAATCTCGTGAATGTATGAAACTGCAAAATTGAAAAGTTTGAAGGTGGCTCATCAATTAAAGTCCGTGACTGTACTATTGACTAACCCCAAATAAAAGATAAATAATTATTTGACCATGGTTGATAAAATGACCAGCACACTAATTGCGTTATACACGATCAATTTCAATTGAAACAAATATTTAAACGATTGCTTCATAAGTTCTAAAAAAAAAAACTGCTCAACAACGTAAAGAACGCAATGTATGTTGTTGAACTGTTAAAATGAAACAGATTAGTCTTAATCGGTTACGAAAATAAATGTTCAAAACTATAAAGAAACAGCGTGATCGTTTTCAACATAATAGTAGGGGAGGCAATGATGCTAAATGGGGATTTACTCGAGCGTCGTGGGGACCTATTGGATTGTGAAGATTAGATGCTAAAAAGAAAAAAAGGTTATGTGAAGTATACCCTTTCACTGGTGGGGGAAGCGTCTATGGTAGAGGAGCCCTAACGGGGATTTCGGGAGTTACTCGAGTGCGGCAGAATAACATACGGGGGGCAACCTTGTATCTTGTGAAGTACTCCCACCATACCTGAACCCTGTACATAGGGGCAAACGCCTAGGGCAGCCGATCAGATTAGTAAAAAAAAAATCGATCGTTAGAAAAACTCGAGCGCGTCAGATTAAGGTAAGGTAAGTTGGTTACATGCAGAAAAGTGTGCATTTCAATAATCTGACAATTTAAGCGTGAAATAAGGAAATGGGAGAGTTTTTACTAATCTGATCGGCTGCCCTAGGCGTTTGCCCCTATGTACAGGGCTCAGGTATGGTGGGAGTACTTCACAAGGTAAAAGGTTGCCCCCCGTATGTTATTCTGCCGCGCTCGAGTAACTCCCGAAATCCCCGCTTGGGCTCCCCTACCACAATGACTGGCGAATTTTTGACACTTCTCGTTATACGTCAGTTCTTGTTATGTCTATTAATTCAGAAATGTGTGGTTGACGACTAACAAAAACTAAGCTCTTGATGCTTATTTCGAACTTAGCGAACTTTGCAATGGTAATATTTGGAGAGCCAGTGATTTCACTTAAAGTCTGAAATAGCTCTCAATTAAAGGCTTAGTCTATAAGCTTTTAGGCAAACTTAGGTATGCAGATTGTAGAGTAGATAGATGCAAAATGCAAAACTTATCTGATTTCGGACCTGCGTGTGGACTCTATACCTTTTTGGTACACTGTGACTTTGTAGTATCACTGTTTTTATTGTGCTTTTAGTCGAAATATGGTTCTCTGTGTTCGTGACACGAGGTAAAAATCTAGGCAAATGTGATTAATGCCTCCTTTTATTCTTGGATGTTCTGTGGGATGGTTTCGGGTATGAAAGTAGACTCGGGTATAGCGCGCTTAGCGAACCGTTTTAAGATAAAATGTGAGCAAGCTCACTTCGTTCGTGTTACACTAGCAGACTAGGGGTGACCCCCATCTGATTCACATTAGTGCGGCATCGCGTGTTTAGCGAAGACTTTCAAAACAAAACTGTGCTTACTGTGCTATGATTGTTGTTACTCTTTCGGTGCAACCCTATATTGCTGCGTCATGATAGTATATTTACATGGCTGGACTAGTATTAACATATTACGTAAGCTAAGTTTATCTTTAAGAGGAAATAGGGTCGGTCTTTTCTCCATACAAAAAGTCATAATTCGAGGTGCGGCTCTCCTCTATTTCCTCCTGCAATATTGGACCAATTTGAAAGATATTTTATAAATTGAATAAGAAGGATGTTTACTGTGCTTCTATGTTTTTCATTTCATGAATAGATGTCAAAATTGTACAATAGGCTTCTGATGACAGCGGTCTAAACAGGCAATTTTGAGCATCTTGTGAGGGTTCTAGTGCTTCTACAGATAATGTATCATCAAAATGGAAAACATAAGGGCATAGAACTAGTTGATATTTATTTTACTGTAAAAAATCATTGCTCTAAGGTCATAAACCAGAAAGAAAACAAGCGAGAACGTTTGTATGGAGAGGGGACCGACCCTGTTTCCTCTTAAAGGTTCTAGTTTTATTCTAAAGTCCAAATTGCGTGTGATAAGTCTCTACAATATTGTATACCTTTAAAACTAAGAAGAATTTTCAGCTCAGATTCACATCGATACAGCGCACTGCACTAACTTCTTATGTTTGCAGTGTACGCTAGGCATGTCTGCTATTATTAAAGACTTCGTTTAAATATATTATTTATTTCGCTCACGCGGAAGCGTTCTTCAATTGAGAACGTTGATGTTGGAATAGGTACCACCGTTAGACCGATCACTATGAAAGTTGGCACATGCATAATAATGCCTATGTGTATTTTGTCATGGAGAATGTTTATGTAGGTTTTTTTCCGACCGAAATTACATTCACAATGTAAATAATCTCAGCCACATTCGTTTGAAAGTGCGCGTTAGAAGTCATCTAGTCTAGTTAACTGGTAGCTGAATTGATTATTGATTTGTGGTAGCTTGTACATGCGCTTGTATTGTACATAATTTACCTTTATAGATATTAGACTGTAAGCTTTCTGAAGAATAAATAAATATATATTATATAAACTAAAAGAATGTTCTATTATCGATTCGAAAACAAGAATAAAACTTATGCCAATATTTATTCGTATTAATCTCTCTTAAAATGTAATAATATAGAGGGTTACTGCAACTTCTAGACTTCTAAAGTAATTTCCGAAATTGACGGGTACACCCACGTACTTCAAATACCGTAAGTATTTTATTAAAAGAAATGGACCATAAATATTTCCACTTTGGCTGAAAGTACTACACTGAGCCACGTATTCGGGCTGTATTTTACATATAATGGAATTATTTCTTTGAAATTGTTCTTTCTTTTTTTCTTGAACATTATTTAAGTAATGTGGAGGCTTTCGTTCTGTGAAAATTAACAGATTCTGGGTCATATGAGTCAAGGCTCATAATACTCCTTGCCATTGCAATTAGTGGCTTATATCTAATTGTATACGGCGTGTTTCCAAAAGGTGTGATCATATTTAAGGACATGTTACAGACCATCAAACTGAAGAACTTTCTCCATGGGATCAACATCGTAATCACAAAAAATATCCAATGTCCCATTCAAAACCGGCCAAGTGCGAGTCGGACTCGCGCACAAAGGGTTCCGTACCATTATCTTTAGAAACGGCAAAAAAATCACGTTTGTTGTATCGGAGCTCCCCTTTAATATTTGTTTTATTTTAATTTTATTATTTATTTTTAAAGTGAATATATAACTAAATATTCTGTGAATATTTCAAGCTACCTTTTGCCGTTATCAATATCGAACAAAAACGACAAAAAAAATCACGTTTGTTGTATGAGTAAATATTTATTTTATTCTGTTTTTTAGTATTTGCGGCAACAGAAATACATCATCAGTGAAAATTTCAACTGTCTAACTATCATTGTTCATGAGATACAGCCTGGTGACAGACGGGCAGACAGACAGACAGCGCTGTCTTAGTAATAGGACCCCGTTTTACCCTTTGGCTACGGAACCGTAAAAACGCTACGCTATGGTTAATTATTTATTTCCTATTAGTTTCCCTTAAATATGACCACGCCTCTGATACATACTGTATTTGTGCATGACAAAGTTTCGTACCCTTGAGATAAATACATACTGATATAATCATAATAACATTAGGTGCCTGCATCTCATCCGCTTAGGGGCCAGCTTTAAATTTCAAAGCTCTTGTATCCTCTGGGATCGTCACTGTAACTACACTGACAGGAATTATGTTGCACACGAATATGTTGGTATTTTTGTTACAAAAACGGTTTATATTCAGTGTCGAGTCATCAAAATAATCATCACTTAAAAAAAAAACAATTTCTTGTTAATGGAAACTAGGCGTAATAATAAGTCAATGTTGTCCAAAATTATATTTTGTCGGTGTATATTTTGGGCATAAGAATCGTTCCCAGACCTCGTAGTAATTACTTTTTTTCAAAAATATTCAATGTACAGTTTGACTTTGGTACGGTTTCATAATATGTATAGATAGATTTATATAACTTTTATTCTAAAGTTTTTCTTTCTGCTTCCATATTATTTATCTATAAATTATAGAGGGCATCCCATCCGTAAATATATTAAAAAAAGTGTTTAACAGCCGAAACATTTTAACTCGCAACTTTTCCATATAACGAGTATACCTATTGTATTTTATGTGTAATATGCTAAATACATTTTCATGTTATACAGGGGGAGGTCTGGAGCCGCACAAGATAGATGGATCATATCGATCAGTGCTGAAGCTCGCGATCCGTCGAGTCACTAGTTCCGATTACGGCACCTATAAATGTGTTTCGAAAAATTCTCTCGGTGACACTGAGGGCACCATTAAATTGTATCGTAAGTATTAAAGTTATTTTGTGTTCGTGGTTTTGTTTAATGTTATAAAGGAGAAAGGAGTGAATGATAGTGTGGAGATTGAGATGGGACAATGGAAAAACAACGCGTTGCACCGACTCCGTAACATGGGACAAGGGCAGGAAGATGATACATTTTTGATTTGTTGCTTTGACGTCGAGTCCCGACATTAGTGATTTTGTTTGTCTGTCGTTTACCTATATCTCTGAAAGTTCAGTTAGGTATTAATATTAAGTTTCAAGGATTAGACACAAGTTAAATCTTACCTAGGGTACTAGTGTTACTAAATAAAGTTCAGAAAGAATCTATATTTTTTTTTAATCCAAGATTTTTAATTGCTTACTTACAATAAGAAGTATTTATTGGTTTTCTAAAGTAGGTAATTAAAATGTCAACTTGTATCTATACTTCCTTGTAAAATCTCGCTTTAAATTCGTTACAGTGTTTATCAAAGTTTATTCTAAGCGAATGTTTCAAAAGACATTTATCTCATTGCGGTTATTTACTTCATTCCCATTCAAGAAAATCCTTTGAAGAAGACATCATAATCTGATAGCATCTGATTGTATGTGGAAATCGTTGCTTACAAAAGTTTAATACGACTTTTTTGTCAATAGCTATGCCCCTTCCGCCGATGGAGAATAAAAACGGTAAATATCTACTTAAAAATAGAAGGAAAATTATATGAAAATATTGTGATCAAGTTCTAATGTGTGTGTTTTGACAGTTGTCCAGAGGTTAAACATCATAGCTGATAAATCGTCGGAAAGTACGCCTTTCGGCACCCAAGGTACGTATTAACTAGCGGTCAATAACTATTTAGATTTAATATCCGGCAATTACATTCGAACTCGCGGCCTGTGTTTATAATATAAATATCTTGATTTAAATAATAATTGTCATGTTAGGTTTTAATGGCTTTCTGTACATTATGTTCACACGGCTACACATCAAGCTATACATTTCCAGTTTTTGCTGATCTCTCTGCATAGGATTTCCATATAATGCGAGGTCAGCTTATGCTGGAAATGTATAGCTTGATGTGGCGCCGTGTGTACATGTGCCATCGTCTGTACGTGAGCAGTATACATTTATTTTTGTGTAAACATAAATGTATTGGTATCGAATGAATTGCGTTCAACGGTTTGTTGATTGGAAAAAGATAGGCAAAGGCTTTTGGAAAATAATTAAAGTTCAAGTTTAGTTTAAACTGATCATCATCTGCCTAGCCTTTTCCCAACATGGTTGGGGTCGGCTTCCAGTCTTACCGGATTAGTTTAGTGATGTTAGTAGTAATAACATCAGCGTTCCATGACGTTTAAATCGTATCTACCTACCTTCAAAATTCTGCATGTTATGAAAATTGTATTATGTTAGGTAGGTACTTTTGTTACACATGATGTTCCAAATAGTGACGTCATAAAAACGATTTCTTATGCCCAGGGTTATCCGAACATACCGCATGTATGTCCAGCGATTCTTGATAGTTCCCGAGTATTCTTTTTATTCTAATTTCTTAAAAAAATATCTTTATTTGAGATGGTTCTGTGTAAACCCCATAGTTCCCATAGAATTTTCAAGAATATAACTTGAATAGTACCTACCTATCAAGAATCGCGGAACATCGGTGCCCAAGGGTATTTTCAGATACCCCTGGGCCTGAGGAATCTTTTATGACGTCCTTATTTGGACCACCCTGTATGTAGTATAAAGGCCTGTTAATAAAATGTTTGTGAAGCTAGTACAAATCATCACAAAAATAAACTTTTGTTAATGTTTACCAGAAAATCAAAGAAAACCTGTTTTCCATGCTAATTAGTAAAATGTTTTCAGATTTCAGATTACAAGATTACAACAGAGCGGTCTCAAAAAATCAGTGCGGCCATGTTCATTTGTTCTTATTAGTAATTTTAATCCAGATAGCAACATCCTGGGGTTAATGTTCCTCTCTAAGTTTAGGAAATAAGTAAATAAATAAACTATATTTCCCCGTACAGTACAATCACTTAGAAGGTTATAACGCTTTGATTTTTTTTTTAATTTTCGATTTTACCCTCAAGTTCTATTTCGCAAAGGATTATTTTAATTTACTGTAACGAACTTCTTTAGGTATGTAATTAAATTATTATTTTGTAAAATCATTTAAAGTAACTTATTTTATGTCCGATTTCATTGAGACATCATAAAATGGCCATAAAATATAGTTCTTTAAGCGGCGAAGAGTAAATGATTTCATGAGAGGAATCCGAAAAATGTAGCTATAATAGTGACCAGTTTGTAAAGTTATTCTGAAAGATGCCCCGAGAATGCTTGTGTTTATCACTGAACTGACTGAACTGTAAATAAAGGGTAATGCGCATAAAACAAAAGAGCAATCAGAAAAAAACAAACACTACATAAATGCCAAGTGTTGAATGCTACACAAATGTAATTGGTTACCGGATAGCTAGCCTCAATTAATCGCCCAATATTGTTTGATAGGTGCAAAAGCTGACGTACTCAAAATACGATGGTCAAATATACACGATCTGCCAGTAAATGGTTTTGTTTGCACTGGTTTAGCTTTAACAGTAACTGTTATTGGCAAACAGATTATAATTGGACACAATTTGACACATGCCAAACAATTATTGGTAATGTACCCCAATTGTGTAACACTTTCTTTCATAATCGGAAGGATTTTGAAGGAAATTCCTAATCCATTACTTCATATGTTTAAAAAATTCGCCAGTTGCAACGAACGACGTTGAATTAAAAAAAAGGCACTGCAATTCTTAATGTTTCTCAATTATTACTACCTTGATTATGTCAATTAAAGTGCTTCTAGACGATGTATTTCCACCACTTAATTTATCACAAAGCGATTACAACATTAATATATTTGGTCACAATATTTTGACTACCGTACTTGTATATTCCTGTAACTTTTGATTATTGTTTACTTAGCTGTCAAACTTAACGATTATACATATTAAATTACAATAAAATGTACCTACGTTAAAATCGGATGTAATTATTTAATTCAATGAGTAAATATCTCATAACAACCTGGGTCACAATTTCATTTCATTTTATTTCTATATTAAAACTTAGAGAATCAAGAACATCGTTCTACACCATAAATCATGATATTTTAGAAATTAAATTACGGGTATACTTTGGAGTTCAAGTATAAAACAAAATGTAAAGATGGAAGTTATCTTAAAATTTTGATTTATTACCATAAGAGTAATTTCGTAATGGTAATCATTTTCCTTTTAAAAGATCACTTCCGGTATGCCCCAAGGTTCTCATGTGGGACCGATCTGTTTGGAATATTTTCAGTGACTTTTTAAACAATATTGTTTGTGGTTTAAAATGTTCTCCTTGAGCCGTGATCTTTTTGAATAAAACGCTAGTCAATTGTTCCCAACGTTAATAAAAATATTATTATTTTGCTCATTCAAATCTTTTCATCAATTTCCATACTGTGTACACATTATAGCTCCTATCAAGTTTTAACTCCATCGAACTAGATGACTTTTTTGTATTGAATTAGTCTAAAAATGCTAGCTAATGCTAGGTCAACGTGATTTTCCTAGAGGCACAATGAAATTATAATATTCCGATGTAAATATATAATACATTCATTCAGGTATCGATGACGTCAGGTTTCCTATTACCCACTTGTATTTTATGTGTATGTTTCATTATTAAACGAAACCCAAAGTTACCCAAATTCACTATAATTAACGAAAACACAGAGAATATTTAGAATAATAAAACGTTATTTTAATAATTTTACGTTATAAGGTTTATAAACATAATCAGATGTGTAATTCAATTATTTTAAACTAATTGGAAGTTTTGAAATAGGTTACAACGGAACATATCCTTTAGATCTCATCATAGGCAAATTATAATAGGTGTAAGTAATTTTAGATAAATATACCTATTCATTATGTCAGAATATAAAATTAAAAGTATTAATAAAAATAGACTGAGTTCCACGAAATAGGCTTGTATATATTGAAGAAAATTGTAATAAGTAGGTAATATGTAAGTTATTTATGCTTAAATTTAAACGGGAAATCTGTTAAAGGCAGTCAATTACTCGGGCAAGACGTCAAGTAAACATGGGATCAGTTTGCTTTTATCGCTTTTATACTAGGAAAGTAATTTGCCGATGTTATAGAACATATAAATGAGGCACGAAATTGTTAACCAAGAGTAATGGAAAAAAAATATTGTAAGCATTTCTTCACCCGTCTGCCTTCGACAACATTGAGCTATGTTATAAATGTGTATGACAGTGTAAATATAACATGTTTTCATGAACTCTGTTTTAGCTCTAGAGTGTCAAAAATACTGTTGTAACGCGGACCACTGTCGCTTTCCGTAAAAATAAATGACTATTAATTTACTTGCTTTTTATATTTTTCATTCCTTTTGAACTAAAAATACGTACCTTGAATTATGGAACTATATTTATTTTCCCTTATTCCAGGATTCATCATTCTATTCACTTTAGTTTCAATACCTAGAACTTCGATTTCCATCCATAAATATATTTCTGCGTAGGTACAACAATTCAAGAGAAATATTTTCATTGAATTCATCTGGAAATAAATCTGAAACAATCCTGAATTGACTTCCAAAATATATTGAATTAAGAATTAACCTTAAATGTCGATATAATTGCCGTATTCTGAATTAGTTTTAGATGCATATCAATTAGAGCGTTCCGGTTTTGATTAATTACTACTAAATGAACTGCTAGGAACCTATGTAGGTTTTTGGTGCAACTGTACTACGGTTACACTAAAATTGTATACAGCCTTAAAAAGGTGGCGGGGATAGACTGGATGTGCAAGGTGGAGGACAGACTGGATAAGGAAGGACCGCGGACGGCAGGGTTTTGTGGCGCAGCTTGTAAAAGGCCTATGTCCAGCATTGGACTGCAATAGGCTAACTTTATTGTTGATTGACATATTATGGTAGAGTGGTACAAAAACGGACAAAGTCCAGTCAAAGTCAAAGTCCAGTTCAGGGAAGCGACGACCCCGGTGCAACTTTATAAACTGCAAATGCTTATAAATGTATTTGAAGTTCAATCTTTTTCATTCGTAAGTAGGTATGCATTTTTTTTACATAATTAAATATTTTCAAAGCTATGTTATTTTAAGCTTGTATTGTTATTTTAGGCTTGTATACTTATTATTTCTTTTATTTAAACGACGTTTATAAATATAAACGTCGTTTAAATAAAATAAATAATAAGTACTTACCTCACAATTTAAAGTGCAAACCAATAAACAGTAGGTCCCTGCAGGGTTGGTTAAAAGACAGATTAGCGTTAAAAGTTATGTCACAGTAAAAAGTTACAACCATTAAAATATTCACACCAACACGAAAAACTGAACAATGTTCATAAGCACATTATTTTTTAAATCATCTGAACATACTTCAATAAAATAAAATACGACACGATGCGCTTGTGCTTCATACAATTCAACGAAGAGTTCTCATAAGCTTATCTCACACAGAGATTCAATCGGTCAAGTGGAGTGGCTCAGACGGGTCACTTTTATCATCAAAAAGAACATCACAGACTCGTTTTTCGATGATAGGGATGCTGAAATGATGTAAGTTAACACTCGCCTGTAATCCACGAAGGCATAGGCAGAGATGTACTTTCATATAGTACACCCACATTTCGCCAGTTATAATAGGGGGTGAGCCTAATGCCATCAGCCGGGCACAGATCCAGAAACCGGACTGCTACTGAAATTCCTGATGAAAAAACCCAATAACACTGCTGGACCTGGGAATCGAACCAGGATCGAAGTTCAGCAGTAACGCTTGAGTTTTGTTTTGATTAACAATATTTTGAGTAATTGTGTCTGTGAGGAATCGAACCAGGATCTCAAGTTCAGCAGTAGCGCTTGAGTTTTGTTTTGATTAACAATATTTTGAGTAATTGTGTCTGTGAGGAATCGAACCAGGATCTCAAGTTCAGCAGTAACGCTTGAGTTTTTTTATTGTTTTGTTTTGATTAACAATATTTTGAGTAATTGTGTCTGTGAGGAATCGAACCAAGATCTCAAGTTCAGCAGTAACGCTTGAGTTTTGTTTTGATTAACAATATTTTGAGTAATTGTGTCTGTGAGGAATCGAACCAGGATCTCAAGTTCAGCAGTAGCGCTTGAGTTTTTTTATTGTTTTGTTTTGATTAACAATATTTTGAGTAATTGTGTCTGTGAGGAATCGAACCAAGATCTCAAGTTCAGCAGTAACGCTTGAGTTTTGTTTTGATTAACAATATTTTGAGTAATTGTGTCTGTGAGGAATCGAACCAGGATCTCAAGTTCAGCAGTAGCGCTTGAGTTTTTTTATTGTTTTGTTTTGATTAACAATATTTTGAGTAATTGTGTCTGTGAGGAATCGAACCAGGATCTCAAGTTCAGCAGTAACGCTTGAGTTTTGTTTTGATTAACAATATTTTGAGTAATTGCGTCTGTGAGGAATCGAACCAGGATCTCAAGTTCAGAAGTAGTGCTTGAGTTTTTTTATTGTTTTGTTTTGATTAACAATATTTTGAGTAATTGTGTCTGTGAGGAATCGAACCAGGATATCAAGTTCAGCAGTAGTGCTCGAGTTTTTGTTGTTGTTTTGTTTTGATTAACAATATTTTGAGTAATTGTGTCTGCTGAAAAAGAAATGAAGGTGTTCATAACAACAGGTATTTAGAATTATTTAAATGTTGTGAATTGTTTTCATTTTATTCTGCTGGTGAGTACATTCCAGCGTAGGTATATCTATCTAAAGGAGGTACCTACTTAATAAGAATGGCAACATCATAAGTTATTTGTGCAAAATAGTGATACAAGAAAAAGATTACAACACTGAAGCATTATTATTTTAGAAATAGTTACCTATTTCTATTCTATATACTATATAAAAAAAAAATGCTTGACATGTGTCAAGCATTTTTTTTTACATAGGCACATAAACCTACGCCTTTTTCCCATGGGGGTAGGCAGAAACTACAGAACGTCGCCTGCTACGATCCTTACTTATTCCTTTGCCTCGTTTACGTTCATACATCTGGGGGCTTAAAACGGTCACTTTAGCAAAATCATAATATGAAAATATTATGGATCATCGTAAAATGTCATAATCTCACAATTCATAATATGATCTGCATGTAATTCATATAAAGAAAGAATTCATCTATTTGACAGTTTTCTATGGAAATTCGTAAAATGGTCCACAAAATACGAATTGCTTATATGTCAAATTAGAGGAATTGCTAATGACAGCTGGGATTCAGGAAATGCTCGTAAAGTTTTTAATTAAACTATATAAATAGAAATATTAATGGAGTTTAACCACTAAAAACTAAGTTAGCAGCTTAATTTTAATCTTTATATTTCATTATTTAATTGGAATAATAATTCAATTTTATCATTAACAGTGATATACCTCTTTTTGGTTTCAATTAATTAATTAATTAATAATTCACTAATTTTTTTAAATAAGGAGTTTATTAACTCTTTCTTTTAAGTCGAAATTAAATGCAAAATTGCTTCTTATTTTTTTTTCTTTAAGAAAAGAAAGATAAGATAAATTAAATAATTAATATTTTTTTTTTTTTTGCTTTTTGGCTTTTAGAGGAATTGCTTATGTGGCTGGTTTAGGCCCCATGGTCATACATTCACGCCGGTAATGAGTACTAACCTTTTTAAAGAAGATCATTAATAAGCTCACATTTATCCTCCTAGCGTTTTAAATTAGCGCCACACCTGAGAACGGCTGGACAGATTTGAGTATTCATTCGAACATTTATAGAAATATAAAAATCGTAATTATCCTTCCTTATTTAGCATGCCTACTTTTTCTTTAGGAAGCGTTCGTTTTTTGAACGCTGTAGGTATAATCTCAAAGTTCTCACTCTTTTTGTTTCGAAGATTTATAACAAGATAACTAGACTTAATGAAATATATTTTCACTCATTAGCAGATATGTTTTGCTAAATCTACAACAGACAACAGACGCACATAATAATTACGAACCTACCTACATTTATAGGTCGTACGTGCCTGAAGGAAAACAATTAATTTTCTGCGCATATCCCAATTACGGATTTCAAAGCGTATCCCTATGTGAATTGATTTGTCTTAAACAGTAGGCTACAGTCGTGTGAAGATAATTAGCCATTTAGCAAAGGAACAGTCAGATCATGAATAAACAGGCTTTCATTCATTAACACATTGAGAAATAAACCATTTATAAATTTTCTGTATCTACTCTCTCTATTCTGCACTATTATCATGGTAATCCAATTTATATAAAAAATATATTGTGAAAGAAGGCCAATGACAAGTTTTAACTGATAATATTGATTTATTTATTAAAACTTTCCGCATAAGTAAAAAAAAACTGTACAAAAGCGCTTTCTACTAGTCATCCTTAGAGTGACGCAGATACAAAAATGGCAGGGGCAACATATGGGATAGATAACTCGAAAATAAATACAAATTTTAAAAAAAAATGAACATTGTTAGATAGATACCTACATGTAAAAAATAATCGTAATGTTAGTGTAGAACAAGAAGTAGTAGAAGGGAAAGATAAAGTAAAAGGAGAAAGAGAATTTTGAATTGGATTTTCGTTTGAGGGAGAGTACACTAAATCTTTTTTTATTATTTAAAGGTAATTATAACGTATAACAATAAGCAGTAATTGAAATCTTAAAACATTCACATAATATTAAAATTAGTATTCAATGAGAATGCAATTCGTCATAATGATAAGCTACAATATTAAGAAAGGTTTTTTTTGACAATTTATCAATTATGCGCAGAACTTACAGGTGCCCAGAGATATGACCCCGATTTTAGGTGTAACCTGTACAGGGCTCGTCCATCCGTCCATTAAACAAGATTACCAACAGGTTTGGTATTTTTAGAGGAAAAATTATATGCTTAATTCTAGTGTGAAAAACGTGTGGTGTGTGACACACATAATCACACACGCAGTGTGATAATGCAAGTGTGTTTGTGTTGCAGCTTTATCATTCGAGATTTATTTCAAATTATTGGCAATTTCAAATGAATCTACCTCTTTTCATTTTCAATTCCTTCTGTACAAATTGTGAATACAGTATTCACAACTGTGCAGGGTATGCAGGGTATTGAATATAACCGTTCTTGTGCACTAATTCCCTTGAGATTTGCCTCTCTAAACACAGAATACTTAACAGTGTTAACATTGCGGTACTAATGTACTAACTACTCCGGTCTGAATCGTGCGAGCATTTAAGGCGATCCCGATAAATTATTATTTATTGAGATTTAAGAGTTTGACGGCTGTCTCGTTGGATACTGGGTTCGGTTTTCGACTAGAATTTTTCCAGGAGTCTAGATTTGTGATGGTTAATAGCCACCTTTATGCTTCGATTCTATGGGACGTCACATAATTGGCGAAATGTGGATCATGTATGATAGTTAACTACACCTTTGCCTACCTTTGATTAGGATAAAATAACGGTTATCAAGAAAAGTGGGCCCACGCCCACTTTTCTTGATAACCGTTATTTTTACGTTGTATTAATTAATAACTGCAGAATGACAACAGTGTTAGCCTAGTGGCGTGACCGTCGGACTGCCAAGTCATAGGTCTGGAGTTCAAACCCAAGGCACCTCTGACTTTTCGGATTCATATGCGTATTGTATAATTATCACTTGTTTCAAAAACTGTGAAGGAAAACATCGTGAGGAAACCGGAGAGATATTTCTCGACCGCATGTGAAGCCAAGTCAGAGGCCCATGGGTGGCATGAAAACTCTCACACCAGGGTAGCCACTAACCACACGAAAAAGAAAGACTGTAGAGTGTATTGATTGGTACATTGAACGAAAAAGTAAACAAATCGTCTTTAGAAACATATTGAAAAATATCGTATTTCTACTTTAATAATACGGTGCAATCCAATGTCATCTATTGGCTTTCTGTCTAAAGTTCATGACTTCAAATTCTAATGAATAGAAAAAGGTACCCACCAAACACAAATAATACGAACATGCTGTGGCATTTTTTTAAGAGCACAGAAAAAACATTACCTCATTAAAAGAAAATTCTACGAGAGATTTTTACAACTGAAAGGATTTTTCAGCTGAAAAATCTTTTTATGAGCGTAAAAGTTACAAACGTCGGAATAACTATTTAACTTTGTTGATATGTTACAAAATAATGTGTCTCGGTTGTATAACAAATTTTATTAACGACTGTACCTTGCTAACAAGTAAGTAAAAAGGTAGTTAGTAGTAGTAAGCATATAAGTAGGACCTCAAAACTATGGAACGTTGATCGTCGAATAAAACAAGCTCTTCTGTAACCACGATGGCTGAAGACGTCACTTTTGTAATAATCACCCAATCACAATAAAGAATGACAATCGAAGTCTATTGCCTATTGGTCTTCCCCTCGGGCACTTTACTTTGCTCTGAAAACGGTGAAGTAAAATATAATGAGGAAACCGGCACGTTCTAGAACCAAAAAATCGAAGACATATTGCATCTACCAACCCGCACTGGGCCCGCGGTGGTGGATTACGGCCCACTCCCTGTCACTTAGAGGTGGCCTGTGTCCCAGCAGTGGGAACATTATAGGATGATTTGCTGACCCTCTGATGTAGTCTTAAGCAACCATGTGACGTAGTTGTCTTCAGAATAAAATGCCTGGTGCAGTAATATTATTGTACCTACCATGAGTACGTTCGTGTGGCAAGGTGCCCAGACGCTTGCCGTCGGCGTTCAATAAGAAAGCCTATTATTGTGCTAGCACTACACCATGACTCCATAAATTATAATATTACAAGTGGGGTTAAAAATACTTCTATGCAGGCGTCGCAAATCGAATTAATAAGGTATTTCTTGCGGCAAGTTCTCAGTGTTAGGTTTATTTTCAGGTTCAGCGCTGCTAATAAGCTGCACAACTAATTGGCAAACAGTTCGTTCAAGTACGTAAACACAGCTCCACGGGATAGAATGTTGTTTTTAAACGTTTTATTTCAGTTTCACAACAGTCTATCTTACTAACCGTTCAATCTTGGGATCGTTTAGGTAAGTATACCTTACTATTCACACCCATGTTGTTTTAGTGATAATGCAGTATTATGAAGACATAATTATTATTATAGCCTATCGGTTGATGGAAATGGAAGGTGACGCAAAACGTAAAATCATTGTTTGTACTTAACAGTTCTTATTAATTGTCTTGGCAGAGCCAAAACCTAGACTCTACTCCACACATAATATCTATGAAATAAAAATTAAAAAAACATAAAAATCGGATTAGTGATTCCTAGGTTTAAGGCACAAAAACGTACCTAAAGATAGACAAATCGTTGTAGTGTCGTAGTCTACTAAACTCTGAAGATACAGTCATAGATCATGTAACAGTATTCAGTTTAGTTCCAGAGAGGTGTCTGTCTGTCCGTCAAGACCGAATCCTCATAATAGAGTCCCCTTTATGTAGTGTCGTGGTGTATTAGCACTAGTTAATGCCATCTTGTGCTGATGTGGATCATCATTAGTGATTGCCTATTGTATGGTTCAGGACGCTTAGGCGATCAATGAGGATGTTGGTTAGAATAATATTGGTGTTATATTATTTCCTGGTATTTTTGTTGAGGGTTAGGAATTTTTCTAATCCTAGAAACCAAATCATTAGATTGAATGAATATTGAAGAGAAAAAACTTAACTTTAACAGAGCAACGTTTGCGGTTTGACACAAAAAAGGAAAGCACAAATAAAATTGTTTAATTCAAGTAACCCAACTCATATACAAACAGATTCATCATCTTTGTACATTTTTTTCTGTTCTTTTCTCCTTATCTGTTTATTATGTGTGTATATAAATGGTTAAATAAATTAAACAAAAATTCATAAAAAGATACAGACAGGATAAGAATGGGCTCTGCATCAAGAATCATCCGCGTCGCAGTCAACGTGAGAAGTGCCAAAAAAAACTGGCAATGATCACATGTAGTGGCTGGTAGTGATCACAGTATAGCCTTATCGACGCGAGAGAAGAATGCCTGAGATTTTTAAGCACTCAATATGAAAATTACGTGTATTTCTACGTAACTACGTAACATTACACAGAAATTACATTTCCTTCTCTTGTTGAAAATTGTTTAATTAAACTCCATTTAGCATTTTCATCAGTTACGTAGTTTCCATAATCCAAGAAGAACAATTTCAGTTTATACACAAACTAATGCATGTAGTTAATTAACTGTACAAAGTTGGTCCGCAGCCGTATTCATCCAATTAGGTTAAATACGATTTTGGGTAGAACAACAAAAATAATAATTATTGTGGAGTTCTTGTTTTAATATTCTGTTTGTCTTCGGCGTAGGTTTTTGTTTGATTAGAAGGCATATTGTGTTATAAAATGTCGGTGAAGGAAGTGTTCTTAATAATTACATTATACAGGGTGGAAAACAAACATTGGAAAAGTAATGTTACTTAGGAAATGAAGACAGAAAATTAATTAAAAAAAAGAAATTTCGTATACAGGGTTTGATTTCCGGAAATCGAAGTAACACAAAAAGAAATGACAACTTACATTTTTATGTCACCAATCGTCATATACAATTTAGGGCTGTTTGTTTGATTTGAATTTGATAACATAATGCTTGAGGAAGGCTGTAGGCTATTTAACATCGCAGCAAAAAAAACAGAAAAAACACTAAGTGAAAAAAAGTAGAAGCGCGGGCAGCCGATGCGGTTGCGACGCGGTGGATCGGAGTAACAAGAAATTTCACGTTTTCTAAGTCGCTGACAGAAGCTAGTTTTCGATAACGGGTGTAAAGAGATGCTTAACGAAGCTGAAAATCACTTGTTATTCCCGTCATTGTGATCATTTTTTTTTGTTCAGGACCATACCTGGGAACTTTCTGGTTACGGAGATATTCAAGGTCAAAGTTCCAACGTTTTGAGACGTTTTAAATGCTATAATTTAACTCTCCATGAATCCTGAACCGTCGCATGCATCCATAAACACAATGTTTTGCGTGTGTTATGTTGCGCACTACCGTAAACAGCGATATTTCACACTAAAAATAAAAGTCGTTTCCCAGAAATTATTTTTGGGCAATGTTACTTTATTTGATGTACTGAATTCGTAGTTGACGGCTATGTGAAGGGTCTTTTTACACCCTGTATAAAATATGTCAAATCACCATATTTATTACGTAATCTGACTATTGACAAATCAGTCCTTATAGGATGAAACCTCTTTAGCAAACACTGAATATCATGGCGATTAAGACAATATACCCTCAGGACCGTTATCCATCTGTAAGGAAGTTCTATAATATTATTTAGTATCCGACATCATGACATTGATATATTACGTACCTATTGAGACTATTGATACGCCCATATAGTTTAACTACAATCTTATGTTATTTCTCAGTAGCAGCCCAGAGTCTGGAATTTATGCCCGTTTGATGGCAGTAGGCTTGCCCCCTATTAGATGGGACTTATACATTATACATAACTGGCGAAATGTGGGTTTACTATGTACACCTCTGCCTAACTCTTCGGGGAAACAAGGCGTGATGTTATGTTATGTAATTAAGATAATTATCAATATACAGGGTGTTAGGGTAGACACCGTTATCCTTGCAACCAGGTTTCATTTATAGAACGTAAAATCAAAGGAAAATTACAACTTTTTTTTGATTTTTTTTAGATCTAAATTTTACCACAAGAGACGCAAGTTCGTTGCCCTATGCGCTAGGGCAACGAACTTGCGTCTCAACACGGGCGGGGGGTACGGAATGCAACCTGACCGGCAGTGAGCGCGATCCCGCCTTGGTCAGTCAGCTGTTTCGCTAGCAAGCACGGTATCAGATAGAAACTTTTTAAAATCTTTTAATGAAAATAACCTTTTTTTTTGTTGTGTTCGGTCATTTATATTTATATTGAAGTCAACTACCCATGGTTTGAATGACAAGAGTGTTCACCCTTACATCCTGTATACATATATATAATTATTTTATAGCAAGACTTCATACAGTCACCGATTAACACATCCGATTTTTTAATCCAAATGAATGAGCTGAGTATTTAATAAAAATCGGAACAGAAGTAAATTCAAAGAAACTCTTAGTAATAGCTAAGAGGTATATTAAATAGTTATAGTTGTAGTGTAAATAGTCGCTGACCGAATGTGTCTATTGATGTCCAAAATTATTTATATTAGATATAATATAAAATAATGGAATAAAATGTATGTTAAAAGTACTTTTACCGTAGCTACGATTACAATGAATGATGATTCTACCTATAATTTGACCCCAACTAAAAGAGAGTTGAAAGAAAAATATTTTATTTGGGAGACGCGCAAGAAATATGAACAGTTAAAAAGGAGAATTTAAAACTAACAAATAGAAAAAAAAATCGACCTGTCCAAGGCCAAAAACGCTATCTCAGCATAATGCTGCTGAGTTGGGTACTAACATGATACCAACTTTCGGAAGTTGGGGTCGATTCTCATAATTCTACGATCAACAATCTAATTTTATTTGTAACAGTTAGCAAATCAAAATAACTGGAAGGTCTGGAAGGCTTTTGGTTTGGTTTTTGACTATACTTACATCAGTTTTCGGGGAATATTAACTAAGCCTACAATTACATCGGCTTTCGAAGAATTTTGACTGGATTGAGGGCTTTATTCGGCGTTTTACCTTAACGTGTTAAGCCGCTGGCTTTAGATGTAATGTAAGTACTTATTTGTTGGTGATACCCGCGGGTAATATCGCTCACTTACTTGAGCTAACTTGGCCAACTTGTAAAACTTACTTTGCTCTCTAGAATTCTTATAATAATAATTTTAGATTATAAGAGAAATTCACAAGAGATTGTAACTTTCTTGCATTTTTTTTAATTAGTCTAAATATAATAATATCACGATGATGAATATCATATGATTTTCTAAATATTTATTAACTATTTTTGAATCACAAAATAATATTTTTTTGCTAGTAAGAAGATGTCCCCCTTTAACACAAATCCTAAACTAATATTATACATGCCGATGTGAGTTTGTTTGTCTTTGTTTGTTATGCTTTCACGCTTAAACGGCTGAACGGATGTGGATGAAATTTGTCACAGAGGTAGACCATGACCTGGAGAAGGACATAGGAAGGATAATTTTTATCCCGATATTGCCATGGGATTGAGACTTATGCGGGTCCGCGGGGCGCAGCTATTTCTCTACAATTACTCCCTATATATATCCCATATGTTTCATTGAACTGTAAACCGGTTAAAAATACCCATACAGAAAATAACTATACAAATTCCTATATAAGAACCCACGCCTACAACTTAACAAACACTGCACATTACAATAACGTAACAAAGCAAACGGAAACAAACACGTTTCACATTTAGAACGTGACGTGGACGCAGCATGAAGTGCAAGGTAATACAGAGGAATTATGAAACATCATGCGAGCTCGAATGTTAATCCGGTCGGGATAACATTGGGCTCATTAAACCAAACCCTGGATTATCAACTTGGAATTGCTCGACCGAGCAATATGAATATTGTAACGTAAAAAGCAATGAAAACTCGCTTTAAACCCTCCTGTATTTCACTTCCCATAAAAAGTTGGGATTCCGTGAAATATATTAGGGAAAAAAAGGTCTACACGCTCGATCATTAAAGGTAAATTGCTCTGTTTTATAACCGTTGAAATGTAAAGTTGAAAATGTTTGAATGGCTCGCTTGAGTTGACACACCTCTGCCGACTAGCCCTCACGTACTGAACCCTTGTAACGGAGAATTATTTTAACTTTTTCTTGACACTTTTATTTTAATTATGTAAATGTAAGATACTGCACTTGACGTCAAGGGAGTGTTTGAAAGAAAGTGTTTAAGAACTTTAAAAATGTTCCGTGCGAGGCCACGAAGTATTTAAGGCGTCCCCATTATCACCTCTGAAGTAGACCGCTGAGAATTGCTAGCAGGAAATCCAAGTGATAATGATAAACATGACTAAATAGAACAAGTTATACTAATCGATTTTAAACTAATAAAATGATATTTGGTGTTGACATTCAAATAATTTAGTTACCGAGTGACTCTCACCAAGGACCACTGAATCATTCTCTGCAGGAGGACGTTTACTGTTGTCGTGTTGTCACTGTAATATCTGGGGGCACGGGAGTGCCCCTGCCAAGACGAGCCAAGCGAAACGCAAGGAGGGCACAACCTACCTTTTCTCGACGCGCTTCGTTCTTTTTTTTGAACCCTCATAACTTGGGTTTGACTTATACCAGATAAACAAAATAACCTTTTGACAGTGCGAGCCATATGGTCTCGTCTTGGCAACATTTTACATGAAAATGTTTTTGGTGGGATTCATAATTTATCGTGACATTTATAAAAAATGTCGACCGCAGCTGTCATTTTGGTCTAGAAAATTAAAAATCAGGGTTCAGTTAAGAAACTTGCCTTTTAGTTTTGTAATACATTGGCAATCTTGCCAGTTACTTGCTAGACATACCAGGTCTAAAGACACTACGCGGTTAGCGGCTTGAGAGCAGACCGGCTAATCTTGCACAATCAGTTACGATGTACCAAATTGAATAGTAAGGATGGCCATGCAACGAGTGGAAGATGTCCTGTGAATTTTCCTTAGAACCTTTGACAACCACCTCAGTGGATCGCGGGTTTTGGAAGACATCTAAAGAAACCAAAATCTTTGTGTCCGAAACCGAAATGACCATCCAAGCTAAAACCGATTTACACGCACCGCCGCTTTCTTCAACATAAAATGTTTAAAAGCTAAATGCCCAATTCGGTGTAAAGCAAAGTTTGTGTTCACTTTATCACTGAGTACCTACTGACCAATGAGCGCGTTACATATAGATGAGTCACCCCTAACAAATGTAGTCGGTGACTTGTTTTGCGAACTTTAGTAAGTACGTGAATAAATGTCTTTTTGTCTAGGTTTACGTGGTGCATGGTACTGAAATAGCTTTCTTTTAGTTAGATTTGTTTGCGGCCTGTATATTCTATGTTTGGAATAGTTTTGCCGGTGAGGTCGTGTATATCATGCTGTAAGTGTGCAATGTCATGGTCTTTTCGCTTTAGTACCTAGGTTACATAGATCCACGTGTATCTTTGTTTTTAAAAGTTGAAAGTGATATGCCAAAATGTTTTGTAAATACTGATATTATTTCCATGTTATTGCGTTGGCAGTATCGAGTGACAACATAGGGACTATTTCATTGATTTCGAGTGACATTTTGAAGATATGGGAGTTCTGAACCGATCGAATAACGTCGAGCATGCCTCATAAAACAAATATAAACCGAAAAGTTAAGTATGCGCAGAAAAGTGTTTCATTCAGACAAAGAGGTTGTAAATTTCCGGTATGATAGTTAACATTTGTCTCAAGAGGCCACCGCTAAGTCACGTAACTTAACACTTAGAACTCATGCAAAATCGTTGAACAGTCACGAAGGATATAAATAGTGTCTTACTTACTTTACTACCTACGTGTTATGTAGAACTGTTTAACGAAAACCGTATGCTTGTTAGTACCGGGACTGAAAGCATAACGAGTTTTTAACAACCGACGTAAATTACTTTGCATGAATGAGGAGCGAAATAAACAAGGTTTGTAGTATTTATAAACACAAATAGTCTTGCCGAAACCCTTGGAATGACAATCATTAGTTCATTAATCTATAAACGGTAGTGCTTGTCGCGTAAATCGAGGCGAGTGTATCATTTAAGGCGGTTGAAAGCGAACAATAGGCGGTAATCAATAAGACGCCGGGCGGCTATTGTGTCCCTAATGTGTGGGAATTAGCTATTTACTGCTTGACGAAGACAAATTATATCCCCACTTCGATTAATTACAGAGCTTAACTGCGTTGTCGATATTAACATATGAGGTGTAGTGAACGTCACTGGCCCTTAGTGTTTCGAATATCCTACATAGGAACTATTAAGGCGAATGTCGAAGTTTTGTTATTATTAAAACAGTAAGTACTTACAGTTTTAATCTGCTATCTATATGGTTTCATCATCATCTCACAGTCTGACTTCACCCACAGCTGGGCATATGCCTCTCTTTTCTTGTGCCAATCCTCACGCTCCTGTTCCAGGCTCATCCAGGATCTACCAGCGATGGATGAATGAATTGAGATGAATTCAGCTTAAAATATACAATTTCAATTATTTTTCATCGAAGTATGAATGCTTTTAGATAGTTTAAATTAAAATGTCATAATTAACAAATACTCTATCCAGCAACTTTTCATTAAAAAAAATTGTTTACTTGGAAGTTAACACGAAAATTTATGTAAATAACGCCTAAAGGCGCGCTACCGCAACTGATTAAAGGATTATCGCCTGAAGTCAGTTTCGAGAGATATTGTGTTTGAAGTTGGCCCGAAGCTGCTTGTAAATTCGATTGTTCGACACTGCAGTGTCAGGACGTACTGCCACTGCAATATTAATAAAGTACAGGGAATGCGCCTTATTTCAGATGGACTTCTATTCTGTTGTATTTAAAAAAAAAGTGCTGCATTTAGTACATTGAGCCTACATTGTTCCCGCTGCTGGGACACAGGCCTTCTCTCTGCGAGAGGGAGTGGGCCGTAATACATTACGCGGGTCCAGTGTGGGTTAGTGGATGTTAAATTTCTTCGAATTTTTGGTTCTAGGACATGCAGCTTTCCTTACGACACTTTGTAAACAAGCATATTATAAATTAGAGGATTATATCCAAGATAAGAATGCTGGTCTTGCTCCATAGGACAAATTCGAGTCTGGACAAAATCTGACAAAAACTGGTTGCTAATCTAGTTATATAATTTATTATTTGTATATCATACATTTTTTACATTTTATGATTATTAAACTCACACACTGTCCTATTAGTATTACTTGTAAGTTTGTAGGAATATTGTCATATCGTATACTTTTACAATGTTTGTAAATAAGTGAGCACCATGTATCTATCACATACTTAATTAATTTATTTGTCATTGCTCCATTTTAATTCTTTTTTGCCTATTGTGGTACAGTAATTGTATTCTCGGTGCATCGTCTTCACATGTAATAATATAATTGATGTATACCAAATATTGTAAAACATTTTTTTTTAAAGAGTAATGGTGGAGTTTCTTGCCCATTCTTCTCCATACGAAAACTACCTTTTGGAAGGGGCAACTAGAATCAGTTCTATTTCTATTTCTATGTATTTGACGTTCAAAAGTGCCTTTAATGTAGGCACATTAAAGGCACTTTTGAACGTCAAAGTCAAAGTCAAATGATTTATTTCAAGTAGGCACTTGAAATAAATCATTTGACTTTGACTTTGACGAGGAACGTTCAAGGAAGACTATCTACATTTTTACTGACGTCATTTTAGGAAGCTAACAAACAAGAAATAATATCAGGGAAAAAATATTTACGTGATCTGCGTAAAAGAGAGCTCTATAAGGATGGAATTACATTAAAAAAAAATTGAAATCGTCTCACTTTTTAGGTATATATTCAGTATGTGTGAGTAGTACAAGTATTACCTACTGAGGTTAAGGTATTGCTTAAAGAAAGTCTATAAAAGTCCTTTTGAAAACTCAAATGCTTGCGACAATCAACGCGCGTGTTTAGCGATCCTATGTATGAAAGTGGATGAATTAAAGATCGAATTGAGTGGTGTTCTGTACTTTCTACCAACCATGGGACGGAAAAAGCGTAAGTTACGTGATGTCTGTAATAAAAATACTAATTATAGTCGTAACTTGGCAAGTGTCGTAGATGTGCTATATTCGTTTTCGCTCAGAAATGGCAGTAACCATAGAATAATGACGTCATGCAAAAAAAGTGTAAATTTTTTTGTTGCACTAAGTGTACATGCACGATGTTACTCCCAATTAAGCCAAAACCTTTTCAAGTTACGTGCCGGCTACAGCTTACCTGCAAGAATAATTTGAAGAAACCCAAACCAAGTTCGAGTTTCGATAGTACCTATGCCGTTATAAACCCAATCAAATCTTTGTGTTTGTGTTCCAATTGTGTGTGTTTTGTAATAACTTGGCCGTTCGGCAATTAAGGCTTGTTATGATCTCGCTTCAGTGCCGATACTCCGCTCTGAATTGTTTATCGTTGCGAAGCTTAATTAAAAACTACTACTAGTTGCTTTTTACTTTTATCTGTGTCTGTACGAGGGGTTTTGTTTCGAAAAGTTTTTTATTTTACGAGAGATATGGGAGATTATGAAGTATGATTTTTAAAGGAGATTTTGACCTTTCTGCTGCAATATTGTCAATGCATGGGATGGAAAATGATATAATTATTATGAATTTTTAGGTTCTAATTGCCTTGTTTTTTTGTTCTAAAACCTTAAATTAAAATTGCTAAAATTAATTGTTCTAAAACCTTTTAGGTTATAATTGCGGCGATGGTGACGATATATCACTTTCAATTCTCTCTCTGGTTTCGCTGCTCTCAAAACGGTGAAAGAAAACATCGTGAGGAAATCGACATGTCCTAGAACCAAAAATTCGAAGACATATTGCATCTACCAACCCGCACTGGGCCCGCGTGGTGGATTACGGCCCACTCCTTGTCACTTAGAGGAGGCCTGTGTCCCAGCAGTGGGAACATTATACGCTGATTATGGACGCTATATATTAAATAAAGAATCCTACTAGACCATTTCGATATAAACTGATGAATTTTACGTAAAGTCTGTTTTTTAATCTCAAATGTCAAATTCTAAATTGAAAAAAACAAACAACAATCACTTCATCGTCTGTCTAGTCTTTTCCCAACTATGTTGGGGTTGGCTTCCAGTCTAACCGGATGCATCTGAATACCAGTATTTGAAAAACAATCACTTGAAATGTCAAATTAGTCTACGAGTTTAAAAAACAGACTTTAGATTGTTTGAAAAATAATAATCGCTAGTACCAACTAAATATCTACTTTATTTTTTTTTGTTCACCGTATAATTAGTAACTTTCAATTATTAGAAACTTTGTACAATCATCGCTTTTGATGTTTTATAAACCTATACAAAAATATTATTTTAGAAATTAAAATAAACTTTGTCCTTTATATTTAAAACCGAGTAAAAATAAAATTGTATTGCCAAAGGTAATGAAATGGCCCTTATTGAGAAATGTCAATTGAAAGAGAAACTTCGAGCAAAAACTTTTTGTTATTAAACTCCGTTGTTCCGTTTGTTGTTCGATAACTTCAGTCTTGTTAAATGTTAAAGCCATAAATCAAAATTCAAGTGAAATAATCTCTCGTAAGGTTGAAATAACTGAACAATATTGGGTTCCAAGTAAAACAGAATATTTGAAAAATAATACTATTCTCTTATTTAAAACTGGCTGACTGACAGACAATGAAATGCGAGTTATTTCAGCTCATTAATTTATTAGATTTCAACGAGGGCAGTCGTGTTTAACGCTAAATTATAGTACTTTATTCAGAGGCGGATATAATGATCGAAAGTATTAAATTTAATCTTCACACGTTATTGGAACTGTAGGATGTGAGAGCATTTATTTAAAATTTATTTCAGGAGTAAAATTGAAAGTGGAATGATTAAATCGAAACCATCTCAAAACCAATTAGGTGGAAAAGTATATATTTTATCTTTTATTGATAACTTGATGTCATGATGTCTAAAGAAAGATGTGACATTTCCTAAACAAGGGAATTAATAAAATATAAGTAAAAATATTTTTAAAAACAAGCTTTAATTAACTAAAACGTACTAAATATCACTCACGTAAACATAGAACTTTAATATTTTCTTAAAACCTTGAGGCTTATCTTCAAGTTTAGTGTAAGAAGGACATTAACGCCTCAAGCTTTAAAGAAAATATTAAAGTTCTATGTTTACGTAAGTGATATTTAGTACTTTTTAGTTAATTAAAAGCTTGTTTTAAAAAAAAATATTTTCTACTTATATTTTATTAATTCCCTTGTTTAGGAAATGTCACATCTTTCTTTAGACATCATGACATCAAGATATCAATAAAAGATAAAATATATACTTTTCCACCTAATTGGTTTTGAGATGGTTTCGATTTAATTATTCCACTTTCAATTTTACTCCTGAAATAAATTTTAAATAAATACTCTCACATCCTACAGTTCCAATAACGTGTGAAGATTAGCATTAGGATTTGTTTAAATATCTGTTCTATTACAAATCCAACGAATTAGGTTTTCCCATGGCCACCTTCCGACTCCATCATCAGGCCCTGAACACCACCCAGTGTCAAAGCACTTGTTAATACATGACCAATGAGTCCAAACACGATGGTGCTATCTTGTTTGATTGAGGAGTTCCCATGGCCACCTTCCGGGTCCATCATCAGACCCTGAAAACCACCTAGTGTCGAAACACTTATTAATACATGACCAATGAGTCCAAACACGATGGTGGTATCTTGTTTGATTGAGGTTTTCCCATAGGCACCTTTCGGCTCCATCATCAGACCCTGAACACTACCTAGTGTCAAAGCACTTGTTAATACATGACCAATGAGTCCAAACACGATGGTGCTGTCTTGTTTGATTGAGGAGTTCCCATGGCCACCTTCTGGCTCCATCATCAGACCCTGAACACTACCTAGTGTCAAAGCACTTGTTAATATACGATCAATGAGTCCAAACACGATGGTGCTGTCTTGTTTGATTGTGGAGTTCCCATGGCCACCTTCCGGCTTCATCATCAGACCCTGAACACCACCGAGTGTCAAAGCACTTGTCAATACATAACCTACGATCCCAAACACGATGGTGCTATGTTGTTTGATTGAGGAGTTCCCATGGCCACCTTCCAGCTCCATCATCAGAATAACCTGAACACCACCCAGTGTCAAAGTACTTGTAAATACGTAACCAATGAGCCCAAACACGATGGTGCTATCTTGTTTGATTGAGGAGTTCCTATGCCCAACTTCCGGTTCCATCATCAAATCAGCTCCATGGTATAATTTTTTCAAAATATCTCGGTAGTTGTATAAATATGCCAAGTTTCAGCTCAATCGGATGCCAGGAAGTGCTTGAAAAATTGATGACAAAAGGAGTAACCGGAAACACATACGAACAGAAGGCCAATTCTGCTATTTAACGGGCAAATTGAAAATCATGCGACCGGAATGCGATGACATTGTGAATAGATCAAAAAATGGTATTCTGCTAACCTTAATATTCGGTTTATTCACATTCCGATCGCAATATCTTCGCAGTCGAGTCTCACGGCGGTCGAGTATGTTTTCGTTTACGAAAATAAATATATTTTCATGTTGGTTCAATGCACGCAGACGATATTGTGATAATTAGTGATACTTCAATTTTTAGCAACCTTATTTTATGATTTTTTAAATGTATTAATTAGTTTGCTTGGATAAGTACATAGTTTTAGTATTTTCATTTCCCGTTTGTTATTATATATCTTTGAGAATACAAAATCATTAAAATAAATATTCAGATAGAAAGATAATTTGGAACGTATTGAAATCGCGACGCGCAAGCGCGATGGTTTAAGGTGTCAAGAAGAGACGTCATTATATTGAATGTCAAAGTATAGTATTATATCTTTTTTATTTATTAAATTCTTGGTTTATGAGTGAAATAACTGTAACTATATAGCACTATCACAGCAAGAAAGAGATTTGTCGAATATGGTGCCGAAATAGCCATCAAAAAATTGTTTAGTTCCTACATAACTATATTATCCATGAGGAAGGTTTTTTATTTGGTCCGAGTGAGGAATATCATCGTATTTCGAAACAAAACCCGAGCATAGCATCCAGGATAGATACCTACTGTTGTAGTCGTTCTAGTGCGTTGAGTGAAGAGTTGCAGGGAAAATCATACAGATATAGAAGTGCCGTTATGATAAAAAACTTCCGTACCCTCTACAACAAACACAAGGGTTTGTTGTTAGCATCAATAGCAGATTTTTCGATATCCTGACGGGAGATGAAGTTTTGCAGCGGATTTAAAATCCTTTACAGATGAAAGTGCCAAGCTACCTTGTAAAAATATTACAAGTATACTATATTGTAAAAAATAATTTATACAAGGTACTAGTTACTGCATACAAATGTAGCAAAATAAATCAAAGTATAGTTTTCATTTGCCTTTTTCATTTCTTTATTATGAACTTTTGCTCATTTTCGCAAGATCAAACGATCGGTCTGTTCCTTTGGTAATAACAAATAATTTACACCCTTTCGTTACGGAACCCTAAAAAGCATGCAGTTATTTTATTATTATTAATATGGAAATCTTGATGTATCAAAATAGTACAAAAATGAATTACAAAAAAACAAAAAAAAATAACAATACTTGAGGATCGAACTAACAACCTAGGTCATGCGAGGCAGACGTCGAATCGCTTCGACTGTACGATTCTTTGACATGTGATGAAAATAGCCTTTCTTATATCTATATGTCGTAATTGACTGTGTCACTTGCGCAGTGGAAGCGGGCTGAGCCCATAAACCGAAGAAATGATGGACTTTCAGCAGTTTGAATACTATTTATGAACAATCAAATATAGGGTATCAAGTAGTTATTATACAAAAGCTAACTTTGAAAAGACACACATGACACATGACACTTTCTTATAGTATGAGAGCCCATGACCAACATTTTTGCCTTGTCGTTTTTCGACCAAAACCCTATAAAATTGATAGATCTGAATCCAAAATCCTGTGGACCATTCACGTCTCATACAAAGTTGGGCCAAAAGCACAAAGTGCAGAGTGCGAAAAAAAAATGAGGTACCTTGGTCGGAGAAGTCCTCCTAATCATTTTATACCATGGCGCTGAATCTCAAAGACTATTCCTTCAGCTGTTTTCTTCAAGTCTATTCTACGTACTTACCTTCATTTTTTTTAAATATAAAACTAAAACTTTGGGTTTTGGACTCAAAATAAATGATCTCCTTTCAGAATTTTTCACAATCAATCAAATAAATGATCTCCTTTCAGAATTTTTCACAATCAGAATTTCTCAATCACGTCTGAGCTGACCCAATTTTCAAATATTATGCCAAAAAAAGTACCGATCTATTTTTTAACAATCTGTCTGATTTTGAACGATAGATTTTAGATTTACAAATAAAATTAAATAGAAAGAATACGAACGAAGGATTTTGAACGTGTTGAAAAATTTGTCAACAACAACTTCAACGAACTAATGATTTTATACGGTTTTGGCCGTAAAGCGATGCGACATGGTTTTGGTCGTGGGCTCTCGTACTAATATGTCAAACGCCAATTACCTTATGAGGCAAACACTTGCTAAGAAGATTCCACAAGGCTGTTTGCGTTCTTACTATTTTCCAACATAGCTCCTTGTAAAGCTTGTCAAATCCTGTCTTGTACAATCCCGCAGTAAACTATCGAAGAACAGGAACAAAATAGAATATTCATCTTCCCTCCATAGGAAATAGCGTAATAACGTGTAGCATATACTTACTCAGCAGTGAGCGGAACAAGGCTGCCAGAAATGATGATGATGATCTAACCTATGTGTTGGTCCGACCTTCATCATCTGCCTAGCCTTTTCCCAACCAAGTTGGGGTCGGCTTCCAGTCTAACCGGATGCAGCATATGGTTTTGGTCCGACCTTAAAGATTATTTTTGCAAGAATCGTACATACTTAATCTATCAAGTAGTATTTATTCAGAAGCTTGGGCATACATTCAGACAAAGAGGCTGGAGGAAATTAATGTAATACATTTATACAAATCTATATAAATATGTATTATGTTTGGAACTGTGACCATCTCTCACGAGCATAGTGAAAGAGCAAACGTGCCGTGATGCAGTTGCAGGCGAAGTGCTTACTTAATATAAAGTCAGCCCTATAGAAGTGGAGTCATCGTCATCATTTCAGCCGAAAGACGTCCACTGTTAAACATAGGCCTCTCTCAAGCGTCGCCACATCGACGGACCCTGTGCTTCACAGAAGTGGAGTGACTGTAGAAAAATAAAATGACTACCCTACTGAAGTGAATATTTATTATTAAATAGGCAGGTAACTATTTATACAAACAAAAAAATATTACGCAAAACAACATAAGTAACACTGTGTATTAGGGCGCTTTTAAACGGTTTTTTATCAGACGTGGACCGTCCTTTTCGCTCTTATCTAGGTCGAACAATGGCAATCAGAACGACCGTCCTGCTCATTTTTCCCGCCATGTGTTGTCCGCGTGATTCCTCCAAATAGTAATGTAATAGTGTCACAACACCGTGCCTAGGAAAGCACGTACAGCCGTTGGTACTAATCTCTTCCCGGTTACGTCGTATTGCCGACCCATCGGACTATGAGAGTGAGGGAAGAGGTTGTGTACATGTTGTGTGTGCGCACAGCCTCGTTTTCTATAGTATCTCCTGTATACTTGGCTATCTCCGTTTAAATTGGCTGCCATGACCGCAAATAGGTCGGGACTTCGTATCTCATCTAAATGTAAGGAATCTAAAAAGGAGACATAAAAGGTATAATAAATAGTGAATAGACAAACAAATTCTATTACTTATTCATTTCGCATAGATTTTAAAATCACGGTTACACTTCCAGCCTTTCTACACAACTGTGAACCTGAAGGAATAGAGTTTCGACCCTGTGGCTGATAAGTAGATGCGGTGATGAAGATGCTTAGAATATAGCTGCCTTGTTGCATATCAATCGATAATATCCCTATTAATATATCCATACTAATATTATAAATTCGAAAGTAACTCCGTATGTTACTTTTTCACGCCTAAACCATGGAACGGATTTCGACAAAATTTGGCAAGGAGATAGATGGCATACTGGGGAAGGACATAGGCTACTTTTTATCGACATACCACGCGGGCGGAAGCTAGTTTTGATATAAGTATTATAATTTGTACTTGTAGACCAACCTTGGCTGCAACACCCAGTCCATTTCTTCGCTTATCCTGTATGAAATGCGGCTTCAGTTCGTAAGACTAAGTTTTAAAAACGCACGGTCGCTTATGGAAAATGCGCCTGATGTGTGACCCCGGCGATGCCGGCGATGCTGAGAACAGCTACTGCTGTGCTCTCTACGTTGTTGCGCCGACGATTCGGCGTCTGCACGTTGTGCGAGGAATGAAAATAACTCCCACTGGCGAACCCACTCGTTTTGTATTATTTCACCACACAAACACAAAAGTATTTACAACACTGTTCCTGTATATGTTTTTATTTCATGAATATTGGATTTCAAGATGATTTCAAGGACAAAATGAAAATAAAATGAGAAATTGAAACTGCAGAAGCTAAAATTTTTCGTGACAGTTCAGTCAACAAATAATCTCATGCTTACGTCAGTTTTGACGGTTGCTTAGGTACGGGAATACCCACGGATATCGATTTTATTTTCATTCGCTACTCGACAATTTAGCAGAATACCGTTTCAGTACATTTCTTATTTTCATTCAATTCGCAATATCATCGCACCAAACGCCACCTTTGACTTAGTTTTTTGGTTTAGCAGAATACCTTTTTTGACGTTTTGGAACTTTTGCGGCACTGCGACTTGAATTTGAACGTTTTTTAAGCACGAGAATTGGCCTTCAGAGCAAGCTAATATAAAGCTTGTAATAATAAAAAGGCAACCATAACCGTGCTGAGGTTTTAAAGTATTCCTAACTTAAAACTAGTACCTCCTCTTTATTTAGTTTTCATTTTAATATAAGGTTCGATTATTCTGTAAACCTTTCGTTTCTCTACAAGACCTCAAAAGCGTTATGTACCTAGTGTAGTTTCCAACGACACTCCGGATATATGCGGCTTTTCTGCTCGCGCGAACACTGAACAGAATTTCATAGAAATATAATATCATTGTTCGCCTAGCCTTTTACCTACTATCTTGAGGTTGGGTGTCAGTTCAACCAGAGGTATTAGAATTGCTTACCTAATTTTACATGGAGTGACTTTTGAATGACTTTCACGATCTAATATTTAGGTTTTCTAGATATTTTTAAGTTGGATTTATTGGACTAGTTGCTAAACTTCTGACTGATTCTGACCAAAAATTTCATTCTAATGTTTTTTCAGTTCTGCCAATAGAGACTGTCATGGATATTCGCATGAAAACCGATATTTGTTATCGTAAGGTTTGTTATTAGAAGACAGAAGTTTGTTGTTACTAAGGATTTTTGACATAGAATTATCTAATAATACCGTTGTTACCAATATACACTCACACATGAAATTAATTCTTTGCTTTCACAGTAAATATTACTTAGAACAAGAAGTTAATCAGCAGTGTTTGAGGATCTGATTCCCGGATCGGAAAAAAATTGTTTGAGTGTTTCGTTAGGAATATTCTTAGAAAGTGATGGTATACTTTCCTAATACTTATCTGTTCTGATTGCCTAGACAATGATGTGACATGCTATTAGCTATCGTGTGGGTATTATACTACCATATATAATATATGATCATAGATCTATAAGATATAATTAAATTGTAAAATAGATAATTGTATGGGTATATGATAAGGTATACCATAATTATATCATCTACGAAGCTCACAAAATACTATGTCTATTTTACAATTTCATTATATCTTTGATCATAGATATATATGATCATAGATATGATAGTGTTATACCCCTTTACGAGGATGGAAAAGTTGATATTGTATGGGACTGACATAAGCTACCGAAAACCTTATGTCAACCTTGTTGAAAGTCGTAGAAGAAATACAAAACCTCTGAAAGCGATTGCCACTTGTCTAGGCCCTCCGTTACTTTATTTACCGGTTGAATAACTCTACTTATTTCATTGAAGATCTGATTATATATGACGGTAATTATAACGATACGAGAATATAACAAGGCGTTTTTCTAATTTGTGCATGTATGTGGGCGGGCCATAAATTCGTCTCATGATAAATAATTATAATGCTTATCTTTTTTGTATGCTTCCAGGAAGTTTTGTATTAATGTATTGTATGTATTATTTTTACATTATTTCCTGGAAGCTTATAATGATAAACCCAAATGTTTTATTACAACTGTCTGGATTACAGAAATAAATTGAATGGTCTCCTTATGTACTGTGTGGTCGCTAATAAAGTTGATTTTCTAAGAATCCTAACTACATCCATACTAATATTATAAATTCGAAATTAACTCTGTCTGTCTGTCTTTCTGTCTGTCTGTCTGTACCTTTTCACGCCTAAACCACTCAACGGATTTCGATAAAATTTGGCAAGGAGATAGATGGCATCCCGGGGAAGGACATAGGCTTTTTATCGATATACCACGCGGGCGAAGCCGCGGGCGGAAGCTAGTATAGAATAATTATTATAAATGCTAAAGTGAGTTTGTTTGTTTGTTTGTAACGCTTTCCTGCTAAAATGGCTGAGCGGATTTGGATGAAATTTTGTCCATGGGTAGACCATGACCTGGAGAAGGACATAGGCTTTTCATACTGGATTGCAGATGAAGTCGGGGGCGACAACTAGTTTAATATAAAACGAATACGTTTACAAGTAAAACCGACATGTAAATCGACGACATTAAACTCACGATCTCCTTGGAAACATTTCCCGAAGAAACAAAACTAAAAACTTATGGAAATCCCCTCAGAATAAGTTCGGTAGTTCTCTAAACACTTCCTTTTATACTATGTAGTATTGCATTGGTCATAGGTACTTGTGAGTGGCTGAATTGTGACAGTTATCGTCTCGGGACTCATAAAAAGAGATTGCTTCCAGTCTGCCGGCGTTTTATTGACTTATTAACATTGATATCAGATCGTAACACTTGATTCTTTGATCTTCGTCAAATATTTACCCAACATATTATTATACTTCAAAAGTAATTTGGTTTACTCATTTTATGGCTAGTTTAGTGGGAGCGATTAGGTTTCAAAGTATAACATTGTAGATAACTATGTTCCTTGTTTTCGCCTGCGGGCGTTGCCAAGGCAAGTTGTTTTTTCATGTACAATTTTAACAATGTGAGTATAAGGACTCTTTTTCATATGCAACCAAGCAAATAAAAAATCGGTTCGTTTCTGGTTTGTGGGCATTTATTCAACTTTGTAGTTCAGATTCGTGCTTTTTTCAACCTTATCGTATACAATTTGTAATAAATAGAGTTATTTGGGTACTGAAACTACTATAATAATTATGTATACTGAAGGCTACTTATCTGATCTTGATAAAAGTTATCCTCTGTTATTTTCCAACTCCTTCAGAATGTTTGAAAAGGCTATTTACCTCTTGAGAAAATGATTCCATTTGTTTCTCTAGACTCTAGAAAGAATAGCAAATAAGTATTGGAGGTTTAAAAGTGGCTCTATATTTGATTTCATCTTCGAAACCGTTTCATACTCGTACAATTACACTTTCGTACAAATGTAATTGGTTATAGTCCTTGGTATTCACATTGAATAACTGATCGTTTTACAGTGCTGGCATATTTATAATGAAGTCTTAAAACAAAATTTCGAGCAGTAAAAAAGCCTTAATAGCAAAGTGCACCGATACGTACGGGGAAAAGAAATTGTATGCAAAATAGGCTGGCCAAGTAATTTGAGCCACGTTCGTGAGAATATGCGCGGATATTCTAAACCGTCGGTTTATACATTACATACTTCTTTTTATGCTAATGTGAGGCATCCGTCTCCGTAAATATGTAATGCATATTTGCTATGGGCAATAAAATATGCCTACATTTAAGGTTATTCAATTCTTGTGAGATATTGTATTAAATGTGTCGACAATTACGCACGAGTTTTGAGCGCACGATTCAGGTTAAGATTATAATTTTTGAGCCAAAGACATTTATTTCATAAAAGGATTTGTCTCTTCGGTCTTAAAACATTCATAGATTTTCAAAGAGAAAAGAATTGAAAGCAAGAATAAAGTCCTGAATTTTGGATAAAAATAAAACAAATAAGATTATCGACGGTCGGGAGTTAATCGTGCGTGTCCAAACAAACAAATCGGCGGAGGCGGGACGACTGCGGGACGGTGGCGGGACGGCGGTGGGTCGGGGGCGGCGGGCGAATGTGGGGACCGTGCGTGCATGCACGAATTGTGGTATCCTTCTCACTATTAGGAACGATTTTATACACGTTTGTTTCTTTATGTCGTTCGTGACGTGTATTCACATTCCATTTAAAGGAGCAATCCTTTAATAGTTTATGAAGGGAGCGACGACGGAAGGTTTTTTTTTGAAAATCAAATGCTGTTAATATTGGATAATATAGTTTGACAGTAAAATTGGTTTATTAAAATTTTGAATTTACGCTGGAGGACACAGGCCACTGAACTCTTTTGTCACTTCTTTCTAAGCTACTAAGGACCGGACTTTCTGTGCAATTTCTTTTCATAATTTATCTGCAAAATTTCACTCCAGAGGTATATAAATTCGATTCAAGTGTGAATTTTACAATTTTAAAAGTTTTTCTTCGTGGGAATGACACCTAATTCTACAAACCACCTTCCGTGTTAGCTTATAAGCAAAGTTTTCAGCAGTTTTCTAGAATTTATTCTTTGTCAGAGCATGTTTAGAGTCGGTAGGAGCTCTTTGTAGCGAGTTGCAAAGTCGGCAAAGTTTTGCGAACGCCCGTTAGCGGTAAGTATATGATAGGGGCAATTTGCCTTGCTGCGGTAATAATATCGTTATCTATTACGATTTTCATGTATATTTATGATGTGTAATTTTGTAACTTTTATAATGGCAGAAATAATGTATTGTGGCGAGGTCAAAATGGCGAGATATTTTATGTAAGACAGTCAGAACTAGGCTAGGTCGTAATAACTCAGAATTTCTCCCTATCCGCAATGTCAACTGTTGTTAGTTTCAGTATCGTTACTCTGTACTGTATCCACTGCACAGAATTTTCTTTTACGGATTCTTTCTGGTACGGGAACTATATTCAGGTGCTGAAGTGAGTGTGATACTGAGTTTTATAGAACAGCACTATGGTTTGCCATTTTAAGTTCCGTTTCTCGGCATTTTTGTTTCATTTCTAACCCGAGAACCTTCTATAAAGCATAGCTAGTGAGTGCCCGCGTATATCAGCGTAAGAATGTGTGAAAACCCAACCCAAACACATTGTAGTCTTAGTTGTAAATATGGAGTAATCTAGCTTTATTCCACAATTAATGACCATAAAGATTTCTTTCCAGATTTTATTGCGAGTCTTTAACAATTTTAAGGGTAGGCCGTTAAGTGTTAGTTGTGAGGGTAACATCGTAAAATTATTTATTTATACGACCCAATTTCGTCGGTATGCTGGTCGACAAAAGTATTTCGGGGCTTATCGAGACCGAATCAAGGGTCAACGCTTCAGCGCACACTTGCTGAGGGATGATGTTATGCTATATCGAACTACGTACTTAACTGTACTTTGTTATGAAAAACGTTACGTACAAATATTTACGTGACACTTAGTGACACGTTTAGCATTGTTTGTGTAAGAAAAAATGTTTTTTTTAATTTTAATTTTAAATAATTAAACGTTCATGAGAAATAATTTCATTTTCCGGTGCCAAATTAAAAACGAATAAATCCGTGACTATCTCAGTTTGGCATTTATCTTTGAATTAAACTCACGCAATTAATGAGAATTTTGAGACACGGAAACGTGCGGTGAATATTTTTTGCGGAAAAATCTAAGTTTGCAATGTAGGTTGTATTTCCACAAATTTCAAAAAAAAAAAAAGAATACCACAGAAAAAAAAAGGTAAATTACACGCAGGCATCTTCATATATACATAAACTTATGCCTTTTTACCATGGGGATAGGCAGGAACTACAGAACGCCACCTTCAACGATCTTTACATACTCCTATTGCTTTCGTTTACGTATACATAAGGTCATACACGCACGCCGGTTGCGAGTAGCACCAACAAAGTAAATGGTTTCATAAATAAGAATAAAAATATTCATAAAAAAACTCCTTATGCCGTAAATAGTAGTGTGTGCATAAAACTGTCCACATAACAAGGCCTATAATGAGCCGTAACGTTCGATCGCGACCTAGGTGAGCTTTCGTGTTACAATATTACTCCGAATTTGTGTTACCTATATTTTGCTCCAACAATTAGCTTTAATATACCTGTACTATTTGAATTTCGGTTCATTTAACTGACGTTGATTGATAATAATTGATTTCAATACTCGACAAATGTGTAAAATAAAGGCTGGCCCTTGCACGGGCTTCAGTCTAGTCAAATTGTCCGTCTATACTAAGATTATTTTTTGGGAACGTGCTCGTTATTTATATAAATGAATTGGCGTTTAATCATTATGTAAGGCTTCGCATTTAGGATCAGAGAAAGTAGTGACCATACAGCAGCAGTTCATTCGTTTACTCTTCATTATAATTTCAAGACAGAATTGGACACAGATAACGTAATATCTGACAGGAGTATCGGTTGGACATCCATTTATTCTGCTTTTCCCCTTCCTTTGCCAACGTATAGCCTTTTACCGTTGCTGATTGGCTGAAGCAGTCAAATTAAAGTTCTTTGAGATGATTCCACCGCAGTAATAACCGACCTAATGACAGCTAGAAGCTTCGTAGCTAAGTAGATCGTAAATAATATCCGTGCAAAATAATTTTGCATATTTCCACAACGTCTAACTCTAGAATACCATCAGTTTTATTTCAGTTCATTACACATTCACTACATTTTCATGCGGGAAACTATGTATATAAAGTTTTTATGCCTGTGACAATGAAATTTTGGCATAAGACCAGCTTGAAATATTTGTAATCATATATGCATATTCATTCCATTTTCGCCTTGCGAACACCCTGTGATATTTTCGGGCGTTCCTTGCCGTAATGTATGGCGCTTCTTCAAGCAAATGAAGTAATGAATATTCATTAAAGAAAGCTTATACGAAACTGTGTGAGTAGCTATTGCTTTTCGCTTACCTCCGCTTTCACAAATAGCTCGGAGAGACATTGACATGGTTTACCGATTTAACCATTGTCTACTAATATGTGCGACAGTGCGGCGGCTGCGACGCTATAAATGAATTTAGTGTTTACGTTTGGTTTGCGTTAGTATTTAAAGTGTTGTAGGAATGTTAGTTTTTTATAGCTTACTTACGTGTGTTTGGGAAAAAATCGGGATTTAAAATAGTTTTAACTTTTGCAAATAGGCTTTAACAAAATACCTCTTACCTATGTTGTTCCTTTCGTAAAAGTGCCGTCTTTACTTAATTAACAAAATTCAAACAGGATAATGGAGTAGGTACGGTGGTATATACGGAAACGATAGAAATAGAGTCCACATCGGTATTCCATTTAATGATCTATATTTAGAACTCCAGAGCGTTACATTTTAGGCTTTTCATTAAGATAGGACAGGAGAGGAATCAATATCAACTAGATTTTGCAGTATGAAATAATAGTGATTGAAAAGCTACGGTTTATTTGCCTTGAGTATGCACGGTTATCAGCGTTTTGTATGGATCACTGTGGACTGTTGACGACACGGCGGGTCTACGGCACGGCGCCGTCGCCATAAACCATAGAACCGTGTCATATACAAGGTCACACGATTTTTCTCTGCCGTAATGTAAATAAACCGTGCTAAGCCGTGTTTACAGAGGGCATAAGGCCGATCGTCCACGACTTATCTTGAAGTGTAAGAAGGACATTTAAGCCTCAAGCTTTTAAGAAAATATTATAGTTTTATATTTACGTAAGTTTTATTTAGTACTTTTAGTTAGTTAAAAGCTTGATTTTAAAAAGATTTTTACTTTTATTTTATTTTTTACTTTTAAGCATTAGAAATTATTTAAATATCTGTTCTATCACCTTCACACATCGAACCCAAACACTACGGGGCTATCTTGTAAGATCGAGGAGTCTCTATGGCCACCTTCTGGCTTCATCATCAGACCCTGGATACTACCTTGGACTATAGTCCTTGTCAAGACAACACAAACGAGTCCAAACACGATAATGCTATCATATTTGGTTGAGGAGTGCTCGTGACTACCTTTAGTATCCATCATCAGTCCCTGAACACCAGCACCAGTCAAAGCACTTGTCAATACATAACCAACGAGTGCAAACATGATGGTGCTATCTTATTTGATTGAGGAGTTCCTATGGCCAACTTCCGGCTCCATCATCAGACCAGCTAAATTATATCAAATTTTCAAAATGTCTCGGTAGTTGTATAAGTATGCCAAGTTTCAGCTCAATCGGGTTCCAGGAAGTGCTTGAAAAATGGAGCACAATATTAGTAACCGGAAAGACATTCGAACAGAGCAAGCTAATATAAAACTTGTAAAATAAAATAAAAGTCAAAATCTTTTTAAAAACAAGCTTTAATGAACTAAAAAGTGCTAAATAAAACTTACGTAAATAAAGAACTATAATATTTTCTTAAAAGCTTGAGGCTTATCTCTATGTGTAAGAAGTATATTTACGCCTCAAGGTTTTAAGAAAATATTATTATCTATATATATAAAAGAAAGTGGTGTTTGTTACAACACTTATAACTCGAGAACGGCTGGACTGATTTTGATGATCTTTGATTTGTTGGATTTGTCTCCGCCCAGAATAGCAGAATAACAATAAAAAAATAGGAAAAATTCTCGAAAAAAAAAATATGAATAAAATCGTTTTCTCATACATTCTGTATAGAATGGGTCTTTTGATAATATCTCGGTATGTAGGTAGGTAGGGGTTGGTAGGGTTGGTAGGTAGGTAGGTAAGTAGGGTAAGTATGTAGAGTAGGTAGGTAGGGTAGGGTAGGGTAGGTAGGTAGGGTAGGTTTTTTTTTTAAGTAGGGTAGTTTAGGTAGGTTAGAGTAGGTAGGTTAGAGTAGGTAGGGTAGGGTAGGGTAGGTAGGTAGGGTAGGGTAGGTAGGTAGGGTAAAGCTAGGTAGGGTAGGGTAGGTAGGTAGGGTAGGTAGGTAGGTAGGTAGGTAGGTAGGTAGGTAGGGTAGGTACGCCGTAGATAGCTACCCGTGCGAAGCCGGGGCGAGCAGCTAGTAGTTCTATATTTACGTAAGTTTTATTTAGCACTTTTTAGTTTATTAAAGCTTGTTTTTAAAAACATTTTTACTTTTATTTTATTTTGTACTTTTTAGCATTATAATTTGTTTAAATATCTGTTCTATCACATTCACAAATTTAACCCGACACTACGGCGCTATCTTATAAGGTCAAAGAGTCTCTATGGCTGCCTTCTGGCTTCATCATCAGACCCTGGATATTACCTTGTCAAGACAACGCAAACGAGTCCAAACACGATAATGCAATCTTATTTGGTTGAGGAGTGCTCGTGACTACCTTCCGGATCCATCAACAGTCCCTGAACACCAGCTAGTTTAATAGCACTTGTCAATACATAACCAACGGGTCCAAACACGATGGTGCTATCTTGTTTTATTGAGGATTTCCCATGACCACCTTCCGGCTCCATCATCAGACCCTGAACACCACCCAGCGCCAAAGCACTTGTTAATACATGACCAATGAGTCCAAAACCGATGGTGCTGTCTTTTTTGATTGAGGAGTTCCTATGGCCACCTTTCAGCTCCATCATCAGACTCTGAAAACCACCTAGTGTCAAAGTACTTGTCAATAGATAACTAATGAGTCAAACCAAACACGATGGTGCTATCTTGTTTGATTAAGGTTTTCCCATGGCCACCTTCCGGCTCCATCATCAAGCCCTGAACACCACCTAGTGTCAAAGCACTTTTCGATACATATCCAATGAGTCCAAACACGATGATGCTATCTTATTTGGTTGAGGAGTGCTCGTGATTACCTTCAGAATTCATCATTAGACCCTGAATACCACCTAGTGTCAAAGCACTTGTTAATACATGACCAATGAGTCCAAACACGATGGTGCTGTCTTGTTTGATTGAGTAGTTCCCATGGCCATCTTCCGGCTCTATCATCAGACCCTGAACACAACCTAGTGTCAAAGCACTAGTTAATACATGACCAATGAGTCCAAACACGATGGTGCTATCTTGTTTGATTGAGGAGTTCTTATGGCTAACTTCCGGCTCCATCATCAGACCAGCCACATAGTATCATTTTTTCAAAATGTCTTGGTTGATGTATATGTATGCCAAGTTACAGCACAATCAGATGCTAGGAAGTGCATGAAAAATGAATGACAATTGGAGTAACTATATAGAAACACATATAGCCACCTTCCGGCTCCATCATCAGACCTTGAACACCACCCAGTGTCAAAGCACTTGTTAATACGTAACCAATGAGTCCAAACACGATGGTGCTATCTTATTTGATTGAGGAGTTCCTATGGCCAACTTCCGGTTCCATCATCAGACCAGCTCCATGATATCAAATTATCAAAATGTCTCGGTAGTTGTTTAGGTTTGCCAAGTTTCAGCTCAATCGTATTCCAGGAAGTGCTTGAAAAATGGAGTACAATATTAGTAACCGGAAAGACATACGAACAGAGCAAGCTAATATAAAGCTTGTAATAAAAACAAGCGACTTCCAAAAAAAAGTGAAAAATAACTTTTCAGAAGTCGGCGGCAAAAACTGAAAATTGAACACACAAAATTGTCAAAACATCGAGTTCCGAAATTAAAGTTATTTTTCACTTTTTTATGTTTTTTTTTGGAAGTCAGTAGTTTTTTTTTTGTAAAAAGTTTTTATTAAGAAATAACTTACATTATTAACAGAAAAACAATCGTGAAATCCAGGCAAAAGACACTTCTTTACATGTCTGGGTTCGTTTTGGCGGCAAAATATAGCGCCATGTTTGTTATAGTTTAGAAACATGACTGCCATTTGGAATACTTTACTACTGTGACATTTTGGCTACCCATTGATTTGAGTTTGTAACCCTTTAGTTTTGAGTACACACGGTGTCGGTAGTCGTGGACAACGGGCCTAAGTTCGATATATTCGATAGCGATTTAGAAATCGTACCGGGAAATTGGCTTAACTTGTCCATGAGCGTTTTGTTGGCACCTAGCCACGAAGTACTCTATTCTTTGGAAATGTTTAGATTGACTTTTCATACTTACCTAATACCTTCCTAGTATTGTACCGGATAATTATTAAAATTGCAAATAATATTCTTTGACCTTAAGGCTCTTACACACTGGCGCGATACGTCGAGCGACGCGACGCCGCCGCATTGTTCGCCGTGAAGTTTTCTCAGAAATTATTTGTTAAAATTCGCGACGCGCGGCGAATCGCGCCAGTATGTAAATGCCTTTACTGTATTTAGAAAAAGTTCGTTCTATTTATCTTTACCAAGCATATAAAGGAAATGACGTAGAAAATGTGTCCTAGGTGTCAGATGTAATGTCGGTACCTAAATCAGCGAATCGATCAAACTAAAGTTTGTTGACTCCGAAAAATAAGGCTGAATATTATTAAAGTTGTCTAACAGTGTGCGGTGGAAATAACAGAATACCAACCAACCTTAGGAAAAAAAAGAAAAAGTTGGGAGATAATAAGTACGTAATTATTATCTAGCAACCTAAGAAAAATTTGAATAAAGTAATGAGTAATGAATCTGTGAAGGACCAGGAGGTTGGCAAGCTTTTTTTTTTTTTGAGTATGGGAAATCATTCAATGACTTCTCCCGCTCTGGGCGGAGTGGAAGGGCGTGTCAGACTTTAACTGACTAAAACCCACCCGTGTTCCTTCAGTTGCCTGTTGCCAAGGTCCCGGTATCCCTTTCGGACTAACCCGCAACCCTGGCAGGATGGTTGACCCCCTGGACCTATAGATAATATCCGAAATCGCCAACCCATTTTGAGGACGCATGGTGATCAATGCTCATGCCTTCTGAGTTTGAGAAGAGGCCTATGCAGTGGGAATATAATAGGCTGGTATTAATAATATTATGTTAGTTTATTGAATAAATAAAAATAAAATAGTCCCTGTAGGTAACTCAAAGGAAAAAAATTGATGCTTCGGAACGTAGGTATTCTCAATACAATAAATAACATAACGTAACATCAAAAATAATCAGAAATACATTACCACAGCAAATTAGTATGATTTCGCCCATTTCTCTAAGGATGATAGGTAAAAAGCGGTTTTTCCGGTAAATGTGATGATTCCAGTTCCATTAGGCATCAGTTACGATTCGCTCTCGGTCACGCGATGTCAGCATTATCAAGGTGAGCATGTTGTTTTCTGCTTAGATGTTTTTTTTTTGTATTCTCGAAAAAGGGAAGATTGTTGGCGGATTATATATTTTATAATGTTTCATGTAATTTATAAGTTGCCCGTCCAATTGGTACCTTGTCCTATTTGTGCACAGTTGACAACAGATTTATAAATCTATTGAGCAAGGTGCATCCAGACAATGCAAAGCATGCGTAACTTTTTTGTATTCCTCAATCTGAAGCATAAACTCACATACGTGGCTTACAATTCGAAGCATAAACATTACAGATCTCGTTGTGAAAGCTCGTGGGTAAGTAATAACAGCCGCACGGGTCGATCCATCAGGTTAAGCTACGCTTGCCGGGGTTGGTCCGTAGATGTGGGACCATCTTTACATACCGAGACTCCTCCGTGCCTCGGAAAGCACGTTAAGCCGTTGGTCCCGGCTGTCATTCGTGGATCTTTGACAGTCGTTACGCGTCATCAGAAGCCCGAAAGTCTGACAACCAGTCTTACCAAGGGGTATTGTGTTACCCAGTAACTGGATTGTGGAGATCAGATGGCAGTCGGTCCATGTAAAATACTAGTATTCAGCTGCATCCGGTTAGACTGGAAGCCGACCCCAACAAAGTTGGGAAAATGCTAGGCAGATAGAAGGATCTGGTGGTGATCTATGAACTGATCTTAGTCAGCAAAGTGCATCGAATAATTGAGTAAAATAATCTTCAAATAATGCATAATAAAACGCAGCGATGCCTTTGCAGTTTGCAGTGTGAAAGATAGCTCATAAGTGTATATAAAAGATCAATTAGATATCTATAATCAGCCTATAATGTTCCCACTGCTGGGACACAGGCCTCCTCTCGGGAGAGGGAGTGGGCCGTAATCCAGCACGCGGGCCCAGTGCGGGTTGGTAGATGCCACATATCTGCGAATTTTTGGTTCTAGGACATGCCGGTTTCCTCACGATGTTTTCGTTCAACATTTTGAGAGCAGTGGTGATGAAATAATTAAAAAACACAAAGTAAATTGGCTTCGAATTCAATCAGAATCAAATGTCTTTTACCAATTTACAATTAGAATTTCAAAATATTTAATTGATAGATTAAAATTATATATGAGGAATCAACTTGTAGGTTAGTATCGCATAAATAGGTATCAGCAGGGCTTTATTGACAAGTGGTTTGTTTCTATTTGTCTTTGATAAAACTGATCTATTTATTTGTTTAAACCAAGAGGTACTATTCCTTCCGGAATTATTAAAAATCCTTTTCACATTGAAAATCCTTGTCAATTCAAAAGTGTGTAATTGGTTTATTTGAAATAAATGCTTTGAGTTTGAGTATTGTTCCTGGACTATTTAATATTGGAAATGCTAATTGGTCACTTGGATGAGGGCGTGCATCACTACCAACTATATAGCTATGTTAGGTTTAGTTCTCAAACGTGACCTTTTCTGACAGTAGTAAGTAGTCGTAATAAAGATAGGGATGATTGAAGGGTATTCGAACATTGAACGTACGTGATCTTAAACATCTTGGAAAAAGGAAATGTAACAGAATTTATTTTGACGTATCTACTACCTATGTCTATTTCAAAGTATCTTGTCTATATAGAAGTATTATCGCATCGAGATTATGAGGATTTTTTCCTGTTGTGAAAATATTTCATGGAAAACGTTGTTTAGCTGGTTTATCCGCTTTAGTCGTAATAAAGTGATGGATTAAATTGTTTGTTTTCATTAATGAAATTCAATTAAGAGTATCGGTACAATTATAAATAGCCCTTATCATTTAAAATTCGTTTTAATTAGAGTTGTTCTTCCAATCGTATTATATGAGATATTTTTCGACGGCATGTAAAGCCGAGTCAGAGGCCCTTGTGCAGCATTTGGAACTCTTGTCACCAGGTTAGTCACTAACCACACAAAAAGAAGAAGAAGAATCGTATTATCTCAAGATTAAAGTATGTTCGATGAAAAATAAAATTTCACCAGTCAAGGAAGATTTATTCAGACTGTAAATTCAAATTCAAATTCAAATATTTTATTTGTAGAACATAGGTAGCCTCATTTGATCACATTTCTGCTGTTTGGAACTCCTAAATGGGCACTGCTCTTCCAGTAACTATACGTTTAAACTCCTAACAATATATGACGGCAGCAAGTGGCGCGTCTAGCTTTGTTACGAAGTTACTGGAATCACCAAAAAGGTCGGATAAGCGAGTGACACTGGCTGGTGACGTCACTCTAGTAGATCGTCACATCGATGTGATTGCGTGGCGGCTGTCTTCTAATGACAGAAGATGATGTCACCCGAGCCGCTGTCGTAGGTACCACGTCCACGACGAACTGCTATATTCTGGCACAATCCTGATGATACTGAAGCTGCTGAGTCACTCATATGACCACTTCTCGTAAGGGCTATCCTGCACTGTTACATAATATACTAATTTATGTAATATGTGTCTAAATGTGTTATGATAATCGTAATTAGAATTTTATACCTACATAGTCACAATAAATTGAAAATGTGTTTACAATCAGTAATTAAAATTAGGCTCAATCCATATAGAATGCTTTCATAAATATTATAAATTAACAGTTAATTACACGTAATTTTGGGTTAACGACATGCCTCGGCTGTTTTAGTACAGGGTTTTGCAAATTATATAGGTATCTTTAGTCAGTGTTGGTTAAGGGTTTGATTGATGAAGTATTAGTATCGCTATACTCCAATGGTCTCTTCTGTTTACCGATGAAATTATAAAGCAAGTAAGACTGGGGAATAGTCTCGCCGCCTATTATATGGGACTTAAAGGTAACTGGCGAAATGTGGGTGTAGGTACTATAGGTACACCTCTGCCAAGTTACAACTGTTGCCCATTCTTCTCCATACGAAAACTACCTTTTGGAAGGAGCAACTAGAATCAGTTCTGTTTCTTTGTTTTTGACGTTCAAAAGTGCCTTTAATGTGCCTACTTGAAATAAACTATTTGACTTTGACTTTGACAAACACCCGCGAGCGAACGTAACGGGCGGTGCCGCAGCAGCGGCCGGCGAGTGCTACTTTCAAGTTGCTCGCAGCTAGGCAGGCTATTTAGTAGCGCAAGGTGCGTTACGTCGCAAGCAAGTTTGATACCAGTTCACAATTTGTCGGTTTCCCATAGATAGACTCTAAAGTTAAAAAAAATTCGACAGATTATAATATAACGAAGTTAATAATTATACGGTGACATAATCAAACGACTGACTCAAACTTGATAGCATAGACCAATTCCCTTTATCCTTTTTTGTTTCTTATCTAGAAAATCAAATAATCTATTATTTTTAGGTACCGAAAACCTTACCAGTCATCCAAATAAATTGACGGCATGTCAAATTCATTAGGCTTGAAGAAGCTAGAGGATAGCCAAGCGGCAGTATCAAAATAACAAATGAACATAAATAAACTTACTATTTATTATAACGTAATCATTTATTCAACTGTTATATCTTTTATATATAATCTAACACTAAAATTATATACAAAGCGAAATAAAAATTATTATACAAAGGAAGGGCTCATACGGCGTCAAAACATTCTTCCGCATCGCTGTCAGTGGGAAAAGTGCCCAAACGGCTGGCAGCATTGCCACGTTGGATGGCAATGCTGATTCTTTGACCTAGAAATTGACCAGCCCTCTAGTCACGTGAAGAGTCGACCAACCGCTTGGCGATGTCCCGAAATACTCGATGAGCACTCGGACCCCACGGCCCTAGTGTTTCAACCCCAAACGGCTCAAAAATATATTTATTAGTTTTATTTGATTTTTGTATGTATGCCGTTAGTAAAATTACGGTGCTCACTTATCACTTTTGCTGTCAGTAAAAAAACAAACACTGGACACGCTGCGCTCAAAAGTAAAATCGTCACTATTTCCATATTCCAATTAACAAAGAATTCATAACGAACTCCATGCCAATTTACAGCAAACTATTGCGCTAACCCGCAAGTTAGCTCCCGAGGCTCCGCAATTGTTTCGATGTTATCTCGCGGGCCGAAGTTAGCCACGGTAATGTGCTTAAGTGAACGATGTTACCCCAGCGAATTCACCCAGTTCTACCCACAATTTGATGTTTTGTAATGTGTTTTTATGAATATTTTTTTCAGGGGATTATTTGTTTGTTTGCTAAATGGTTTTCGATGTTAAAGGTTTTAATGTTTTTGGTTTTGGGTTTGAGGTGTGAACATGTTAAATGATTTAGCTTTTGTGTATTTAAGCATCAGTATTTCGTAAATCAGTAGGCTTGATATTCATTCAATAGAATGGTCACATAATAAACTGTAATAGAATGAATGTATGTATTTAATTAAGGGCGCATCCAATCACAAATTGCTTTGCATGATCTTCTGTTATGCCGAAAATACTGGAGCATTAATTTTTTCTTTTAAAAAAAAAATCCAAAGTTAACTCTGCACAGAATTATAAACAGTTGGTATTAAAAAAATACTTCAAATTAGATCATGAAACTTTGCATGATAACTGAACCAACTATAAAGCAGGTCTTATGTGTGTTTTTTTTAATTACCATTATTTTCAACGTAAAAAGCAATTACCTAAACTTTTCGACGCTTTAGAGCCGCTAGCGCCCCACTCCGTCTCGTTCTCACTCAGGTCGCGAGTAGTATGGTGCGAGCGGGATAAAATCTGAGTTAGGGTGCGCCCTTAAGTAGTAGGCTAGCTAGTAACCGATTTGCTTAAATTGAATATATCTGAAGGTATGTCTGTGATAATATGTCTCAGAAAGACAAAGAGTATTTAAACGAAAATTTAAAATAATATACTAAAAAAATTATTAAAGCTTCAAGTTTGACTTTTAGATATTAAGAAAGTGTCACAACTTAAAACAGTAAACCAAAAATAATAAAACAAACCTAGTTTGATTCGATCTAATCATCTAATACTAAAACTGAACGGCTGGCACGCTACGCACCACGCCACGGCGTAGCGGTTGTGCTACGAAGGAACGCGCGGCTACGAGAATTATTTAATTAGTAATATTATCAACGCACGATTTTTACGACTCGACTTGAAACATCGAAGCTTTTCATATTAGTTTCATATTAATGTATTATTCACATAAACCTTCCGGAATAAATTCTGTAAATAAAAAAGGCGTAAACATACTTTGCGTAGTTTAGAAGAAAAGGAAAGGCGATTTTAATAATAGTATGTATAGAATTTATATCGATATGTGTTACCTAACTCGGATTTCCGTTGTAATTCAGTTGTGTTTGAAAATTTTGACGGTACACCTGAAACTTGTCACATTGTTGATTTCGCCCACATATGTTCGAACCTATACAATATTTGTACAGAAGATTGTTTTATTTTATGGTTATATCTCGTATACTCTCTTCAACACACAAACCCTCAACGATCATTTGAATGAAAAGGTCATTATTTGTATAATAATCTGTTTTCTAATTGAGTTCATGTAAATCTGTCATAATAATTGGATAGGGGTCGGCATCGTCGGAATTGTGAAATGTTCAGCTAAATGTCTCTGTTGGAGAGATGTCAGCTTTCAGTCAAGTTGGCAGTTGACTGAACACTTACATTTATCTTTTCTAAAAGACAAGGGACGTGGACCCGACATAGTTAAGTTTTCGTTAATTTTAATGGATATCAGTTGGAGTGTTTGTTTTAGATAAAAAATAATGTAGCAAAGTGCTAGAGTAATGAACTTTTAATAAAGATAAGTATAATCAAAAATTATTCAAATTCTAAGTAAGTCTACTTTAATTTAGTGCTATTGTATTATTATTTAAATACAAATAATACTTTTCAACAACGGATTACTCTGAAAGATTTAATAATAAGTACTTGTTTTCATTCGATGAACGAGGATTGAAAGTACTTCGAAAGGGCTTAATATTCAATTTACAGTAAAATTTGTGGAGTTTCAAAAAGTCCCGTATTGCTAGTTTAACAATGTTCTGTAAAATGTAATGAATTCGATCAAATGTTGTTTATATTTGTTGTGTATTGACGTATATGACATTTACGGAAATTGAGGATGTAGAATAGAAGTATTTAGTTGATAAGTCTCCACAGGTCTCCTAAACAGAATGTAATAATTCAAATTCTAAATTCAAATCATTTATCTTATTTTTTTCTTTTTTCTTAACGATTGTAAGCATTGTTATGTAAAATATGATATGTAGAAAACGGAAAAGCTTTGTGACTTGTTATTTTAACCGTGGTTGTAAAATAAGAAATTAAACCATTAAATATTAATATTTTTTAAACACGTGATTATTGTTACTGCTTTTAGCGAAGAAAGTTTGACAACCAGTCTTACCGAAAGGGTATCGTGCTACCCAGTAACTGCTGGGTTGTTGAGGTAAGTTAGGCAGTCACTCCATGTAAAATGCCATGTATTCAGCTGCATCCAGTTACTGGCCTGGTAAGACACTTAATCTAAGATCAAAATCACAAAACATAGAACTTGAATAAGCTTCTAACGTTTCTAAGTTTGAAATTGCTTTCAAATGTGATTATCCCTTCCTATGCCCAACTGTTCCGTATGGTTTCTGACAAAGAATTAGCCTAGTTATCCTGCAGTCACTCGTCTGCTAAGCGTGGTTATTTCCCCTTTGACCTTCCATGTGATTAAGAGGTCCGTGTCCCGTTTCTAGATACGACTTTACATAGAATTGATAAAAGTCCACCACTTAAGCCTACCTCACACTGGCGGGCCGAACTAGGCGCTTGGGCCCTATCTGGCGAATAACAGTGCGGCTGGTCCAGTATATTTACATAACTTATCTGTTCCATAGGCGTTTCGCAAGGCTCTACCAGCTTTGGTACACTCTCGATCGGCCGAGGACGGCCGACACGCGACGACGTAGGTACGAGCATAATTCGGCTGATGACGGGTAAGGTCTACGGCTCGCGTACGGTACTGAGCAAGCCACTGTCAGTGCGGCCTTTTGATCTCAAACTAATGTATTGACTGGTTCATTGTTTCAAGTTCATAAATGTTATATTTTTCCTATTTTTCAATTTTGTATGCCATCTCGCTTGAATTTTTTTTGCAGAAAAAACAAGTCTCGGGAATACATATCTGTGCCCATTTTGTTCGTTATTTCGGCTTAGAAAAATAGAAAACGAATATTTTTGTGTCAAATAACTTTACGTTCGAGTACAAGTATTTAAAATATTTACTACTAGTTTTTGCCCGCGGCTTTGCCCGCGTAGATGTCGGAAAATATCCCACAAAAAAAAAGGTTTGTAACAATCTTAATAGATTATTTCGATCTGTGTTATTTTATTACAGAAGTTTATAATAATCCCTTAAGTTTTATGAATATGTTCATGTATAACAGTGAACATAAGCTTACTGACATGATACAAACTCTCTTGTATAAGTTACACTTCAAGTAAGTCGCGTTTGTAACTGATACATTATTACATTTCAACTAAATTCTCATCCGTATCGCAATATGAAGCTTGTTTTGTGACTTCGGGTGTGAGCCGCATTTGAAATAACGTTTATTTCTGAGAATAGCTATAAGATACATGAAAGAACAAATATCTAGTTCGTACTTGTTTGTCACGATGTTTAAAAAGGGGATTTATTTTGTTTTTTTATTATGTTGTTACCTTTGATAGAGAATGCTATGTCTACGGTTGTCACTATCAACAAAACAAACACGTCTATGTTTTATTATTGAAATAGTAGTACTGTCGTGTGTTGGTAGGTACTGCTTCTTCTTCGCAGCTGAAATAGTAGCGTAGTGAGTGACTTATTGATTTATCTTGAATTTTCGACGTTCATGAAATGTTTATAATTACAAACCTTTATTGAGTGCTTTGTGTACCGACAATATGGAACGTTTAACCGTAAGATTGGTTATAGAAGGAAAACGACCTCGAGGAAATTCAGAAATTTGATCCGAACACCGTCCGGTCCGGTCGGACGGATCAGATTTCTGAGCAATTGGAGATACCTATCAGCGCCGCACTCCACCAGGCCGCAGATGCTAACAGATGGAAAAAGACCGTTGAAAATTTAAACTGAGCCACGATTCTCAGCAGTGAGAGAGCGATTGAAAAGAATTTAGTACATTAAAACTGTCTAAACGAGTATATACTTGGGCAGTCAGCAATAATACTACCTAGCTGACTGGGTACTATTCCGGCTCCATCACAGAATACCAGATTCTCAAAACACTATGGTTTTTACCTATAATAGAAAATAAAAATTTGATAGTTTTTTAAGAAAAAACTATTTTTTTTTTGAATATGCAGCAACAATGGCGACGACCTTGTTTTATCGTAAAACTTAGTTTTTTATATTCCTAATGAACAATTGTCTTTTATAAACAAGGATCGAGGAAGGAGGAAGGGCTGATTTTATTAAAGTCAGATATCTTTTATCCGTGGAATAAAATTGTCGTCTGACAGTTTTTGTTTAGAAAAACTGTCAAAAATTCAAAATTTATTCGCAGGATAAGACTTATACTCGGTATAAAAGGTTGGTGAAATTCGCCCTTAGTAGAAAGACTTCACTGAGGAGTATTTCATCCTGTCCGTTGATAGACGTCTATGAAAAGGAGTGACTACAAACACTGTTTAAAATATCTTCATTTATCTATGAACTGTTCGAGAAATAGGTGGGTCTCTCTCTCTCTAGAGTTTATAATGTAGGTAAACATTATAAACTCTAGAGAGAGAGAGACCCTATTTTGTTTGGTAGACAAATACTTCGTAGCACAAATCTTTTTAATTTGGCTTAGAAGTAAAACCCACGTGGGGTTTTACTCATCATTTATCAAAATGTTGTAGTCGTTTGTGGCTTACATAAACAAGCCTAAAAATTTCCTGAATGACTTTAAAAGAGTAGATCTAAATAAATACTAACCGCTTGAAAAATTATACCTACCTAATTGATTTTCTTAGTCGAAGTTTAGTAAAGGTTTATTTGTGAGCCAAACTTAGTACCTACAAGGAATGTTCCTAAAGATTAAAATTACAAACTAAAGCGTCTTCGATAACTGTTGGAACATCATCGTTCATTATTAATTGTCTTAACCTGTAAATGTCAGTGAACTTTGTTTGAAACAAAAACAACAGAAATAAAATAATATTATTCTTAAGCACTGACTCATATTGTTTATAGTAGAAAATATTGCTATGCGTAAGTACATACAACCTTCTAAGGTTCTTTTGGCGCGTGGCCAAAATAGGAATTAACGCAGCCATCTTGTTTAGTCAATACAATTTCTGTGACAATTTCACAAAAAGTTAAATGTCCCTGTCAATGTAATTCAGGCGCCAAAAGATTATTGTGGCACTCTACCCATAACTATATCTTCTTTAAATAATTTTGATGAAAATTTCATATTTTCTAAATATCAGTACCGTATTTAAATTAAATGGTGCGAATACCTGAGTACGCTTTAATATTATGCACGAGTCTTCGATATCGCACTGCGGAACAATCTAAATACGGCTGTGACAGCAAACTAACATAGCCATGGCTTGATGTGTTAATCGGTGACCTCTATTAACAGTTATAGAATAACAAGCCGTGTGCACGATGGAGTTTCCCAACGGGAGAAGTGACGAACTTCCATGCTTTCATCCCATATTATCCCTTGTAGGGGATGAATTTCTAAAAATAGCGCTCACTTTCGTTAAAAAGGAACTCTTTTGCAAAACTTCATGCTTCTAGACCCAGCAGTTCAGGCAGTGCGTTGTCTGTTAGTCAAAATAAATTGTTAATAAGAACCTAGAAATAGAACGGCTTTAGAAATCAAACCAAATAAACAAAAAACGACAGCACAAAATAAAGCAAATCCACACTTGAACTGTTATTCTTGATGGACAACATTCGAATTCGATTCAATTTTGCGATAATTAAATAAAACAATGTTGTCCATAGCTTAATCCAGCCCCGGCTCGACGATGACGTAGATATTTGTATATCAGCTGCGATATTAACGCCAGATAGTTGCACCTGAGCTGAGCGCGTGCCTCCTGTAAATAAATCTATCGTTGCTGTCATATACAGTTCACAAGTACGCGACTTAGGGTTACCCTGAGATATGACGTCTAGTCACGTTACTACTTTGAAGGTGAAAATTTGAGGAGACGTTTCTGTTGTCGCGGTTTAAGCTTTGATGTTCGTATGTAATTGTAGTACGCTAAGTGTCGTTAAGAAGAAGTTCTAGGAATTTAAAGCTCGACATACTTACATATGTGTTTATTTTTAGGTTGTTAGGTACTTAGTATTTGTTCAAATAAAATTCAATCAACATTCAGGCAATGTTTTCTTGTTAAAAAGCAAGCATGAACATACCACTTGTAATATCTCAATTCTCGTAAGACTAGTTACATAAAGCAAAGTAAAGTAACACGCAAACATCTGCTTACGAATATAGTCTGCGGTACGTAAGAGAATGTTTGTTATTGTTGTTCTACATTATACGAGGGGGAGCTTTAATTTCTAACAAAATATTTGCGTTTTTAAAACAAAAGCTTTGTGTGAACACGAGATTAATTCCCTGTATATGTGTGAGAATAAAAGTAGAAATAATATCCACCTACTCGGAGTTTCCAAGAGATGTTGCGGTATATTCACCGTACAAAATTTTATGAGGAACGTGGATGCTGAGAAACTCAGGACTTTCAGAAACAAGCATAAAATATACTTAAATAACAGTTCCGCTCGAATGAAAACTATATCCAACAAAAACTCTTGCAGTTAAATTCGAGAAAGTATCGAAATAAAACCGTCTCCTAAATCAACGCCTATAATTAAATAAAGGAACTCTAAAATATTGAATGGTCGTTGTCATTTTCCGCTCCACAAAAATGTATAATCTCAAATTCAAATCTATCCTTGATTTTCTTGTTCTGAAACAGCAAAGGTAGAATAAAAAAGTCTGTAATAAACCTGAGTAAAACCAGGCCAAAATTGCAACAATTTATGAGGACGATTCTACTATCCTTGCCGTTTATTCCTAGAGCTTTTTATTTAATTGAATACAAAAGTTAAACGCCCCGAGTAACTTTATTCTCGGGTGAATATTTGCAAAGTCTATTTTCTCTGGAAGTAAGCATTCAGAGCCAGCATTTTCCTTTGTTAATTAATTGTAAATTACATGACTATAGCTGTGTTAATTCGCTAATTCTGGTATTAAATAAACTGATCTTTGGGTTGTAATTAATTGTGAAACGATCTGGTTCCTAAGTTGGGTTTTGGAATTCAATTTCTTGCTACAAAGACGAGTTTTGTCTAATACTAATACTTGATTGTTGAGATAAATGGGATTCTCATAAAATGCCTGTTCTTGTCATTGTTTATAACTAACAAGTAGGTAGGTAAAAAATACACGTCGTTGGGTCAATTGAGTTCTCATTTGACTTGATTCAATAATATACTTTATAATAATTCATATCAACCTTTATTAGTTTTTCGATAGTAGTGCGTTAGAACAAAATCATGATAATGAGAATTTATAACTGAACTAAAAATAAGTAGGTAAGTATTTTGGCCCAGTGGTTAAGGCCTCGCTCCCGTGTACGTTGTGGGTTCATATACAGGCAAGTACTGACTGTACCTAGAACGTAAACAAAGCAAAAGGAGCATCGAAGCATATCGGTGGCGTTCTGTAGCTTCTACCTACCCCCATGGAGAAGAAGCCAAGAAGGTGGGAGTTTATGAACCTACAACTGAAGGCTTTGAAAGTAAAGTAGAAAGCTGTAGAGAAGGATATACGTAGTATTATAATTATTTAAGGTACAACTGTCTGGTCACGCCGTCGCACTGAAACCATAATTTCACTGCATTTTCCTGTCTGCATCATAATATTCAAAAGAATGTGTGGAACTACGGGTGCAATCTCGAATTTTGCAAGCTTTAGGCAGCTGTTCCACTGCCAACGAGTCGCGACTCGTGTGTTTGTGTTTATCGTCTACTATTATACTATGTTTAATATGTATGTTATCGAGTCGACGATAAACGAAAATTTAAAGTTAGTTTGGCCTGGAAAGTAGATAAAGTAGATAAGTGAGTGAGAGAGGTGGACCAGATTCTGTATGGCTGATGTTATTTAGTTAGTGTTTTTCATGATGATCTTTGAGTTTAGTTATCTATGTATACACCACTCTAAAAAGAGGTGTGGTAATTACGACACTTTTGTTTACCCATTCCCTAAGTTAGAAGGGCTTCCACGTCCTAAACAGAAATGATCGTCGCGCGAGTAGGCGATCATTCAATCAATCTGCCTAGCCTTTTCCCAACTCTGTTGGGGTCGGCTTCCAATCTAACCGGATGCAGCAGAATACCAGTATTTTACATGGAGCGACTGCCCTGCCCTCCACAACCCAGTAACTGGGTAATACTGTACCCCTTGGTAAGATTGGCGAGTAGGCGATCGTTGCGATCACATTTTTTTAGCAAATCTGAACGCGTGGTCGCGCCAACAGAGGATGCCTTCCAGTTTTCCAAACAAAAAGTGACGTATGAACGCGATTATTGCGTATTCGCTTGATTTTGGTGTTCACCTCTCGCTTTATCGCTGTTGGTAGAACAAACCCTTAGTTCCTCTCTAGGCGACATGTCGTCAACGAGGACTTTTCCGACAGCAAACCAGCTAGCAGTGGACTATTATGTTAAACATGTATGTTCCTTTGAAGAAAGCCCGATAAATATAATATTTACGAACAGAAGCTAGAAATATGTACAACGATTATGTTTTGTAGGAACTGGAAAACAGAAAAGGCAGTCGTGGTAGGACCGCACTGAATGGATTTAGAAATAACTCCCTAACTGCCAAAATAAATGTGTCCGTATGGATTGAGGAGCTATGTCTCATATTTAAACGCGGGTACTGCCAATATTTAGTAGTAAATTATCCGAATTTGTAGACCCGATCCTGGAATTTGTAGGAAAACCCTTAAAAAGTTACAGGGCATTTAAGGTGGCTCCTCAATCCTGACGTTTGGAATGTTTATTTTGTTAATATCTTTTGAAATACTGAATGTGTAAGATGTTGGAGTACGCCAATATTTTGTAGAAATTTCGACTAAATATTGATGCCAATGTTTTCCGATTTGATCAACTACTTTAATAGCTACGTACATTATAAGTTTAGACCGTCTGGATTGAGGAGCCACCTTAGAACTCGAAAACTAGCAGACAGATCTTTTTGAAAATTTGGTAGGATTTAGTAGTACTTTTGCGTAATCTATACAAAAAAAATGGGTTTTGTACGGCTGAATTTGAGATAGCTACAATAATTTAATTTTTTCAAAAATCCAAATAAAATATATACAACGTGCCGCTACAATGGCGACATTAATTTAACACACATATCCGATTTCGCGTATTCGTTTTATGAAAATATTTGAATTTCATTAAAAGTTATTATTTATTGATTTATTTACAATTTTCTAAATTACCACCTTAGAGCAACCTGTACTTAAAGAACTGTAACGAAGAGGTCATTTGCCGGGGTCACGGATCATATGTAGGCGAATAAAAGGAAAGCCGCGCAATTTCTTAGAAATTATGACCGACAAAGGATTTTACCGATAGAACGACGCCGACGTAAACCAGCTGGTAGGTAGCTTCATGAATGAAACTTTTACACAGAGTGATCTCAATTTTGGTTATGTTTTTATTATTTAGTTTGTTTGAAAATTTAAATATTTCAATTTTCGAATTATTTTATTTTATTACACTTTTTATGTTTACTGGCCACTAGCACTACCCGTGTGTTAAATTAATGTCGCCATTGTAGCGGCACGTTGTATACGTAGCTACTAAAGTAGTTTATCAAATCGGATAACGATAGCATCAATATTTAGTAGAAATTTCTACGAAATATTGGCGTACTCCAACATCTTACACATTCAGTATTTCAAAAGATATTAACAAAATAAAAATTCCTTAACAATTCAGTGTATAGGGTGACCACAAATAATTCAAACTGTTGCGACTGAATCGTACCGGCAAATACAAATGGCATGCGTTTTATACCATTGCGCCTATTAATGTCAATCGAAGTCCTACATTACCTTAAAGAGGTCTGCGTTTTTGAGCCCTTCTTGCTCGAAATCTTTGGAACATTTATTTATATTTATTTCTGGCCGAAATATTTTACAATTTTAGCTACATTATATTCGTTATATAACCCTTCTTAATATAAACACTAATATATAACATATTTACAAACAATAAAAACTTTGTAGAACATATTAATAGTTCGAAACATTTTCCTTACACTAAATCGTTTATATAATATCTCCTAAATGCGTTGACCGATTTTTACAATCCAAACTGAAATATTAGTTTTACACCTAAATCAATCGTTTAAAACTAAAATTATTAAAATATCTCCATGAACAAAAAATCATATCTCCATGAACAAATTAATCATAAAAAAACGCCTAAATAAACATGTTTAACTAGTCACAACTTGTTAAAGGGTTGGGACGCAACTCATATAATAACGCCCATTCTTCCGATTTACCGAGGCTGCGGACGGGGTAAAGAGCCCTCCGCAGCCTTGGCAGTCCCTCTCTTTTTTCTTTTCCTGCTGGTGGTCGGCGCGCCACAGGCCTTTTCGCCCGCTCTGTACCCGGCGGGCCTCCCTGCAGCTATACAGAGGCTGCAGTTAGGCGCCGCGGCGCACTGGGCTACCTTGTGGCCGGGCTGGCCACAGCGATAGCACTACTCGCTGCGGTCTATTTCGGCGGTGCACCGTGCCCTGACATGCCCAATGTCCAGGCAACGGTAGCACCGCATGGCCTGGGCTGCAGCAGCTTGACCCTTGCTGCAACTCACCCCACCAACAAACGCCCACCGTCAGCGACTTTATTCGCCGCCACCACCGGGCACCGCACCCAAATCGTGCCGAGCCCGGAAGCGTCGGCGCGTATCTCGCCCGTCCGGACATCTTCGGGTGGACATCCACCGACTTTGGCGATGGCCGCCACGACCTCAGTCGGGGTCGTCGAGTCGTCCAGGCTATCGACGCGCCACTCAACGGTCTTCATTGGTCTGAACACCCGGACGTCCTCCGGGTTGAGGACCTCCCTCAGCTTGGCGGCCAGGATGTCCGCCTTTTCGCTGCTAGAGGCACCCGACACCTCGAGTAGCCGCGCCCCCGTCATCGCCGGCCTCATTTTGAAGCCGGACGGTGTGCCAAGGTCGGGGAACGCGAGATTGGCTTTCGCCGTTGTTAGGACCGCCTTATATGTGACGCCCCTTTCGACGGCTCCGGGCTGCAGCGTAATTACAACTTGGGGTATTATTTAATTCATACTATGGCAGCTAAGTCAATATCGAGCGCGAAAATGGTGTTTTTGAACATTCAAAAATATATTGGCAGTAGCTTAGTAATTAGGTCCAACAGTGATGTAACTTATGCCATGTGAAAGCTTTTGGAGTATTAGGTATTTAATTCATACTATGGCCGCTAAGTCATAGACTATTTTTCATCGTGGTCCGCAGATGAAGTCGCGGGCAATAGCTAGTATACAAATAATACGGCTACATTCTAAACTACACAATGGATATTGATGCGGTTGAAGATTTATGTGTATAATACATTAATTTATTACTTAGAAACATCAAAGAATTCTCGATGTTCTGACATGTGGCCACATCAGCACATTGTTCCCGAGTGAAGTAGGGGCGCGTCGCTAGTCTGCAATAACTCTGTGTAATGCTTTTCCAGATATTTGTTGGACAGATCGAAATAATCCACGTTTTGCGTATAAAACTGTAGATTTTATAATACGTGAGCAAACTCTTACTATTATAAAATCTGACAATACCGGATCGTTTGTATTGAATACTGAAATAAAACCCAACAATCACGTTGGACCTGCATTCTAGTCGAATATTCAGTTGAAATTCCAATGAAAAATCGTAAACCTACGTTCACGGGCACTTTGTAACTATGGGTGACTAAAACAGTGCATATCAATTCCATCGATGGCCGACACATGTGTCATGGCCTCGCAATACGGAAATTAAATGTTTTGTATAGGACATTAAACATTATTTATGATTATAGTCTAGTATACGATCTATTCAGTGTTGCATTGTATTCAAATTTTGGATTTGGATAAGATAAATTGAAAATAAAAGTCCGAAGTCTGGTTGACAATGAATAAAAGTTTTACGTTAGCATCAATAATAAAATCATATTACAAAAGTAAAAAACTACTTTGTGTATTGATGATTTATTCCACCAATGAAATTGATGAATGAAATTGCGATCAGCACTTCTGCAACCGCGTTCAAGAGCATCAGTGTCAAAATTCCTGAACAATTTTGACACTGACAGCTATTGAACGCGGTTTAGATGTGCTGAACGCGTTCAGTTTCATTGGTGAAATTCGCCATTAATTATTACAGTATGCAAGGGTAAACACCGTTGTCACTCAAACCATGGGTAGTTGACTTCAATATAAAAATAAATGACCAAGTAACAACAAAAAAAAAACCTTATTTTCATTAAAAGATTTTAAAAAGTAAATATCCGTCACTGTCCCGATACTCATGGATACGCGCTCGAGAGAGCTGCGAAACAGCTGACGGCCGGTCACGCCAACCGCCGCCCGCCGTGTTGAGACGCAAGTTCGTTGCCCTTGCGTATAGGGTGAAATATTCTTGTGGAAAAAGGTAGATTTTCTTTAAAAGAAAAAAGTTGTTTTTTTCATTGACTTTACGTTCTATAAATGAAACCAAACCACTGGTTTCAAGGATAACGGTGTTTACATTAACACCCTGTATAACTCAGTAAATACATGTTACGGCCGCGAACATTCAATTGGGCACTGACCCATGCACATTGGAAAAAACGTTAGAAAATTTCCATTTCGCGGGCTATACTAGCGCTTTTGCCTTAACATGCACAATAGTTTACATAATGTTAAATTGTATAATATCCACATCTCAATAAATACATGGACTTATGTAAGTTTCCTAATCTTTTACCCGGGAGAATTTTCTAGAAGCGACTGGGGACGACCGCAGCCGCTCAACTACATTTAATACGATTAGTTCTATGATTTTATTCAAAGTGTATTTTTAATTCGACGTCAGCTCTTGGTATGCCTAAGAATTCTTTATCAAAATGTCACAGTATTCTTTTATGTTAAATTGTTTATTCTAGTTTATTTTTATTCTAAATTAAATTGTTGTTGTCAGAAGTGTTTTAACTAGTGTTACAACACTATTACCTGGTGGTATCGTTTAACTTTAAAATACCCACCGTAACACCAAAGGTACGGCCAGGGGTACCGGTGGGTTTGCAATGCTATTTTCTAGTATTGTGATTTTGTCAAGCAATATGACTGTTTTTTACTTTTCTAAGACCAGTAGACCTACAGCTCACTCAAGACTCAAATATAACTTATTTTGAAGCCACTTGATCGATTGAAACTATTTTTAAGTATTTTTTTACCACAACGGTGAAGCTCTTGGCCATCATCTCACCTGATGGTAAGTGATGATCAGGTCGAATGTGGAAGCGAACTTCACCCGGATTCCTCGACCACAAAGGAATTGGCTATTTTACCTCTAGTTGCCGAAACACAACAATGCTGTTTACATTGTTGTTATGGCGACAGACTTAGACAAGATGGTGGTAGCTAGCCAGGTGGACTCAGAACAAGCCGTACTAGTCCTACTAGCAACCAAACCGAGCAGAAAATTTTGCCCCCGCTAGGTATCGAACCACAGTTTCACGTTTGAGACCACAGAGGCGGTTGAAATGCTTGAGTCTTGAGCAAGGTTATTAGTATACGGGCCTAACTGTTAAATCAAACAACAGTAAGTATAACAAATAAAGAGAAAATAACTGACGGCTTATGTCCAAGACAGTAGTTTTATAATAATCATTATACAGATCAATGTCTTAAACCCTTATGAGAAAGGGTTATTTGTATTATAGTTGGGGATGAAACGAAATTCTACCTCAAATTAATGTAGATAATGTTTATTAGGGTTCCGTACCTAAAGGGTGAAACGGGACCCTATTACTAAGGCTGTCCGTCCGTCTGTCACCAGGCTGTATCTCATAAACCGTAATAGTTAGATAGTTGAAATTTTCACACATGATGTATTTCTGTTCTGTAACAACAAAATACTAAAAAACAGAATATAGCTAGATAATGGTACGGAACCCTTCGTGCGCGAGTCCGACTCGCACTTGGCCGGTTTTATATTTTACATAACTGCCGAAATGTAGGTACAGGTAGAGTCACGAGCATAAATATGGACAGCAGTAATATGGGATCAGCTCAGCAATACCTATAACGAGAGCAGTGATAGTCTAGTGGTGTGACCATCAGACTGCCAAGTCATAGGTCTCGAGTTCGAACCCAAGTCACGCACCTCTGACTTTTCGGATTCATGTGCGTATTGTATAATTATCACTTGACAGTCTTGACAGACAATTATCACTTTCTCGACGGCATGTGAAGCCCACTCAGAGGCCCTTGGGCGGCTTTAAAACTCTGACATCAGGTTAGCCACTAACACGAAAAGAAGAAGAAGCAATCATATCTGATTTCATGATTCATTCATTCATATAACGGCAAATATATACGTATATGACATCGAAGGAACACCAAAACTATAGCGACGCTAAAGTATAGGATGCTGCATCGGCTTTAAAAATATGTGTTAATATAATATTAACGGACATGTCTTGCGTCAATTCAGAAGAATGTGATACTTCGTTGTGATCGAAAATATCGAACAAGGCCAAGCCCTTCGGGCAGACGTGATGTTATGTTATAACGTGACGTGTTGCGACATGTTGTTTGTTATGATATAATAGCCTTTGTAGAGCATCAACGAGGGGCTCGTTGCCGAGTAATAACAGCCGCACGGGTCGATCGATCAGGTTAAGCTACGCTTACCGCGGTTGGTCCGCAGATGGCTGACCATCTTCCCATGACGCGCGTTAAACCGTTAGTGCAGCACTCTCGGCTGTCATTCGTGGTCCTTTGACAGTCGTTACTGTTCGTCAGAAGCCCGAAAGTCTGACCAGTCTTACCAAGGGGATCCGTATTACCCAGTAAGCAGTCGCTCAATGTAAAATACTGGTATTCAGCTGCATCACGTTAAACTGGAAGCCGACCCCAACATATTTGGGAAAATTTTAGTTATATGATGATGATGTAGTGCATAAATGATCTCTTTAACACCATTTTGCCCTATTTTTCATCAGTCTTGTTAAGGTCTTTCAGACAGGTTTAATTATGTCAGTGAACCATCTTGCTATTTGTCTTCCTTCGTTCTTTCTAGGTACCCACTATTATACCTACACTACTCCAAGAATCATTAATACTTGTCTAGAACTCTAGGCATTATTATGGTATAACGAAAAAAATCACTGAAAGTCCAAAGGGTTGGAAGCTACCTATACCTATACCTATACCGTATATCATAGAATATATGTATTCAGTCAGGTATACTTTACCTCAGAGTGTTGATGTTTTACTTTGATAAAACATCAACACTCTGAAGTAAAGTATCTGACTGAATACATATATATATATTCTACGATATACGGTATAGGCAATAGCGTAAAATTGAAATCAGTGCATGCAAACTAAAATTTTACTATGTATAACAAGTTAGAATGTATGTCAAATCAAATTATTTTTAAGAATTTAAATAAAAAAATAAAAACAATGTCTCATTTATATACAAACAGAACGGCCTAAACCATATGTAACAAATCTCAAGTTTACCTGCAAAGGTTCCAAATTATACGTATTTTAGTGCCAAAATGCTAATTAACACGACGAAAACGAGGGCCAGGCAAATGAGCACTCGCCGTCGCCAGGAATCACGAAAAGAGCGGTCCCATTAACTTTTATTATTCGTCGTTTTAAAGCGTGTCGTCGAAATTAGTTGGCCGTATTCGCCGAACATCTTCCTTGCGCACAGCCACCCTCATTACAGGAATGGCACTCCAAATTAATTAATTTATTGTTGATGTCAAGATTATGAGTTATTTTCTTCCGTTTACTTCATTTAAAAGATGTTGCGGGAAATTAAATGTCTGAATATTAATGTTTGTTAAATGGAAATATCAGATTGAGTCTAAATAACATAATCAGCCTATTATGTTCCCACTGCTGGGACACAGGCCTCCTCTCTGTGAGAGGGAGTGGGCCGTAATCCACCACGCGGGCCCAGTGCGGGTTGGTAGATGCAATATGTCTTCGATTTTTTGGTTCTAGGACATGCCGGTTTCTTCACGATGTTTTCCTTCACCGTTTTGAGAGCAGTGGCGATGAAAATAATTTACACAAAGTAAAGCGCCTCTCAGGGTTCGAACCTACGACCTACAACTCGTAAGTCGTGGCCGTTACCACTGGGCCACCACTGCTCTAAATGTAATTTATTAATTAAATTGTCACTTTTAGCATAAGTACCATTTGACGAAGAGTTCTTATAAAACGTGGTGTTAAATTTGCTAATAATTGAAAGATTCAGGCCAACGAGGAAGACAATAAGAGCTTCCAAATATGGTTAAAACTTTAAAATTCAACGAGGCTTTGATTCACTATGCCACTTCATAACTAAGCGTTACAATGATAATATCTTCGATGTTCAAAGTTAACCCGTTGTTCACTTAAATTCTATTTCATTTCTGTAAGTAGAAAAGGTTATTTAAAGCCATACTCTGATAATACCTGCCTTTCCAAGTTCCTATACCGCACTTCGAACTATTTCAGGCTTCGTAAAAAGCATTCCTAAAGGCAGATTGCTAACTGGGGCAATATCGTTCTATCTTAGGGTACCACACGTACAGCTTCGCAAAGTGTTCCATTCATTCCACTTATTGGATTAATTTTATCATTTACTGATATCATTTCTGTTTCAATAACTGTGTCGAGTTCTGTATAAGTTTAAAGATTTAATTTAAGTCTGTAGGACGCAAACTCGGGAAGTTACTTTATTTAATTTAAACTGAACTTCCGCAAAACCTTCAGAGTTTCTTTAGAGTGTTGTCCTGTTATTGACCCCGACTATATTTGTATCACATTATTTTAAAAAATTGCTGCCATTTTTATCAGCTTGGAATCGATAACCTTCTTTGTTTCTGTTGGGTATATTAGAAGCTTTTTTAGAAGGTTGTCTATGACAAGTAAAAAGTAATAAAGAGCAAAATTCACTTAGGTACTGTAAACAATTTGCCCCTAGACCAAAATCTATGATTTTGTAAAACTACGAGTAGGTAAAAGCAATTTATTTATTTATTGATATAGCACTTCGACTCACTAAAACATACGCATACAAAAATCACTTACAGTTTTAGTTGATGGTGAATTCGTCAATTAAAGTAGTGCACAGCACTAGCAGAGAACTTAATGATTATTACTTAAAGGTTATTTGGATAACGTTAGTTGAATATTAGTTACACTAATTCAACTAACGTTATCTAAAACGCTACGTTACGAAATAAAAGGAAAATGCAATGCATTTACAAATACGATGGAAAGAACATAAATATAAAAAAAACCTTACCTTCCTTCTGGGGCAGTTGGGTAAAAAGACCTCAAAAGAAAGAAATGTTAGTGGATGCAATTCTGTATTCAATAAATTACTTTAAATACATATATTTTGAACTAAGTACAAATTGTTTTTGATATGAATTCGACGCTTTTATGGTTTTCTGAGAGTACATTTGCAATGATTAATTTGTATTTCTTTCAGTAAACATCAACTTCGCTTCAATACGTTATTTTATCAAGTAATTTTGATATTCGCAATATACGTTTGGGGACTACCAACATAATGTGTGAATAACATTTTACATTTCGGGGAACTCTAACCGAATTAAATTAAATTTGCTTTTGGTTAGTAGGCATTATTGTACTTACAGTCTGCATTTTCTCACCTTTGGTCAATGAATCAACTAAGTATACTCGAATGTCTTGCTGATGTGTCGGGTCATTTGGCTCCCTTCAAAATGGTTGAAATGAACGGTGGGCATCCACGCGTCATGTCCGTTAGTAGGGACTGCTTATCTTTACTCCAGAGCTTCTCATTAATCTTTATGATTTGAATCGTTTTACATTGTTTTTTTTTACATTGAATTGACAGAAGCAACAAGAATAATGTACCAAGGATTTTAATATCTGTCGCAGTGACGATTGAAAGCAGCATTTAAAACTGAAAGCAGCGGAGTTTGATTCTGTACGGTGCAAAAACACTCTCTAGGAAACCACACTTACTTACTTTCATAAATAACGTTCCAACGACGTCATTCGCCAGTAAATTGCAGACGCTATGTGGCGGCAACCGTTCTTCTAGGAAACCTTAGCTGAAGTCGTGTTATCTTTTATATCACAAGCTCGTACAACCTTCATCATCGGGACATCTAACTCGACTGCGTGCGTGCTGCATGCTATTAGGTGTACGATAGAACGATTGTCAGGCGAATGAATGACTGAAGCAATCAAATCAACAACTAAATCCCGGGAACAGACACGATGCGAATGCATACGTCACGGTTGTAATACTCAGAGGATTTGGTGAATATTAGTTTGGTGGTGATACTATTCCACCTTTATCATCACTCGCCCCGTTTTGACCCAAGGATTTTACAGGGAATATTACATTTTTCAATAAGGGACCAAACCTGAAATTGCGAAAAAAAATCTGCTGTTCCCTACATTTTGACGAGCTATGCGAACATAAATGTAGGGAACAGTTGATTTTTTTTTTCGCGATTTCAAGCTTTGTTCCATAGTAAAAGTTGTTCATAATGAAGAGTACAATGACCTCTTAAGAGATTTCGTGTATAACTTATTTAATTAGTCCATGTTGGCGCTGGGTCGTGTTGAGTGGAAAAGAACTTTCCCTGCTGTGGGACCACACAGGCTGATTTATTTTATTTATTAATACTTTCTGATCTGAGTATCAAACTTAGATGCATACTCGAAAGCATGGGCAATAACAAATCTCATTCATTGGATAAAAAAACAACAGTATTTGAACAAATAATATGCACCACGTTAGCACATTTATATCTTAAAACTATTGACTTTTTTTCCATACAAATGTGACGAGATTGAATGCTCCCATTCGTCTCGAGTACAAATTTTTACTCGACACTTCTCGTTTACTTTGTGAGAATAATCCCTCGAAAATGTATTTACATATTGATGAGTAGATGCGGTCCTATCGGTCGGGTCGAATCAATCATCTATCAGCATATTTAATCAAATAACTCCACAAACTTTGAATAGTAAATATCGAAAAAGAACAAGTTTTCTGCTCTACAGTCCTTTAGTTAAGCACGACTGGTTTATTTTGAAGCTAATACAAGTTTAGCGTATAATCGTCCAGCGAAAAGTTTCCTAAGTTAAAAGTCAGTCGAAGTCAAGTGACTCTTCTCTTTAACAAGAGCTCAAGATGGCATTCCCATTTCGTCCACAAAGGGCTTCTTCTGGAATATAACAAGGAAACAGTGCTATTGTAAAGTGTTCAATTGTTGTGGTGTGATTCAGTAGATAATAATATGTATACAGGGTGTCAGGGTACACACCGTTGTCACTCAAACCATGATTATGGGTAGTTGACTTAAATATAAAAATAAATGACCGAGTAACAACAAAAAAAAACGTTATTTTCATTAAAAGATTTTAAAAAGTTTCTATCCCACACTGTGCTCGCTAGCGAAACAGCTAACTGACTAAGGGAGGGGTCGCGCTCGTGGCCGGTCAGGTCACGTCCCGCGCCCCCCACCTGTGTTGAGACGCAAGTGCGTTGCACATAGGGTGAAAGGGTGAAATACTGTTGTGGTAAAATGTAATTTAAAAAATTAAAAGTTGAAATTTTCCATTGATTTTACCTTCTATAAATGACACCAAACCACTCTGGTTTCGAGGATAACGGTGTTTACCCTAATACCCTGTATATTTGAATATCTATTTTAAGCCCCATATGCATGTTTACAAACGTTGTTCAATATTGTTTCGGCAACGCAATTCTTGTTGGAAACATCGAAATGTAAACTAAGAAAAATGTGATTTATTTTACCATAATTTTCCCAAAATTATGGAAAAATCGAATTAGTAAATATATTGCTAATAAAATAAATTGATAATAAACTTAATAAATATATTGATAATAAACTTTATGTTTGAACGTTAAGGTTGATCAATTTACACAATCGGGGCCACTTGAGCGATGTGTTTTTGTTCCTAATCTTTAATCTCATGCTGTTATTGATCGACAAATACACAAAAGATTTTGCAACAACGTTTGGAACATGCAAATGCAACTTTACCTACTGTGTAACACTTTTCAAGATTACTGTCAGAATTCTGCATACATAATGTCAAGTTCTAATTTTCTTTAATTCAGTGGTAACGGTGGCACCATATGGGCTGGTTGGACTAATTACACGGTCTAATAGGTTTGTCTGTCCATCTGTAACTGCGGCTCCGTGGGACGCTCTAGTTAATTAGTGTCCTAACCGATTCCAATGTGATTTATTTAACGTTTAAACAGTTTTAAATTTCGATTTAAGACTTTAACTGGATTAGGACTTCATTGTAGATTAATGGAAAGTTAATGATGATGGTAGTGGCCCAGGGTGGTAAAATTTGCGACTTACGAATTGTAGGTTGTAGGTTCGAACCCAGACACGCACTTTACTTTGTGTAAATTATTTCATCTCCACTGCTCTCATAACGGTGATGGAAAATATCATGAGGAAACTGGCATATCCTAGAACAAACAATTAGAAGACGTGACGTCCGCCAACCCACAATGGGTCCGCATGGTGGATTATGGCCCACTCCCTCTCACCGAGAGGATGCCTATGTCCCAGCAGTAGGAAAATTATAAGGATTATGTTTGGTGGTGGTGGTGATTAGTATGGGTGTACTATGAATACACCTCTGCATAACGTTTCGGGAAATACAGGCATGATGCCAATTTGTGCGTTAAACGCGAGGCGTATGTAATGGATAGTAATATGTTTGTTACTTTGCTTTACACAGCATCGAGATTGTAACAATAGAAAATTCCTTTTTGAAAAGATAGCTTGAACATACAAATTTTTTTCTTGTCATTAGTGATTAACCTGATGTCAGAGTTTTTTTGCCAACCAGGGGCCTCTGACTTGGGTTCACATGCCGTCGAGAAAATATCTCTCAGAATTTTTCTCACGATTTTTTCCTTCACCGAATCTTTATAATATGAATCCCAAAGACATCCCAAAGAGGTGTGTACAGTACGATTCACGAAAGATGACCACAAATGGCGGCCGTCTGCGCACGTACACTCATGAAGAAAAGACTTACGACAATATAATACAATACCAGTACCAGTCATGACGCATTTTGCACCGGTCTTGACGCATTCCGCCCGCGCCTCACCTCGCGGTCCCTTTGGAGGTGCCAAAGGGACCTAAAATATGCCTTCTGCGCCGTGGTTTTCTTTCGTAAATCTTACTGTAGCTTGGGTTTGAAGTTGAGACCTATGACTTGACAGTCCCACACGATGATCACACCACTAGACTATCACTGCTGGTACTAACATACTATTAATGCGTATTGTTTGGGTTTCCGTATTGGAATGATAAAAATAACATTGCTGGAAAAAAAAATCTGTTTACAAAAATACCTTGAACAGATTAAATTGTTTGGAGTCGAAAGTCTGACAACCAGTCTTACCGAGGGGTATCGTATTCCCCAGTTACTGGGTTGTGGAGGTCAGATAGGCAGTTGCTCCATATAAAATACTGGTATTCAGCTGCATCCGGTTAGACTGGAAGCCGACCCCAACATAGTTGGGAAAAGGCTAGGCAGATGATGATGATGATTAAATTGTTTGGAGTTTTCTGGACTTTCGTTTCGCAGTTAAGTAAAGTTAGTAGGTTCTAATATTCTTATTAGATAACAAAGAATGAAGAAAATGTTACTTTAAATACTTTTATTCTCGTTACATATAGGAAATCATTCACCGTCCATATATTTTTGGGCCAAACAAAACAAAAGCTATATTCCGAAAGACTACGTTTTTCCCTTCATTTTTTATTAATTCGAGTTAGGTATTACTTTAATTAGATTACTTTTTTTATTATAATAACTACAAAAAAAAAAAAAAAAATCGTATAACAGCTCAGGGAATTGCCGTACACATTGACAGATGTTTTAACGGAATATATCATTTTTTTTATTTGGCCGGCATTTTTATACTTTAGCCCAAAATGAATGATCTCCTTTAAGAAAAGGTGCAGGCGCTCAAAAAAAAATCGAAAGACTGAACGAACGAAGGCCTTCGAGCTTCAATACAAAATCACATTATTTACGAAATCGACAGCGAAGTAATAAGGGTAGATTTGTCACCTGTACTTCAATGCTCCCTGCACCTGGGCTCCTAGAGTGAGGTCTACTGACAAGAAATAATGTTTTTATTATCTCACACAATCTATAATAATATAAATAGTGTAAAACAAAGTCGCTTTTCGTGTCTGTGTGACTGCTTAGATCTTCTACACAATGGGTTTTGATGCAGTTTTCACGGTCATTTATGGAATTTGTTCCCGAAGGTTTACTCGTAGGTACCTACCAAAAATAAATTAGGTAACATTCACTTACATACAGCACAGGAATCTCTATATTTTGACATATCGTCATATTTGTAGATTGCAGCCGCGGCAAGTCTATAAATTATCTATTCGGTAAAAATCTCACCGTAAAAACTTATGTGAAGTAAGCTGTCATTCCACCTGATATTATATAGAGATTGACATTATTGACAGCTCAATTCAAGCTCACTTCACCTAAGTTGTCACGATGAGGTTTCTACAGAATAGGTCCGGCTGGTCACAGGTTATAATATAAAGTCAAAAAAAGAAACAAATGAACGTAAATAAATAAACTTCCAAAGCTCAGATTGGGGAACAAAACCGTAATAGACTCTTGACAATACATGAGTGTCTATTTAATTATTTGTCTGCATGAATAAATCATTTTTACCGTTTTCAATAAGTAGGTAGAACAGTTGTTATCCTTAAAACAATGTGAAAAGCTGGTTTGTTGAGAAAAAATATTCTCCGATCAAAAAAATCCACGGTAAAAAATAATTTATTATAGTATATGATAATTTATATTGATTTAGGTACCAGCAATAATGATTATTATTATTAAAAATATTTTTCCCATTCAAATTCTCAAGGTACTGCTGCAATCAGTGCAGAGAAATGTTGTGTTCCTAAGTTTGTAGTAGGTATTCATAAAAACAAGTTGATTAAAATTTAAACAACGTACTTATAACAGATATATAATTGGTACTTCATACTCAAAACAGAACGAAATAAATTATTTTAAAAATATGAAACCGCAAATTTTAAATTGAAATCAGACAAATTGGCGTAGTGGTATGTTTTTAATGATTTCAGCAATTTGGAAATGAAATATGGACTTAAAAGTAAATAATTTTAAATGTACCTATGATTACATTTCACTTTATGTAAGTATCTCCATTTTTAGGATTCCGTACCCAAAGGGAAAACGGGACCCTATTACTAAGGCTCCGCTGTCTGTCTGTCGGTCTGTCTGTCTGTCTGTCTATCTGTCTGTTTGTCTGTCTGTCTGTCTGTCTGTCCATCTGTCACCAGGCTGTATCTCATGAACCGTGATAGCTAGACAGTTGAAATTTTTACAGGTGATTTATATCTGTTGCCGCTATAACAACAAATACTAAAAACCAGAATAAAATACTCACTTGGCCGGTTTTTTATGTGTAAGTTTAGGACTACCTTTACTCCAAATTGTATCCATCATCATCTTCACCATGTTAGTTGGGATCGGCGCAACACGTTTTCTTCTTCCACTCTCCCCTGTGAACCGTTACGCTATCATTCACTCCCTTCTCTTTCATCATCATTCCAAAAAAAGCCAAAATGTGTATTAACAAACAACATTATCATCTTCACTAACTTTCTCATTTTTAATTAAACGACCAAATACAATGTTTACACCTACGATATTGAAGTACTATCTGGTTTCATTATAAATCCAATATAACTTCAATATTTAGGCGTAAAAGTCCTGTAATTACTTGTTAAAGTAACCACTCTAGCGGGCAGTTATTGGAATTACGTAGTTCCGAATACCCTGTTCGAAACTGTTCCGTAGAGAATGGCTTATATTAAATTAGTAAAGATACATTATACTACTAACTATAGTACTTATCTACATAGTGACTGGCGTAGTTTAAATGCAGCATCCATCAATTTATAAGGAATGCAAATTGTAATGCAATTTATATGATATACAAAGTCAAAACAAAAGGTGCTTTGACGTGCAGTCCAACATTTTGTGAATAAATAATAATATGACACAACAATGTGCCAGCATAACTTGGTATAGATCTTCTAACTTGATCCTGACCCATGGCATCGATCAGTACCTATATTGTTTTCATCAATTAAGCCACATTTTCCTGAAGTTACGTAATTGGCAGCAAAACATATTTCTAATCGCTTCATTATAATCAACACTGAAACATAACTGGCGAAATGTGGATGTACTATAGCCACACCTCTTAGAAGATTACAGGCGAGATGTTACGTTATGTTATGATCATATATGATCAACAAGACAGACATGATTTTTAAGGATAACATAACCAGCCTATATTGTTCCCACTGCTGGGACACAGGCCTCCTCTCTTTGGAGAGGGGCTGTAATCTTTCACGCGGGCCCAGTTCGGGTAGGTAGATGTCATAATGTCTTCGAATTTTTGGTTCTAGGGCATGCCGCCGGTTTCCTCACGATGTTGTCTTTCAAAATTTTGAGGGTTGAAGACATTAAGGATAGAAACTATTATTACTGCACCTTAGAATAAAACAACAGACCATTTACACAAATAAGTCTACAACAATACAACAATCGCCTTTCTTTATAATTCAAATTAAGGTGACTATACACAAGTCCGTGACGTAGCGACTCATTTTATGCTCTAACTCGCAGACGGTGCAGTCTCCAGTTTCTAAGGAAGAACTTTATTCTTCAACTGGATTTAGTACATTTATGTGTTGAACGCACCTGAGAGTTTATTCTGAACACAACGAGTTTGTTCACTATATTATGATTGTTTGTTTCTTTTGCGACATCCTAAAAGCAATTTTCAGGGAAGCTGCCCTGAGGGTTTTCATTGGTGTTACCTACTGTTAAATGAAATGTGTGTTGGTTGTAATTTGGAATTATCTGTTCTATTCTGAGAGCAAACCTTATGATTGTGGGAAAATTGCACACGATTTTAATCATAATAAAAGTGTAAAAACTGAGACTGTCTCGTTGGTTCAGTGGTCGTAAGCGCTACTGCTGAGCATGACGTCTTGGATGCGATTCCCAGGTCGGGTAGTGTTCTTAGGTTTTTACATTAGGAATTTCTCAGTAGCAGCCTGGTGTCTAGATTTGTGACCAGTTGGTGGCAATAGACTCGCCCCTTATTACATGGGACTTAAGCATAACTGGCGAAATGTACTAAAGGTAGACATTTGCCTAACCCTTCGGAGAAAACAGGCATGATGTCATGTTAAAACATAAATATGTCGGGACAGGGCCGATTGGAGCTGGAATCTGCACCGTTGTACATTCTCAAGTCTATAGAATATTTACAAGTCCGAACTTGAAAATTAATTTTTAGGTTATATTTGAACTTGACAAAATATACGAAATGAAACAGTTTCTTGGCACTTATTGTCCGTACGATGTCCGATGGTAAAGTGAACTACGCCACGTCACCGTAGCACCCTGCCTCGTCGACTCGTACTAACGTCAGGCTAGATTTTGTCGAAGCGCGCCACGTCACACTTGCGTTTCGTTGTCAAATGACACACCGTACTCATGACTCTTCTGATAAATGTATTCCGTGTACGTTATTATTCTGTTCATTCAATCACGTACTCTCGGCGGAAATATAGGAACGAGGAGAGGAATATGGAGTAAATTGATAAGCTACTTATCACCAATAACATTTATCGACCGAATTACATACATAACAGGTAATAGATGAGCACGGAGAAAAGTCATCACCGTCGGAGCAATTTCGCAACACACGAGGTAATGGCTAGGTATCGTTGTCTATAAGTACTATTACCCCTTCGTACACCTCCGCGAACCGCCACGCTACGCGAAGTCACGCGATGTTCACATTACAACGCTGAAAGATTTCGTTTCCACTTACAAAATCACTTTGTATCTTATGTTCTTTGACTTTTCTTTGGAATCTCGATTTTTATTCGCTAGATAGGGATTTTCACTCTACTTTGCAGTTTCAAGATGCTTTTAAATTTTAAACGGATCGAGTCTGTCGGAACATTTCTACTTGGCCTATATTTTTTTAATTGATATTAAGTAATTTGATTATTTCGGTACATTTTTAGTTCTTATTTTGAAGGTGCCATTGATAATAGACTTCTGCATAGTAATCTCTCTGCAAAACTGGTCACATCAACTAACTGCAATATACCCTATCTTTCAGTTATTTATTTAATACTTTAAGCACACAAATGTACAGAGGCGGACTTAATGCTTATGGCAGGTTACCGAGAGTGGTAAATTGAGCACAGTTTCACCCCACGTTTTGTATGAATACCGGTGGATTTACGGTTTGCACTCAAAGAATAAATAATAACGTTACGTACAAAATAGAACTGTGGCGAAACTTTTGTACTGGATCGTGACCAGATGACACGAATTTTTAAGCAGCTTTGTACAGAACCGTTTGCTCCACTGGTTTTGGAACTGAAAACAATAGAAACATATTTGATTTCTTTCCTGTAAGTATTATTATAGGACATTGCTCTGGTTCCATGTAATTAATTACCTTACCTTAATTACCTTAATTACATGTTATCCTAAGACCCAACAGCCTCGTAATTTTACTTTCTGTTCTATAAATTATGACTATATTCGACTGAAATTAGGTAAATTAAAATAAAGGGCACACCTCAGATTTGTTATTCAAGCTCGAATAAAGTACGATAGTACTTAATAATTCCATACACTAACTTGACAGTTTATGCCGGCTAGTGTCACTCGTAATAACATCGCTCAACACTTTCGAGCGCTTTAGCGCAACATGCATCTGTTTGCAACAAAACAAGCACATTATTTATATGTATTGTGCTGAGCTTTTACAGATCAGTTTTTCATAGGACGCTTAGATCAATGTTCTTACCCCAAATAAACAATTTTATTACATTTAAAAAAAGTAAAAATCAGTCAAAGTTGAGATGTTAACTCTACTTTAGAGACCCAGTGCACAACGCTACCAATTGGAAGGAAAACGTAGGCCGCATAAACTAATTAGGTTTGTAGATTTCCAAGTAACATAGACTTGTAAATAGATATGACTTTGATATTTTAATCAATCGTGTCTGCCTACATATATATTATTATTTTTAGATGCCCTATGCTCGTGGCTATTTCAAAGGCTTCCATAATTGAAAATCCCGTCATCGACTATGGTGACGTGTGCTACTTTGACTTAAATGCAGTTTTGCTGGATAAGCTTGGCCGACTACTCAACAACTGTATCAGGTTCATATTCAACCTTAGGAAATATGACCACGTGTCGAGCTATAGGTCTAAGCTCAAATGGATGTCCATTCGCCAAAGAAGAAGTTTGCGTGCTTTGACCACGCTTTACTCCGTTCTCAACTCTCCTACTCCTCCTTCTTATCTTGTGTCTCACTTCCAATATCTGTGTTCTTCACACACTAAGACTCTGCGTTCTTCTAACAATCTTCTCCTACTCTGTCCTTCTCATACTTCTGACTTTGTTCATTCTTCTTTTCATATTCAGTCCATTCTTCTTTGGAATGCGCTTCCTTGTGATATCAGGACGCCCACCAGTCGTTATGCATTTAAGCGGAAATTGCGGAGTTTTTTCTCAAAATAAATAGAGTAGAGGCATGTCATCACCTCTCACCCTTGAATTTGTATGTTTTATATATAAATATAATATAATATTTATTATAGTAAATATATGTGTAAGTATATGTATCATAAGTTTATAGCTTATTTATGTACTGTAAACCTGCTTTATCTATAATGCAATACGATATATTATTATTATTATTTTTCTCTTAGTTCCTCTCAATTAGAGCACCTGCCATCTAATCTTTTCACCACCCTTGGTTGATTGGTAGCCTTTGTACCTTGTTTAGTGCGAAAAGTTTAAATAAATAAATAAATGCTACTCTCTAGTAGGTTATTATGAGTTTTCAGGTAGGGTTAACCATTTAAAGATATTTAACGTATATGGAGTTTTTTTATGTCAGAAGTCCTAGTTAACGAACCTGCGACGTAAACGTAACGTAAATCGAACGATTTTTGAATCGAAAATACGACACTATCTTATAGCATTTTGGTTTACATTTTTACGACAAGAACAAAAATTAAATGAATAAAGTTATAAAACTAAGTAATTATGTTCAATGTACGAGTATTTTCTATCATAAAATCGATCGAATTTATTCCGGGCCTTCGTTATAGGCCCTAACATTGAAGATTTTCAAAGAATATGTGGCCAATACTTATTATTAATTCAAATGTTTTCCACACAAACACAGTAAATGTCGTTCTAAGAAAGATACATAATAATTGTTTCCAATATCGCATTGTAGTTCTCGTAATCCAATAGCTTCTAAGTACTTAAGCTTTGCTGGCGTTCGGTAGTACGAACTAGTTTCATTTAAACAGTTTTCATAAATTATTTCCTTTTGTTCGGTTATTGAAATTGTCAATTTTGCCACTTTTCAATTTCTTTTAGTACACGGGCGTTAATATGACACATTGAGCGTTAGAAAGAGGCTGTCGCATATAGTACATACTAATTCCAATGCGCAGAGGTGCGTCGCTCTATAGGCCGAACTAGTACAGTCACGGAATTTAATTGATGAGCCACCTGGCACTGTTCGTATTTTAGCCGTGTAATGCAAATCGGGTTTATTCGGTTCCCGACACGCAAAGTCATATATCTTCGTATTAGAAGAAGAAAATTATATTTCATATCTTTACCGGTTGGCTTACCTGAGAGCCAGAACTACAAACTTGACAGCAGAGTGACTACCCAAAGTCAACCAATTGCAGGTCTAGCAACAGTAACCTAGCAACGATAAACAATCGTTGCTAGGTTAGTGTTGCGATAGTAACGTTAGCGTACGGAGAAATATTAAAGTCATTTCGACAAGTTCGAAAGTAACGTCTCTGACTTCGATATTTCAACTGTCACTGTCTTCAGTTAGTTTTCAAAGTTATCGAGTTAATGAGCTATGATTCAAAGGAGGTCGGTATCAAATAGATTGGATAAACTTAATGCAACATTGTATTTATTTTTACCATTGAGAACTTATTAGTCTATGGATAAGACTATTTTCGATTAAAAGTAATTTATTTGTCATCTTGTTTACGAGCGTGCGATTTGAGTTCGTGTTTAATCGTGTAATCTCGTGAATGTATGAAACTGCAAAATTGAAAAGGTGGCTCATCAATTAAAGTCCGTGACTGTACTATAACTCCATGCCTATTTCTAAAACTCAAGTCCGGCCGTCGGCGTCGAGAGAATGTGTTCCTGACACCTGTCAGTTGGACAATTTCTAGTACTAATAAGGATCAAATTTGCAAAACACATATTTGTTAGTACGAAACCGACAGGTGTCAAGAAACGCATTCTCTCGACGCCCGGACTGGACCCGACTTAATAGGCTTACACAAATAAAGGAAGATAATATATGATTTTGTCTGGTTTATACAATTCAGAATATAACGTTACATTGTAAATCAAAAGTTACATTCTCGGTATTACTGACGCAAGAAATTACTGTATCCTCAGAGGTCCGGACAGAAAACAGACGTCATAAATCGTTCACTCATCTGCCCGAGGTACTGCGGATCAATTGCAGCTTCGTTCAAGTATACAGACTAGTTATATTTAGTATGATTTGATATCCTTTCTTGTATGAACAGCGATATGTATATTGAATGTGGCTTTAGAATTACATTCTTAATAAAATATAAACATAAAATGCAGGGTTATGCAGAGGTGTATCTATTGTACACCCACATTTGGCCAGGCCGGCGAGCGAGCCTTTCGTCATAAGTTGGGCACAAATCCATAGGCTGGGCTGCTACTGAAGAATTCTTGATGGAAAAACCCAATAGGTAACATTTTTCCCGACCTGGGAATCGTACCCAGGACCTCATGCTCAGCAGTCGCACATTTGAACACTTGACCAAACGAGATACTTAATTAAATAGTGCCACATTGCCACACACACAAACACACCACACACAAACCAACACACACACACACACACCCACACTCACCAACCACACCACACACGCCATATTTTGTCCACATTGTTTATCAGCTGTGGGCAGGTCCTGCGATTAGTGGCTGCCACTAAACTAAGTATTCGTCTGAGAAAACTGGTCGAAAATCGCGCCGGACTAAGACTGATGCTAATCGCCTAGTGTGTTGTGGCCCTTATAATCAAGACGCCATTACTCCGTTCAAATATCGAATTTCCGTACATCAATGTCTGATTTCTACAATTAGTTGAATCAAACAAAATCCAGAATAAGTAATCGATGCAAGAGCATGTGGTTAAAGGGAGACAGAGTATCAGATTGCCTCGTTGGTCTAGATGGTGGTCGCGAGCGCTTGGTGGTTCGATTCCCGGGTCAAGCAAAGTGTTATTAGGTTTTTCCATCTAGAATTTCTCAGTAGCAGCGTGTCAGGAGTTGGAATGTGCCAGGTTGATGGCAACAGGCTCGTCTCAGTTACTTAAACATAAATGGCGACATGTGGGTGTACTATAGGTACACCTGTGGTTAACCCTTCGGGGAATACGGACATGATGTTAATGTTAAAACATCAGAAGCGCGAAAATCTCGCCGATCTTACGATAATCTACATAAGATTTAAAAAAAAAGTATTGCTTATATCTTTTCTAGATTTACCTAGAAAAGTCCATTTCTAGAACAATACTGGTACCTTACAAAAATATCAGATATTGCTCCATTTCGTAATTTATAGGTAGCTTTCATCCATGTTTTTATTGAAGGTAGGAAAAACAGAAATATGTAGATACAGGAGGTAATAGATATTAAAATTGTTTCAGAGAATTTTGTTGTTTAACAGTTGAAGCTCCGCACCGCTATACTATTGCTGGATTTTATTTATTCAGAGTAGATTATTCAATTACATTTTGGTTTAATTAATAACTCTTTTTTGTGTAAAAGTCTGTTTTGTTCCTATTGTTTTTTTTATGTGTGGAGTATTGAGATTTTATGAGGATTAAAAAATATGTAATAACAGAAAATTCTCCTTAGTTTGGAATATTTTTTTAGTTTATATACCCTACTTCCCTTTTATTATTTAGGTACTTTTATTTGCTAGCATCGAAACGTAGTTTCCGTTTTATAAACCCCTTTCAAATCATTTGGAAACTTTTAGGCAGTTAAATTGCCTACAAAATCATTAGAAGACTGAGGGATTAGGCCTAACACTGTTCTTTGTCACCTTCTTTTTTGGGGTGCGTTGATGAAGCTTAATACTTCCAACTCACCCCGAATACTTAGCCCTTTTGCCTTTACCTGCCTTCCTACAGTAGCCAGTATTTTCACTAAAGCATAATCTATTTTCATTTAGTCCTGACACGTACAAAATTCCCATAACTCTATGCATGTTCGTTGCACGTGGCACAAAGTCTTAACGTCATTAGGTCGCCACGTCCGGTGGCACCTCGTAACAAGCACAGGAATGCCTCACATTTAAGGTTACCTCACACAGTATCGCTTCAACATGGGCCGTTCGGGATTCTTTTTATGATACTCTGTACTGCGCCGCACACTTAAGCATCTTAACGGCATCGCTTCGTCTAGGGATCAGGAAATAAACAGCAGCACCGAGTTTTCGGCGGGCGGACGTCCCGCTTACGGCGAGGTGTCATCCCACTTACAGTGAGGGGACCACCCGCTTACGGCTAGTCGTCTCGTTTTCCTGGGGTCCTCGCCACCTTCACCCAGCCCTAGGCAGTCAAGCCGTCGCCCGAGGTGACCTCCTCGGAGCAATAACAAACTCGGCGCAAAAATAACTCCTCCGAGGTGCTGAGCAATCCGGTTACGTGCTTGATTAGGTTTGGTTATTGGGTTGACATCTGGTTGACGACAAGCCGATCAGGTGAGGTGACGCTTATCCCGTGCAGTGCTTACACGTGTGCGTTCACCTTTAACCCGTACAATATTCGGAACTTATGACGTCTGTCCAAGAGTAGTACTACGTCAGCTTGACGCCAGCAAGCCAGATACAATTTCACGCTTTGTCAACTTGCAAAATTCATTGTGAAATTCTAGTTTCATCCAGAATACGGATGATGGTTGCAGCTTGTGTTTAACGTATATGTTACATGTCTCTTGTTACAGTAAGTGGACGGCTAGTAGCCGGCTTCATTCGGCTGCAGGCCATTATGTAATTGTTTGCATCTTGGCATTCTCTTTATTTGTTTATAGGATTGTTATGCTCGTTTTACTATCTCGGGTAATGATTATCTTACTGTGGTAATTGTATGTTTAAAATACACGTTTTGTTCTTGTTTAGATACTTATTCTTTTATATTTTCCATCAGGCATAAAATTGATTTATTTAGCCCGTATATGTCTACTGAGAATTCTTATAGTCGCTTCAATAAATGTCCCCCTTTTAGGAGCATTTTATTTGACGAGACCCGAACAGCTAAAAAAGTTTTTTTTTTGGAACTAGTACAGACAGAAGTTAGAAGAACACGTAGATAATATTATGTAGTTACTAGCTATAATATGTATCTCTCTGATTATCGTAAAGATAATACTGCATGGTCCTAAGGTAGGTAAAAAAACAATGAAGTTCTATTCCTAGAACGAATTAAAACCCGTAATTAAAATTCAAGTAATAACGCCAATCTACATAAAAGCAAAATCTCTGTTAAGAAATTAAAGAACACCTACCAATTCAGTGTTAACACCTTGAGAGAACAAGCTTAAATTGAACATTGGAAAATTTCACTGAAAATGTCTCATTAAAAATGCTAAAAGCTGGCAAAGAAAAGTGGATAATCTGTTTGGCGTCCGGCGAATATTAAAGAAGCCGACCAGTCCGGAAGGTTGTTTGATGAGATCAAAGGAGGTATACGGCTTTTCTAATAGACCTTTGTATTTTGATGGAATCCCAAATTCCCCTTTGTCTATGTTTGATGGACAATCCTGTTTATCCGTTATGTTTCGGGTGTCAGTTTTGTAGGTCAGGGATGGGCATCATCAGAGACGTAGAATTACCTACAGGTGTGTATGTATCTTTTTGCTCAAGTGGGTTGGTTATTTTGGTTATTGCTCGTTAGTGAGCTTATTGGTTTTATTTATATCTTAGATAAGTCCTGGGTGTTGAGATAAGCTATAATGGGGTGCCGATTATACTGGAGAGGCAAAAACTTCAGCATTCAATGCAATTTCCTTCAAAATTTGATCTAAAATGTTTCAGGACTTCGCAATTAAAAATACTTAGATCTACAGACATCCAATTTACTTCGTACTAATTTTCTAAGTTTAATCTTTTTCATAAGAATACGAAGTGATTGAACTCGGTTTTTTGCATTACTGCCCCCTGCACTCATGATTGAGACTTTCTAATGCGCTAGTCTTGCGTGTTCATTGCTGCAGTAGTAAGAAGTGGGGGCGTTGGAATTCTTTGGAAAGACTGAAATGTAGTGTGAAATGGAAGGAATTGTCGCTTTTCTTTTGTAGAGGTGGGGCACGGGGCACGCCTCCCGCCGCCAAGGCACCACGAGGGTTGTTCCGGGAACTTTCTAATAGTTTCCCCGAGTTCATTGTACGGTACAATTTGACTTGTTTTAAGTTTTTATTTCTTAAACTCAATTCATAGTTTGAAAAGACCACCGATATTTAATTTAAAATTTGTTTTCGCACACAATTTCCTGTGGGAAAATGATATTATTGTAACGTTAACAGTTTATAGAGTATTTTACGCTAAAATTACTTTTGTTGTACCTACCTAGCAAAAGAAGTATTTAGGGATCGTAGCAGGTGGCGTTCTGTAGTTTCTGCCAAACCCCATGGGAAGAAGGCGTGAGTATGTACCTACTTAATTTTACAAAACTTAAGTATCACAATGTTCTAGTCTAACCGCCTTACTAATAAACGTTGTATAGCGCCTGTATAGTTACACAACGTTTTGTCTTCTTCTTTCAAAAGTAATTTTACTTTTGAAAAAAGAAGACAAAGCGTTGGGTAACTATACAGGCGCTATACAACGTTTATTATTAAGGCATTAAAGTAATATCCAAAAATGTGTCTATAGAGCACCATATCATAGTAAAGAGTAGGTAATTATTGGCCGTTTCATATATCCGGGTTATTTTAACCACATCATTTATAATTTTATCAAGGATTCTAACTAGTGACCCGCCCTGGCTTCGCACGGGTGTATTCTTTGTAGATTCATTATAGAACCACCAATGCGTCACCTTGCAGCTGTGATGTCACAAATTGTTTCTGTGTTAATTTTTTCCTAACATATTTTACTTGAATTAAATGATTAAAAATTTTGAGTAAAAACATTAATGTTTTAGCTTATATGAAATGAAGCAGAGATGAAGCAGAGAAATCTCGATGTGGACATGTCACCACTTTAGTATTTGTGGTGATATGTTATCATTCCCTATTTACATATTACTCATAAACCTTCCCGAATAAATACTTTAACTAAAATGAGGAAAACCGCAACAAAAAAAAAAAAAACTATTCATGGTCACATAGACAGATACTATTTTATTAGACCGAGTCACCGACGATTTCAAAGTAAGTTTATTCGTAGCGAACTAGACGTTCGTAGGCCATAGGCATCTACGGCCTACGAAAACTGCTACAAAGTTATAACAAAACAAACTATAGTAATATATTATGTAGAACTAACTGTTATTTACAATTCGCTCGTGTTTTGTGTACATAATTTTTCCTTCACTTTTTAAATATTTTCAATGAAAAACTCTATTCATTTAAAAAAATGATACTTGAGTAGGTACTTACTTAGGTACTTAACTAACCTAAGAAAAATATTATTATGTTTGAATTAGTCAATAAAATTATTATTCCGACATATGGCCAACTCGAATGTATAACTTTTTTTGGTTACCATGTTGATTTAGCACCAAATACCTACAGTTGTTTGATAAATCCACTATTTAGTAAAAACAGTAGCAGTTTTAGTAGCAAATTCGTTATGCGTTGTTCGTTGTGTTGGTTTTGGTCGTTATAAGACCGTGACAATGCATTAACTTCAGTAATTTTATCGTAAAATTCCAAAACGGATGGACAATCGACCCAATTCTTTTCAACAAATCACTACGAGTAATTAATCCCATTTTGATCTCAGAAGGTCTGTAAATAAAAAAAATGTTCACTATAGTGGAGAAGAGCAACCTTTTTTGACCACGTAGGACCCCTAAATTCTGTTTGTCTGACTGGTTAGGTTAATTACAGCATTCTTCCTTGAATAGGTTAAAAGACAGGTACTGCTGTTACTGCGACTGGCAATCGCAACAATGTTAAGAATTATAAATTTTTAATTTCTTAAAGGTGCCGGAAGCCATGCAGAAAGTGTCGTTTAGAGGACTAATTACGAAACAATGAACTCCAAGACATGTTGACATTAATTTTCACCCAAATTCATAAGATTGGACAAGTCCCGACATAGAAAGAAGAAAGAAAGAAAATACATTTATTTAGCACAGACAGGGCACACAACACAATGTAACTACATGTAAAAAAGAAACAATTTAAAAGTGTAGGTACCTAAGAAATTAAGAAGGAAGTGTGCCTCGCGGCAAATGCCGGACAACTAGCGCCTGACGCTGGTTTTCAACATAGGGACGTGTCGTGGTCAATTTTGAACACTAAAGCAGAATATTCGTGACCACCATTAAATAATATGAAAAATTAAAAAAATCCTATGAAATGCGATTGCATTTTAAACCAGCAAAAAGTTCGAGATTCGGCGGATGTATTTTTTTTTCAACCAAAATTGCCAAGCATGTATTATATATAATTTATGGGAAAATATCTGGTAAATGTTTGGTTTATAATAAAAATAATCGTAATTTTAAAGTTGCATACTTCCGAATTGGCCTCCTTGTACATAACATTTATATACTTACTAGGAAACATACATAAATTACATAATATTTTATACAGTCTGTTTTTCTTTTAGGAGATCAAACAAAAAAAGAAATACCGCAACTCGTATAATTACGTAATTAATTCGAGAATGCTTTATTCGGTACGGAGAGGCGAGAAGAAAGGTATGTAATTACACTGATTAATAATCATTGCCCTTTGATCATATTGGCGGAGAGTAGCCGAAATCTTTGAATGGTATAAATATAATATTAGATGTTATTGGGCGGCAATCAAGGAGGAGCTCGGGGCTAAGTAATAACTGCCGCACGGGTCGATCCACAAGGTTAAGCTACGCTTGTCGGGGTTGGTCCGTGCATGGGTGGCCAACTTTACATACCAAGACTCCTCCGTGTCTCGGAATGCACGTTAAACCGTTGGTCCCGACTGTCATTCGTGGATCTTTGACAGTCGTAATGGGTCGTCTGACGCCTGAAAGTCTGACAGTCTTACCAAGGGGTAACTTCCCCTACTTTTATTTTAGAAAATAATTCGGGTTCACGCAGGAGAAGCCGCGGGCTGCAGTTAGTATTAGAATAAAAGTACAAGTGCCCCTTTTCTCATTATTAGAATTTTCTAAGAACATTAAAGTTCTGAGTAAGAGCCTAATGAAGGTTAATCATTTTCTTTGAATTGCATGCCGCCTTATTGGCTGAAGCAATAGTATGTTAACTACTGCTAATATAACCTTCGGCCCACAAGTTTTCATTGGTTGGCCGACGTTTTCTGTGCAGTTATTTTTATGATTTTTTAAATGGTAAATATTGTTAAAATGACTCCTAACGTGTGCCGTTGGAGTATTGAATGGTTGCAAACTCAACTTCAGAGGTTAAATGTTACTAGGTTGGTTTTGTTAATCGAATGCCAAATAAGTTTTGAGAAAGTGAAACTGGAATACCTCCTCTTGAAATTAATATGCTGATATGTATTTTATTGTGTGAACATAAATAATAAAATAAGTGATAGTCACTTTATAACGACTCCTTAACAAATAGGTAGGACTGCAGCAGAAAATACTCTGAACCTTGGAACACAAGCAGGCACTATAAACAAGGAACACATACTATGACACAAAAGAGAACAAACTGCCTCTATTAAGAAGCAGCCAGACGTGGGTAGTCAAATCATTATCCTAATTGCTACTTATTTATGATGCCTAAACAAATATATGGACATTTCTTGTGAGGCAACGGATGTATTATTCATAGGAAAGTAGACGTGGATGGATCTTAAGTTGGAAAGAAAAGATTTGTTGGGTACGTTGCACAGATTAATGGTAGAGAACCACACTATCGCGTCTCACGCTGTTTAAAATTGAATGTAACGGTTTTCGTAACGTATTGGAATTGTTTCACAATGGAACATTATTTCAATATTTTTTCGGCTGTGTTTTTTCGGGTTTGTTATGTTTCAGGTGGTTCGGAAGCTTCTGGAATTGGAATGTTATTTTTGAAACGTTATTCAATGTTATCTTGCTGTGAACTGTTACAAATGTGCACAAATAAATAATTGCTATGCTATGTCTGTAAATGAATTCAATGTTAATTTTATTTTAGTTCTACTTATTTGATTTTCAGCACGCGTAGTATGACTATTCTATAGTCTATAGTCATACTATGACTCGTCTATGCTTTCGTCGAAAAAAAATATTTTCTATAGAATAATTGAGATGTCTGCCTCAATTTTATTTCTATTTTTAAACTCCTTATTTTCTATCTGGGGATAAAAATAATGTTTGTGAGTGAATGAAATCATAAAATGCATTAAACGAAACCAGGAAACCATTGAGAAAAATATAACTGACAACAGAAATGAATAAATTAAAAATCTTTGTCAAGTTTTGACTTCATAAAATAACTAGTTTTTGCTATATTTATTTTTATTTTCTTTTTTATATTATCAAAAAATCACGGCACATTTAACATAATGTATCGCCGTAATCTTTTCATAACGTAAAAAAAGAAAAATAGGTGCCCAATATTTTGTAATAATCTACCTGAACGACAAAAAAAATTTTTTTGGTCATCATCCCTATTACGTAAAAGTGCAAACATACAAATAAAAATATCAAGAATTCAAAAGATGTTTTGTAAAACATGATACACAATGCTTTTGAACCAAAAAGTAGATTCAAATGTGCAGTCGCCGGGAACATTCTCAACCGAAACTATAATTTGTGTATTTAAACTTTAAATTATTTTCACAACACAAGTTGTACTTCAGGCGAAGCGATACAAACAAGTTGTGACAAATGAAATGTATTATGATAATAACATTTGGTAACTTAAATTTAACTTTGTGTTTGGGTATCGTCCAGTCTTACCAAAGGGTATCGTGTTACTCTATAACTGGGCTTTGAAAGTCAGATTGGCAGTTGCTTCATGTAAAATACTGATATTCAGCTGCATCCGGTTAGACTGGAAGCCGACCCGAAAAGGCTAGGCAGTTGGTGATTCGAAAACCAAAAATTATTTTTTAAGTGTTACTATTGTTTACAAATAGGTAAATGTACACTCAAATGAACATTGAATCCAACTTTAAGATATTTGCATCTCAACACAACAGTTCATTAGTAATTTAACGATTACTGTTGTTACTGCAAACCGACCGCCTCAATTCGAGACAGGTAGAGCTTTGGGCTATTAATCTTATATAAGCGCTTAAACTATTAAAGTTTGAGTCGGATAAGCTCTGAAACTAACAGTTTAGACACGGACAGCTGTTGATCCCTTGAAATCCATTTACATTTAAAACATTTAAATTAAACTCTTATGATCTCTTCAACTGAAGTGACAGTTAAGTCATCTTTGTTGTGTAACGTGAGTATTACAATATCATATTTATGATCATAGATATATAATTTAATTGTAAAATATACATATTATGGGTATATCCCGCTTAGGTGGATATTACACTATCATATTATATCATTTACCTTTAGATGAAGCTCACAAATTACCCATAATAATTGTCTATTTTACAATTTAATTATATCTTTGATCATAGATCTATGATCACAGATATGATAGTGTAATAAATAAAGTAAGCCCCCCTAAGTAAATAAAAGAGAAAAACTTGTCATCACTACGTACAAATTAAGTGCTTTGAGTTGTTTTTAAGCGCTGATATTCATCATTTAGTTGGGTCTGTCAAGTTATGTATGAGCGTTGCTTCACACACTTTTGACGTTCTGTTAATGCATTTTGTGTGTTCAGTTAGCGTTTTTTGGGCACCGTCGTATTACATTCAACCATTTCAACTATCAATCTGCCTAACCCTTTTCCAACTATTTTGGGGTCGGCTTACAGTCTTACCGGATGCAGCTAAATACGAGAATTTTACACGGAGCGACTGCCTTTCTGACGTCCACAACCCAGTAACTGGGTATTACGATACCTCTTGGTAAGACTGGTTGTTAGTCTTTTGGGCTTCTGACTACCCGTTACGACTGTCAAAGATACACGAATGACAGCTGGGAAAACGGCTTAACGTGGTTTCCGAGCCACTGAGAAGTTATGTAAAGATGGTCACCCATCCACGGACCAACCCCGGCAAGCGTAGCTTAACTTGTTGGATCGACCTGCGGCTGATATCATTTCAACTAAACTATCTGTGTAAATAATTTCAACTATAGAATTCGAAATTGGAAAACCTAAATCGGTTCAGCCGTATTGTCTATTAAAAAACGATGTAGGCACTATTCAAAGAAGTTTCAAAGTGACCAGTATTAGAAATTCATTTATTATGTTTCTTCGCGGTAACAGATCGATAGTTGACGTTGCACCGCAATTGATGACGTCATAAATTCAGGGAAAAAGCTGACTTAATAGAAAGCAACTACGCTGGGAATATTTGCTTAGCCCACCGAATGGGTGCCTACACAATGAAATAATATTGTTACTGTTTTGTAAACGTTAGCAATGTGAATGCTGTATCTCATTATTTTTTCTCTATCTGTTATTCTTTTGCTGATTCTCTGTTTTTTTCATCTTTTTGTTTTCCTTTTGTTTTCTCTTCGTGGAGAAAACAATAATAATTTATTTTGTTTCTTTTTAATGCCAATAATATTTTTTTCTGACGATAAAGACACTGAGTGTTCTGAATTAAAAAAAAAAGTTTATGCTTCGAAAAAGTAAAGTCGGGGTAATGAATTTTATTGTTATGCAAATTGACTACCAACTTATATTGTCCGTAAGATTCATATCACAACTTTAATTCTGTGACAGTTGTATGAAAAGGCTATAAAATGGAAAATTTGTTCTAGGTTGTTAATTTGCTTAGCCATTAGTTTTCTTTACTGAACGTCCCTATTGTGCCGTTGTTAAATCTTAACCGGTAAAGTAGTTTCTTTTTCCAAAAAATAATTTAAACTGCAGTTCAGAAGGCTTTCAAAAGGTCAAAGGGAAATGCTTAATAAAAGCTTGGTATTGTAAGCACACCCTTTACAAAGTAAAACTGTCTTTTCACTAGCTGCTTGACGGTTTCTTTGTAACAAAACTCTTTTTAATATAATAAATTACCTATTTCTTTTCTTTTTTACATTTTTTTTTTACAGAGAGTTGCTTTTGTGAGTGGCATAGTGTCTTTAAAGATTTATCGTTGCGTAGTGTGTTTTCGATTTTTTCGATGTGGTTTCCGTGTTTAATGGAATACGTGCGCTACTATTTTTAAATTTGCAGTATATATTTTTAATTAAGATAATATTTAAATAATATATAAGCTAACAGTCGAAAAATAATAATAACAACATATACATACAACATATGTATGTATATACAAAAGGAGGGGAAAGAATCATAGCGCATCAAAAAATTCGTCCGCTTTGCTGTCAACAGGAAAAGCACCTAAAAGGCTGGCAGCACTGGCATGTTGTTTAAGGACAAGGTGCCATAAATGGAGAAATAATTATTATGAAATAATTTATTTAAAATTAAGTACAAAACCATTTTTTATTTTTGTATATTGTAAACTAGCGACCCGCTCCCGCTTCGCACGGTTTTTTGGACACAGCAAAACTTCGATATTTCTTATTTATATGTAACTTTAATAGCAACGTATTATGCACATAAACCTTATTCAACAAATTCTCTAAACGATAGTGAAAACCACATCAAAATCTGTTGCGTGGGTTGGAAGAATAACGCGGACATACCTACAGACAAACACGAAAAGTGACTTTAATTTATAATAATATGTATAGATAATATAAATAAAAAAATAAGGAATAAGTAAGGGAACACAATTTGATATATATAAATGTCTGAATTAAATGATAAAATATAAATCCAGTTTTTTGTCATTTAAATGTCTTGCAACTTATAAAGTCACTTAAAATGATCCAAATCAGTTGTTACGACATGTCAAGTTAACCCCACTCGTTCCGTATCGGCCTCAAATCTTAAAGGTATAAATCGCAGTACCATCAGATAGGGTGCTCCGGGGCGTTAAGTGGAAAACTTGCACTATGTAATTAACTATTCAACGGGTTCAGACTGTATCAGGAAACCTATTTACGTTAAAGCTTAAGTAACTTCAATAACACGTCATAATCTCCATTGTGATCATGCATAATCAGCCTATAACCTTTTCTTATTTTTTTCTTTGCATTTATTTTATTTTTTGCGTCATGTTTACCGCATAAAACGTATTTTCTTTCTTTCTATAACGTTCCTACTGCTGGGACACAGGCCTCTTCTCTGTGAGAGGTGATTGTGACCCCAATTTTTTAATATTGACAGGGATTTTTGTATTTGTATATTATCATTTTACCTATACTTGTACCTATTTTCAGGACGAAAATGTTATTGAATAAATAAAATTGTGCATGTTTACATAAGTTCACGCATTTTAAATCCTGGCAAATAACAATGTGACGGTAAAATTCATTCGTATAAGTTTTTAAGTTTATCTTGGATATTACTGACATCAGTGAAGGAAAAACATTCTGAGGAAACCTGCACTTATAGTTAATAATCTTTACTAATATTATAAATGCGAAAGTAACTCTGTCTGTCTGTCGCGCTTTTTACGCCAAAACTACTGAACCGATTTAAATGAAAGGTACACAGATAGTCTAAAGCCTGAAAAAGGACATATTAGGCTACTTTTTATCGACATAACACGCGGGCGAAGCCGCGGGCGGAAGCTAGTAATAATATAAGTCTGAAAACGTCTTGCAAGCAGCAAGCAGTGCGTGGTGATCAATGCTCGTGTCTTCTCAGTATGAGAAGAGCCCTTTGCCCTGCAGTGGGACAATAATAGGCCGGTTTAGCATAAGCATAATCAGCCTATAACGTTCCCAGTGCTGGGAAGCCTCCTCTCGGTGAGAGGGAGTGGGCCGTAATCCACCACGCGGAACCAGTAGGTTGGTAGATGTCACATGTCTTCGAAACACGACATCTAGACCAACGAGGCATTTGTAAATAATGTAGTTTAAAATGAGACTACCTTTAATTATCGGAAACACTTTCAGGAAAGTTCAAAAAGAGAGCTCATTTACTTGCAAAAAGAATTTTAATTTCGTAAAAAGTAGGTACCTGAGTACATAAAATTGTTTGTTCGACGAATTATTCAAACAGTTGTTTTAAAATTATAATAAGCAACATTTTATCGAGTAGGTTTCAATTTAACAATTATTATAACAGCAAAACGATATGAAGTGATATTAAAAGATATTATGGGAACAATGAAGGTAGGTACTTTAATTTTATTGGTTTAATTTTGTAATCCAAAATAATTTTACGGAAAAGATTGTCGGCATTTAATTTTAATGCTTAATCGTATCAATTTTTATTTTTTGTCTTTTAATTTTATTGGGCTTTTAATTATGGTGTGTCTAATTTGAATCAAATTCCTTTAAAGATTCCTGTGTTCACTTCCTGTTTCACTTCGTACTCGAAATACAAAATCAATCTGGCTAGCCTTTTCCCAATCATGTTGGGGTCGGCTTCCAGTCTAACCGAATGCAACTGAATATCAGTATTTTACATGGAGCGACTGCCTGTCTGACCTACACTAAACAGTTACTGGGTAACACGATTTGGTAAGATTGGTTGTCAGACTTTTGGGCTTCTGACTAACCGTAACGACTGTCTACTAATGATCTATGAATGACAGCCGGGACCTAGCTTAAAGTGCTTAAAAATATAATTGTGCATTATTATTTTTTGTGGTAGCACAAAGTTACCTTTGAAAAGTTGTATGATTTTCTTTAATAAATATAAAAAATCACTAGATTCTTGTTAGATCGTAAATACCAACGACTTTATAATCTTGAGCTCGCGTGAAGTAAAGATTAAAACGCTAAATAGATTCTCGGTATACAATTAAAGCCTGCGTAATTAACTTGTATGCGCTGAGTGATCAACAACCTAGGTTAAACGTTCTTATTTGCTTGTCGATTATACTTTACAAGACAATTACATTGCATATTATAAATAGTTGCATTCACGAGGAAGGCCATACTAAAATGTAACTTCCTGGGCAGTCAACCCTACAACCTAGACAACTGCCATATACTTTATCATTACATAGACTTTTTTTTTGTCACAGAAACACGTGCAAGCAAAACTACAAGAGAGATCGGAAAAAAAAACAGATCCATACTCACGGGCACTGAACATACAGAGTGTAAAAAGACCCATCACATAGCCGCCAACTATGCATTCTGTACATCAAATTAAGTAACATTGCACAAAAATAATTGCTGCGAAACCAATTTTATTTTTGGTGTGAAAAATCGCTGTTTACGGTAGTGCGCAATGTAACGCACGCAACACATTGTGTTAATGGGTGCATGCAACGGTTCAGCGTTCGTGGGGGCATTTAAAATTAAGTTATAGCATTTACAACTTACTTTCTTTAAAAAAACGTCTGAAAAAGTTGGAACTTTGACCTTCAATATCTCCGTAACTAGAAGGTTCTCAGGTATGGTTCAGAAAAAAAAACGATCACTATGACGGGAATAACAAGTGTCTTTCGGCTTCGTTAAGCGTCTTTTTAAACAGCTCGGCAGCTGCACGTGGTTCGTGACTGTGACAAGAAGGCTTCCTCTCAGCGTGATGTTGTGTTATTGTGGACCCACAACATAGCGCTAATTTTCAGTGGTCACTTGAAAACGACTTACGGAAAATAAATTAGGTCAATAATATGACAAAGTTGTGATATTAGTAACATCGATACTACTATATTTAATGTGCATTTTTATTAAAGAAAGGCAGTTTTGAGATACTTAAACAATTCTTATTAAACTATTATGACATTTTTCTACAAGGTAGCATTGATAGCTGGTATTTGCACTAACAATCCTTGTATATACTCTCACGGTTTATAAATAGCACAAAATATAGTATTCAAGGCTTTTTAAAGTTAACGCCTGGTCGACATTGATAAAAGCGAACAATTTTCTGAGTACAACTTACTTCAATGAAACTTTACTTACAAAGCTTAAAGTCTCTGAAAATCCATTGCTGACTACCCTATTCAAAATGTTATTTATATTGTGTAATAAAAAGGACATTTAATGCTCCAACTTCGTTATTTCAAAGGTTTAGTGGATTGCTAATTAGACAACTTTCCATCTCTGCGCTATGGGCGCTCGAACACTGTAGAGCACTACAGACTATAGGTAAATATAAATAAACCTGCCTGTTGGGAGTCCGTTAACTGCTTCCAGGAAAACATGCCACTGTAATAGCATTATACAGCTTTTCAAAGCTTTCAGGAAGCACTCATTTCACACAAAGACTCAACAATTTTGTCCCCATCTTCCTCTAAAACGATGTCAAAGATATTATATTATGTTCAATTCATCGAAAACTTTAATTGAGGCCATGAGAACCAGTATGACCTAATTAAATGGACAAGCCTGTTCAGAACCATAGAAAACAAAAACAGTATTTTTTAAACAACTAGCACTCTTCAGAATACATACTTTTATTGCTTTTATATTTTAATTAACTTAACTGGAAAAACACATAGACTCAACTTTAATTGGAAAAAATCAAGCCTAATTATTGTAAAAAAATTAGTAACCCACTATGGTTCTCATGGCCTCAATTTATTTCTTGAGAATTAATTTTATTCGGTGATAATATCCCACTGCAATGCAAACCCAATCAAACTCGGCAAACTCAAACAGTGAGGGGTGTTCCGTAAACGAGTAATCGAGTGTTCAATTGAGCAAGATCTCGATTATCCAGAAATTGAAAACGAATGCGGCCGGTGAATTGAAAACGAATCTTCAATAAGTAGTGGTTCTTTTTTTTCTTCGCTTTTAATCGCTTGAAGCGCTAAAACAGTAACAGTGCCGTCTTTTGTCCGTCCTTTATAGAGAGAAGAAGCAATTACCGCCTTTTATTACTTACGTAATAAACTTCCTTAGAAGTATTCTGCGATAGATGAGCCACTGTGTACATTGTTACTTCAACAGTTCTAAGAGTCTGCTTATTAATGGAACTAATTTATTTCCTTTACAATATTTCATTAAGTGACTGACTAACTAACTATACAAATAAATACAAACACAAAAAGACAGTCAGGCGTCGAAGTATTCGTCCGAATCGCAGTCATCCTTGCCCGGAAACGTGCCCAGAAAACTGGCAACATTGCCACGTTAAATGGCAATGCTAATTCTTTGGTCAAAGAGCGAGCCATGCCTCTGGTCACGTGAAATGTTGACTAGTCGGCGAGAAATTATTAATTAGTTGCTAAGCTAGATGTAACAGTACGGATAGTGAACGTAAATAGTGCTAGATAACATTAATAGTACGCTTTTCTATTCAATATCCGGGGTTTGATAATTTTACTCTCAAAATAGCATTAGGTGTTGGCATGACGACCGCAAAACGGCCGAACTGACAAGAATGGCTAAAACCGTTGGTTTAGGATTCCATGAATACTCTATCTGTCATGTTATTCCAATAATATTTTCATTACTTACTTCTACCTATGTTATGTTTTCAAATACCTACATTGTTTTATTAAACCCTTCGAGATAGGTATAACAGCTCTCAAGGAACAATATAAACCAGATCAAAATATGATTATTATTTGTACGAAACACTTGAGGGTTTAATAACGTCGGTAGGTACATCACAAACAGTTTAATTTTAATTTTACGATTACGCACTCACGCCAGCCCTTTGCTGTGTCTAATGTCAATTATTAACCCTCTTAAATAAAATATTAAGGTAAGGTCGTTCGGGGAACCCTCAAAACGTGACATTTAATGTTATTCCGGAAATTATCATACAGGTTCTATGATTTTATTATGATAAGGAAGCCGGTGAATTGTGAATAGCGACTACCAAACTGAACTTCGTCAAACCGTACTATGACAAGATTTTATTTCGACAATACGGAACTCCGACACGTCTTTATTTCGACAATACTTAGGTCGAAATACCATAAGTCCGACACTACTGTACTCCGACAAAACGTTTCTTCGACATGACGTAATTCTCTGAACAACTGGCCGGAGCGCGCGCGCATCCAATTAACTAATTAGTTATTGAACAAAGTTGTTTACCGGTTAACGAAATGATGCGACTTTGACGACATACTACTTCGACAATAATGCTAGTTCGACATGATTCAATTTGATGTACTCTACTCCGACATGCTGTCGTAGTTAAGTCATATCGAAGAAAAGTTTTGACGGAGTACAGTAGTGTCGGACTTAAGGTATTTCGAACTAAATTATTGTCGAAATAAAGACGTGTCGGAGTTTCGTATTGTCGAGATAAAATCTTGTCGTAGTGCGGTTTGTTGTAGTTCAGTTTGGTAGTCGACTAAAACATAACTGGCTAAATGGCATGGTACTATAGGTACACCTCTGCCCAACCCTTCGTGGAAACTAGTCGTGATGTTATGTTATTTTTCATTAATTAAAGTTTCTCCGTTCTCTCATTTGAAGCTTGTAAAAGAGGATTACATTCTATCACTCAAAAGTACGTAAGCTGTATTGGAACGAAAACCTTTTTGTAGCTTAGTTTAATTCTCTTTTTATTTCACTCCATTTTTAGGGTTTCGTACTAGGAAACTAGTACTACTCAAAAGGAAAAACGGAACCCTTGGAGGACCACTTCGCTGTCCGTCTATCTGTCTGTCTGTCTGTCATACGTAGGGCTACGGTTCCTTGGAGTTGTAAAACATGATTATACAACATTTAGGTATTGATACTTGCAAATAAATCAAATCATGAAAATTGGCAAAAAACAAGGTCTCAAAGTACAAGCAAAGGAAATCATTTTTTTACAATTACAAACTTAAATTTGCAGTTTGAAATTGACCATCACCGTCTTTGGGGTCTGATGTCCGATCGAAATGAAATTTATTTATTTGCCAGAATATAGGTACTTGCATTAACATGGTAAAATAATTTTAGTCTCACTATAATCGACTTATCAGTCGTGCAAATATTTCTAGTTGGTACATGCATTGGTAATTCGATCCTAACTACGGAACCCTTCATTGTGCGAGGTCCGCACGCACTTGGCCGGTTTTTTACACCTTTACCGCAGAAAATAAATGCAAAATTACTTGCTTACGACCACTGTAACAGCTCATATGCTGGATAACATTAGGACCATGAATTTTGTGAGTAACTTTATGCTAAAACAAATGGAAAAGGGTTTCAAGTAAATGTTATAACCGAGATATTCGATTTAGATAGCACGCTACTTTTACACTCAATTTTCACAGCAAGTCTTTTTATTTTAAAAATATTGTGACAGACTTCACATCGTTCGGACGTTATGTACTTTTATGTACCTAGGTTTTAGAGTGCGTTGAATAGAGCAGCATTAAACTAATGTTATAAATGCGAAAGTACAGTCTTAGTTTCAATTCTAATAGAGTTCAAAATAGCGACAGACAGTAGACAAAACAGTAGGTACTACTTCAGTGCTACCAATCGCGTCACGGGCCAGGTTATAATGAACGCACTTGTAACTATATGTCTGTCTGTCTGTCCTGTCTTTTGAACTGATTTCGATGTTTGGCACAGAAGTAGACCAAGACTTGGTTACGACTTACGATACTTTTTATAAGCTAGCTAGTACGTTCCCGTTCAACCGTGGGATAATTTTCGCACGCGGGCAAAGAATTTTCATATTTTGTTTGTTTTTCAATCCATGTGTTCTAGATCGTAGTAGATTTTGATGACTTTAGGGGAACAGTTTAATTAGTGCGATATTTCGGATTTCTGCACGGCCAATTTAAGCAAATTCACGAAACTATTGTAAAACTTCACAACTCTAAGCTCTGTGGAGGAGAGAGGAATCGAAACAATAAATAAATAACGGGCAACAATCCCGCTAGCCAGCGTAAATAACCTCAGGCTGTAGTGATGGGAATTAAAGCCATCAATGCGTCAGCGAACCGCCTGCTTAGTTTTAGTCGACCACCATTTTGCAAAGCATTTATCCAGTTGTGGACACTATAATTGCATAAAATCACGCCTGTAATCGCCAAAAGGTTAGCCAGAGGTGTCTATATTGTAGGTACACCCACATTTCGCCAGTTATGTTTAAGTCCCATGTAATAGGGGGTAAGCCTATTGCCATCAACCAGGCACAAATCCAGACTCTGGATTGCTACTGAGAAGTTCCTGATGGTCGGTTGGGTTAGTGGTCGGTGGCTTGCGACAGTATAATTATAGTTATTTTATCTGCTGTTTAGCTTCGTTTTTACATAGTTATTATACATTAAAACTTTTTGGCCTGGCGTACGAATGTACCTTAATTGTATGATAATATAATTGAAAATTTAATGGTGATGGCTAAGGACGTCACGGCATGCCTAAGGATACCGCTGCATCGTTGCCGTTGAAATTTCAATTTTATTGTGATACTGTTAAGATACATTTCTATTCGTCGCATAAAAATCCCTTGTCGTGCCGTGCCACCAATGTGCGCCGGGCCTTACCCTGAGTAAGCATACTTTAGTAGTGCAGCATATCGTGAACTTTAAATTCTGCTACCAAACTTTATGACTGGCCAGCACTTATTTTCAGTACGACATTGTCATAAAAACACACAGAGAAGAAAAAAGTTACACGTGTGCCTAAACAAATGAATACATTATGATTTGAGCAAATTACAGTATTCGCTGAGCGAGACATTGAAGGTAAATTAAAAGACACAAGTCCTCAGAATTACAATGGATGATTTTCCAACAGCCCATTCGTTTTCCTTTCTCAGAGCGAGCATTTTCACTTTCTCATTGTACGTATCTGTTATGTTTGCTATGGGCCTAATTGCCCTCCGCCAACGTTTTGTTTCGTACAACCAAGAAATAACAGCGAGCACAAATACTGGGAGCTCTCAAGTTTAGCGTTTAATGTCAAAGAAACTGTGGCTGGACGAAACAGACTGGAACACTGCTGGGTTACAGACTATTTTGTCAATTAGTGTTGAGAATTATTTGCTTTATCCTAACTTTATCCTAACTAATAATATAAATGCGAAAGTGAGTTTGTTTGTGACGCTTTCACAGCTGAACGGATTTAGATGATATTTAGCACATGCGTAAACCATGACATAGGATAATAAATAGGATAGGATACAGGATACTTTTTATCCCGATATTAACACGGGATCGAGACTTACGCGGGTGAAACCGCGGGGCGCAGCTAGTAATACAGGGTGTTAGGGTAAACACCGTTATCCTTGCAACCAGTGGTTTGGTTTCATTTATAGAACGTAAAATCAATGAAAAACTACAAATTTTTTTTTCTTTTTTTTATATTTACATTTTACCACAAGAGACGCAAGTTCGTTGCTCTATGCGCTAGGGAATCGAACTTGCGTCTCAACACGGGCGGGGGGTGCGGGATGTGACCTGACCGGCCGCGAGCGCGACCGTTCTTCTCAGTCAGTCAGCTGTTTCGCTAGAGAGCACGAAACTTTTTAACATCTTTTAATGAAAATGACGTTTTTTTTTTGTTGTGTTCGATCATTTATTTTTATAATTAAGTCAACTACCCGTGGTTTGAATGACAAGACTGTTTACCCTTACAGCCTGTATTATAAATGCGAAACTGAGTTTATTTGTTTGCTACGCTAAAACGGATTTGGCACATGGGTAGACCAATTAGGACATAGGATACTTTTAATCCCGGTAGTATGTTCCCGTGGGATAATTTCCGACCTTCACCCGGGCGAAGCCGCGGGCAATATCTAGTAATTTTATAATTTGGTTTCTCTGTGTTTGAAATTGGTTTAAATGTCCTAAGTATATAATGAAGGTTAACCCTTTTATTTACAAACATGGGTTTTTATTTCGCAATATAACGTATTGCGCGATGTTTTGACCGTTTAGGGTTATTGCGCAATAATTGAACAAAAGTTTGAGCGAGTTTAATTTTTATTGCACCATATTTTAATAGAATGGTGTAGGATGTGTTGCGCAGATTTTGCTCACGTGAAAACATTGAAGCTGATGGCCGTCAATATTTTTGCGTGAATATATTGGATTGTTTGTGTGCCAGGGCTGATTCAATGATATTGCGCAATATAAATATTATGTGCAAACTTATTGTAGAGATAGGGGCTGCCTAAACAGTCACTAATCATTACTTAACTTTGAGCAACATTTATAAATAATCCTCTAAATTGTTGGGCCAAAGATCTCTGATGGTATTTACCATAATTCTGACGGTATTTAACATCAATTGCAATGATTTATTTTAGTTAGTTAACATTCAGGTGATAATCCTTCACCCCTCGTATTGAAGCATAATTAATGAAGAATTCGATAGATCCACAAACCACATATATTAAGGCAATCAATCTTAATTCTCGACATTAATCGTATTTCAAAGGTCACCCAGCATTGTAATATATTATCCAGAAAATGTACGCACGTATTCGAGAGAATCTAATAAAATATTTTTAGAATAATCTCCTTACAAATTCCCTCCTTTATTTCACCAGTTGCTATTGTTAAACCCCGTTGAGGGAATATTCAAATCAGTTTATGGCAAAGTGTAACCAACCCGACAAAAGAAAGAGTAATAAAATGAGAAAACAAGCAGGGAGGGAGTGCAATTCGGTTCATGTCGAGCGGGAAACGTTGTTTCCGCACTTTTGCTACGAATAACTGTCTTGAACACGACCCTAGCACTATTTGCTTTAGATTCTTGTAACTTTACCAAATAAAACGTTGCATTACATCTTATACAGCATCGGTATGTAAATTGTGGAATAAAATAAGTTTTCGCATGATCGTAAAGTTTAATAAAACTTTTGATATTAATTTTACTGAATTTTCTGTTCCACAGAACGGAAAATTTCGGAAAATTCAGTACTACGGTGCAGAATAAGTAAACCGGTAGCAAAGCTATGCAGATGTGTAATATACTTAGTAAGACGTCTGTTCACACATGACTTGAGAAACAAGTTGTAGTAGGTAACGGGGACGTCAACAGGGAATTTCTCGGCGTACGCATTATATATGAAGAAGGAAAGCGCCGTTGCGTTCCTACACGATCGTGACGAACTGAGGAGTATACTGTCAACATTGAACAGGGATATGTTTTGCTAAATGAATGGATCTATTATATATTCTAGTTATATATTATATTATATTCTTTTGTTTTATATTTATTAGCTTCGGTCCGCGACTTGATTCGCGTGGAGGTCGTAAGATATATATTTACTATAATAACAGCTACATTTTCATAGAACTCCTTCGGCCCCCGATCTACCGAGTCGCATCGCCCGCCCAAACACCTTCGGCTCCCGATCTACCGCGTCGCATCGCCCGCCCGCGCTGACTCATTGTCTCTTAAGGGTTGTAGCGTGATGTTACATACACCTATACCTAACCTTCCTCATGAATCACTCCGTCCACTGCTGAACACCATATGAAAATCCGTTCAGTCGTTTTTTGTGTGTATCGCGTTCAGATGGACAAACGCAGGGCAGGGGGTCTTTGTTTTATGATATGTACCTAGTGACAAAAGTTACCGGATGTAACAGATCCTACATAAACTGAAAAGTACATAAGTTGTCAAGAAGAGTCCTTGAAATGGTCACCTTATACTTAGATTAATTGATCGATTTCGCAGCGTGTCAAATGTGTCACGATACAGTTATCAACATTTATAGTAATTAGTAACTTTGATCAATATCTCCAACGTAGCTTTATGATCGCTTGGCCTAATTCAACCCACTTTTGAACCGTAACCTGAACTTTACTTATCTCGTTAACTATCACGAAAGGGTTATATGTAGTTATACGATGTCAATCCGATTAATTACCGCTAGACTTAGAAAATAAATAATGTGAAGCTACTCAGTGTAATATAAAGTGATATATCTTTATTATCAGATTGTAATTCATCAAGTGTCTATACAGTAATGAAGTAGGTACCCTCAAAGTCATTAAACAGTAATTAATCTTATTATTTAGAACGACAATAAGAGCGAGGGAATGTTTGTAAGTTCGTGCGCGAATATGTACGCATTCATGTTGAAGCACCTTAAATATTATATCTTTATAAAAATAGTAAATATCCTAATTTTCATAATGTAACATCACATCACGCCTGCATTTCCCGAAGGGTTAGGCCGAAGTACACCTCGTATAACTGGCGAAATGTGGCGTACTATAGGTACATATACGTCGTACACCTATACAGTATGCAAGGGTAACCACCGTTGTCACTCAAACCATGGGTAGTTGACTTAAATATAAAAATGACCCAGTCACAACAAAAAAAAAACCTTATTTTCATTAAAAGATTTTAAAAAGTAAATATCCGTCACTGTCTCGATACTCATGGATACGCGTTCGAGAGACTGCGAAATAGCTGACGGCCGGTCATGTAACGTCCCGCGCGCCCCGCCCGTCCCCGCCAACCGACGGCCGCGGCCGGTCGTTGCCATTCCGTGTAGGGTGAAATATTCTTGTGGAAAAAAGTAAATATTCTTTAAAAAAAAAAAGTTGTGTTTTTCCATTGATTTTACGTTCTATAAATGAAACCAAACCACTGGTTTCAAGGATAATGGTGTTTACACTAACACCCTGTGGTACGCTACATTTCGCCAGTTATTATTATGGCAATAGGCTATTAAGTCCCATGTAATAGCCTATTGCCATAAACCGGGCACAAATCCAAACACGGCGCTGTTATTGAGCAATTCTAGATGGAAAAATAGAATAACAATTTGCCCAAAACGGAAATCTAACCTCATGCTCACCAGTAACTTCCGAACACTAGACCAACCAGGCAGTCAATTTTCATTTATTTGTCTAAAAATCGAATTAGGTTTTCCACTTTGTTATATTTTTCAATATAATATTTTTTTTATAAGCCTCTCAATACTGCCATACTCGTTCCCTTGGAAAATCGGCTTAGTGTTACTATACAAAAATAGGTTTTTGTGACGCTGAAATTGAGCGCTTCATTGTAATTTTTACTCACAGTAAAAAAATTGTAGGTTTTTTCAGGACCTAACCTATATTTTATTTTGTTATTTTATAACCACAAATAAAAATGAACTGGAAAATGTTAAAAAAGAATCTACCTAGTAACATTGTTCATAAAATAGCCTAATGGTTTATTATTAAGTAACACATTTTTTTGTTATACGGAGCGTTGGTCGAGACAAAATCAAAATAAAAGCTAAACAATCCATTCTGTTTCACCCATGTGAATCGAAAGATTTCATTCCACCGAAAAACCTTTTTTAATTCATTCGTCATAAAAAATTGAAATGACACTCGAGTTGAGAAGTAACGAAACTAATTTAATTTCAATTTCTAATTATACACGACGCGGACATAAATCTTCGCATCCAAATTTATGCAAATAAAATGAACCATTATGCTTCGTTACACAGAATCAAGCATCTAAGAAGAATTGGAGAAACTTCGCCGGATTTAATCGCAGATTTTATTTTTTATTTTACATAATTTTAAATAAAGTTTTCGCCGTGTTCCAATAAAAAGTATTGAAGATATTTTTTTAGGCATCGGAAAGAAAATAAAGGTGCGAAAAGGAACATTTTATCTTACGTTGATCTCTTTATTTTTATTGTCAGTTAAGACGAAGAGATTTAAAAAAGTAGAAGATTTTTCTCGGTAATGTGTTTGTGTTGGAGCGTATCGTCATAATAAAAATTCGTCGATCTAGGTTCTATTAGCACATTTCTTTTTATATTTATGTTTAACAAAAAATTTAGCTTTTTATTATTTGTATTTTTATAGGGCAATGTAAAAATGAGTTTAGATTATAACTGACATATTATGGCGCGAGTCGGTAATTACGTTGGTAGTCACGTACGGGGAAGTGTTTTATTTGTCTATCAGTGTATTTGTATAACCATCCTGCTTTTCTATTATTCAATCAAACCAGCAGAGCTTCGATGTTTATAGCCTCTTCCCCTAAATGATAGTCGAGTACTCGATCGATCGCTTCACTTCGGGGAAAAACCATGAGTCGTCGTTAGAAATGACAAAGGAACCAAACTTGAAGTATCGTGATTAGTCTTTTATTTACTATCGGTTTGATTGTGATTCTTATCCACAAGTAATGTTGGTTTTATTTTCGGTAATGCATTAGTTTGTTTTTACCCGACTACGGCGAAGAAAAAAGGAGGGTTATGATTTTGACCGGTATGTATGTATGTTCATCTGTTCCCTCCTATCTTCCAAACCACTTATCACAATTTGACAAATGAGGTATCGTTATAAGCGTCGTGATTGTCCGCTGGTTATAGGCTATGTGAAGTCACATTAAATTAAAAATGGCGCCCTCTAGAGGACACAAAGTGAGGAACTTAAAAAAAAAAATGGTTTAATCGTACCATGTTGGGTATCAAATGAAAGGGCTTAATAAGCACATTTCAAAAATATATATATTATAACCCCAAAAGAATTTAATACTAGTCGTAATTTTACTCTGAATATTTTATTTGGGTTTTAAATACGAATACAAACTACAAAAAAATCAAGTAATAAAAACTAAAACCCAACTACGACTTAAAAGGTATAAACAAGACACCACAGACAGACAAATTAAAATCCGGAGTCACACGTAATCTGTTCGATTTATGCCCTAACACGTGTGACTCCGGATTTTTAATTTGTCTGTCTGTGGTGTCTTGTTTATACCTTTTAAGTCGTAGTTGGGTTTTAGTTTTTATTACTTGATTTTTTGTAGTTTGTATTCGTATTTAAAACCCAAATAAAATATTCAGAGTAAAATTACGACTAGTTGATATTCACTTGCATGCCTACGCATTATTTTCCCGGTCATTGTTTACCAATCATATTTATTATGATATATGCAGGTTATTGATAAAATTTGTTTTATTTAGATGTATGTAAAACAGTTTATAATCCAACAGTTGTAGAGAACACTTCTGAAAGATAATAAATAAACCGCTACCAAACGTTGGCACACAGTTAAAAGAAACAATAGGTAGCGATCCGAGACGATCAATAGATCGCTGCGGAACGATCCCGGAGGATATAGTGTTTGCTTTCTAAAGCATAATGCCTGCTTCCTGTTGGACCCTTGAGGAAAATACTTAGAAATTGATTCCGAACCTCGGTTTACAGAGCTGTCGAAGAGACGACCGATAGCGTTCCTCACTATCTGTGTGGCAAGTAGGTATAGCTGCTCACGGGACGCGGGTGGCCGGGCGGTCGGGCCGTCTGCGAGTCCCATTGTAAACACATAACGACCAGCACGAATGTTCCCGACAATGTAAATTGATTATTCAGACTCGCATTGTTTCGTATCTTTATTAAGTTACACTATTGCTTCATCTAAAGTAATCTAAACACACAATTCCGCAATAACAAGATGTTCGCGGCACAAGAACAGAATAAAATCTTTTCAAAGAATAAAATCAAGCGTGAACGCCTTAGAACATTTTATATTGCCTTAAACGGCTGAAGAATCGTCTTTTCCGAGAAAATATACCATTGGGATTCAAAAACTGTTTCTTAAGGGATTCTCTCGACATTCATTTGGGGGATATTGCGGGAAGCTCCTTCTCAATGTAGTAATGGTGCAAGTTGTTCGTGCAAGCCTAGTTCGGAAGGCTTCTTTACAAATATTAAATTGTGGGGAAATTTTGGTTTGCCTTCGCGTGTAAATTATAACATAAACAAATTCGGAAACCATTCAATTACAGTGTGTTTAACTCAATTGGGTGAAGTAAACATGGAAAAGTTAAGGGCGCACCCTACCTCAGATTTTATCCCGCTCGCAACATACTACTCGCGACCTGAGTGAGAACGAGACGGAGTGGGGCGCTAGCGGCTCTAAAGTGTCGAAAAGTTTAGGTCATTGCTTTTTACGTTGAAAATAATGGTAATTAAAAAAAAAATACACATAAGACCTGCTTTATAGTTAGTTCAGTTATCATGCAAAGTTTCATGATCTAATTTGAAGTATTTTTTTAATTCCAGCGGTTTACAATTCTGTGCAGAGGTAACTTTGGATTTTTTTTCTATAGAGAAAATTTTATGTAATCGTGTTTTTGCCTTACATAACCTAGCATAATTCCTCAACTTTAACATATAAAATATTTATTTCAAAATTTATGCTGCAGTATTTTCGGCATAACAGAGGATCATGCTAAGCAATTTGTGATTGGGTGCGCCCTTAAGTCTTGCTTATAATGGGTATTCTTGATATGCAAAACTTAACTTTTGCATTTAACAATGCATTGTATTTACAGGCGGTAAAATAAATTTCTACGAAGACCAAATTCATTGAGCAAACAAAATCGTTTGTAAAAGTGGAAGAAATAAATACGCCACAGAAGATTTATGTTAATCTTGGATAGAAAAAATACAAGACTAGACCTTTTAAAGTTAGGTATTCTATAAACATAATATGTAAATACTTTCAGGCAGGTGTATTTACGCACGTTCATTCAACTTAGGAGGATTCAAAAGCCAAAAGCGGGATTAGTCTTAAGGGCCTTTTAAGAAATCTACAGAAATAAAGACATTGCCAACAAATGTTACAGAATGGTGAATTTATTTGCATAATTCAGCAAACCTAAATCCTTTGTCCGCGGCTCGCTGCTCAAATAATAAATTTACTCCATGTTCTACACCCAAAATGGTCTATCTGAATAAAGTTATTTAGCTATTTGAACGCCGCATCTTTTACAATCTTACCTATACATTTACACGTAGCTTCCGTAGCCATCGTGCGTTTCGGAAGATTGAGTTTTATTACAGTTTAATTCTCATATTTATTTAACCATAGTAACGCAATAACATGCCATCTTTTATGGAGGTAGCATTATAACTATAAGTATCTGATATTTCACCCTATCGCATTGAGTATTCTGATCGTACGCTACTCGGGCGATTCTGCCGAGAGCACAATATGTGTAAATTTAGAAAACGTTTTCGGCACATTATTACGTTTAGGGATTTTCAAGAAAATTGCCTTATTACTTTTTTGAGTTCGATTCCGAACTAGGATTTAGTGGGATTTGCCGCACGCTTTTACAAAATATTGTGTTTGCTTAAGTGTTATTACAGTAGTTATACCCAATGTCATTATCGTGCGGGTTACAGGGCTTACAGCTAAGTAATTTATAGTTCTTAAACATAATATTTGGAATAACTTCATGGGCTTGTAGTTTTGCAGATTACTTTCTGTCTAATGTTGGCTCGTAGCCAATCCGGAAATTCGCAACCGGACTTAGAACATTGTGTTACAGCTCTTAAAATTATTTATACCCGTTTAAGTTTAATAGCTCCCGACTTTACGAATTAGGCTGTACTGTACCTAATCTTTATAACGAGTTAAAACTTTTCTTTGGAAAATTTTCATAATAAAAGTAAACGTGTGTACGTTTTTATTCCCATTTAAGTAATTGAGTCAAGCAATCACGCATTTTTCTTATCTTGAAAAGTTAAAAATGTGCAGAAATACTCCTATTACTCTTTATTTAATTGCAGAGTTCATGAAAGATAAAACGGTGACATCCCCTTTGGAAATGTTCTTGTTAGAAATTACCAGGGCAATTTACAAATTAATGAAGCTTTACAAATGTACTTTGCCGTCTCAAGACGCTTTACCTTATGTTGAAATTAAATAAGTCTATTTTAATGTCGTATCTTCTAAGTATGTATTATGCTTAACAGTGGAAGATTACAGGCTTAATCTATACCAATAATAAAAAGCTGAAGAGTTTGTTTGTTTGTTTGTTTGAACGCGCTAATCTCAGGAACTACTGGTTGGAATTGAAAAGTTCTGTTTGTGTTGAATAAAGCATTTATCAAGGAAGATTATAGGCTATATAACATCACGCTACGACTAATGAGAGCGGAGCATAAATGAAAAATGTTGCAAAAACGGGAAAAAATATTCCTTTTTGAGAGCTTCCGTTGCGTGCGCTGCGCAAATGGTTTAAGTTACGCAAATATCGTGTATCAAGGAATTGTGCCTCTTTAAAAGTTATAAAAAATTTTGCAACAACATATGTCTATCTTTTATGATTGACACACTATAACCTTTTTTTATGGTAATCAAATTTGTTCGAAACTAATGCATTATTTGCGAAGGAGTTTTATCAAAATTATATTAATTCTTATTCAAATAAATAGTTTTAACATCAAGGGTATTTATGTAGTAGTAAAATACTTTTTAATTCATTCGAATCGGACATTTAATTTCGAAATTATCACGAGTATAAAAATGCAATACGCGAACCGTTCGACGCCGGCGCCGTGTCGCCGCGATGTTCCCTACTCTAGAGAGGAGAGGATGGGCACACCGGAAGACCATGACCTGAAATAGGACATAAGATACGTTTCATCCCTATATTCCCACGGGATCGAGACCTACGCGGGTGAAACCGCGGGGCACAGCTAGTAGATTAGATAGAGATTAATGTATCAAAAGTACTGAAAAGATTATGAAATGAACAAACACCTCCGATTCCAACCTATAGGTTGAAAAATATAGAAAAACTAGCTGCACCCCGCGGTTTTACCCGCGAAAGTCTCGATCCCGTGGGAATATCAACATTTAAAGTACCCATGTGTCAAATTTCATCTAAATCCGTTCAGCCGTTTTACTAACAAACAAACATCAGAGATGGCGTTGAAAAATCGTTACTCAAATAAAGGTTTTTATATACTTGTAAATATTATTATTATGTTAGTGTTAGAAGTTTAATATTGAATTATTGTAATAAATTAAATAAAGTTAGTTTTTTTTTCTGAAGCCTAAATTGAATTGTTTGAATAGTTAACTGTATATTGTTCGCAGGAGTCACTGTTACGTGTAATCGTCCTCAAATATGCAAAACTCTTGTGCAACATAACATTTAATTGTTATCAGTAATTATACCAACCCGCAGTTTCAGATAAAATTTGCACATCCACGTTTATAATCCAAAAGTTAACCAAAACAAATTAATTCTGATATTACGGAAGTGTTACGTATTTTGTGGTAAGGGTGCGTACAAATTGTCAAATGTGAGGGAAACGCGTATGTTTTCTCGATGCAGCTCACGAGCCGCGCGCGAGGCTTGCATAAATATCTATGTCAACAATATAAAATGAGATTTCGTGGGCGGCGCGTTGAAGCCTGCACGTAGCTTTAGCGTAATGTATGGCTTGTGATAGTCAATGTGTACGCAGCTTTAGGTTAACATTAGGGTAAGGTTATTTTCTTACTTTAACAAATTCTCAGTTGTTTTAATGCATGTGTCTAATTACCGCTAGAAAATATACGAAACTCATTGTGTTCTTACAAGCTATGGATGAATTACAGATTGAAGTTTTCTTAAATATTGTACGCAGCTCATTATGTTTTAATTACTTACTTACAATAATTCTATCATAAAGGGGTAATATCTCCCATAATTCTGTAATGTAAGAAAACAACCGCTTCTATTATGTTCGATATCCACGAAAAATGCTAACCACCCAATGAAGACGTATAAAATCGTGATAACAGCTAACGCAGACTTACAAGCAATACAGAACAGTCATCGCATCATAAACCACGGTTTTACACTGTACAGAAAAGCGTAGAAAACCAAGTCAGCGTTGCACTTTATAGAATTACTAGTTGTTGCCCGCAAATTCGAGTGCGATCCAGGATAAAAAGTAGCCTATATCCTTCTCCAGGTCAGGTTCTACCCATGTGCCAAATTTCATACAAATCCGTTCAGCCGTTTTAGCGTGAAAGCGTAACAAACAAACTCACTTTCGCATTTATAATATCTTTCGCATATATAAAACCATCCTCGAGAACCACTCTATCCATTGGTGAAAATAGCATGAAAATTGGTGCAGTAGTTTTTGAGTTTATCGCAAACAGGACGACAGACAGACGTGGTGGAAGCCTTTGTTTTATATTATGTAAGGATTTAAGATTATGTGATACGAAGCTGTTTTAGTTATATTAGTAGATATTATTATGTTACATTAATACTAGAAGATGCACCTAACTCATCATCATTCTCCTGCCATTATCTCAATTTATTTGGGGTCGGTGCAACATGTGTTTTTCTTCCATACTTCTCTATTAGTCGTCATCTCGGTAGTCACCCTTTCTAGCCATACCTATCATCTTTTACACAGTCTTCAAGATTCTGGTCATATGCAGAATGGATCATCTGCAGATAAGTTGGTTGAAATTCCTGACGGCAGATGATGGCTAGCACCCTATACAGTTTGAGAAAAAATGCCTCCGCCCTGGGCAGTCATAATTGGTGATCCAAAGTCTGTATGTCGTCCGTTGAATACCGAAATCCCACGATCCGCGATTTTGCGGACGTACACCGGTGAGCCCGGACGACGGGCCGTGGGTAGGTGTACGTGCGGGGTATCGCAGACATCGGAAGTTCCTCGGTGCGCTGTGCGTGGCGGTCTGTGATTGTCTGCCGTGCGTGTCCGTCTGCAATATTGCCACCATAATGGTGGAATCCGACGAATGTCAATGATTGACACTTTCCGTAAGCAGTTTATGATTATGTAGGTTGTGTTTTTTCAGCAAACAGTTACCATAAGAGAGCAATTTCAACAGTAGACATCAGATGGCAGACTGTCCAGAAACAGCAAAAACAAGTAAGAATTCAGTGATCTCATTTGCTTTCAAGTTTTCTAAAGTGCAAGTCTTCTGTTTCACGTTTGCCTCACCAGAATCCAGCTCGTTGGATTCGCAGCACGTACCCGGCTGGTATATATTGAACAAACTAAACAGTTGTAAGAATACCTCAGACTGTAGGTAAATTGTTTCGTTTGTTATTTATGTTCCACAGCTTGCTAATACGTGCACGGCTTTATGAAGTGCCCTCACTCACACGGTGCGTATTCATTTTCACTTACGTTTTCAAGAGTTTCATTAGGGGTTTTTGATGTTGTGGGTGTTCATGATCTTTCTCTTTTTCATATATGTTTTAAAATATCATCATCTGCCTAGCTTTTTCCCAACTATGTTAGGGTCGGCTTCCAGTATAACCGGATGCAGCTGAATACCAATATTTTACATGGAGCGACTGCCTGTCTGACCTCCAGTTACTGGGTAATACGATACCCCTTGGCAAGACTGGTTTTCAGACTTTCGGGCTTCTGACGACCCGTAACGACTGTCAAAGATCCACAAATGAAAGCCAACAGACCAACAGACCAACAGTTTAACGTGCTTTCCGAAACTGTGTTTAAATAGTATAATAATGATGGTGTGTTACCAAAATGGGAGTGCTAGCAACTACACTAACCATTTCAAATACGAGTGTTAGTTAAATGGATTGACAAAGATTAAATATTTCTTATCAGGAATCGTTAGTGATCGTAATAAGTTATTGTTTTTACAGGCATTATCATTTATTAACTTGCATTGAGTGTGAGATGTTTTGTTCTACTAATTTTGGGCGGTTTAATTTACAAAGTATGATGAAGATGATAAGAAAATCCCTGGAAAGTGATTTTTGATTACAATTAGCTCAGTAAAATATAAACAGGTATGTTTGTCTTAAATTTTTACATTAGGAAAGGTTTTATAATACTCAGATCTTAGGCTTAAGTAATGACGTAATTTGATTTAATAACAAGACAAGATCTTAGTCGTGAGTTTGATAAAATATGATACATATGTCTTTCCACCTAATCATTCTGTTGTAGCTTGGCGGGCTTAGGAGGCATTATTCTCATAGGCTAAACTACTTTTTATGTGGAAAAACTGAGAACCATTGCTACTTGTAAACGGGAAATATTTAATTGAACCTCTGAAATGATGATCGCATTTTTAATATACGACCCTCTTTTTAAATATCAGGCCTTCTCTCAAAGTTGTTCACAGTAACTAAGCTAGCTCGACCAATTGGGTTGGGTAACGTTAGCATAGTGATCAACCGCGCGCGAGCCGAGCAAGCGCAGCGGCTCTACATCCAAATTGGTCGCAGTTATTTGCCATATTAATATTTTTAGAAAACGATTTGGGGATCATTTGAGGCTCACAAAAATACCCCCATTATAGAAGCAACTTCTAGGTGAATAAAACTGTAGGTAATTAGCGCTGTGCGACCTGAACTACACTTTATTGTTGTTGCAAGAGTCGGTTTTTATTTAAATAATTTGGCGGAACGAAGCATCTGTACTAATCTGTGATTTGATTAAATACATACCCTTTTGAAGCCTCCGGCACATTATAATCTCGTGATTTTATGATTTATTTATAATTAAACCTTAAAACTTTCAACCACTACCGTAATACTTTCTTTTAAAACTTCAACACATACGTCAGACGCAAACTGCTAGCCTACGATACATAATTTATATTCTATTAAAGTGAAATAAAACTATAACGACCACGATACTTACGTGCACAACAAAGTCATGAAATCAGGGGAGTTGAAAATAATTAGGTGGCTGGCTCCTTCGAAAAGCGTGAATTACTACTGCGCACGCGAACATTTCATATTATTTTGTAGTTAGAGATGTAATTAAACGTAAATTATAGCCAAATTATTATCAGATTACTGATTTTGTGGCGAAGTGCGCCCGCTGTATGGAAAGCGAAACAATTGTTTACTTCGTTTATTTGTGTAATTGAAATTATATTAGGATTATTTTTTGTGCAATCTGTTATTTCTTTTATTTATCCTATACTTTCCCACTGCTGGGCAATGGCCTACCCCAAGTCCTTGCAGGAACTCTTTTGTCTTTAGGTACGCGTCCAGGTAATTCCGCCTCCTCTTTCTGGGTCGGCCTCGGCGGCACCGTCCATCTACAGAATACAGGTATCCATTGTATGGAGGCTTTTGCGCAGCGGTCGTCGTGCAATCTGGTATACCTTCACATAATGAGCGGAGAGTTACAAATAGAAAACCAGCGAGAAGCGTAAAATGTTTCGTAATTAAAATAGGTTTGAACATAGGTTCAAACTCAAACCTATATTTATTTCAATTAAACCATTTACAGGCAATTTTGAATTATTGTCAAGGATCGGACAGTCAGAAAGATGAAGCTAGTTGCCCGTGTAAAGCATCATTTAGCAAACCAAGTACCTAAGTTGTTGCTACAGCGGACTTAAACTTACCACAGTGGAAACAAAGCAACAAGTTCATTGTGTTTTACCAAAAGAACTTAACGTTAATTTTTAGGATTGCCTAAACCCTATTACTAAGTCTCTCCGTCTGTCTGTGACCGGCTGTATCTCATGAACCATAATAAGTAGACAGTTGAAATTCACATAGCCAAAAATTAAAATTATTACCCCATACAAGAAACGTGTTTTTTTTAATAAAGTAAAAAACGAAGTGTGTGGTCGGGGTGGGTCGGATAAAAGGATACTGCTTCCATTGAGGGTAAACTTTTGTATTTTCTCACGTTTCTTACATGCATACGTGCCGGTCAGGCCTCATGGCAAGCCCCTTGTCATTGCGACGTCTGTCACAGCCCGCCACAGAGTTCTGCAACTACGAAGGAGTTCGTACACCGCCGCTATAAGTGTTAAATATTGTACGGTGGTACGGAACCCTTCGTGTGCTAGCCTGACTCGCACTTGGACACCATTTTTTAATACAACTATCGAGCCTCTATTAATTTAATACTTACATAACAGATTTTTGTAAAATATAATATATAATAGAAAATAAAAATGTCTATCAAAAGCAAAACTATTATGTAAAGAAGACGAAACAACACTAGCGGTGCGCACGGGACGCGAATCTCGCGACTTAACGCGAACGGTGGATGCACGAGACCGACGTGCTGGCGTAAGAGAAAAGAACGCGGAATGTTCACCAGACTTCTCGTTAGTAGAATTACACTTCGCACATTTTGACTTGATAACATTGGCGGCACCACACCCGTAACACTTAATTTGCTTCGTGTCCTCAGTTGACTGAGTATTATCTCCTTTTACTAACTTTTGACAACTTTCTTTTGTGTGACCGCTACGTTTGCAGTAAACACAAAATGACCTCTCTGCCTTGTTCGTCGTTGAATCGCTCATGCGACTACCGGCGGCCGCAGTGGACGAACGGGAAACAGAACTCGACGTAGCGGCACGCGCAGGTTCGGCGACGGCAGCAGGGGTAGCAGCAGCGCAAGAACCTTCTTCGCGACCTGACGACGGTTTTTGAGCTCGTGACTCACTCAGCGAGTCCTCTACGGCTCGGGCTTTTTTAAGCAACTCGTCGAACGTCTTTACCTCAGCTCTGTCGACACGCTTCCGAATACGGCGGTCCAGCAAACAAAACACCATATCCAACTGGACGCGTTCGCACAAATCTTCCTGAGGTAACTTGGTCAATAATGCTCGGACCTTGGCAATAAACAAATCCGTATTGTCTTTGCCTTGATCCAGCACAAACAACTCTCGGTAAATAGGAAATGGTGGACGACGTACGCCGTGTGCACTACGTAACCTGGTTAACGCTTCATCCCAAGTTTTCGTTGTGCCTTTTACACCTTGCCACCAAGTTCCCGCCGATGAAGACAGCAGCATTGACATGCCCAAGAGCGCGTTCTCGTCGCTAATATTTAGGCACGACTTGTACACTTCAATGGCATCTATGAAGTTATCAACGGATTCTTCTGAACCTCCGCTGAACTTCGACGTACATTTCGAGAAGTTACCTGAATTCCTCATGACGCTCTCACTGGCGTTGGCAGTGGCGGCAGAACCTACCGATGTTGATGGCGTAGTTGAACGGACCTCACGTATGAGTTGTTGGCAGAACTCAGCTTGTGACTGTTGGAGAGTCGTGAGCAGCGATGTGAGCGCCTCCTGACTCATCGTAATTAAAGTGGGCGGCTCACGCTCAGTCACTCCGACATTGGAGCCATCTCCTTCCTTCTGTAGTGACTTGCGTGCTCGCGGCATATCCAGAATCCGCAAAAAAAAAAACGCAAAACAGAATACCTCTGTCGGTCACACCGAAGCAAAAAACAAAACACGACTCCCAAGCAAGAGAAATTTTTCCCTCGTAGGAAGACACCAACCCCTGGTTTAAGACGAAAAACACACGTTGGGCGCCAGAATGTGGTCGGGGTGGGTCGGATAAAAGGATACTGCTTCCATTGAGGGTAAACTTTTGTATTTTCTCACGTTTCTTACATGCATACGTGCCGGTCAGGCCTCATGGCAAGCCCCTTGTCATTGCGACGTCTGTCACAGCCCGCCACAGAGTTCTGCAACTACGAAGGAGTTCGTACACCGCCGCTATAAGTGTTAAATATTGTACGGTGGTACGGAACCCTTCGTGTGCTAGCCTGACTCGCACTTGGACACCATTTTTTAATACAACTATCGAGCCTCTATTAATTTAATACTTACATAACAGATTTTTGATAAAAATATACAATTATTTGCATGCATGTTTCAACAAACAGAGTCAATAAAACCTCGCCATCACGAACGGAGTACAATCAAATAGCTGGCTGATTGTGCTGGCTCGTATAGTAAAACAATCGTTATGAATTTAACAACTCGATTACCAATGTATAATGGTTTTTTTTTAGTTCTACAGTTGTTTCTGGGGAAAAGTAGGCCACTTTTTGTCAAACTGAGGAATGTTCTCGGAAAAAAAAATCGTTAAATAATCACTGGTACCTTTAATTGAAAGGCTTTAGTAATTTCATTTTATTCAATTACTGGGTGTGAGTATTTATAATTTAATAAACTCCGATTTTATCAAACAAGCTTCTGCTCGCGACTTCGCGTGCATACAATAAGTATGTCCTACGGCCGCCCTCGGCACCCACCGCGTCGCATTGCATCGCCCGCCTACGCTAGTACTTCGCTAACGCTTAGCGTTATTTCTGACTTTTTTCTTTTTGCCCGGCTTTTAAGGGCCGTAGCGTGATGTTAAATGGCCTTCCAAGACTTGAGTCTTCAAATATAAAATGAACTTTTCGAATCCGACTGGTAGTTTCAGAAATTAGCGCGTTCAAACAAAAACTCTTCAGCTTTGTTCAATAAAATTTTTTCTCGTCTTATTAAATTTCGTGGTAAACTGTTGAGGAATACTTGCGCCAATCCGGAACATATATCCAGCATTCCAGCAGACCAACAGACAAACGGACAAAAATTCTAAAAACTATACAAGGTGGAGACGACAATACGACAAAAAATGAAACTCCGTATATCTAATGACGTTCTCGGTCTACATACAAAAAAATAATTAAATATATCCAATTGTTTAGTTACGATAGCTAGTCAAAGATCGGCAAACCCCATAGTCGGCCCATCACCCCTATTTAGTTTGTTTGAAAAAATGACTTTTTTTAATTTCGATGTTAGGATTTCTTTGATAGTTCCAAAATACTCTTATGCATTAGTATTGCCAGTGTTTTCATTTATTGTTGTATTGTCGTCTCCTCATTGTATACATAACATTTTTTTTAATGTATGTTCGATATTTATTCAATTGTGGACTATTTCTATTTTTCATTTGGTAGAAGAAGCTTGCGCTGTGGTACCATATACATTTTATTATTAACTTTGCTCAGGTACTTTGTGAGTTAGATGAGTGTGATGTTTTAAGTTCCTGACACTGTTATTTACATGGTATCCGAATTTGTGTGAGGTAAATACCACAACTATCACGTGAAAAATAAAAACTTCAAAGGGAAAAATAACTAAAAAGACACTAGTTTAATTTCGGAAGACTTCCGAAAATGAAGTAGTGAATTTTTGGAAGTCGGTAGATTTATTTTGTAAAAAAATTTTTTCAAAAATTATCGAACTTACAGTTTTGACTTCGTTACTGTATTATTTTTTTCCAAAAATATCCAATGTTATCTTGTTTTGCCTTCTTTACTGTTTTATTATAATGTTGTATAGATTAGCCCAATCTATGTGTCTACGTTTTCTATTGAAATCAAATCAGTTCGATTACCGAGTCGAACTGTTAATTACAATCTATTGTTGCTGCTTACCATAATTGTACCGAATGCAGTGATTTGGATTCAATTCTTAATTATCTTTTTGGCAAGCTGACAGCAAGCGGTTACGTGCTTTAATTCTCTGTTAACTTTGAAGAGGTTTAAAGGGTCTTTTGTTCTTGATCAATCAATTTACTGTCAGTAAGTACATTGTAGTGCCTATTTATTTGGGATTTGTAGTATAAAAATAGTAAATAAAATGGCAATGAGATGAGGGTGGGAGCAACTATTTTTCGATAATTACAATTTTTTTTTTTTTTTTAAACATTGCCCCACACTAAGAATTTCTTCCTGTATCGTGGGTGCGTTTACAAACATAGAAACTCACATACACTTACACCCAGACCCGGAACAACTACTTGCAGATCATACAAATATTTGTTCCGTGCGGGGATCGAACCCGCGACACGTTGCGCAGCAGTCCATCGCTCAGCCACTGCGCCAACCGTGTCGTCAAATAAAAAATTTGAGTAAAATGCTCTTTTGCTGTATTGCCATCAAACATAATTATATAATTATGTTGCCAACTTTAATACTCGAGTCTTGTTGGTTTAGGGGGTTCGCATATTTGACGGAAGATGCGTCGCGTATCGACGGTGACGGTCACATAAATGCTAATAAATACACACGATCGACAGCGGCAGAGGCAACTGTAATGTCTACGGCTGCCGTCGACAACGTGCCACTCGTGTATTTGAGCACCATACGGTTTGTTTATCTGTTTGTTCCGGCTAATCTCCGAAACGGCTGGATTGATTTTGGCGCGACTTTCATTGGCAGATTGCTGATGTTATAAGGAGTAACTTAGGTTTATTTTTATTTTAGAAAAATAATTAAAGTCCACTGCGGGCGCGCGGCAGCTAGTTTAATAATAATTATGCCATCAACTTATTATCGCGGCGGTTGCATGGAGACCACAGTACGTTCGTTTAATGTAACTTGTCTTGCAGCTGTATACATTGGCAGTCTACCAGTAATTAATAGGTTGTTGTCATAACATCCTCCAATACAGTAACGTGACACTTACTGTAATTATCCAATTATGAATTTGTGTAAATTATCGCTTACACACGACGGACGCGGGACGCGCGCAGGAGTGATTACACCAGAGGTAGGATTTAGCAGAAGCGCAATATAATGTTATGTTTATAAATCATTTTTTTTCCGACAAATTATGTTTTAATTGAAAACAATGAGAGAAAAAGTGCTTTAAAATCGTTTTTTAATTGAACTACTAAATTATTTCAAATAAAACGAGTACGAATGTAATGAAATGTTTCAGAGAATTGTGAAAGTGATTCTAGATTTCAATTTTTAAATTTTTTCGAGCAAGTTTTGCTATTTTAAACAAAAGTAATAACTATGCCTAAAAAAAGTATATTTTTTGAAAACTAATTATGCAAAGTTGTTATTCTTTTATTAGGTATGCAAACTTGAGTTACCTATAAAGTTAATAGGTAGGTATTTATATTTCTTTGATTTGTAAGTATGGATGTCCGAATGAGAACAATGGTATTTAAGCACTTATTCCGGTTGTAGAACGTTGTTCTCTCTAAATTACCATCTACAAAGCTGGTTACCTGTGCTAGTACAAACCACCCCTTATTGGCGGAGCTCTGACGGCCAATACAAAGCGACTGCTCATGTAGAATGTGCATGGGTACCATTACTAGGAACTGCAGTGGCACCGACAGACATAATAATTATATTATTATAATAATATCAGCTTGTAAACTAGGCTACTTCTAAATATAACTCTCTTGCAAGATAGTTACCTTCTTATAAAAAATATGATAATAGCATATGTTTACATTATGTAATTGCGGAAAAATGTCTATAACAACGACAGTTCCAAGAAGCTAGCGGCGCAAGTAGGAAAATAATAAACAAATCCTTTTTCGTATAAGTGTAAAAGTCTAAATATTTCTCCAGTTATGGTTGTATAAATGTCCTATAAGCCAATTCGACGAATCCATCGTTAGTTTGTTGTTTTTTTTTCTATCATATATTGTATTCAGTCCTTATAGTTTACTTATTATAGGTACTGTACCTATGTTAGTTGATAGTATTTTTACCACAGTTACAAGAAATTATAATTAAACTTAATAATACCAGCCTATTATTGTCCCACTGCAGGGCAAAGGCCTCTGAAAGTCCGAAAGAGTGGCCGTAGCCTCTGGTAACACACAGGCAACTGAAGGAACAAGGGTGGGTTTCAGTCAGTAAGAGTCTGACACTCTCCCGCTCCGCTCAGAGCGGGAGAAATTATTTTACAATTTATTTTTTATTTTTCAAAGGCCTCTGCTTGTACAGAGGAGGCACGAGCATTGATCATCACGCTTGCTACAGAGGAGTTGGCAGTTTCGGATTTATATCCAAATCCTAACTAATCCATACTAATATTATAAATTCGAAAGTAACTCTGTCTGTTTGTCTTTCTGTCTATCTGTCTGTCTGTATGTTTCACGCCTAAACCACTGTACGGATTTCGATAAAATTTGGCAAGGAGATAGATGGCATCCCGGGGAAGGACATAGGCTACTTTTTATCGACATACCGCGCGTGCGAAGCCGCGGGTGGAAGCTAGTATTATAAATGTGAAAGTGAGTTTGTTTGTTATGCTTTCACGCTAAAACGGCTGAACAGATTTAGATGATATTTGGCACATGCCCTTTTATTAAAGGGCATGTATGTGTGTGTGCAAAAGTATCAGTAAAAGGATACTTTTAATCCCGATATTCCTATGGGATCGAGACTTAAGCGGGTGAAACCGCGAGGCGCAGCTAGTATATTATAAGTCCGTTTCCTCACGATGTTTTCTTTCACCGATGTCAGTAATATTCAAGATAACTCGCACAATAATATTATGAATTAAAAAAGGGACATTGGTACTTGCCTAAATTTTAACCAACTACCTCATGCTTCAGAGGCGGGCTATCCTGGCATTTTCGCGTCAACCGAGCACAAACCGAGGAGTCCGGGCCGGTAACTAGAATTTCTTGGAAAATTGAAAATAGTATTGTATGTAGTTACCTAAACTTATTCACACCTTGTATGGATAAGACGACACGAGTGAATATATCGACTTTATTGACATTCGATTAAGAGGGTATCTCTTTACCCCTCTAGGGAATTAAAACGCGGAGAGAACTAACGTTATCATTGCAGTGAATATGTTACTATAGTTGTCACGTTTTAGCATGGCAATAGCGGTCATTGACCCACCTATATTTTCTAGCATATTTATGTTATTAACTGAAATAAATTCTGAAATCTTGAATTAATATCTATCGGGATTTTTAACATGTTCCAAAAACGAAAAATCTGACATAGTTTATTGTTTGGGTTCCTACCGAGAGATTTTAGGCAAAGGGCAATGACCACTATTGCTATGCTAAAACGAGACAACTATAGCACTGAATGCAGTGCTATAGGTTTTTTACTTTCGGGCCCCAGGACTGATCATGAATTACAACTATTCTCTTTCGTTCATATCCCATGATGTTTTAGTTTGAATTAACAATATTAACTGATGTTATAGAGGATATGACTTCGCATTCCGATTAACTTACAGAGCCACGTGAGCGAAGCTGCGGGCACAACTAGTAATTTAATTAAATGAAATGCAAACAGACAAACATGCATTTCGCGTCATAAATTAAGTCTCGACTGATGGATGACTCACTAGGGTCTGCTGCTTTCGTGCGCGCACGCAAGCGTGACCGCAGGACAACTAATGATGAGGGTCGTATCAATCGATAGTCTTGAATCAAGATAATATTAATTGTTGACTATCGATTATCGACTTAGATCAACTATTATATATATTGTATATATATAACTATATATTTCATTGTATTTTATTATGTTGTGATTTTATATATAAGTACCTACGAATAAAATGAAGGTATAATATGAGAGTATAGCCACGGATAATACTAATATAATACAGTATTGAAGTCTGTATATAAGTAAATATATGGCTATTTTTTGGTGTTAAAAAAATGATCTCTGACCAACCAGATCACGGAGTTGTTTTTACCTTTTATTTTTTCATTTATTTGTATTTATTTTATTATTTCATTTATTTCAGAAATAATGAAAAAATAACTTCCATTTATAATTCCATGAAACATTGAAATCGGATGTTGGCTAGATGTTTGCAACAGTCATTTGTGAAACAATGCGAACTCGAGTGAGCATGTATCCCAGATCCCAGCATTCGCATTTGGTTGGTAAAAATTGTGCTTACAATGTCCTCATGTAGTTTTCAACTGTTTTTATATTCAGGGCCCCGCTCAACTTATTTCGGTAACGGAAATCCGCGCAATAATATTTCATCCGCGCTTTGTTTGTATTCAAAATAAAAGTAAAATTGATTTATGTATTTTTTAAACAACCTTTAAAACAATGTTTGCATACCCATAAATAAATTTGTGTTCGGGTAAGAGGCGATTCCCGTTGATTGCTTGTGTATTTTTCATTTTATAGAGAAAAAATATATTCGATTTATCGTGGACCATGAGGATTGCCTTATTGACTTTCTTTGTAGGTAGGTACGCTCGTTCAAATGCGGAATGGAGAATAGACAGCTTTATCATGATATTATGACCAAGGTTGGCGAATGGATTGATGAGTACATCACGGAGTACATCACGTAAAGAAACACTCAGACCTAAACTACTGTCTGAACACCATAACATTTTATTTTTCGTGCAGGATTATAATAAAATAACAAAAATAAAATTTATTCAAAAATAAAATTGGTCAAATACTGCTTAAGTCTTAGAAATAATGTAGGTATATTGATTCTAATTATGTTGATTCGGGTTCAAAGTATGATTCTAACTTAGATAGCGCAGAATTCAATCACTTAGCCACAGCCAATAAGTTACTAAGTTACATGTGTTTTTAGTTTTGTGCCCGAAAAGCCTTCAAATTGTCTCAGATTCAGCGTTTAGTGTTCCAAAGTAGGAAGTGACACTTATTTTGATAGTCACGTATTATGTAATATCTCATATTTTTCATCTAATGTCAAACATCCCACACACATACGGAATTTGTTCTCTTGCCCACAATTTCATTTCACTTCTTTTCTGCACGTTTTGTCGATTTTTAGAGACTGTTGTGGCTCCGGATTTAAAATCCGTTAACATGCTAACTCTGGAATATGCTCATTCGCTGGAAATTCGGATTGTATGCGGTAGAAAAACCGATTCGGATTAGGAAATAAATCGACTTGAAGTTCGTTCTAAACTAAATAAACGAATGAGTGCGAATAGAGGGTTCTAGATGATTTCTGTTCACGTTTGGTGCTGGTTTAATGTTAATTGCTGTTTATCTATGCCGAAATTGAAAACGTCAATTTTAAAAAAACTGATTATTAAAAGCAGCCAGTGCTTTTAATCCTGACTCGCTTTACAAGTTGTACAATAAAATAGAATAAGTGTAACAATAATGGTTCCTTCTAACTTTATGTTTATTAAACTACTTTTCAAAGCTTAACATAAATGTCGCAGTTACCAAAATCTTTGTAAAACATTTTCTCAACTCAAACTATTTATTAAATTAGCGCTCGCTCTAAATCAAAAAACATGTTCAAGTTCTTACACTTTTATATTTTATAAGATTCTCTCTGAAATTGCTGTAATTTATCCTTATCAGAGCGAAACTAATTTTCTATTCCATCTGGTACCGGGTATTATACATTTTGTGCAAATTTTAGGCAAGGGTTGATTTTTGTGAGAGAACATCAAAGTTGATGAGAATTTAAATTATACCTCCTTACAAATTATGCAAACGAATATCGGATGTAGACATCTTTTTGTTAAAGACTCTTTTAAATTTTCATAATTATAAGGTTTGGGAAAGTTTTGAACCGATTAAAATTAATTGTCTTTTCTATTTTATTCCGGAACTGTCTACCTACCTACTAGTTATTTCTATTACAGTCCCGCAGATAGGTCATGATGAGACATGACGTGTTACGAACAAAACAGTACAAGAGTGTGTTAAAAATAGAATGCAAGCAACTATGTACAGCCTCAAGGTTATTCAAGCTTACGCACCGACCTCGGCACACTCGGATGACAAAGTTGAGGAAATGTTTGAGGATATCTCCAAGGCCTTGCATTCCACCACTAAGGCCCACTACAACGTTCTCATGGGGGATTTTAACGCTAAAGTGGGAGTACAGAATTGCAGCGAATCGGTAGTAGGAGCCTACGGGTTTGGCAATAGGAATCATAGGGGGCAAATGCTTGTCAACTTCCTTGAGAAGGAGGGGCTTTTCTTAATGAATTCCTTCTTTAAGAAACAGCCCCAAAGAAAGTGGACGTGGCGAAGTCCCGACACTATGACTAAAAATGAGATAGACTTCATCATAACGGATAAAAAGCATATATTCAGGGATGTCTCGGTGATCAACAGGTTCAATACCGGCAGTGATCACAGACTTGTTCGAGGCTCTCTGAATATCAACTTCAAGCTCGAGCGAAATCGTTTGATGAAGTCTGGGCTCCGTCCAAATATGCTCCAAACTATGTTGGGATCTGAAGCGTTCCAGTCAGACCTGGAGAACCGATTTGCTGCCGTGGAATCCACAGATGACGTCAACCAGGCGCTCGACCAAATGGTGGAAGTCCTCAGGGAGGAAGGTACGCGATTTTGCATAATGCGGCGTAAAGGCAAGAAGTCGAAACTTTCGGATGAGACTCTGAAGCTTATGACGGAACGACGTGAAAACCCACCTATCACTTCGTCAGAACAACGGGCACTCAACAAAAATATTAGAACATTGGTACGACGTGACCTCCGACGCTCCAATACACGCTCAATAGAGAAAGCGATTGAGCAAAATCGGGGGTCGAAAGTGTTCGTCCAATCACTCGGGAGGAGCCACCTGACGAAGTTGACCAAATCTAGTGGGGATACCGTCGTTTCGAAGCCGGAGATCCTTTCGGAAGTCGAAAACTTCTACGGCCAATTGTACGCATCGCATGCATCACGAGCTGATCCCGAAAATGAGGATTCCAGAGCCACCTTAACCCGCCATTTCACGGAAGACCTGCCAGAAGTCAGCCAAGATGAAATCGAGGCGGCTCTTAAACAGCTTAAAAATGGAAAAGCCCCTGGTGAGGACGGCATTACGACTGAGCTCCTGAAAGCGGGAGGAAGTCCTGTATTGAAAGAGCTTCGGGAGCTCTTCAACTCTGTCCTGTTCTCTGGGAGAACTCCAGAAGCGTGGCGAAAGAGCGTGGTCGTTCTCTTCTTTAAAAAGGGTGATAAGACCCTTTTAAAGAATTACAGACCCATTTCGCTCCTAAGCCACGTATATAAGTTGTTTTCAAGAGTCGTCACGAATCGTCTAGCGCGAAGACTCGACGAGTTTCAGCCGCCGGAGCAGGCCGGGTTTCGAGGAGGTTACAGCACCATAGACCACATCCACACAGTGCGGCAAATTATACAGAAGTCCGAAGAGTATAATCGGCCCCTATGTCTTGCTTTTGTGGACTATGAGAAGGCTTTTGACTCTATCGAGACCTGGTCTGTTTTGGAGTCTATGCAGCGATGCCAAGTTGACTGGCGATACATCCAAGTGCTGAGATGTCTTTATGAAAACGCGACAATGACCGTCCAAACTCAGAACCAGCAAACTGAACATATCCCCCTGCGTCGAGGTGTGAGGCAAGGGGACGTTATTTCCCCGAAATTGTTCTCTAACGCTTTAGAGGATGTGTTTAAGACGCTGAACTGGGAAGGACGCGGCATTAACATCAACGGCGAGTACATCTCACACTTGAGATTTGCAGATGACATCGTCATAATGGCTGAGTCGCTGCATGACTTACAGCAGATGCTGGACGGCCTGGTTGATTCTTCTGTACGCATTGGTCTCCGGATGAACTTGGACAAAACCCAAGTTATGGTCAACGACCACGTTAGTCCGGGACCGATTGCTGTTAATGGCGATGCTCTCGAAGTTGTTCGTGAATACGTTTACCTCGGTCAAACTCTGCAGTTTGGTACGAACAACTTTGAGAAGGAGGCTAACAGAAGAATTCAGCTGGGCTGGGCAGCTTTTGGGAAGCTCCGTCGAGTCTTCTCGTCGCGTATCCCGCAGAGCCTAAAGACTAAAGTCTTCAATCAGTGCGTCCTGCCTGTGATGACCTATGGAGCCGAAACGTGGACACTCACGATACGGCTGGTCCATAAATTCAAGGTCGCTCAGCGAGCTATGGAACGTGCTATGCTTGGAGTATCTCTGAGAGATAGAATCCGGAATGAGGTAATCCGGCAGAGAACCAAAGTTGTCGACATAGCTCACAGAATAAGCAAGCTTAAGTGGCAATGGGCCGGCCATATTAGCCGTAGAACCGATGACCGCTGGGGTAGACGTGTTCTTGAGTGGAGACCGCGAATCGGAAAACGTAAGGTAGGACGCCCTCAGGCTAGGTGGAGCGACGATCTTCGCAGGGTGGCTGGTAGCAACTGGATGAGAGCTGCCGAGAATCGAGCTGAATGGCGTGCAATTGGAGAGGCCTATGTCCAGCAGTGGACTGCTATAGGCTGATGATGATGATGTACAGGGTGTTCTTGGTATTACAATCCACTGACAACCAGATACAAGCTGTTTTATAATACATAAATTAAAAAAAAAATCCAATGTCTCTTTCTCAGAATAGTCGCACTTAACATGCACAGTTTTTCAGTGTACCTATTTCATGAAATTGGTTGGTTTTAGAGATTTTCTTTATAGGACAAAAATTTAAAATAACGAGTTTTTATTTTTCCACCACGGGGATGCTCTTGTCCTGCATCTCACCTGATAGTAAGTGATGATCAGGCTAACGGTGGAAGCGAGTTTCACCTGGAATCCTCAACCACAGAGGAACTGGCCAAGTTCGCTAGCTGGTCTGGAGGACTGGATCTTACTTCTAACTGCCGAAACACTACAACGCTGTTAAAATTGTTCTTATGGCGACATACTTAGATAAGATGGTGGTGGCTAGCCAGACGGGCAGTAACGATTAAAAGAGTACGCACGGCTACACATCAAGCTATACATTTCCAGTTTATACTGATCTCGCATTGTATAGGACTTCCGTACAATGCGAGATCAGCTTATACTGGAAATGTATAGCTTGATGTGTAGCCGTGTGTACAAGATAGATTACAATCATCTATAAAGATTCAACTTTAAACCATTAACGAAAACAAATTATAAGCAACTAATCTCTTAATATTCAAACTTTTTGCTTAATATTCAAACTTTTTTTCTTTCATTCTTTTACTAAGCTTTAAGTAATAAACCAAAATTAAAATATTTTTAGTAATCCGCTCGCATGTTTTATACTTAATCTAGTTATACAAAGAAACCTACTATTATCCATACACTATCGTAATACATACGCATACTCTGTAACATACTATATAAAATTATGTATCGCTGTTGGTTGCAAGAAATAAAGAAAACATAAAATATAATTGATGTACCTATACCAAATATTGTAAAACATTTTTTTTTTAAAAGAGTAACGGTGGAGTTTCTTGCCCATTCTTCTCCATACGAAAACTACCTTTTGGAAGGGGCAACTAGAATCAGGTCTATTTCTATGTATTTGACGTTCAAAAGTGCCTTTAATGTGCCTACTTGAAATAAATTATTTGACTTTGACTTTGACTTTGAAAAATAAAATTTTAAAATTCAGCCATCTGCCAAAATCGTAAAATAAAACTCTGTTAGTAAAATATATTTCATAATTTATTTCATGATACCCTCATTCAGGTCCAAACATTTGAGAAGCTGAATGGTGAGCTTACGTCTAGTTTTCATTAGTGGCAAATCTTTAAGAGAAAAACTCCTTACGGAAATGCAATATCTTCTTTGAACGTTCTCACAGAAATTTCCGAAATGCTTTCACATTCTTTTCGGCCACTCAAAGCAGGTAAAGCTTCTAGAAAGATCTTATACAGCAAACGATCAAAAAGATGTAAATAAAAGTAAAATAAAATCTTTGGATAAAATACAAGGAATATGTTGAAGTACATATTCCTTGTATTTTATCCAAAGATTTTATTTTACTTTTATCCACATCTCATCTGAGTCGCTGGAAGTGGACTATAGAATTACATATTCTCAAATATTGTCAATAGACTCTCTCAACCAATACTTGACAACCAACCAATATTTTCGTCTTCTTATGTACATAAATTACTTTTTCTGATTGTTATGTGTACCTATTTTTGGAATCTGGATTTAATTCTTTGAGAGTTCAATCGTTATCGAGTTAAATCGTTTAAAAATATAACTTAAAAAAAATATTTTAAGAACACTGGTATTCTTGAAATAATTAAAAAAAGTAATTGATAAGACTACGTAGGTAGGTATACTTAAATATTTATCCCTAAAATATTTATTTTATTCTGTTTAGTATTTGTTGATATAGCGGCAACAGAAATACATCTGTGAAAATTTAAACTGTCTAACTATCACGGTTCAAGAGATACAGCCTGGTGACAGACGGACGGACAGACAGACAGATGGACAGACAGACAGATGGACGGACAGCGGAGTCTTAGTAATAGGGGCCCGTTTTACCTTTTGGATACGGAACCCTAAAAACCAATTTCTTCGCGTTCACTGAAATAAGCATGTGCTATAATAAATGAAACGTATGTAACACCGTTATTAGATACAGATATTTATGGCTGCTATTGAATCGCAATACATCAGGATAACCGTTAATTAAACGGATCCAGGCGTAACGAGCCGTTTTGTTATTAGCCAAACGTTTATTGATGTCCGAGAATTATTGAAATAAGTATTTATTACTTATCTTCTTCGATTTGACGTGATTAATATTACCTGCCAACGTGTTCGGCTCGAGAAGATTTTCCGCTGCGTCACGGATTGGAGATTGCTCTGGATGCGGGCTATAATTTGGAGTGGAGATAATTTTAGTACTGATTATTTACTTTTCTTTTACCACAAAACTTACACAGGTGCACGGCTTTATAATTCTACCAGTTTCATAAAATCGTACAAGGTAACAAAGTCTTCAAACAGTAACAGGTTTGAAGGTAGCCCTGAAATAGAGGCTTTCGTTACATTGTTCTCTCATGCCTACCAAAACTGTAATTTGAAAGTATTGTAAAAGCCAATTATTTTTAAAAGAGTAACCATGGAGTTTCTTGCCGGCTCTTCTCCATAGGAAACGACCAATTGGAACCGGGCACCTAGCTTCTGACGTTTCATAAGTGCCCATGTAGGTACTGAAATAAAATATTTTGATTTTGATTTCGCTTATCAAATTAATCTTTATGGAAATTAGATGCCAGTTACATAAAAATATGTTACAAAGTCTAGGAGATAAGGAGGAAACTTCAGTTGTATGAAAATATTTATAAATTACAAATCTAGCGTTCTCACAAACGCCATCTAAATCATTATAGAAGTACTACGTACCCCATTATTTTCCTCAAACACTTCGCGTAGAACCAGTTTTGCGTTGATTCATCCGACGCCGACGCTACGCTGCGTAGCACCTTCGTAGCGTTCGGTTTCATGTTGTAGAACATAGATGGCGCTGTTTTGAGTTTTAAGATTAAAATGCCGCTATTCTACAGAGCCGCTACAATCATTAAATTATTAGTACGTATAAATCATAGTAAATCAATATCAACATGGCGTGTTTTAATGATTTGGAAATTGTATACGTCAAACGGTAAACCCACGTCTCACCTGAATTTCAGTTATCTTGTAGAAATGTATGTTCTCTACTTAGATGCTGAATAATCTCTCAAGATGATCATCACAACTATGTATTAATGAGAGCAATTTATTATCATAACTCGGAAAATGCATGCAAAAATGATTCTTGAGAACTTCTTTGCGTGGGTACCTAGTTAATTTGTTATTATTGGAGTTCTTGCGTGTTACTGCACATTCTGAATTGTGATAGAAAACAAATCCTTAATGAAATATATGAGAGTAGTGGACAAAAATGTTAACTACGTATTATAATATTTGGTCAATATTTACACTTCTGAAGCATTGTGGGACATAAATCATAAACAGTTAGTGGTAACAATGTCCATTGTTTGTAAAGTCGAATAAATTCCTTTTTTTCCAATTGCTGTTATTTCCATCTAAACGAATATCAACTTTATACAAGTGTAAATTAAGTTGATTTCTTAATTACTCGTGCCATAGAAAAAGTCATAAAAATGCTTGAAGTTGTAGGGGAAACTGAACTTAACGCGTCGATATTAAAGTTGTTTTTCCAGAAACACATATTTGTTTACATGTTAGGAAACTAAATCGCGAACGCAGTGTAGGTAGGATTTGTATAAGTAGGTATACTATTTTAATGTCACGAGACTAGACTTATCCACAATGATGAGATATGTATCACAAACGACGATTACTAGACTGTTGCACTACGTAACAAATAAGTAGTAAGTAGTAGTGTATAGTAATAGTAAGAACGGACCTAATTATTTGTGACTCATTTCACCTAAAGATTTTTCCATTCATTTAAGGGGACTTGGGGGACTTGGTAAACCTTGGCTACCTGGTTTTTGAGGTGTTCTTAACCAGAGTTTATTCATTCGATAGTGCTATTGGGTCATGCATAAGTGGAAACTGTTACCCTAACGCTTCGATTTCTTACGACGCCACCGCCACATAACGGCCGCAGTTTACAGCCGTCATGTAAATGATGGCACCGAGGTTTGACTTTACGGTGTAAAAAAACGCTCTCTATGAAAACACACCAACTTACTTTCATAAATAACGTTTCAGTGACGTCATTCGACGGTAAATTGCGGGCGCTATGTGGCGGCCACCACAGTGTTACAACACCTAGCTTAACAGGGGAACAAAAATGTAGGTGTGTATTTTGGTACCGAAATCGCGACGAAATTATAATTGCGAGAGCTACACACTCCAGTATTGACATCCACAAACGTCAATCAGTTTACCAATTAACTTCACCTAACCGCGGTCTGTGACTGATTGTGACGATTCTACCCACTGCACTTTAGTCACACATTAGCCAGCCCGAAACGTGACAGACGTGTCAACAGCAGTAATAAATAATAATAATGTGTCCAGGCCATTATGCATATAATAACTTTATACCTATCACTGGCCATTACATAGATACATCCAAAAACTGATAATTACGTTAACACATACGTGTGACTATTATTTTCTATGTGTAGTGACCATTCTTGTATGAGTAAGGAGTCGGGTGCCATTTCGCTGTTGCTATCTCGATAATAATTGTGTCAACACAGTTTTTCACACTGCGAAGTGCTAATATATCAATATCACATTGCTTCGGTGGCTCGATTAAAGAAATTATGTAATGATTTAAAAAAATACACGATTTAACTCTATTTGGTCGCTTTTAAGAGAACAGTTGATGAATTAGAGTGTCATTGTAGGGAATGGATAACATGCCTTTTTGTAAATTATGATGTTCAAAAGTGCCTTTTATGTGCCTAATTGAAATAAATTATTTGACTCTGACTTTGACTTTGATGCTTAAGTAAAATAAAAAATTCATTTAGTTCAAACTACGGGAGGTAAGCGAGAGTATCTAAGTATATATTTTTTCGGAAAATTAAATATTTTCCTACTGAAAATAAACATCATCCAAATATTTTGTCATTAGGCAATTCTCACATCTTTGACATTCAAATGCTAAGTTCGAAATTCTATAGATACAAATTTACTATCACGTTTTGTTTTAAGCAGAGAGGGCAAACATTTTGTTATATAGGTAGTCATATTGCCGGGACAATTCGTCCGTTGTCTGACACTTCATATTTCGTGTACTCCTTACTTGGCGATCTCTCTAGCACGAACTTGCGACGTAAACGTAACCTAAGCACGTTGAACAATTTCTGAATCGAAAATGTAACTATACTAAAGCATTAGTTAAAAAAAAATTGAAAAGCGTGTTTTATTAATATCATCCATAGAGTATCTATGGATGATATTATATTATTTGATAGTCTTAAAACTTAGTAAATATTGTGTTTGAAACGATTATTTTCAATGATATTTTAATCAACATACAACCTGACACTGAATTACTTGCAAATTGCAAAAAAACGTAAGTAAAATTGAATTTCGTGGGCTACCTTGGCGCATCTTCCTCTGCGTCTGATGCCATTATTCACAGCTAAGACAAAGAAGACAAATAGCTACCTACATTGTAATGTAAACACGTGTTCCAATTATGTGGCAAAGTGTTGATGGAATAATTACCCTTAAACTGTTTCATTTATATCTAACTTGCTTTTTTCTATAGACTATTATAGGTAGGTAGTTGCAGATCCTGGAACAATGCCATTGTAAACCATTTGTTGATATAAAACAAAAAATTATGAATGGAAATCCGTCGCCACTTTCAACAACAGACACGACTTATTTATACTAATATTAAAAAGAAGTATGAGTTTGTATACAGGGGGTAATATTCGGAACTACTGATCCGTTTCCAAGAATTCTTTCACTAGTGGGAAGGTACAGTTTTGCCGAGTGTCATAGGATATATTTTATGTTAACGCAAGAAATTTCACGCAGACGAAGCCAGAAGTTTGATATAAAACAGGTACATGTGATAATGAATAGCGGTGCTTGAACAAGGACCTACTGAGTTGAAAAACCATAATGTCGAACCAGTGAGAGGGAGTGGGTCGATTATGGCCCACTCCCTCTTACAGAGACGAGGCCCCCACTGCCGGGACAAACCGGCAGTGGAAACGTTGTTGGCTGATTATGCTATTATGCTGCAAATGCAGTTTCCCACATTCTAAACTTATTGTAAAAACTCACGGCTGAGACATCAAACAATGTTGTATCTCTGACTTGCATTATTTACTCTGCAAGTGAAAATAGTAATCAAAGTACAGTAAAATCACCAGCGGCTTTAAAAAAAAATAAGTTATCAAAAATCACGGCAGCGTCAAAATTAACAAAACCGTCAGGAATTTACACCCAAACAATAAAACGTCATCTTTATGTCTTTTGTACGGTACAATGGTCAACGCATTTCAGTTTTTAAAAGGTTATTAAGATAAAAGAACAAGACTTGACAAGTTATCAACCTGACTCGGGTTGATAACTTGTAAGTCCAAAAAGACGCTAACAAAATAACACAAAAAATAATAGTTTGTTTTTCATAGTGATTTTTCCGTATTTACAAACATATTTTATGTCAGTAAACGTTATCATAACACATTGGTTGGATTGGGAGTATAGAACAGCTACAATCAACTGTCAAAACCACACTTGAATGATTGATTGGTGATCCCAGTTTTCGCCAACAGAAATCCACAATGCCTAACGTCACTTTTCCCTTTATTTCCATACTGCATGGCCGTCAACAAACCTTACGGTAGGCCTTACGTCACCGGGAACAGAGAAAAAGGATAGGAAACTTCCTTCAACTGCAAGTGAATCAACGCTGCCTTTCCCTAAATTTGATGACTCAATCCAACATTCCTGTTTGTCACTTGCCATACTTTATGGTAACATTTGACCGGAATGACTCACCTTCATTTGTATTTTGTTACATTAATAAAACCGTAATAAAACTAAGTAGAGTTGAATCTATTATCTCTCGACGTTTTGAACGATTACATGCGGTGATTCGGACTAGAAATAAATTAAGTAATGCTTGAACTGGTTGCCACGGCCAAGATGTGCAATTGGGGGTCAAGATCAAAATATTACCTATTGGAAGCAGTGTCAAGTTTATTTTTAGAATATATTTTTGGCATTGTCGCTGATCTAGTTTTAGTAAAAATCATTGTTTCTTTGTCTCTTTTTTACTCCAAAAAGTTAGAAATTCTCCGTTCCTTTTTGGATAACCCAGGAAATTCAGCGTGATGCGATTTTAATAATGTAGATTAAATGTAACCATAACCCTTTCGTCAACAGAAAACGTTATAAAATGGATCAAAGAACGCCATTTTTACGAGCTATTAACTTAGAACAGGAACTTACGTATTTAAATCATAATACGAGGCTCGGTAATTAAGAAAGTTAAGAAATACTAAAGAACAAAGTTGCACGTGTCGGAAGCACAAGGGTAACTATTAAAAAAGATAACTCCACTACGCAGTTTGTGTATCTCCGTAATTTTATTTTTAATAACTGTTGTTGGAAAATGAGTGACACATGACTTAATTTTATGTGCCAGTAGTGGTTGGAACGTTTTAGCAAGGTCTCTTTGTTCACCTAATGGTTTTTTTCTTTCCGAGTTTTTATCATTATCATTGTGATTGTGTGTACCTAGGTAAACGCAGTCTTCTCTTTCAGTGTATAAAATGACTAATATTATGAGTTTTTGGTTCACCTTCCATTGGTTTTCACCCGGGCTATCTCATCTATATACTTGGAAAAAGTGTAGGCAGATGAAAGGGTTTCATATTTCCACGTACCCGTTTTTGTTTTCATAAAATCCTGCTTAGTTCGAATTATTTGAATTGAGAGTTTAGATCATAGGGTTCGAATTATTTGAATTGAGAGTTTAGATCACAGAGCGACCACATAATGCACATGCATACTGAAGTATAGGTACTTTCGTTGGTCTCGTGGTCGCAAGCGCGACTGCTTCACGTGGGGTCCTGGGTTCGATTCCCAGGTCGGGCTAAGTGTTATGGGTTTTTCCATTAGGAATTTCTTAGTAACAGCCATGAGTTTAGAAGTTGGTCTGCTACCCTCATGCCTCGCAAAGCACTTTAACCGTTGGCCCTGCGCCTGATCTCCGGTCGTGTTGGATTGCCGTCCCATCGGACTATGAGAGTGAGGGAAGAGAGAGTGCACCTGTGTCTGCGCACACACTTTTGCACTATAATAGTGCAAAAGTGCAAAAGTGTGCAATAGTGCAAAAGGGTGTGCGCAGACACAGTGCGAGTATCTCCTGCGCCGAAGGTTGGTCTCCACTGAGATTGGTCGCCATGACCGAAATTCGGTCTGGAGGACTATTACTTTCTTTTTTAACAGCTTTGAAGAAGCGTGGAAGCAAGTAAATCATCACCACCTTTTTAAGTTTCCTCTACTTAAATAAATATCCAACAGCACATATATGATCATTTAATTATCACTATCCTTAAGTGACTGCTTTGTTGATCAGCTAATGGGCACCGTGTTCAGAGGCACAGGTGTCAGAACTTTATTTGCATTGTTTTCTAACACTGCTATCAATTCATTAACTCCGTATGAGGATAGTGCGAATCGAAGTGTATTGGTTTTAACACTTTATGTTTGGCGAATGTCACGTAGGTAAGTCTTCTGGTAGAGGTCAAGGACACTTGGTACTCTTGATTTACATAACATTCAAGTTTTTGTTTGACCGGCTAACTTATGTATGTACTTATTTACTTTGTAATCTATCGCTAAAAGCTTTTGATCTTATTATTTTAGAGTTCGACTCCAGGCATAAGTAGCAATCCAGCAGGCGTAGCATGGCACTTTCTATCTCTACGAAGAATAGACATAGCTTTTTCTATACAAAGTGACAGTTCGTTTCTTGATTTTTGACATCCACCGTAGAAATCTTTCTACAATCTGTCATTTTGTCTTTAATTTCTAACGAAAGAACGAAAGAAAACTTTCTTCCGAAATAGTCTACCTCCAAAAAGACCTAGACAAATATCTAGGTCTTTTTGGAGGTAGACTATTTCGGAAGAAAGTTTTCTATCCTTACTGTCAAAATCACACTGACAACCGATAAATCCTATGACAAAACAAAGAATTCTGAGTCGAATTATGTAAAAGAGTGAATTTCGTAAAAAGTGCAGTTGACTCTTTCTACTTTGCTGCCGTACACAAGAAACGTCTTTTTTGTCTGTTCTTCCGTCGACAAAACGGTGGTCATGCTACGCCTGCAGGCGTGAAAATTTCCTGCCAGGGTTGCGGGAAAGTCCAAAAGGGATACCGGGACCTTGGCAATAGGCAACTGAAGGAACACGGGTAGGTTGTAGTCAGTAAAAGTCTAACACGCCCTTCCGCTCCGCCCAGAGCGGGAGGAGTCATTAGAGAATTCCCTAATCAGACTCCTAATCATAATCTTATGCCTTTTTTTTTGCGTTGCAAAACTTCGGAAGTATTCGCAATATTTCGGTAATATTCTTGCAAAACTTCGGTAGTATTCGCAATATTTCGGTAATATTCAAAGGAATACTTCGATTGGAAGGAATACTTCCGCAGTACCAGCGGTCGCTTGCACGTGGGGTGGGCGTTTTAAATGCCATCCTTATGCCGACGGAATAGACGTCGAAATCGGTTGATCTTAATTCAAATGGATTACAGGTACTTTGCGGGAATATTTCCCTGTAAGTAGTTATCTACTTGTGACTACTAAATATTTTATTTTTGTACGGTTGAGTTTAGAATGTGTCGATTTTGTGCGGATGTTATGTGTTTACAAGTTTACTTTACTTCGTAAAAATGTTTTTGTACTTATTGCGATTTAATGGAAAGAAACGTAAATAATTACGTACTTACTTCCATACATTCACATACGTACATTACTTAAGTAGTTGAGTAGGTAGGTATACCTACGTTACCTACTTTTTACGACGATGTTTTACCAAAACATTTATTTCTTTCTTTGTGTTCAACCGAAATTAATAGTTCAAATAACTACATACAGAACCACTTGAAATAATATAATAATTAGAATTACCTTTTTATTAGGTAGTTACCTATAATAATGGTAGTTACCTATTTTATAAACTCAGTATCTACCTATGTATTTACCTCTTCATCACTTTCACACCTAAACCGCATACAAAAAACTTATTACGTAAGTACTTAAGTATCTAGTTACATGAAAATAAATTTTCGGAAGTTTTAAATCGTATTTTACTCATTTCAAAAAAAGAACATTGTCATGCGGGCGCGTTTCACTAACAAAGCACCGTAATTAAAAAAAAAAACCTATAAGTTATTGATTCGAATTCGAAAAATTCGAATTCTCTTATCCCGCCATTTTTGTTCGATATTTCGTAGTATTGCAAAGAACTTGTTATAGATTATTCATAACATGGGTGTAGGTGTAGATAAAGTCTTGTATGCAACGTATGTAAATAATTAGGTATTGAAACACGGATCACATGAGTGTACCTGTACCCTTACTACAATACATACCCTTTATTATATAAAAGTTGCAAAAAAAACTAATATCGTTTTATTAGGTACCTCGGTACATAATAATATATAATATAAACTCATCTTAGTACCTACCTATGTATTTTTATTCTCGCAAAATAGTACTTGCATAGGTACACCGCACACAAAATGTAACCCATGTATCACAAATAAATGATTTGATTTGATTTGATTTGACAAACACTTATTACGTACATAAGTACTTATAGGTACATGAAAGTAATATTCGGAAGTTTTCAAATGGTAACATTCCGTCGCCGTCTAGCGGTGAATAGTCGAACTTATAGCGAATATTTCGGAATATTACTCAATTCTTGCGAATACTACGCAAACATTACGATGGGAATACTTCCGAATATTTCCCTCCGGCAACGCTAATTAGGACCGATTCATAATGTGTTAGTAAAGAAAACCTAAGACTAATGTTAGTAGGTACATTAGTTTTAGGATTTCTTTACTAACTCTGTATGAATCGCTGTGGTCTGTTAATAAAGGTTTTAATAATAATAAATAATTGTGTGTACCTACATAAGTACCTATTTAATATTCAATACACAGCATGTTTAACTACACACAGAATGTTTAACTACACACAGAATGTCTGTTATGTGATAATAGACAAACAGTTAAGGCGTCAGTTTAAAATAATATATGCATAGTTGTCTCGTTCGTATATGTAAATTATCGATATCTGCCTTACTATCTGTAATCCGATCGCCATTCTCCTTTCGACATAATTGTCGATTTTTTTAATTACATACTCTTTCACAACGTTTTTCACAACATGGTGGGAAATCTTTGTTTATACTTAGCTCCTGTTGAACCGCAACTATCATAAGAACTAAATTGCAGGGCGCTGTGAAAACAAAGTTCAATTTTTTTATGCTATGACATTTACTTTTCCGATTTAATTGCTTCTGAACTGGTTTTAAAGCGAGTCATCAGGAAATTACTGTTTTATATTAATACATTAACAATGAGGGTTTTCCGAAATGACGTTCACCAGGTGGCAGCACTGAGACATCTGGTCCGGGCACCTGTCAAAAGTCGCAAAGCGCCGTTAATTTCTTTAGTCGAAACGAATGATGACATCATTTCATTAATTCATTGTTTTTCTATTTTTTTATTAATATTATCATTGAAATGGACTTGTCAAAGTGGCGCCAACTGGAGGCGTGAATTTTCATGAAAACCTTTATTGAGAAAGATTCTCAAATGGGAGAAAAATCTTCTCTATCTAGCTCTATCTACTTATTAAAACATTCCATGCCGATTTTGGCTACGATGACCATATCTGTTTCATTATCTGACTATGCAGGAATATGATATACCTATTTCCCGGGTCAAGCTGCATAGCTGTGTTCCGATATGAAGAAAATACGCCTCGTTATCAGGTAAACTGGGACATTGTACGCGTTTGGCATTCGTTAAAAAGATATCGTCTCATAGATTTATTATTTACTCAAACACAAAATACTTAGTACAGCTTATAGCAGTTCATACATACTCATATTATTGGTACATAAACTTACGCCTTCTTCCCATGAGCAGAAACTATAGACGCCACCTGCTACGATCCTAACATACTCCTTTTGTCTAACTACACCTTAGCAGCACTTTAGCTTTGCCTTACCAGCTCATTCACGACGTAAAATGAACTTTCTTTATAAAAGTAATGCCCTTAGTTACCAAGCTAAGCAAGCGGGTTGGTGACCGCTAAGCCTATCTATCATACATAAAATAATATAATTTTATGCGAACATCAAGTCCAAGTATTGTATATTATACCTATTCATCTAAATTACCGGTTGTTTCGTCATCGCTTTTATTTAAATAATATTCAGCATCCCAAATAGAAATTACATCACAGTTTATCAAATAAAAAGAAATATAAATTGTATTAAGGAATATTTATTTAAAAATATAAATATAAAAATCTATCTAAATAACAATTCGCTTACATACTGCTAATACTAGAAGGCCATCTCGACAGCGTCGCAACTTTAACATAAAATCACCAAGACCTTCACAATGTTGGAAATTCAATACATTTAATTAAAGAAGCGAAAACTTACTTAAGTTCCTTGTAAAACCAAGGAATAACAATATCATACATGGTTCCGAAATCCTGCGCCTTGCAGTTTCGAATATCAGTCGAGTAACACAACTGTCACAATAATTTACAAACAATACTGCAATGAGTGTGCATTCAATGAGATACTTATAAGTACACGGTGCCAAATCTGACCTGGGGCTTTGATTTGAAGAGATTGGAAGCAGTCTTGATGATGCTAATGATAGGCCGGAAGGTAGAGGTTTCCTGACTCTGGTAGTAAGTGGTAGGTTGTTGGTATCTGTATTGGTACTGGTTGTTGTATTGGTTGTAGTACTGGTTGCTGAACTGATAGTTGAAGCCCTGTGTGTCGGCGGAGCTGTCGGGGATGACGTTCGAGATGTAGCTGTTGCTGTTGTCCACCGTCTGGTAAGACGAAGAAGCTGTGTAGCTGGCGGCTGTAACAAAGAACATTTAAAATTAGATTTATTTGCGGAACAATAAATTTTATAATTTTATGGAGCGCAAAGGGTCATACGAAATGTTAAAGTATGGTTATCTCATACGAGAACTCATCCAGAGTAAATAGAACACCTATTTGATGTAGAACAAGTTCTGACGAATGTTTTTTTGTAGGGAATAAAATAAAAGATATTTACCGCAAAGGCCAGAGTATTTGCTCGATTCTGTGAGACCGTAGTTGGTGCATGATGGGTAGCCTTTCTCGTACGGCTTGGATCCAATAACGTTTCCGCCAGGACCGTAGTTGCAGACGTAAAGCTTGGTGTAGCCTCGAGACGGGTCGTAGTAGAATGTGAAACCACAGCCTACGTGAGATGTCTCGCCCCAAACCAACTAAAAAAAAGAATAAACGTTAGAAACTCGTTCGATTTCATTTTCAAACAGGTTGAAATCAAATGGAACCACATATATCCCTATGAAGGCAACAATGAATTATTATGTAATTTACGAAATTTAATATTCAATATGTCACATTTGGCAGAGAATTGATATGGAGATTGGCTTTACTATTAAATTTCCGAATTTAAATTGCAAATTACCTGTGAGTAATGCCCGGTGCCGTGCCCTCCAGTGATGGGCTTGAAGCCGTAGACATGTACTTCATCGAACCAGGCATTGATCTGCTTGTTGAAGTCGGGTTCGGAGTCAGCGTTTTGGCTGGGTGGGCGAGTTGTCCAGGTGGCTGCGAGGTTCTGACCCACGGGGAAGCGGCCGTCGTAGCGCTGGGCGGCACGGTCGTGAGCTGTGATGCACTCGTCGGACCAGTGCTGAGCACCTGCGGCTAGTTCGTCATCCCATACCTTTACAAAAGAAAACACTTTGTTAGTATCGTCAATTTTTTCATTTATAAGCTTCTTTGAAGTTGTTTGTTTTTCAATAACGATTCGAAGCGTCGGGCACTGAACTTTACTAAGTGCTACTTGTATGTGTTATTTTGGAAAGAGTGAATTGACTCTGTTTTATGTATTTGCAACAAATGTTGGCCATGTTATGAATATTAGATATTTACTTGAAGTAATAATTCAGGTCTACGAAAATGTATCAACTTTGCAAATATTCTTTTAATACGAGTTATATTGATTAAGAAGACATTTAACAGAGCACCTATCAACGCAGTAATAATAGCAGATTAGTATTTAAAAAAAATTCAAGTATTTTAATTGAATTTATGCCAAATGTCTAGTTCATTCGAAAACCAGACTAGATATCAAAATATCTTTGAATCAGGAGATTTAGAATTTGCATTACTTTATTATATAATAATGAATCTGGCTGATGTCACATCTTTAGTGGTTTCGTATTTAATGACTCCACTGAATTAAAATGTGTGACAGAATGTCAATGAAAAATGGTCAAGATCAAGTTCGAATTCATATTCATAAGATTGTGTTTCGTTTTTATGTGTTTGACGTACCATTTCCATCATGTTAGCTGCGGGTGGTTGGCTGGAGACCTGTCCCAGGGCAATGGATTGCCTGAGACGATTGTGTGCGTCGACTATAGCTTGCTTCTCGTACGCCGTCAATCCTCCAGATCCTAGAATAGAAGAAAGAACAATTTTAAAAATAACCCTTCTAAAATTCAACTCTATTGCCAATATTATAAGAGTGTCATCCGATTCTGAGTGTCAAGGCGACATTTCGAGTGATCACATAATTCGTTGGATTGATCTGATTTATTAGACCGGTGCGTGTTAACACAGGTGTCGGTGTCAATAAAATTTTACGACCTCGACCCATACGAGTATGTAAAATAGGAGCATCTTTTTGGGTAAAAACTCGTTCGCAAAATCCAGACTGGGTGGCGGCGAGTGAATTGATGGGTTCTTGCTATCATTACGGACACTTTATGAGTTTTTATGTGCTATGCTTTTGGAGTTTAATGGATAGACACATAAATTTTAAAGACATTTTCTGACATTATTGGTGCAGATTTAAGATATTATTCAAAATGTTATCAATTGATTTTCTCGAATATATGAAAACGACTTATTTATATAATTTATGAGTTTTAATTAATTATTTATTCGTAAATATTGTAAATTAAATTAAATGCTAGTTTAAATGAATAAAGATAAGCTTTTGAATCCTTTTGACTCGACTGTAGTAAATGCTAATTAAAAGTGAGAGTAATTTAGATATTTGCACATTTAAGAAAATGAATTAAGGCCTGAAATTAATTAATTAAAGCCTGTAAATAATGAATTAAAAAGTCTGAAAATAATGAATGGATGGCTGAAATAATTGAAAATATGACTTACGTAATAATTGTTTTCCAGCACCACAGCTGCCTTCTGTCGTTGCGAGGAGACCTCCCATAACAAACAACACTAAGGATATCATCTTGATTGTTTAAAAGTTAATTCACAACACTTTATAACTGAAAAAATTCACGCGTAAAGTTGAGATTCGTAACTAAAGACTTGTTCACTTATAATTTACGAAACTTCAAACTTATTTAATATTTCCCGGTGATCCGTAGCACGACGTGCTGCGCGCTCTCCAGGCTTTAGCGGTGTGTGCGGCCAGCGGCCCACGCGCGCGCTTATGTACCCGACGCCTCGTTACCATGGAGACGGAGCGACGCCGCCGACCGCCCGCTGCGCCTGCGCATAGCCGCCCGCGCCGCTCGTTACTACCGCACACGCTCACTACAATACACCTTTAATTTGTAATAAGTACTAAACCTATATTTTACATTATTAGACCAATTTATTAAACTTCTTTTTATTAAATTTAAATACGAGTATCTTCAACACTTGTCATATGATTGGCAGACAATACTCGAGATGCTCTATTCTTCGATCGTGTAGAGTCTTCAGTTACAAACTATAGAAAGGTTATACGAACATCAGCCAGCTACTTTTTATCTGCAGTAATAATTTAAAACTCATTATGCTGCAGACGGTTGTTGTCAATGAAATCGAGTTCTTGTGATGTGTCCAAGCCGAACGTGGAAATATGTTGACAGATATTGGTCGGGACGGAAGTGGTCTTTATGCGAAATTATACGCAGCTAAAAACAAGGAAAGAATAATCTGTAATCACCCTTTTTTATGTCAAAGGCTACTTAATTTTACATTTTTGGAATGAATAAGAATCATTTTTGACTGACAAAAAAAAATGTTGGCAATCTTTTAATTCGTTTAGATAGGAAATCAATTTTCGCTTGTGGACTGCGGAAAATTTTAATATTTAAATAACCATGAAATTGAATTTTGAGATTTTTCACGTGCTGTTAAAGTTTTTATTTGTAAGTACATTTATTTTAATGAGTTCCACATAAAAATGACATAAAGTTAATTAAAACATCTTCGTTATCTTTCCCGAAACCAAAGTGAAATGTGTCCATATTTAGGTAAAATTACAATTTTCCTAATGAAACGAAGACGGCGAGTCGTTAATTAGAGCCAATAATTGACCACAAAGTTTAAGGTGACAAGTTGTCTGTTGGCAACCGATCCGGTTTACCACCTGACGTGAATTTTCGCCGGTGCTTCAATATTTGCATATTAATGACCTTTATTTTATTGACTTTTTATTTTACGAGACTTTATACATGCTTAGGATTATTATACTTTTAATTAAAACCACTAATTTAAGTAGGTTGGGATGTTACAATTATTAGCATAAGTTTTAACTGATTTGAAGGTTTTTTGAGTTTATTCCGCGGACGTAACGCTTCGAAAGTTAGGTTCGTACCTATATCATGTTTCATTAATTATTTTTGTTCTTCGACATGTATACTTTAGTAAACAGGAGTATCAAATTACAGAGTTTGAATCAATTAATGTTTTCTTATTAATTTTCGTGTCAATAATTTATGTGAATTAAAAAAAAACACGATAGAAATAGTTACTATGGGACCTATTTTGTTTACTAATAACCGTTTCTAATAAATCTGTGTTTCTTCATGTAACGTTAGGTATGTGATTTTCGTGAGCAATATGAAACACTAATAGGAAAACGATCCAGCAATGTCCTACGTACATGGGAAATTCCTAGTGCTGAGCGGATTAGCAATAATTATTAATTTATTTATTACTTTATTGTACACCACAAAAATATATAACAAAAATAAAAAATAAACACTACAAAATCTACAATGGGCGGAATTATTTGAAAATTTAGTACTGAAATCACATTCTACTTTATTATTAATGACAAAATAACTCTGTTTTCATGCCTTAACGGCAGAACGGATTTCTGTGATATTATATTTATCACACTAGTAGACCATGAACTGGGTTAGGACTTTATCTTACGTCCTAACCCAGGTCATGGTTTACCTTTTATCCCGGTAGTACCGGGAGGTAATACCGGGATAAAAGGTAGGATAATTTCCGACCAAAATGTGGGCAATGCCGTGGTTATAATCTAGTTTGTAATAAAAAAATAGTTCGATGATACTTACATTAAAAAAGAAAAAATATATCTCGACTATTTTCTAGAGGTAGAAGACAATTTGCAATTCTAAGCATCCGCGATGGCTTTGCTCAGACCTTGGCAGTGGATTTTCTCGACCTTGCTGAATAAGACCTCCCAAAATTGATTTATGAGGTGAGGGTTAGTAGATTCAAATATATAGACTATAAATAAATGGGAGAAAGAAATTACTGAAAATCTTGAGGCATAAGAACGGTTAGTTTAGAAAAAACCTATGCAGTCACAAGAAAAAAAATATAATTAGCTATTTTATAAGAATATAAAAAATCGATAAGAAATCAGAAGGTAAGGGGGAAATAGATATCAGAAAAAAATTCACATCCAAGTTATTTCAATAACCGCAAATTAAACAATGCCTAAACCAAATAAAGTGTAGCCCTAAATCTTCCGTCGTACGGGCTCAAAGTTTTTCTCGCACTGTATTATTATCAAAATCATAATAAAATGACTCAAAAGATCAATCTCATAACAATATATCAATCATACACCTTGAAAGCGCCTCTTGTGACTTTTGATCTTTACAGAATACACAGAAAAAGTTATATTACTGTTCGTAAAATAAAATATTTCGTTGACTTTTTTTTTACTTATCTGCGTCCTCCAAAGAACAAAAATCATCGTCACTTTTCACTCACTTTAGAGCATTCGATTTCTTATCATCAAAATACGGTCAACAAACAATATTTGTTTGTTTTTTTACCCGACTACGGCGAAGCAAAAAGGTGGGTTATGATTTAGACCGGTATGTTTACAAAAAACTACCAATGCTACCATACAAACCGTAGAAAAAAAATGATGATCAGAATATAAAAAAAAGAAATACTTTAAATTGCAAGTTAACAAAAGGTACCTAATTAAATAAGGTTGAAATACGTATTAATCAAATATCCAATCATTATTTTGAAAAAAACTTTGTCTTTACACACAAAACTGCAGTAAATAATAATTTAAGTTGGATGCGTTAAACCCGTCACGTGCACGCTTTATCTTTGATAGTAATAACCCATAAAATTCTGTCGAACCCATCTTGAAAGTCAGAGCCAGTTCATTTGACCTTTAAATAAATAGCCTTATTAATATCATTATAGTGAAAACGTCCTGGTCCGCCATCCACTAGATGGAATAATCGGAATTGACTCTGGACACAGGTCGACGAAGCAAGGAAAACCTGAAAGGTGAAGATTTATAGACGATTCCAGCCTGGAGTCAAATGTGGGTGCCGTTTCACACAGGACATCTGTTATCGTATCAAGATGTGATGTCTGCACGCTACAGGAACTGATGGACGCTACTGATGGCATCAAGCTCGTAGCTAACTTCTGGGTTGACTCATATACTAATAGATTGCCAGCGACACGCTATTGAAGAAGACTGTCAGACGATGGTAAGTGGAAAGTGTGTTGAAAAGATAACACGAAAAGAAATTAGGGACTTAGAAATTACAGTTATGACTCGCCTAAACAACGGTCCAGCTTCGTAGCTACCGCATCTTTTCAAACTTCGGTTCATAGTTGAAGTATTTCGCGGTGTGAACCGAAGTATTCAAACACGCGGTAACTGAGCCAAGCTAAATGAACTTAGCTTGGTTCCCAGTGTGGTCTGCGCTTTAGTGGATAAGCCAGCATGAATTGTAATGGTGACTGATTTATTGGTAGTGAGTCACGACAGGTGTTAATTTTAATGTGAGTATGATTGTTTTTAACAAACATTTTTAGTAATTGAATGACTTGCAGGTTTTATTGTCAAAATATTGCTTTTGAACATTAATAGTTGGGATAAGGGCAAGAGAGTGATGAATAATTGGGTATTTCGTGACTTGCGGATTTAGCCCTTGATTAATCAATCGCCTGCATTCGCAATAAATGGTGAATCGCCGTGAGTTTTCTACTCCAGTCTATGTTGAATGTGACTTAACATGCTTGCTACAATTTCACAGTATGAAACATTTCAAAGTCAATAATACATCAACTACAAAAAAAAACATGTAACTCATGTAACTTTTCCATCTCGGTGTCTGGGCGACTATGAGGAGGCAACTTTCCGACGCTGATCTATAGGTATTGGGCCGGCTCCGCACTGCCAGACAAAGCGTCGGCCGCCGCGCCACAGTATCGTTGCATGAATCAAACACTTGTGTGTATACACTCGTAATTGTGCATTGCAATGAATCTCAATGTCAAAACAGGTGATTCGACGTATGCATCTCGATTTCCGTATAGTTAAGTGTATTGTAAACTTTGCGGTAACGAAAGTATTGTTCTTGAATCAAGGTATGGTTGGATTTGCGTAAATTAATATTACCGTTTGTTTATAGAAGTCATGTTAGCTTGTAGATATTTCCTTCTTAGTTTAATACGAGGTGCGCAAACTAGTTAATTGCTACTAATCTAATCAATTGAGGTCAAATAAATAGTTGGAACAAGATTTTTTATATCAGTGTAATAATATAAAAATATTGACCGCCATCACTTACGGTAATACATTTTACCAAGCCTACGTTTCATTAGCAAACAAACACTTATTTAAATGTCAGGTAATTCGCAGTGACCATTACCAATATTGGCGCTCTTTAGAATATTAAAGCGCTTATAGGCGATATGATACCGTGACGCTTTTCAAAATGATGCATACTATTATGTACTTTAATATTACTTAGGTAAAGCTGATAAAAGCCTGCAAGATTTTGCATAATTTAAATTCTATGAACTGGTAACGTTGCTTCGCATGTTTGCTCTAGCTAAGTTTGTTCTTAATCAACACGGTACATCCTGCTACAACTCATTTAAATAAAGGAAAATCCGCTATATTACATTAATTTGTATTATTTCTTTGATTAAATTAATTTATAAAGCTGATTAGAAATATCATTTCTAAAATAGACTGCAAAAAGTAAAAAAAAAATCTAAGAATAAACTGTCACTATAGGAAAATGTCAGAGCATTTATATAGCTCAGACATTTTCGATGCAGAATTAATGATGTTCATTTGTTTAAGACTAAGTTCAAAAGATTAAAGGCTCTTACATACTGGGGCGATTGGTCGCGCGACGCGACGCCGCCGCATTGTTCGCCGTGAAGTTTTCTCAGAAATTGTTTTGTTAAAATTCGCGTCGCGCGGCTAATCGCGCCAGTATGTAAGAGCCTTTATTTCAAGACCCGTTTTATGTAGCAAATATGTATATATATAAACTAGCGACTCGCTCCTGCTTCGCACGGTTTTTACAACTTGACAAAACATCTAGATTTCTAAGTTATATGTAACTTTAATATTAAGGTATTAAACACATAAAACATCCGGAGTAAATTCTCTAAACGATGGTGAAAAGCTCATCAAAATCTGTTGCGTGGTTTAGAAGAACAACGCGGACATACAAACAAAAACTAAAAGAGGCTTTAATTTATAATATGTATAGTTTTCGTGTTTGACTTCAGCTGGAATTCAGCGTAGTAGAAGTTTGTATGAACTTTAACGGTCAATCAAGATGAACTAAAACTAAACTGTCGATGGCATCTTATAGTAGAGGTTTGAATAGGTACGTTTTATGTTATTGGTAGTTATTCGTCTTATTGGTTGTATATTTACATTTTTAACCGACTTCTTCAAACAGGAGGAGGTTCTTAATTCATCTGTATGTTTTTTTTGTATGTATGTTACGCGATTATTCCGCCAATTATGAATCGAATTTGATGATTCTTTTTTGTTTGATAGGTCATGCTTCAGAGGTGGTCCCATATAAATTTTATTAATTTTGCGTGCGTAATTTTTGAGTTAGCTTCAATAATTACGTATTTTTCCCACTTTGCGTATGTAGATGATATTTTAGTCTTTATTTACATAGCAGATGACGTTATACGAATTTGTGTGGGGTAGGTACCACAACTAAAAAGTGAAATATAAAAACTTTTACAATAAGAAAACAACAGACTTAAAAAAGTGAAAAATAACTTTAATTTCGGAAGTCGGTGGCAAAAAACGAAAATCGAAAAGCAAAGACACCGAAATTAAAGTTATTTTTCACTTTTTTAGTGTTTTTTTTTAATTCGGATGTTTTTTTTTGTAAAAGTTTTTTATTCTAAGTACTGTTTATTTTATTTTATTGCCTACTAGCTGATGCCCTGGCTTCGCCCGCGTGCATATCGGTTATTATATACTAAAACCTTACTCAATAACCACTCTATCCATTGGTGAAAACAGCATGAAAATCGGTGCAGTAGTTTTTGAGTTTATCGCGAACAGGACGACAGACAGACGCAGCGGAGGACTTTGTTTTATAATAATAATATATACGTATATGTAAGGATTTGTTTAATCTTTACCTTTAAACCTGACTTGGTTTCCGTACGACGTTTTCGGGTGACCACTGAATATCAGCGCTGTGCTGTGCTGTGGGTCCAGCCAGTCTATTCTGTAAAAATCTCGTCGTAAAAACTCAGCTGAAGTGACCTGTGATTCCACGATGCTAGGGATTGACAATGTTGATAGCTCACTTCACCTAAGTCTTAACGGTGAGACTTTTTTGAAAATTGAAATTGTTAATTGATTTACATAAATATTTACAAAATAGGGCCTTAAAATAGAGGTTAAGGTATATAATAATTGGAACCAACCTGAACTAGGAATAAACCTGTAGCTCAGGTATCTCACTCAAGTGCTTATAAGTCAATCTGCCTAGCCTTTTCCCAACTATGTTGGGGTCGGCTTCCAGTCTACCAGTATTTTACATAGAGTGACTGCCTATCTGACCTCCACAACCCAGTAACTGGGTAATACCATACCCCTTGGTTAGACTGGTTGTCAGACTTTCGTGCTTATGACGACTCGTAACGACTGTCAAAGATCCACAAATGACGGCCGGGACCAACGGCGTAACGTGCTTTCTGAGGCACGGAGGAGTCTCGATATGTGAAAATGGTCACCCATCCACGGTCCAACCCCGGCAAGCGTAGCTTAACCTGATGGATCGACCCGAGCGGCTGTTATTACTTAGCCACGAGCTCCTCCACGAGCTTAAGTGCATATAAGTGTGGTCTAAGATTCCAAAATATAGTAAACTAGCTTCCGCCCGCGGCTTCTCCCGCGTGATATGTCGATAAAAAATAGCCTATGACCTTCCCCGGGATGCCACCTATCTCCTTGCCAAATTTTATCGAAATCCGTTCTGTGTTTTAGGCGTGAAAAGGTAACATACAGACAGACAGACAGACTTACTTTCTAATTTATAATATTAATATTGATGATGATAGTGAATGATGATGTAATGATGATTCTTTCTGTTGAGTTGTTATAGATCTGTTTTCTTTTTTTATTCCAATTTACTTATCTTTTTATGTGCACGTGTTTCTGTGACAAATAAACCTATTTCCTTTCTTTATTACTTAAAGTGATGGTTCAAAAGATATTCCTACCTTGGTGGGCCACTTTTATCTGTAATAAATCTAATATCTATAGGCCGATAACATTAATCTCTAAAAAAAATATTCTCCATTAAATTCGCCATTAGGAAAGAGATGAAAAGGTAGAATTTAAGGATTATAGTCATAAAACAAGATAGGCTTGTCATCTGCGGTTAGTCAAGTTTCTTGTTCCCACGACTGAACTTAAAGGTTAGCACACACGGGCCAAATGTGGACGGCATTGCGGTTGACCAACACCACGAATTTTACCAAGAAATTGAATCTTAAGTGCATGCTAAAATTGCTTCCTTTTGAGCCAATTAACTGTTTAGCATTAATAAACATACGATGAATTTATGTTTAGGATGATTAATCCTACTATCCTTCTATTAATAATATTCACAGGATATATTATTATTCTAATAATATTATACAATGTGAAAGTTTATATATACGGTGTATCCTTTCATACACGAAATCTCTTCATTGTACTCATCATTATGAATAACTTTCACCAAGGGACCAAACCTGAAATCGCGAAAAAAAAATCAGCTGTTCCCAACATTTTGACAAGCTATGTGAACATAAATTTAATGTAGGGAACTTTCACGCAAAAACGACTGAACGGATTTGGAAGTTTGAAACACAGATAGTTTATTACCTGGATCAACACGTAGGATATTTTATAACCTAGGTTACCACATAGGATACTTAACTTTTTATCCCGGTAGTAAGATCCCATGGGATAATATCCGACCTCTACGCGGCTTAATAATGATATAATCATTATTAAACTTAAAGAATTTTTAAGAGTTTTTAGAGGACACTGATGAAATCTGTATGTTTGAACTCATCGCACGACGAGAGCGCATCGTGCGATCTTCGCCAAATAGGACGACGCCCAAGTCTTCACGGTGAGACTTTTTTGAAAATTGAAATTGTTAATTGATTTACATAAATATTTACAAAATAGGGCCTTACACTAGATGTTAAGGTATATAATAATTGGAATCAACCTGAACTAGGAATAAACCTGTATCTCGGGTATCTCACTCAAGTGCTTATACTGTGGTCTAAGAATCCAAAACATAGTAAACTAGCTTCCGCCCGCGGCTTATAAACTTAAAAACTCTTAAAAATTCATCGTAAGTTTAATAATGATATAATCATTATTATGATGAATTTTTAAGTTAAGATGATTAATGTTTTTATAAGATGTAAATCTAATTCGTCAACAGTACCTTTATTGATTAATTTCAATAAAACCGTGACCTTTTTACTAAATTAAAAGAAGCACGTAATACGGCATAGTTCAAATTGATTTTGACAAATGACTTGAAGATAAGATTCATCATGATCCTTCGTACATTGGTTTACGTAATCGTTTTTAATTGCTGACATACGCAGAGGTCATCTGATAACATCTGTTTTATGATTTTCTATTCGTACGACTCATTGGGTGCGTCAGTTCGTCTGATGAGACCTTATGTTATTTATAGCGTTAAATTGTACTTAAATAAATGTGTTGGTTGACCGTGAGGTTTCCGGTAAGAAAGAACATCTCTTTTTAGGATTCATTAAAGGAGACTCGCTAGGATTATCATTTAGAAGGTTCGGCGGCGGGATTTTTCTTCTTTGCATTATGTTTTCTAGTGTGGTCATCATTAAGTTCTTTTTATCTTGAAATGATTGTTGTTTGTTAGTATTGATACTTATGAGAGAGATGCTTATTTAATAGTAAGCTTTATCTTCCTCGGGTTTATAATTTTTGACAATACTTTCGCTTTTGGATAATTATTTTCTTTAATAAATATCCTAACTTAATAATAAATACGAAAGTGAGTTTGTTTGTTTATTTGTATGTTACGCTTTCACGATAAAACGGCTGAACGGATTTGGATGAAATTTGGCACAGGGGTAGACCTTGACCTGGAAAAGGACATAGGCCGGTTTAATTCCGATATTCACACGGGATCGAGACTTACGCGGGTGAAACCGCGGGGCGCAGCAAGTCATGTCATAATTATATTTATGCAAAACCTGCAACTATGACATACAATTTTTTTCGACACACTTGCTCGTAAAGTGGCTCTTATTGAACCGCTTTTAAATTCATAATGCAGTGTATTATGGAAGCGTGCTTTTTACTTTACATTACCGCACTAGTGCGCCACAGATAACTATTTACTAGTCGGAGTTAAGACATGGCAGTATGGAATTAGTAAGATGGAATTTGTATCCAATAGAAATTGGTTTTGGTGAAGCTTTTTACCAAAGACAAGCACTCAAAAACAACTTTTTATTTTAAAAAAAGAACCATAAACCAGTGGCGTTTAGTTATGGTAAAAAAAAATCCCATGCATACCACCATACATATGGGATTTTTTTTACCATAACTGAACGTCATTGGGATACTTACTATTAATTAGTATGAACTATCCTACTAATAAATGAGCATTCTCTACACCCGAGCAGAGATTTGCGCTTTTTTCCGGTAAGACCGCGGGTGGCACGCGTGCAGGCCACTTGACCCGCCTAGACGAATCGCGCTGGCCTGGCCGTGCGCCACCGCGTTCGCGCGGAATAAAACTCTATCTGTACTATTAAATAAGGGTTTATATCGTCTGTGGCAATTTCAGTCTATATTGCTCACTACCCTAACCCCATTTGCGTATTATGTATTATTAACATTATAATATTTTTATATAGGCTGTTCAGCGGTATTACCAGTACCTTTATTTAAACCCGCGCGCGCATCGCTAGCGGAAAAAATAAAACCTACCGCCAAATAAATTATAATAAATATTTGTTAACATTTTTGTAATCATTATTAAAAATGTAGATTGCACGTAGGGGAGAAGAGCGTAAATAATAATAAATAGATTTGACTCCGCCATGGTACGTTTAGCGATAATTAAAAAAAAAATCTTATTGAAATCATTTTTTTTTGTATAGGCTGTCTAACGGTTTTGCCAGTGCTTTTATTTACACCTATGGAAAAACAAAACCAGCCTGCGGCCAGCGCGCCATTTTACATAAATATTTACTGTAGTTTTCGTTGTGTGGTTTATTTTACCTATCAAAAATACAAAATCTAAAGTATTGCCACCAACCGACATACAAGTTTTTAAAAGAAACTCCGGATAGTCAGTTCCTGGCAACAAAGGTCAGTTCAAATTTATAAATCTATCATCTCTATAGTTATGTACGTTATTGTAGCATAAATTCTTACAACAAGTCTGTTTTTTTCCTCGCAAGTGTGTTGTAAAAATCAAACTGTTAGGTAATTTAGTTTTTTATTTTATTATTTGTATGTCATAGACTTTTACACTCTGTCATTACTTAAACTCACGCCCTGACTTATTAGTACTACTTGTAACAATGTTAGGACTATTGTAATATCGTATACTTTTACAATCTTTGTAAATATGTGAGCACCATGTATCTGGTAATTAATGTATTCATTATTGCTCCATTTATAATTCTTTTTACCTTTTGTGGTACAATAAGATTATTGTAGGTGCATCGTCTTCACATATAATTATATAATTCATGTATACAAAATATTGTAAAACATTTTTAAAAGAGTAACGGTGGAGTTTCTTGCCCATTCTTCTCTATACGAAAACTACCTTTTGGAAGGGGCAACTTGAATCAATTCTATTTCTTTGTTTTGACGTTCAAAAGTGCCATATATGTGCCTATTTGAAATAAATTATTTGACTTTGACTTTGTTGAAAAACGTCGTATGAAACGCGTGTGCATTGATTATTACACTCTCGGCTACCTTATCGCGTTTGCCTGACTGTAATATCCAAAAGAGCACACTCGTATCACAATGTACTATTAATAGCATTGTATGCAATACTTGATTTTTTATGTAAATAATACTATTGATACCTGTTGGTTTAAAATTAACTTTAAGCAGATTCGCACTTGCTATACGTTTATCAACTTTGTGATGGTGTTCCTAATTAGTGTTTAATTTTAATAACTTATTGTAAATCACTCAAAAGCAAAAGATTTGTCCCAGCCACCTGAGGCAGTTTGGACTTTAATGACCTCAAAAGTAAGCGTTTTATTATGTTTGATATTAATTAACGACTTTCATCGAAATAAATAAATGTTAATTTTTCTTTTTATAGGCTGGCAACCTAAGGAGCTGTGTTACAAATCATATGTCGACGTCCTGCTGATTTGTTTGACATATCGTAAAAGTTACATTTATAAAGTATAACTTTGTATATTTTAACGTGTAGGTTATACCAGTTTTTCTACTTTCGTCTAGTAATAATTTGTAATGGTCTGGTAAAACTCGTATGAGGGAAATTAATAGGACAGCCCTATCGTTAAAGTTCATAAAATACGTGTCATAAGATGTTTGTTAATTAGGATGATTAAAAATCAAGTTTGCTAGTAAACGAGAAGACTAAGAAGGAAGGTCAAAGTAAGGTTGTTTCTGCCTATGATAACTTTAAGTGCATTTGCACTGACTTTTCAACTTTGACGTTAATCGAACGCATGCGCAGCGTAAAACCACGTAGCCCTTGCGTAGCAGCGCGTAGACACGCCGTGTGGACGCAATGCATGCGCTACGCCGCTGAGGCTACGCGAACTGTTTATCGTTCTTATTGGGCCAATAGGAATGCGTCCCTTATAAATACCGACATAGATCAATAGGAGGTCACGAGTCCTTGAATTGGACAGCCAAAGACTCACTTTAGGTGTGATAGAACAACCATCTGATATGGTAGTTAGTTACTGGATGTTACTGTTTACGTACACGCGTGAGTGCATAACTACGTCGGTTGAAGTAGTGTACACACTCACTTTGTTTTTATTGGCTGGGGTTGGCCGAAGACGTACGAACATAGTTCGGCCGATGTTACTGTGGAACTATTTCGTCCAAAAGTGGACTGTGATACGGTACGGCGAACTTTGTTAACTGAGCTATATATCTTGTGTTTCGTTTGTGTCTTTTAACATTGCAATTAGTCATCTATCTAGGTAAAAAAAAGCTTCTTCCAAACATCTGCTATCTTTAAAGATTACCATAATTAACTGTGCTAAAAGGTGATTAAATTAATTTATGTTAGGCGATCACCTAAAGATTTATGGTAGTGACATGACAGTTTTGATTAATAGGTAGCGGTGTTTTGCAAATTAGTAAAAGAGATTACTTTAACGATAGAAAATAAGCGAAAGAAATATGACTTTGTTTGTAAAAAAAACCTTTTTTTCATGGCCTTCGTAGATTCCTTCCGTGTTGGATAGAGGGACCCTATCTCCCTAGGACCACTAGGCCAAAAAATGTATGTGGGTTGCGCAACCGATCGGACGCCTAGTGAGATACCCACCATAAGGCTGTGTATATTTTGCTGGTAACGCGACCATGGTTGCGCCACCATGGTGTCCTATTGAAATATAAGCCTTATTTTTTTTTCTATTTAAAAACTGCTTTTAATCTATTTTTGATATGGCAATTAGTGCCGATGTTGACAATTCCCCTAATATCATAGGGCTATGGCAACACGTGCGTTTTAAGTAAAGTATCTCATCGCAACATGGATGTAATCCTTTTTCGCAGGTGAAGGCATTATTGTACTGAACTCTGAGGGCTTTGCGTGTAACCCACATACTACACGTTTACAAAGATTGGAAAAAAGTATTAAAAAGAGATACTTATCATGAAAAGTTTTTCATTATCACTAGTTTCTAAGTTTAGAATTTTGGAGGGCAAAAAAAAATTAAACTACTTAGGCCCCTAAGCAGTATAATTTTTTTTGCCCTCCAAAACTGGAGAACCTGGAAACTTCTTTCTGAAGTCATAGACAGCTCTTTCTATGACTTCACAAAGAGGTTTACTGAGGGCCTAGACAAGTGACAATCGCTTCGAAAAGGTTTCGTACAACGACTTTCAACAGGATTGACATAAGATTTTCGACAGTCAGTCATACATTTTTGCCCTTTCCATCATCGTTTTCGCTGATAGAATATCACTTTGTCTAGAACCTCAGGATCTCCAGTGATGTAGTACGGCCTTTTAGCTAAACATTTGAGAGTTTATTTATAAACGTTGCTTAGGGTTAAGGGCGTTCAAACGCCAAAAGTGTATGGTTAAACAATCGCTAATAATTACTTAACTTTATGCAACGTTTACGAATAAACCCCTTTGTGCTACTGTTGGAAAACGGCACAACTCAGCAACTATTGTTAATTCCTGAAATAACTTTCTTTACAATTATTTTATTTCCTTTATTTAATTTATACACCTAAAAATTACATTTTAAAATATTAGAATAGAAAAATATAAAAACATTTAAAAATATAAAAATAGTAGTCCACCGGTAGCTAGCAAGATACCGGTGGTCAGAGCTCCAGAGAGAGGAACCTCCTAACAATGCGAGCCGTGTCCAGGAGTACCGCTTTCTGAATCATGCCCTTAATCCAGCTGCCCAACGAGAGCCTCCATAGGTGTTGGTCGAGACTCTTGGCAATTAAGCCATTGGCTGATACGACTATCGGCACAATGATCGCCGAGTCCACATCCCTCATGTCGACAACCTCGTGAGCCAAGTCAGTCATAGTTGATTTGTTTCTTGAGATCTTTCTCGGCCTTCGAATTATTTTATTATTATTAAAGTTATTTTGATGGCTCGCCTTCTATTACATGGGACTGAAACATAACAAGGGAAATGTGGGTATACTACCTACACTTCTGCCCAACCCTTCGAGGTCACAAGGTGTGATGTTTATGACGAATTATTAACCTAATTAATTGAATACATAGTATGTAACCCTCATCTTTGTAATCAACAAAGTATGTAAATAAATCACTATTTTGTGCTACTGCACTGAGTAAATAGGAAGCCATGTGATTTTAAGTGTAGATAATTAAATTGACAAACTGGCCAAGGACAAATAAAAAAACCGGCCAAGTGCGTGTCGGACTCGCGCACAAAGGGTTCCGTACCATCATCTATAAAAACGGCAAAAAAATCTCGTTTGTTGTATGGGAGCTCCCTTAAATATTTATTTTATTCTGTTTTTTAGTATTTGTTGTTATAGCGGCAATAGAGATACATAATCTGTGAAAATGTGAACTATCTAACACGGTTCATGAGATACAGCAGGGTGACAGACGGACAGACAGACAGACGGACGGACATCGTAGGCTTAGTACTATTACTAAGCTTAGGTCCCGTTTTACCCTTTGGGTACGGAACCCTAAAAACGTTAACATAATCAGTACTTAATTAATGGATTTATGTCTCTGTTATCGGAGAGAACAAATCATTTTTTTTGACCGAAATGTATAGCTTACATCTACCTCATAGTAGATTTCTAAATACGATTTAATTTTTCCTGTTCGTGTTTGTTCCTTTCGATTTTCGATCATCCAAGTCATTGTATTCAAATGAAAACTGTTTCTTAGAAGCGCTTTCGTTTTTTTATCCGCATTATGTATCAGTAATCCATCTATATACACTGTTGTTGACATGTTTCTCGTGACAGTTCCAAGATACATGAGTCTTTGACTTTCTCTGTTTGTTTTGATCGTGAGTCATACTGTTGACCGACTTACCTTATTGATTGATTTATTACTTAAAATGACATTTTGCGGAAATATTGCCATACTAGTTCGGAAAGGAAGGCAAATCCAAGGTGTAATTTGTGTAAAGGTTGATTTAATTGTACAGTCAACTGAATAGATTAATTTACAAGAAGGTTTTCAAGATCAACGCCACCTTCTTTTGGCGGAAAAAGGTATGGGTGATGGTAGTACTTTGTTGGACAAGCTCCTTTACTACAAGAGTGATCCAAGGAACTTTTGGCGACGGAACTTTGTGGGCGTTGCTGGTAAACAACCCCTCATTAATATTATTTGAAAATCCTCATTTGACTGAAATGAGGGTTTTCTGAAATGACGTTCACTAGGTGGCAGCACTGAGACATCAGGTCCAGGCACCTATCAAAAGTGTTAAAGAGCCTATATTTTCGTAAGTCGTAACTCAGTTATGAAACGAGTGACGAACGTCATCATATTTTTTTAAATGGACGTCCTCTTTTCTACTTGGCGCTAACTGGTGGCGTGAATTTTCATGAAAACTCTCATTGAAACAAAAAAAGATGGCGGCGTTAGTTCTGATTCACTACAAATCGTAAAATATGTTCAAAACATAAAACGCATTCAGATAAGCAATGTCAGAGACTTGGCTACTCAACACACGTACAATATGGGTTTGTAAAGTAGGTGCCTGCATACTTATCTCTTATGTTGAATGTACATTTTAAGGATTAATTCGTTACATTGTACCTGTCACTGCACCTGTAATTTTGTTTACGTTATATCGCTAATTGTTCGAGAAGAAGGCTTGGTTTCCGTTTTTAATTTATTATGTCGTGCAATTATATACTTAAATAGATTTGTTAACTTGGTTTATAAGTTAAAGTTAAGTAAAATTTTACTTACCAAAAAACAATGGAGCCTTTATTGATTTAAAACTAGATCTTGGAAGCTCTTGGCCTGCATTTCACCTGATGATAAGTGATGATTAGGCCAAAGGTGGATACGAGTTTCAACTTTTTTTTTTGAGGGTGGAAAATCATCAAATGACTTCTCCCGCTCTGGGCGGAGCGTGAGGGTGTGTCAGACTTTCACTGACTAAAACCCACCCGTGTTCCTTCAGTTGCCTGTTGCCAAGGGCCCCGGTATCCCTTTCGGACTTTCCCGTAACATACGAGCTTTACCCAAGATAAGTGAGATCTAAGGTAAGTGAGAACTAAGTTAATTATGTTTCAGGTATAAGATTCTTTTGATTCATGACTTTTAAGCATGCTTCTGGATTGATGTCATCCTACAAAGTAGGTTGTTATAGAAGGTAAAAGGTTGGATGTCCCGACCTTTTAAAACTTTTTTGCCCTGGACCTTTTTTATAAGGAATCCACGGGATAGCCCTCAAGCACTTAAGCAGTTGACAACCTCATTGGTTGAAAAGCGAGATGGCCCAACAGAAAAAAAAAATGGTTGGACAACGACGATGATGTTTGCAGATCATGCAGTAGGTACATATATACTTGATGATCCACGTCATGCACGTTATAAACATTCAATAGTAGAATGAAACAAAACATCAACACACATTCCTTTAGAATAAAAAAAAAACATTCTGCAAGAAGTCCATTTTCAAATAATGGACACTAAAAACAAACAACAGCCAAGTATGGACAAACAATTTCGCTGTCTTTCATGCGGTGAATCGTAAATGCATGATGAGTCATGGCAAATGTGCCACAGGTTAAAAAAACGAGGTCGTTGGCCGAGCTTCGCGAAACTTCAACCTGCTGTCACAGAGCTATGCTTAGTGCAGGGATGGCAAACCTTCGTATTTAACACATAATTTTCTATGTACCCATAATTTACCCTAGAAATCACCAAGTGGAGAAAAAAAAATTTGCTCAGCAATTTCTTTACTTCCACTAAGCTATGATTTGATGTCTAAAAATGAACATGCATATATTTTGGTACAGAAGGATCGTTTAGACAATTAACTTACCCATTTCAAATTATTTCATTAAAATAGGTAGCTAAATGCCGTGCTCCCAATTTCTGCTAGTCGCGATCCATCGGTTCGCCATCCCTGGCTTTAAGGAAAATCAATGTGTTTAAATGATACTTAATATAATATAGGTAAGTGTATGTAATTGTGCGAAATTACCGTTGCCTATTGATTCATAACTCGGTAACCCAGATTTGGGATGAAAAAAATCACTTTTATAAGGTTAACGGTCACTATCTGTACCTATGTATATTTGTAGGCTCAAAGCGCACGAGTATGAGTAATAGAGAATTGATAAGTTGGTAAGTACTTAAAGGTACTTCAGAAATATATTGGCATTTACCAGAATTGCATTTGCATTTACCAGAATTGCATTTGCATTTGTTTTACTGCAAAGTGCACTCGTCTAATAAGGAAAATGAAAATCGAAGCATTTCCTCTTTATATTGCGGAGATATTTAATTAATTCATTAAAAATAGAAAATAATCAGACACATAAAAAAAAAACGAAGGTAGAATGCGTTTCATCAAATAGTTCCTATGCCATAAGGCTTCACTGACCAGGTTTTTGTAGGCTTGAGCACACTCACAGGAATATTTCAGTCAAAATAAATCATTGTAATTCTCCGTACATGATTTGAAATGTCAACTAAAACGCAACCGCGGCAGACAGTCAGACGCTACTCCAATTTAGTCATCTCTATGTTAATTCTACCATTTTATTTATATGTCCGATCCGTTATAACGATAAACTCACTCTAATTTATAACTCTGAACTAAAAAGCTGTTGTTAATAAAATATGAATCGTAATCTCTAAACCCACACATAAACCGGAAATTAGTTAGAAAGATGTTTTAGAAAATATTAAAACGACATCATTTATGTTTACGTACCTTTTTTTTTATAAAAGAAATGATTAATAACTGAGCACTGAGTTACAATAACGTTGACAGATAGAAAAATTATATTTAAAAAATTAAATCGATTTCTCATAACTTCCTTTCAACGCTAGCCAAAGGCTGTATATGAGGAGTTTGTTCGATTGATATAAACTAAATATTGTTATGTTAATGTGCAATTAATGCTGTAACCTTCGCGATCAGTGTTAACTACTGAGATGACACTGTGGGACGCTCTGGGTCAAAGGTTTAAACTATAACTGCCATACTAACTGTTTATCAGATTTTAAGTGTCGGTGCATGTGTCTGCATGTCAATGAAATTATTGGATTATAAATTAACTTTAACTTTATTATAAAATGGCGTGAATACTCAAAGGAAGCAGTTTCTTGTGCATCAAGATATGTTTGGTATACGTTTGATGTGTTATACCCTATTTTAAAAGGGCGGTTAGTGAGTAAGCTGTCTACAAACCCGATTTGTTGTACGTGGCAAAGGACTTTCTTACAAAAAAAAAATGCTTTAGACACTATTGAAAATATAATTCTGATGGTAATTTGTAACCCACATGGCATTCAATAAGTTAATCTCAGACACAAAAGACTTATGGAGAAGGAAAAAATGTAAGGACACCGGACTTGATCGTTTGTCGCCATTACAAGCAGTAAGCAAATATGTTGGTCTCAGCTTCTCTGCGCGTGCGAAATTGCGACACATTTAGCCTGCTATGGGACACAGACACAAAGGCCTGCATTTGCACCACAAATCGCTAAAAACGCTACACCACAACACAACATTTAGACGTTTTTTAAAAATAAAGTTAAAGTTTGATAAAAGTATTTAAATTTATTTAAAACATCGCTCTATTTCTGTCAACCGTTTGAAGATGAACGAGACAGAATGATATCTTAAATAATATGTTTAGCGCTCGACGCATTATTTGGTGCAAGCCGGTCATACAGACGTTTTTTTGTGACTAGCTTAGGACCATGATTTCAAATAAGCAGGTTTAAGAAAAGATATTTTATTTACATAAGATAAGATTTAAAACATAATAAATGAAAATGACGCGAACAGAAAAAAAAATCTGCGACTTGTGTTATTTGTGTCGAAAGTGTCATCTGCTTTTATTGTAGATTCACATGATTTACGATTTGTTATGTAGAAACCAAGGAAAAATTATGGATTATTTTTCGAAAACTATTTTAGCTTTGTTAGTTTAGTTGTTAACTTTATTGTGAATGCTGTGGTCTCCTATATGTGAATGATTAGTACTTAATACCATTGTTTTTTTTGTTGGAGATTCTAAATAAATAAATTAAAAAAAATCAATGGCAAACTTTTCAATAATTGCGCTTTAAGAATCTATAATAAAAATCACGTTATAAATGGAAATCCTTGACACATCTGAGGAGTTGTTTTCCTCATTCATAGCCATCGATACTGAAGGTAGACCCTTAATCATAACTAGAATCGAATTCACTTTGTAAAGCGATTGAAATAATATTTCCTGTTCGAGCATTCTCACATTCAATAAATCAAAATGTATATTTAAAATTACTTAATTAATTGTTTTATTTAAAACGTGTCAAAACAACATTTTTTATTGACTAATTTACGAGCTGTGACAATCAAATTCCGTAAAATAATTTTCAAATCACGTATTGTTGTTATTATATTATTGTTTTTTTTTTCTACTGATGTAAATGTTTTTTATATTTTTATTTAAATACAATGAGACTCGTGTGTGACAATTGGTAATTCGTGATTGGATGTTGATTAAAAATTGATGATTAGTTAATTAAATTGTATTCTTCAACGTTCTTAGATTGTCAACACAGATTTGGCAACTAGGAAACTAAGCGTAGGCCCAATTTTATTACCTTTCAAAAACGCCGATGACCTATCAACATAGCCTATTGTATAAATAGGCTGTATTTTGAACAACAGCGTAAAGATGTTCTAACCTTGTTTTGCAAAATATGTGGATATGAATGTTGTTATTAGTGCTTAAAAACATTCGATAATTAATGTTTATTGACCCATTAAAAAGGTATTTCTTTACATAGTACCTACCTACATACTGTATATTTTAGAACTTGCAGAGAGACCACCTACTCTCATTAATACTGTGCTGGCGTCAGCTATGGTATTATCAAATGTCTTAATTGGAAAAGCTTTTAGCTCGGAGGTTGGTCTATTTCCGGTTATTACCTAATCCTTAATGTCTAGACCAATCAATCTATCTAGCTTTTTCCCAACTATGTTGGGGTCGCTTCTAGTCTAAACAAATGCAGCTAAATACCAGTATTTTCCATGGAGCGACTGCCTATCTGACACACAACAAGTAACTGGGCAATGCGATCCCCGTGGTAAGACTGGTTGTCAGAGTTTCGGGCTTCCGACCCGTAACGACTGTCAAGATCCAGGAATGACAACCGGGACCAACGGTTTAACGTTCTGTCTGAGGCACGGAGGAGTCTCGTTATGTAAAGATGGTCACCCATCCACAGACCAACCCCGGCAAGCGAAGCTTAACCTGATGGATTGATCCGTGTGGTTGTTATTACTTAGCCATGAGCTCCTTCTTAGTGTCTAGGACCAATGGCGAAATTTTGCCAAAAGTTTCTTTGTCCCGGGGGTTGGGCTAAAGAAATAAAACTAATGGTATTTTGAATCAGATCTTTGCAGCACTATGGTACACCAAGACTTTGTTGAAAAGTCAGTCTATTCATAAAAGGTGTAGGTATTATGTACAGTCACGGACTTTAATTGACGAGCCACCTTCAAACTTTTCAATTTTGCAGATTCATACATTCACGAGATTACACGATTAAACACGAACTCAAATCGCACGCTCGTAAACAAGATGACAAATAAATTACTTTTAATCGGAAATATCCATAGAGGTTGACTTTATTAGTCAACCTCTATGGATATTTCATACATTCACGAGATTACACGATTAAACACGAACTCAAATCGCAAGCTCGTAAACAAGATGACAAATAAATTACTTTTAATCGGAAATATCCATATAGGTTGACTAAAAAGTTCTCAATGATAAAAATAAATACAATGTTGCGTGAAGTTTATCCAATCTATTTGATACCGACCTCCTTTGAATCATAGCTCATTAACTCGATAATTATGAAAACATAACTGAAGACAGTGACAGTTGAAATATCAAGATGACAAATAAATTACTTTTAATCGGAAATAGTCTTATCCATAGAGGTTGACTAATAAGTTCTTAATGATAAAAATAAATACAATGTTGCATTAAGTTTATCCAATCTATTTGATACTGACCTCCTTTGAATCATAGCTCATTAACTCAATAATTCTGAAAACTTAACTGAAGATAGTGACAGTTGAAATATCGATGTCAGAGAATTTCTCCGTACGCTAACGTTACTATGCAGCAGTAACCTAGCAACAATTGTTTATCGTTGCTAGGTTACTGTTGCTAGACCTGCAATTGGTTGACTTTGAGTAGTCACTGCTGTCAAGTTTGTAGTTCTGCTCTCAGATTAGCCAACCGGTAAAGATATGAAATATAATTTTCTTCTAATACGAAGACATAGACTGTGCGTGTCGGGAACCGAATAAACCCGATTTGCATTACACGGCTAAAATGCGAACAGTACCAGGTGGCTCATCAATTAAAGTCCGTGACTGTACGAATGAATGAAACCTTTACAAATACCGTGTAAAAAACATTAGACGCACATATTCCAATGTTATAACTAGTATGTCTAATTAGTAAACACAAGTTCTCAATTGTGGCAATAAAAAATACAGTTTATTAATCTTCCTCATTAAGATAATCACTGATATACGCGTTCGTAACTAAAAATTAATATAAACAATGGTTTTTGTTATGTAAACAAAAGAATTTGTAATTCCAAAAATAAAACGTAGGTATAAATAATCAACAATTTTATTTTAAAGTAAATATTTTAACACGTTTATGTTGAGAATAATTAAAATTATTGATAAACAAATTGAGGAAGATGATTCATTGTTGTCAAACCTCTGTCGTTGTATCCTCTTATTAGATACGTAATTGTACATATAAGACAATAAAGATCTTCAATAAAATTAGGTCACCTTTGTTCATTTATTAGAGGATTATCAATCGTGCTAATGTTATTGTTAAATGTCCTGAGGCCAAAAACAATTCACTCTTGATGTCACTAATATGATGATGAGACAGCTCTGTGACTCGGGTTTTTCTCGGAATTACTAGGAAATAAAAGATTCAGGCATGCCTTGCATAGCTAGAGATAAGAAAGTAGAACCTATCTAACGTCAAAATATATGATATTGGCGACCCGCTCCTGCATCGCACGGTTGTTACGGCTTGACCCTAAATCGATTTTTCTTTATAGATAACTTTAATATTAATGCATTAAGTATTACTTAAATAAACTTTCCGGCATACAGTCTCTAAATTATTGTGAAAACTACATCAAAATCCGTTGCGTAGTTTATAAGAACGACACAGACAGACTTTAATTTAGAATTATGTATAGATTGACTCTTTAGGCTTTTCAAAATAGTTTCTCGGACGAGATTTTTCACACATCTTTCAATACTTCAGTAACCAAATGTTTTTCAGTTTTTCTCCATAGTAAAACACCTATATAAAAAAAATTGGTACGTACCTAATATTCAATCGTGACTCAGCAATATTGTGTTTTAATTAACTTCAAAATCTGCATAGAAATGAAGTAACATTAAGATGAGAACACACATAACGATAAAACCTAATAACGATTAAACATGTTATTTTATCTCCAACGTAACACCAAAAAAACATTTTAAAAACTTTTCGTAAATGTTATTATGCAAATCAGCCTTAATTGGGCTATCATCTAAAACAAAATTGTGTATTATTTATCAGCCATACTTAATTAATAGGCAAAGTTGTCGGAACACGAAACGATACGATCATTCATCACTGTCATTCCTTCCTAATTCTTTAACAATTATAATTATAATAATTTAATAATATAAATGTGTGTTTAACAGTGTTATTGTTTTGTGAAAAAAAAAAATTAATAATGTGTTTAATGGTTGTTGAGCTGTTCCTTATGACTCTTTATCTAAATGTTATATCTACTTTTATATTTAAACAAATATGATAAAGATCATAATCATTTATGTTCGAAAACTAGCTTTTAAAGTAAAAAAATATGTTAAAAAAAATATCACACGGAATAGTGATATTGTTTTGTGATTGTGATATTATACAGTAATAATGTGTTTAATTGATATTATTTGTGTTGTTTTAATTAATAATTGTTTGTATTTAATGGTTTTGATTTGACCTATTGACTTTGATTATGTTCGGTGGCCATGACCGAGTCGTTTACATGTTGAGGTTGTACGGATGCAGGTCAAACTTGGGTGAAATCACCGACAGTCGATATCCGTCAAGAACATTATTTTGACTTTCGTTTTATATTATTATGATAAGGTGAACGAGACTCGATAAACAAATATTTACTTACTGACACGGTGACTTGTATCTGCTTATTATTTACCTATATCTTTGTGTATTCAATTTCAGCCTTGGCCCCCTGTTGTGCAAAGAGCTCCCAGGAAAGTTTTTCTCTTTTGTTCTAGTATGGACCAAATTATCTTTTCTTTTTTTAATAAAATTAATTAATATGTTAAACAGATATTTTATCTGCTTACATTATTAATTGCAGTTCCTCGACAGGCCCTTTAACAAAAGTTTTTTTTTTATAAGAGCTTACCATTAAACTGCATTACATTTGAATATCAGAGAATTAGCATTACCTATATTATATTTTCAAATCGCATGTGTGAAGCTATTGACAATCTGTGTTTGTTTAATCCTTGTATCGTCATTACCATTCTACTGTTTATAAATCCATTATCTCAACAGCTCGAGTACACACGGCTACACATCAAGCTATACATTTCCAGTATAAGCTGACCTCGCATTGTACGGAAATTCTATTCAATGCGACATCAGCATAAACTGAAAATGTATAGCTTGATGCGTAGCCGTGTGTACATATTTATTCTTGTTTTTTTATATCTCGCTGTGGCCCGCGACTTCGTCTGCGATCCAGGATGAAAAGTATGGCTATGACCTTCTCCATGGTCTACCAAATGTGCCAAATTTCATCAAAATCCATTCAGCCGTTTTAGCGTTAAAGCGGTACAAACGAACAAATAAACAAACAAACTCACTTTCGCATTTATAATATTAGTTATCTCATAAACTAGTAAAAAATACAATACATTTTAATATACAACTGATCTAAGATAATTATGTAGGTTGTATATTTTTAATTTAATCAAAATTAATAAAAATGTTTTAATTGTTTCATATCAAATTACACCATTGCATGTTAATGGTTATAATTTTTTGGGACAGTCTTAAAACTTGCTTTATTTATGTATTTTAAATAGGATTCTTCTTAAACTACTAAAATAACGATTGATTTACAATAATTATCAACAGTTTTACAAAAAAAAAACTTGAAACGTAATTAAGCGTAGCATTTACGTTCTTAAAGAATAAATCACTTATTAATTTTGTTAATAAATTACATCAAAATTGACCGTATCATACTATTTAATTATTTATTATTCATACATGCAATCGAACCGCATCAAAATAAGACATTTAAATAATAAAGTCGGCGAGAAAACTGTTGTTTGACCTTACCTACTTAGTGCTATAGTAACGTAACGAGTAACTACATGAATAGGTTACAAAAAAAGCAGTCAAGTGCGAGTCGGACTGGCACACGAAGGGTTACATACCTCCATATAATATTAAAAGGTCAAAGTCAAAGTCAAATAATTTATTTCAAATGGGCACATTAAAGGCACTTTCGAACGTCAAAAACAAAGAAATAGATAGATATAGATATTAATTTAACACTCCATAATCATATTTTTTTAATAATTTGCTTTAAAATAAAGATAGGTATACCACGTTTCTTGTACGGGGGCCTTTTAATTTCTAACTTTCTTTTATTATTATCATTTGTTGTTATAGCGGCCACAGTAGGACGTATTCTGTGAAATGTTTACCTTTTACGGTTCAAAGATACAGCCCTGTGACAGACGGGCGGACAGCCGAGCTTTTGTAATAGGGTTCCGTTGGCACCCTTTGGGTACGGAACCCAAAAAACGGTTATAGTTCGCATCTAATAACCACTTTGTTCCAATGATTAATGATATTTTGATGGCGGAAGCATACACGGTATAATTATTATAGGTGTTAATTATATTAATCGCAAATTAAAAAGGTCGTTTTTATTTATAACTTTATTAATTAATCGTGACTTGTTCTGCTTTTGCTTGTGTTATTTGGTTGATTTTACTTTCCCTTCATAAAACCGAGCATGTCCTGATATATTAAATATAATTATAATTATATATAATTATAATATTATATTATATTATTTACTAGCTGATGCCCGCAGCTTCACCCGCGTGGATGTCGGTTATTATATACTAAAACCTTCCTCGAGAACCACTCTATCCATTAGTAGTGAAAACCGCATCAAAATCCGTTGCGTAGTTTTAAAGACTTAAGCATACATAGGGATATAGAGACGGAGAAAGCGACTTTGTTTTATACTATGTAGTGATTATATAAAACTATTTAATAAAAATTATTATAAATGCCAAAGTCAGTTTCACGCTTTTGTGATTTGGCACATTGATAGACCATGACTTGGGACATAGGATACTTTTATCCCGGTAGTACGTTCCCGTTGAATAATTTCCAACCTATACGCGGGCAAAGCCGCAGGCAATAGCTAGTAGGTATATTTTAAATAATAAATATACCCCGCAATTTTGTTTTCTACAATTATTTGATCAATTTATTAAAATTGGTAACTATTGGTTGGAGCAAGTATTTTTTTTAGAAAACTAGTATTTTAATTACTGTTTATTTCATGTTATTATGTTGTAGGAAGTAGTTACTAACAGTCAGCAATTATATTATTAGGTATATTAAGTTAAAAACAATTAACCCTCGAGAACATCACTCCTCCTTAAGGCGACATTTTTTCTTAAACAACTCGAACAATTAACATTATTTCCTCAAAGAACATAGCGGCATGTATTTCTTGTTAATTTAATACGAACAGCTACATAGCGCGTTCGTATGCCAGTGATAAATATGGACGGTAACGGTGACAGCAAAAGTTAAGGTCATTACTTGGTCAGAAGTTCAATATGTCGAATATCCATCTGAATAAAGGACTACACGTATAATTAATCATTGTTGTTTCTTTATTAAACTGTTTAGCCTCTCGGAACAAGTAAATTAATCAGCCACTTTGAAATTTGTCTCGCGTTAATGGATTGTGTTACGTATATTATATTGATTTATTTCCAATCACAAGTGACATACAACTGCTTGAATTTGTTGTTATCCGTTTGCCTAGATGTTACTTTAAGTGGTAACTTCCTCATACGTAGTGTTACATCTTCCCTGTACACACTTTTCTAAATCTAGGACTGAACGTCATTTGTTTACTTTCCGTTCTGTTGATGAAGGTTGAGAGTCATTTAAGTTATTGTGATTATTTAAATAGGTAATATTATTTAAAGTGGTTCATGTCTTTTAATATTTTAGGGGACTTGTGGCTAACTAATAACAGCCGCACGGGTCGATCGATCAGGTTAAGCTACGCTTGCCGCGGTTGGTCCGTGGATAGGTGACCATCTTTACATACCAAGACCCCTCCGTGTCTCGGAAAGCACGTCATGTGGTCCCGGCTGTCATTTATGGTAGATCTTTGGCGGTTGTTACGGGTCGTCAGAAGCCCGAAAATCTGACAACCAATCTTACCAAGGAGTATCCGTATTACCCAGTAATTGGGTTGTGAAGGTCCGATAGGCAGTCGCTCCATGTAAAATACTGGTATTCAGCTGCATCCGGTTAGTCTGGAAGCCGACCCCAACATAGTTGGGAAAAGGCTAGGCTATGATGGATGATGATGATGTCTTTTATTTATTTGCATGGTTTTTTTTTAAACCAGTATCGCCTAGCATGAAAAATTCGAAGACATGACATCCCCCACCCAGAACCTACTAAACTAGGTTTAGATGTTAGCGCTATTGTTTCGTCATCATTAGAGTCACGTCAGGCGAAAATGTTTTTTTCCAAATTATACGAATATGCAAGTCTTGTTGATAACGCTAAACTTGATTAAACATTATCTACGTACTTTAATAGGCGTGTCTCCGTTACAAATAATCAAGTTTTGTCGTCGACGTCAATTGAAAATGTTAAAAATATTAATTACGACTCGACGACATAAAATAATTAATGCCATTCTATTTAAGAACACTGAAAGATGAATTCAACTAGTTTTCAGTAGACAACTCCTAAATTGTCAAACCAGTATAAAAACTCGATGAAAACGTCACACAACTGTATTCGTCTCATCATTTCATATTGCTGTACATTTCTGTGTTTGAAAGGAAAGTGATAATGGCGTGTGAACTGAACAAGGCTATGTAAACAGTCAATCGAAAACGTTCCATTATGATGTCTATGATGTTACTAAGTAATGACTACCTACGTTATTTGTATTACTATTAGTACGAAGGCTCGTACGAAGGTAGTTGACGTATATACCACACGTTTATTGCTAATAGGTAATCATATTTATCGACAGAGAAGTTGTATGTTTCACATCACTAGGTCTTATTTACTTAGTTTTGTTTTATGACTCTCGGAGTTGAGGGCTATTTTTATTTATCCATGATTTTATTAAATTATGTAGCGGTGAAAGCAGATTGCCTTGATTGCCTCTCTCTTTCTCTTGCCTTCTTTAACCCGTTGGTATCTACCCAATACTGATTGTAGGTCTCTTAAGTCATGTGCTCAAGGGGCCAAGTCTACTAATTTACAAACGTGTCAGTGGTCTCACAATGATGAGATTTTGTCAGATTTTGTATGGCATATCTAGTCAAAAACCGATCATTGTGAGAGGTCTTACTTGCACATACACATTCATTCCCTGCTAGCTGATCAGATCGTAGAAGTCCACCTAAAAGCGCGTGGCTATGTCACAATTCAAGGGCTAGACCTGGATCGGCATTCCATGTAGGTACCTATTATTAACTTATCTTCCCTGTATTGTTTGATATTCAGCATATGTGGGCTCACTTCGGTTTAATACTTATGACGGTGAGATAAGTTCTTCTCTTGATGGGGAGGGATCTAAACACAAAAAGTTGTGTTTATAAAAGACAAAGAAAACTGTTTTTGTAAGTAATTTTCTGTTTGTTCAGTCTTCTATTCAAAACCACGTTTTTCTAAAATATTGATTCTACGGCCATAATAGCGAAAAATGATAAAACCTAATGAAGCTATAAATTAAGTAAATAATGTGAACTGATTTTGAATTAATCGATACCTATAGTTAAAGCAACAATACAAGAAAAACGATTTCCAACTTAATTTGTTTTTGCAAAAAAAGTGCATCGAAAATTATTACTCTGGTTGCTAAGTTGTGCACAATGTGCACGATATAATAGTAGGTAAGAAGTCTAAAGGCTCTTACATACTGGGGCGATTCGTCGCGCGACGCGACGCCGCGCCGTCGCATTGTTCGCCGTGAAGTTTTCTCAGAAATTGTTTTATTAAAATTCGCGTCGCGCGACGAATTGCGCCAGTGTGTAAGAGGGACTCAACTTCGTCAAAAAATGATTAGTTTTTTAAACCAACCGTGTTTGATAAAATTATGTGAATCTAGCAAAAGGTAAAATAGGCCCTATTGATCACGTCATAAATATGGGATATGCCTTATCAGGCGTTGCAAAAGGGTGTTCTAGAATTGGTCTTTTAAGAGGATACGGCGCCTGCTCTGATGCTGATGGTGACCACTGGTTTTCGTCCTGCATCAGTCGTTTGCTCATTGAGTTGCGTGATGTATCTCAATTTGTAATGAGCTTCGGCTTATTGTACTGCGTCGGAGATCTTGGTTTCTAGGTGTTACTTCACATCACTTGCGGTGCCTTTAGTGACGCAAGAATCTCTCATCCCCCTGTAGATTTCCTGAAGAACATTCTCACCCACAAAGATCTGTTGAAGTGTGACTTTAGGTATTAGAACTTTATGCAGTTGACAACTAACCGCTGAAATGAAATGAAATGAAATGAAATGAAATGAAATGAAATGAAATTGTTTATTCTGTAAATAGGATATCGCAATCACTTTTACACGTCATATTATTAAAAAAATAAAATAAGCTAGATGAGGTCGGCGTTTCCTATCTGACTACTCTGAGAAGAAAGGCCGAAACAAACTCAGAGGTCGCAGTCTCTTTTAAGGTCCAGACATAATCTTGGTCAAGCCATATGAGGACCATGTAGATTAATGTCTGAAATGGTCTTTTGAGGAAAGAACCACACAGATTTGAGTGGACCTGTCCAGTCAGTGCAAGCATTTGTCAGTAACCGAGGAGCTCAACTCAGAGCTGAAGGAGCTCAACGACTCGACGAACAATACCAAAAAAAAGGACATTTGGGTAGGCCGCAGAAAGTACTCAAAACTGCCAGACCATCATTAAAACAGGGAAAGAGGAGCAAAAAATAAAAAATGATCCACATAGTCCTCACATTCACAATAATCAAAACAAAATAATACTTTACAAAGTAATAATGTCATGTTGTATAAAGAATAATCAACAATTTGTAGGTATATAAAACTGGTATAATTTAATGATTTTAGATACTAATTAAAATTAAAATGTCAAGTTCTAGGGTTTTTTCAAGGCTTAGCAGAGCGAGCAGCTCAATCCCATGCATTTCTGTCTTCTAAATAATCCGAAATTTTATAGTACCCTTTTTTACATAGTTTGGTTTTAATACTGCTTTTAAATCGTTTAGTGGGTAAGTTTCTAATATCAATGGGAAGTTTGTTGTAAAAGCGTATACATTGACCCATGAACGAGTTGCCTACTCTGTGGAGACGAGTGCGATGTACAGCAAGATTGTGTTTATTCCTAGTATTTATACTATGAATATCGGACATTTTCTTAAAATTTGATATATCCTTGTGTACATACAACAGGTTTTCAAATATATATTGTGAGGCTACAGTCAGAATATCTATTTCTTTGAATTTTTCTCTAAGGGAATCTCTTGGACCTAGGTTGTAAATGGCTCGAACAGCCCTTTTTTGTAAAACAAAGATATTATTGATGTCCGCACAGGTTCCCCAGAGAAGAATCCCATAGGACATAAGACTATGAAAATAGCTAAAATAAACAATTCTGGCTGTATCTACGTCGGTTATCTGTCTAATTTTTTTAACAGCATAGGCGGCCGAACTAAGCTTTCCTGACAATTTTTCTATGTGTGGGCCCCATTGTAATTTGCCGTCAATAGTTATTCCAAGAAAAACCGTTGACTCAACAGGGTCCAACTCTATTCCATTGACTTGAACATTGGTAGTTAGCTGCCTGACATTTGGCGTTGAAAATTTAATCAGTTTAGTCTTTTTCTCATTCAGGAGTAGATTATTTACATTAAACCAATGCACAACTTTAGAGAGTGCATCGCTAATGCGTAATTCATTTATTCGGCCCTTAGTAATTAAAGGATTATTTTTTACAGTGTCCAGTGATGACCTATGGCAATGAAACGTGGTCGCTCGCAATGGGCCTCATTAGAAGGCTGAAAGTCACCCAAAGGGCAATGGAGAGGGCTATGCTCGGAGTTTCCCTGCGTGATCGAATCAGAAATGAAGAGATCCGTAGGAGAACCAAGGTAACCGACATAGCCCGAGGTATTGCTAAACTTAAGTGGCAGTGGGCATTGCTCGCAGAACAGATGGCCGATGCGGCCGAAAGGTTCTGGAGTGGCGACCGCGTACCGGAAGACGTAGCGTTGGAAGGTCCCCCCACAAGGTGGACCGATGACCTGGTAAAGGCCGCGGGAATCCGCTGGATGCGAGAAGCACAGAACCGGTCGAAGTGGCGGTGCTTGGGGGAGGCCTATGTTCACCAGTGGACGTCATTCGACTGAAACGATTATGATGATTATTATTTTTTGCACTTGCTGTCATTACCATGTGTTTATTACCGTGCAGCAGGTGTTAGAGAGCCGAATGGGTAAAAAAAGTGTTAATAATAATAAAATTGTATAGAACCTTATGATTTTCTATGTAGGTAATACCGCGTAAATGTAATTTATTAATTGTCGGCTGTTTGTCAGAGATTGATCATAATAATTTATTTGTTTGGATTATTTTAATTATATTTCAAAGGCATTAACTCCATTAATCACACATTTATTTTTAAATTCGGCTTGACGTCTTTCTGTCTGTTAAAAAGATACTGTGATTATGAATCTATTAGCCAAGTAAGGTTTTTATGGCAATATCCCTATGACTGTATGTGTTGAGGACATTTTAGGCCCTATGTTCGGACACGTTAGGTTCAGTGGACGAATGGACGGACGGACAGATGATAATTTTAACAGTATGTTGACATTTTTTAGTGTTTACCTTTTAAAATGTATTTGGTGTTTTGAAACTTAATAGCATAATGTTCCATTGTTACTATATTTGGGTGTAAATCGCTGATTGTGACTTCCTACGATACCTGGTATACATTATCATAATAATTTGTAGGTACTTACAGATCTAATCTCGCTTTCCTTTGTAATATAATAATTTTAGAAATAAACAAGCCGTCTACCAAGCGTTGTTAGTATGGCAAGTTTATCTATAACTACGCATTAATTATTGTTTATTGACTATGTTACTTAACGAAAACTCATTAAAAGGATCATGTAGGTGGCGTTCTATAGTTTCTACCTCTGTTTCTATTTCCCATGGAAAGAAGACGTGACTTTATGTATGTGTGTGTGTACTTCACCTATAAGTCTATGCTTTTAAAAACAAAAACCTGATGAGTCTTTGAGGTAACACCGCACCTTATATTTATTACTAACATGGAAGCGATGAACTGCGACCCCTTTACCGAAATTATAATAATAATTATCATAATATTATTATTATAAAAATACAATAAAGCTTCTAATTTGAGTAGTGAGTCAGTATCACTTGAACAAGTTACTTTTATGACATAGTATTATCATAATTAATTATTCTGCTTGATAATAATATGATATGACTAACCATTGGAGGCGCAGGCGCTCATAAACGCTAATTGAACATTAAATATCGATAATTTCAGGGCTGCAAGATATCTTTGCACACTAGACAAAATATGCATGCAATCGGGGAAAAACCCTAAAATATTTTTTTTTCAGTGTATTTCATTATTAATTTTGTTATTTTAACCGGCAATACTTGAAACCAATTTAAAATGCCCAACAAAAATGTTTTGATCTGTTAAATTCTGATCGGACACTCGAAATTTAATTGTAAGGGGATCCTAGGTTCCTTGAGAGCAAGTGGCTGTAAACTACTTACCTACATGCACAAAAAATATAAATAGGCTTCTATAAATGATTGAATGATGATTAAATATTTATATTCTTTGCTCATTCAAGTGCTCTAAGAGGCTAGAAAATTCATGATTATCAGCATTCACCTTGTATCTAGTAACATTGAGCAAATATTTATATAAAGAAACACGTTATCCTAATATATAACGATATCGAGTCGGTTGATACCTACACATGCCGAATGTATAGCGGATTACGTAAGGATAAAAATTCTTAAGTGCTGGCAATTAATATGTTAATATGCGCGAAATATGTCCGAATAGCGGTGACATATGGTTCAATATCTCAGCATAATATACTGACATATAATATGTAGTACGAGTTTTATAGACCGAGAGCTAGTGCAAGCACACATACATTTTCTGACATTATCCCAATATTATAATGTCAAGTTTAAAGGTCACATGCATGACACATCTTTAAACGCATTTAAATATTCATACTAAATCCCAAGTAACTTTGAAAAATACTGCTTTACAATAGAACAGAAAGCCATACATCACCATTAACGAAAAAAAAAGATTAACATCAAAGCCGTTGACTGGTTTTCAAGAGGCGATAAATAAAAAAAAGTAGGAGACAGCTCCTTGCTTACAAAAGCTTACTATGACCAAGATTTCGCTTTTGCAGAGGTTAATAGAAATACTTAATTTGTGTCCACTATGCTGCTACTATCTTAAATAATGATAAGATACAAGATAACGGTCACTAGCTTTCTGACCATAAAGATGTGTCAGTTCAAATGGTCTTCAACGAGTTGAAGGTCAAAAACGTTTGACAGTGGAATTATGTGCTTAGTGATGTGTCTATTAGTCACTTAGTCAACTGAATATCTCTCAGTTATTTAATTAATAGTATAAGTAACAGGCGATAACATGATTTATCGTCAATTTCTACTTTTTAATGCAGTCGAAGTGATTCCGAGAAGAGGTGTAGATTATAATGGCCGTTCTGCCAAATAAAATTAAAGATGACAAGAATACTTAAACTCTTCTCATGTTTTTGTTTTATCAGTCGAGTCAAACACACGATTAGACAAATAATAATTCACTCGTTATACACTTGAGAATGAACTATTAGAATAATATTAAGAGAGTAAACCACTTTTATCTATTTAATCGTCTTCATTAACCACTTTCAAAGTACCTACTAGTGATGTTCCTATGGTACCTTTCAGCAGTTTGATCACCCGCTGCTCATTTAGAGACATTTATAGGCTTGTAAATTATTATTAATTATACGAACGGGCAGGAAGTATGATATTAATTTAAATTTTGTAACAGGTTAACGTCTTCTGCTTTTACCTATTTCGATAAATTTGTGGAACTAGTTTCTTTTTCACAAATTAAAAGGTTTGTAGTCACATTTTTCTGCTAATTGAATGCTCAACGGTTCATGCTGTACTGTACCTATTTGTGTTTTACTTTTGCAGTACGTAAATGAACATAATACGCCTTCGGAGAATGACAATGTGTGGGAAAACATACTGACACTGTGTCATTGGTTTTATCTACAGCCTAATCATTGCTTGAAAACAGGAAAATTAGTTTTACTCATTCAAAACTCAGGTGACAGGATCCTATGTTTATTTGTTCAGCAGTGTTATGTACGTCAATCACAGAAACCTTACGAAGAAACCGCTGTTTGTGATAGAAACGTTAATAATGTTCAAATATTTTGATGTAGTGAATGCGCATTTGACACTGAATAGAAATGTTCTGTGACGTAGTTAGTGGTTAGCTCAAAACATTGAATGAACGCCGGAGACAAAATATTGACTTGTGACAAACAAAAATTAAATTAGCGGCACAGTGCGTCTATTTGGAGAAGATAAACAGAGTTCATAATAATTTAGCTGTTGCTTGCGCAAGTATTTTTAATAAGAGGAAAGGATTTAAAATATTTAAATTGAATTATCTTATGGTTCGTACCATGGTAACAGGCAGGCCTGTCGAAAATAAATATGTTACTGTCTCAATATTGTTTTTTTAAGGTTTTATATTTTAATATTTTACTGACACTTGTGGACCTATCTAAGATCAAAAAATCATATTGACACTTGAAACTAGGCTTCAAGATCAAACAATAAGATTACCTACATGTTTTAGTTTTTTGATGAAAATCCTGACACAAAAGCCTTGAACTTGGAGTAGCATCAACTCAAAACTATTTATATAGATCCTTGACATCAGCATTAAGTAGGTACCTATCAAAAGTTACCTATTAAATCAACTCAGCCTATCACAGTCCAGGATCCGCCGCAACATCCTGTTCTCCACCTTCCGCATCCAGTTTGTCCCAGCCACCTTTAAAAGATTATCGAACTTATCTATTATTATTATTATTATTTTATTATAAGCCTATGTTATCCCAAGGCCTTTCACTCTTTCCATTTTTCCAGATTTAATGAAATTTCCCAGTCATTTAAAAATGAGTCTAGCTTATCCCGCCATCTCCCACTGATTATATAGTTACTTTATCCCATTGCTCTTCCGACATGCGAGTTACCTATGATTAGCGTTGCAAGGAGTCCCGATTTGCGCGGGACGTCCTGATTTTCAGGAGTCCCGGGACGCGTCCCGATTTGCACCTGATCGGGACACTAAATGTCCCGATAAATCAATACATGTCCAGGACGACTCATTCACATACGCGTTAATTGTCAACGTGATAGAAAATCTAAAAATTGAAACGTTTTTTGACATGGATCACCTCTATGAAGAAGTATGTAAAGGCAAAAAAGTAGTGAACGCAGCAGTGCAAAACAAAGACGTGACGCCGGCACCGCTCCAAAAATGGCACAATATTATCAAAGACAATCGAAGTGTCTTTTTTTGGGTCCTGATGTATGTAATCCCGATTTGTTATACCTTCTGCCCCGATTTATAACAAATCGGACCTGGCAACACTACCTATGATACTCTGTTTTATTCTTTCCTGTAGTTATAAACTAAAAAAACTTTGACACATTATTATTAACAGGATATTCCGAGATATTTTATTGAAATGTGAGCATGGCGCTTGAAAAAGAGTCGACATATTTTCAACAAAATATAATATCACCTCATTTTAGAACATTCCTTTAGAGACAATGTAACAGTAATCATGACTTATAATTCGAAGAAGTTATATATTTGACTATGGGTCAAGGTTTAGAGGAACCGCCTCATCGAAGTTGACACAGGAAACAAATTGTTTATCAGAATTACAAACTAAACCTTGTCGTCCTAGTTCCAAATAAAATGTCCGCTATACTGACATAATAATATATTGTAAAGGGCACGCATAACCATGTAGTCACTGGCCAGACAAATGATTACTTAAATATTGAATATATTTTGAATAGGTGTCAAAATATTCACATGTCCTTGTCATCATATTATAAAACATGTGTATTTTAAATAACTTTGTGTAGGAGTAAACGACGCGGTCGTATATTACACGGTTACATTATTTTAATTAGCCGATAATTTTAGAAGCATTCCTTTATTTGAATTGTAAACAAAATAAAGCCTTATCGGGGCTCTTTTTATTCAGAAAGTCGCAAAAAACGACAGAATTATATCAATCGATTTAACTATTATTACAATTTCATATTACGTAATCGGATGATTTTAAAAGGTTGATGATGTCACAGTATTTCAAGGCCATTATTATTATTTAATTACTCCTAATGGTTATAAATTGAATGAATTAGTTTCGTAGATGCAAAAAATACAAACTAAATGAAATAGAGCGACGAAGTTTCGTCCAGAAACGTTATTAGGAAAGGAAGGCAAAGCTAAGAAGAAAAGGAACTTTATCAATATTGGCAAATTTTTATTTACATAATATACAAATTGTAGAACCTTACATAATTATACTTAGAAAGAAATATGTATAATAATTATGTACAATTATATAATAAAATTAAAAAAAAGAAAGAACAGCTCATTGGGCATTAAAAAAATTGTCCGCATCGCTGTCAATGGGAAAATTGACCAAAAGTCTGGCAGCATTGCCACGTTGAATGGCAATGCCGATTCTTTGGGCTAAAAATAGGATTATGGCTAATTAGTTAGGGAAGGTGAAAACGTAAAGCGCTGAATCAAAAAAATTGGGAAGAGAATTTATTAATAAATTATTACCTATTATTTCATTAATATTGGCAATTGGATTGAGAGAGGAGGATGATGATGACTTTGGGGCTGCTCCGTTGGTCTCGTGGTCACAAGCGCGACTACTGAGCGTGGGGTTCTGGTTTAGATTCCCGGGTCGGGCAAGGTGTTATTGAGTTTGGCGTTGGCCCTGCGCCTGATCTCTCTGGGGTAGTGTCGGATTGAGAGAGAAAGGTGAGAGAGTGTACTTGTGTCTGCGCACACACACTTGTCCAATGTAATATCTCCCGCGCTGAAGGCTGGTCGCCGCTGAGATTGGTCGCCATGGGCGAAATTCGGTCTGGAGGACTAGGTATTATTATTATAAGAAAACACAAAGTCGGCCTAGTGTATTATTTTAGTCACGATCCATATAATTTATACAAAAACTAGAAACACAGCAACCAATGTCTCTCGCGCCGCCATCACCGTTAGACAACTGTCACAGAGACATAAATTTAGAGATTTGCTTAATTTAGAAGGTCTTTCACCGTTCACTCTTTAGCCAAAACTAGATAATTTAAATTTTTATTTTATTTTATATCTCTAAAAAGTTTAAATGTTCATTGTATTAAATGACGTTTTAATAGACGATGACTTCACCTTGAGTTTCGATTATTATGAATGTGGAGGCTTTTACCAGGACAGTAGTTTCTACTATTCAAATTTGACTTATCTAGGTTTATAGTTTTGTAGTAGGCTAAGGATATGTCTGCCGCATGACTGACAAACTGTGGGCACAAATAGCACAGAACAGAGGCCCTAGACAAAGTGACATTCTATCAGCGATAACGATGATGGAAAAGGCAAAAATGTACAGGAATGACATAAGCATAGCAAAGCCAAAAGCTTATGTTAATCCTGTTGAAAGTCGCTGTAGAAATACTAAACGCTTTCGAAACGATTGTCCGCCGAGATAGTAAGACGGGGTCGTGACAGGCCACATTTATAGGACATGGCGGGACGAACTGGAAGTGTGGGCTCGCGAAGGATCGAAGGATGGAAGGAGTAGAGAGAGGCCTGTGCTTAGGAGTCTGCTGTCCCAAAGAGCAGGCTAGAAAAAAAAAACTAGGTAAACCCGATTAACCTGATCAAAAATGAAAATTCCGGTCAGGTGACAACTGATAGTAAAAGGAGTTTCTGTAGTAATTTATATTATTAATAGGCTTTTTTTAAGTTTATCTAAATGACGCCGTCTAGCTCCAGTTTTGCATAATATCCATAAAATCTTATTACTTTTTAATTCATGGTTAGCCGAGTTCATTGACCCTGAAAGCCTACACTAACTAGAGCAAAATTTTAACATGGAAGTGGTCTCATTAGTTTGTTGTTATAATTTTATAACTTAATCTCTTAATATTGTTTTTCATAATGATGAATATGGTCAAAGACACCTGGAGCCTACGTTTTGTATAAATCTAATGAGTTTTGTATAAAATTATGGTAGGTAGGTGAATCTTCTTCTAATGCTTCAGCTACACTTCGCGTTATCGCGAACTTTTCTTCGTGCGCTCTCTGTTGCTCAGCGAGTAATCGAGTGGTGTGCGAGAGAGAGCGCACGAAGAAAAGTTCGCGATAACGCGAAGTGTAGCCGTAGCATTAAACTCTCATTAATCTTTGCCTATGTTTTACATGACCTTTGTAAGGTTTCGTTAATAGGCAGAGTTTAGACTTTAAAAACCCAAATAGGGAGAAAATAAATATCTTCTGAGAGACTGAAAAAAAATACATCTAAAGATAATGGTTATCAAGTATAAACAAAAGCTACCTAGCTAGCTAGTTAGCTTTCTTGTAAGGAAAACATCGTGAGGAAACCGGAGCCAGAGAGATAGTTCTCGACAGCATGTGGAAGCCAAGTCAGAGGCCCTTCGGCGGCTTTAAAACTCTGCCACCGGGGTAGTCACTAACCACACGAAAGAAGAAGAGACTTATCGATATTAGTTGCCCCTTTAAAGAATTATGCAAACCGTAGGACAAAATATCTTTTTAGTAAGTATTTTTGTTTGACTGAATGCACGGCCCTTGATGTTTTTATTAAGTTTAAAGGATGCAAAAGTTATAATTTATGATTTAGTCAGAACTTGCATTAACAGAGGATTAATTAACTGATAGGTACCTACCCTATGGAATAACACTGACTCTAATTACAAAACATATTTTTTACGGTAAATCACTTCCGCATCAATTGTTAAGCCAAATCCTAATCGTTGCTAAAATTAATTTATACTTAAAAAGGTTGATAATAAGGAATACAAATTTAAATGGTTAGGTCTAATGTCTATAGTCACGTAACTTATTGCATAAGATAGCTATAATCACAATAATTTTTCCTAAAATATTATGACTAAAATGATTTCGGTTTTGTTCAAGAGACATTGATATAGACAAATGGTCAATAAAAAGGATTTTTAAACGTTTATTCCGTCACGTAAATAAAGTCCCACGAATTAGGAAATATTCTTGATATTAAAAGAAAAAAAATAGGATTTTTCTTCTCTTTTATTTTTCTTCTACGTGACATAATACATGTATCTAAGTAAAATAAAATGAATAAATTAGATCGTTGTTTTTTTACAACTGGCAGCACTAACAAAAACTTTTGTAGCTTTTCTAGGTAATTGTATAATTTATTCTATTTAGCATATTGTTTGTCACGCTTTATAGTTCAAAGTAGATTTTAGTAGCAGTATTTTGTCCATCTCAGACATTTAATGGGTATTTCCCTTATAATAGAGCAAGCAAACTAATTTCATGTTGCGTTTCAACAATGTGTACCGGGCATTAGATCCATTGCGCCCTGTCAAATATACAATGGTAGAATTTTTACCAATGGTTTTACTTTGCGTGTACATAGTTATGAGTTTATGACACATGGGTTTGCAGTAAAAGAAAAAATAACAAATTTTACAATTCTTGAGTGATGATCAGAATGAACATACGAATAATTGCATTGTTCAAGCTTTGTGGTACTGGTAAGTAAAACACAAATGGGCTATTCACCATACATGTATACCAACACGTACATTAACAAATAAAATACAAAAGAAAGTCCTGCACATAGATAAAAGCTTCTGATAAATTCCGCGAATAGATAGGTATTTCAAGTTTCCATTGTATGTTAATAACATTCATGCAATGCATACATGGATGACACATACTAATACACCATGCAAAGGCAGTCGTTGTCCTCATTCTGATGATGAGGTATTGTGAATAATAAAATACACGTTAATTTGAAGGAATATCAGCAAAAAGTACGTAGGTTTTATTCGTTCGACTGCATTTAGGCTACATTACCTTTGCCTTCCAGGTTGTGGTGGGATGATTCAGTCATCTATGTCAATGGAAAAACAATGAACAAGGAATTGATATTTTATGGTAATTTTATTAATTCATTGAATCATTGCATTACCGCTAGGTACGATTTGTAGGAAGGAAAATAGGAATAGATGGATGGATGGAAATAGATGTACCTAGAACAAAATTATGTGGTATTTTCAGTTTTCATGAACTTATGTGAGAATTGTATTTGACGCAATCAAATTATGGATAACTTGGAATCCATCCTGGACGGAAGACTTTAAATACTTCGACCTAGATTATTCTCAGAATCATAAAAATTATGTATCTATACATACATAAATTGCTCTATTAGTCCAAATGCATATCAGTAGGTACATCAGAAGTAAGTACCGTTGGTTAAAGATGTCAGAAGTCACTAGGTCACCTTTTATTGTCTGTTACAAATAGCAGACATTTTGTCTGATCGCCTGATTTAAATTTTGTGTTCGATTTGATAATTAAAACATATTTCAAGATTAGTTTTTGTGGCAGCATCATTTAGTGCATTCGGATTTAATTATAACTAATGCGTTTGTTAAGCTGTTCGGCTGTGAACCACTTACAAATTGATGGAAGGTGTGTACTGCTTTTAAAAGAAGAATTTATTTTTGAAATTTTAAAATATGGTTTAGTTTTAGAGCTTTTATTTAGTTTATCATAAAATAATGCATAGCTAGAATTTTAGCTTAGGATAGTACCTAAGCTAGGATTCTAGCAATGCATTCTTAATTAATTTTAAAAATGAGTTGGGGGAAACACGTATATTTCCCCCAACTTATTTTTTTTGTGGTTGTGTTTTTTTTTTGCATCATCTTCTACCGCAAATAAACATATTCTATTTATTTCTATCATTAGTATCCTGGATATTTTTTTCGTGACCCTTGACATATTTTATGTGATTTTCGGTGACCAAATATTTACTTGGAAAAAACACTTGGTCTTTTTCCTAGAAGCTGGCTACTCGTTTTTAGCATGAAATCGTTTTCTCACTGTGTATTTCCCAGTTTGTTTGAGCCTTAACGACCAGATAATTTTATCTTTATGATCCAAATTAAAATCCGATATCCTATGTTCTAATCAAGATTTTATAAAAAAGTTCATTTGCATCGAATCAGAATATCGGAAGGAGAAACTGGGGTCATCATACACTAGTGCCTAAAACTCGTCTCCAAACTGAAAGGCTTTGAAAAATCATGATCGCTTATAAATATTTTTATATTTTATCTACCTTGCTAATGAGAATGGCAGGTGTGTGTGATTCATATTGTAACGGGGTTATTTTTAACATAATTTATAACTTTTTTATGGGATTATTTATAATTGTGGATCAATATTACCATACATAATTTTTATTGTAATCAAGAAGGATGGTTGACGTTTTTATGGTGGAAACTTTTCCAGGACTTGAGAATAATTTGTAATTTTATGGCAATTTTATAAGACAGTAAGCACATCATAATATTTATGTTCAAAGTGGAAATACGCGCAAGAGAGGCCACGTGCGCAAGTTGATATCGTCTGTTACAGAAGTCGCTAAACACGTTTGGCTATCACTGTTCATCTTTCTTTCATGACGCCCCCCCTAACACCATAGTCACGTGGAATTTTCTAGAAGAACCTTGAATGTACCATTGACTAATATGACATTTGACCTCGGATAAATAGGTAGGTCTACAGTCCCTTTAACCTCTTAATGACAGAACTTACGACTATAATAGGGGCACAGCAATATTCTTTATTATGTACAAAAACAAAATGCATCAGTTGCTTAAAAATGTTACGCGATTTTTTTACCTAACTATTATACCTACTACATTCTGTTAGATTTAACAGCAAGTCATCAATTTATTTGTCAAATTAGGTCACATAACAGATTAAACTACTTAGTTCCACGTGTTAAAAACACAATCAGCTAATGATACTTTCACCAAAGAGTTTTTTATTTATATGCAATGTTAATAAACAGATTGTTGACCTCCGAACGAGGCTAATTAATATTTCGCGATTAATCGTAGAGATGGCGCGAAATAAATCTCCTTACTGATTTTATCTCACAATCTCGAGTTATAATGGTCAGGTGGCCATAGCGTTATGTTTCCTTTTTATTTTGTCATTGGAAATTTACGATTAATGTTAATGTGAATTCAGTGATCACGTTGTGGACACGGTACTTATGTAAATTTTGTACCGAAGCTGCAGACAGAGTGGCAACAGCGATACGGCTGTCTACCTCGCCTTGTTTGCTTAAATACTTTTCGTTTACTAAACTGTGCAAAGCTTATTACCTGCCTTATTATAAGCTTATTGACTGCTGCTAGGCCCATTATGATCATGTTTCGCAGCTTACGGCTATATTAGGCTAGGTACTATGCAATATTTTACAGATCTAAATAAAATTGTCGACTAAGCCGAACCGATGTGACACTTTTCCATGTAAACTATAATTTATTGTAGCCAAGTCGCTGAATTAAGATATCATATTACATGACAGTATTATATGAGAACTAGGTGTTGGTAATATGATTCCTGATAGGTCCAAAGACATGGTAATAAAAATTTGTTCAGCTATTGAACAAATTTTTATTCCCATGTCTTTGACATGTTTTAATAATTTACTGATATTAATTGTTTTTTTCTCTATTATTCATAACAAATTGCTTTCATAGGTGTCAGGTTTAATCAAGTTTTCGGCTCGAATCAGTAGTTTTATTTAAACATAAAAAATAATGATTACGTAAAGGTAGCTACTGTATATAAATACAAATTGCTTACCCATCAACCTTTTCATATTTTTCATTGCATTTGACAAGTTTAAAATTTTCGATCGTTAATTTTTTATGGGTGTTCGGAATAGCGTTTACTTTAGCACCTTGTTAGCCTTCGATATTTCTTGTTCAGTTATCTGTCGAACTGGCACCTACCGCAGACATCTTACGAATAATGTATACATATAAAATTATGTGTGTTGTACGAAATTATTTATTTATTTTGAATGTCGGTATTTTTCTTTTGTTTCAGGAACTTCTTGCACAGGTACTAATAATTAGTACGTTTTGGTAATATTACCTATAACTTATTTTCGTTGTTTTTCACCCATTACCCGCACGACAAATTCAGGTATAACTTTAAGTAAAGAGGAATTTGTTTTGCAGGCTCTTTATGACTTCAAACTTATTTTTCAGTCAAGGTTTCCCTACGATATTTTCCTTCAAAGAATATCTGGAACGTTAACTACTATCGTTACTAATTACATAGTGTTAGTTATCTCATTATTTAGCACGTGGGATTATAATACTCAGTTTAGATAATCTACTTTAAGTTTATGTTCACATACGGTACATTACATAAATCTTTGACAATATTTTTTTATATCTACGGTTTTTCCCACGTGAAGATTTTACGCGATAGTGAAACTAAAATAATGAAACTGATAAAGTACGCGTCAAAGTTTATGGCGGCTCTGAAGTACGCTACTCGCTGCGCAGTACCGCACCCCTCAACCCCGATGACACAAAATTATTACTGCGCAGCGACTCGCCTCATGTTCCGACGCGTCATAAAGTTTGCATCGGCCTGTATCCTGTAAACTATGTGTAGCTGGATTCATTCGACAACCAAATTCAGCTTAAATACATAATCATGTATTGTGAAAATTAGTTTTTCTGTAAACATAACCCGTTGTTGGCCCGCAGGTTTGCTCGTTGTACCACTGAAGTGAAAACAACATTGTTCAGAGCGTTTTGTACATCCTTCTACACGAGTAGCCTGTGGGTCTCATACACGCGTGGACAGTACAACGCCTTGCGTGTGCAATATAATAATGCCTACAGGGTGGTGATGGGGCTGCCCCGATTCTGCAGCGCATCAGGGATGTTCGCCGAGTCGCAAGTGGACTGTTTCTATTCTACTATGCGGAAGCGGTGTACATCCCTGGTGCGCAGGGTCGGGCTAGCTCCAGCAGCATCCTGAGGGCATTTGCGGAGAGGTTCAATTGTCAGTACCTGAACCATTGCTGTATGGTTCACATACTGAGCAATCGTAGTTGTATGTTTTAATTTCTTTTTAACCGACTTCTTCAAAAAGGAGGAGGTTCTCAATTCGTCTGTATGTTTTTTTTTTTTTTGTGTGTATGTTACCCGATTACTCCGCCAATTATGAATCGATTTTGATGATTCTTTTTTTGTTTGGTAGGTCATGCTTCAGAGGAGGCCATATAAATTTTATTAATTTTGCTTGCGTAGTTTTTGAGTTAGCTTCAATAATTACGTAGTTTTCCCACTTTGCGATGTTGATGACATGTTAATTGACTCCGTCACATAGCAGACAACGGTATACGAATTTGTGTGGGGTAGTTACCACAACTAAAAAGTGAAAAATAAAAACTTTTTACAAAAAAAAAAACAACCGACTTCCAAAAAAAAGTGAAAAATAACTTTAATTTCGGAAGTCGGTGGCAAAAAACGAAAATTGAAAAGCAAAGACACCGACTTCCGAAATTAAAGTTATTTTTCACTTTTTTTTGGAAGCCGGTTGTTTTTTTTTTTGTAATGTGTGTTAATTTTGTCATCTCTGTGTGATTTTTATGTTTTATGTTTATTTTATAACGTTTTTCAGTAAAGAACGTGTCAGCAGTTCTACAGTAACTTATAAAGCTAATAAAATTCATATAATTTTATCTTTCATAAAATCCATGTCTATACGCTCTGTGCTATGTAATATTGTAATCAAAGAGCAATAAATAGCTATTCGACGCTAATAAACTTGCGACCTTCCTTTCTTTTTGCGCCCTAATTGCATAGCACATTTTCAATCACAATCTAAATGATTTTGAATGATATTACTAATCTATTACTTCATAAAATGTTCAAAAATTTGTCCACTCAGCAACGTAAATAACGCAATGAATGTTGTTGAACCGTCAAAATGAAAGGCATTGGTGCTGTTAATGTGTTACGCAATTACCCCACTGGTTCAAAATAAAAATCATGCAAAAGTAAAGTCACGAGCGAAACTCAGTGTGGCCGCGTAATTCCTTTGTGATTTTCGGACATGACTTTACAGCGCATCCCTACCGCAGTCTCCACGGAGGTAAATTAATTTCCACTTGACTGTAACACGTAATTAGTACTGAAGCAATTATCGAACCATTATCTGTTATTTGGATATTCCAAATTGCACTAAATTGGATGTTTGTTAGTGTTTGTAACCCCTGGAGGGTTCGTTAGTTAATCGGAATATGGAATGTGAAAAAATGTGATAATTTTGCCAGTAAACGTTTTCTTTGGCGTCAGAAAAGTGATTGGTGTCGTTAACCCTGATCATCAAAATTTGTCATTTTTTTTTACTTCAAAGAAGAGATTACATCGGACGGACGAAGGCTTAGCTTACACTAGCTCAAAATCATTTTTTTTACTCAGGTAGCTCTGAAATTCAGGAAACGTGCTTCTTTTCCAGCACCTCGGTATAATATCAAGAAAAGTGCGCGTGCAGACAAACTCTACATTATTTCATTAAACCTAGCAGAAAATGGACAGTATATATTTTGCTATACGTTACCCTGAAAAAAATCTGCCAGTATTTAAATATAAAGCCATAAAAATTCTACAAATATAACAATAAAAAATATAGCGTTGATGAGATGACTGACATTTTGACTGATGACATACAATTTTTTTTTTTGCTAAGAGTTTCTAACACTTGAAAATCTAAATTTAGCTTTTCTGATGTCGATAAAAAGGAGCAACATAAACAAAATGGCAATCAATCATTGAGCCAATCAATGGTTTAATTGTCAATCTTTTTTTAATGCAAGCTAAAATAAGTATGAGACTAATTCGAAGTGAGTCTAATATTTTTTTCCTGGATTAAATTTTAAACTTGGAATGACAAAAAGTAAACAAAGCCTACAGTTGATTAAACTTAGAATTAGTTGCCATGGTCTTGGTGAATAGAAGATGTGATCATCACCTACTTTGTATAAGTACCTACTTGGCTACTACAAGTTACAATGTAGGTATTTAATACTTTTTTATCGTTCACTAGCTTCCGCCAGCGGCTTCACCCGTAATATCTTCCTATGTTACTCAGTGATCAAGTATACTTCTAGTGAAAGAATTTCAAAAATCAGTCCGGTAGCTTTTGATTCATTTCAAAAGAAAAATACAACTATTTTCTCTTTATAATAATTAGTGTAGATTAGTAATCTGTGAGATTCTGTAGGTTAATTAATAAACTGTGGAACAGTTTTCGAAGAATGCAACATCATTATCTAATGGTTTTATTTGTTCCTTCATTTAACAATGCCTGACTTATTTTTAATAGTGTCTACTCACTTCAGAAAACACTGGTTTTGTTATTGTAGTCGGAAAGTTATTGATGCATTTCGTAATAAAGATAGTAAAGAGGGATGCGCTAGGATAGGCCGCGAAATTCAAATTTTCTTACGTTTTTTGCAATTTGCAGGTCAGTATCAGGTTGTATGTTGATCTAAATATTATTAGCGCTCGTAACAAATATGGATTTACAGAATTATAAACATTAGAGTCAGCAATACAACTCTCTAAGTTCATGTAAGTGCATAGAATGAAAATTTCAGGAAATCGTCATTTACATGAACTTACAAGGAGCGACTGCCTATCTGAGCTCCACTACCCAGTAACTGGGTAATACGATACCCTTGAGTAAGACTGTTTGTCAGACTTTTCGTCTTCTGACAACCCGTAACGACTGTCATAGCATATCTTAACTTAGCATATCATAACATATCTACGAATGACAGCCGGGACCAACGGCTTAACGTGCTTTCTGAGACACGGAGGAGTCTCGTCGAGTATGTTAAGATTGTCACCCATCGAGATGATCAACCCGTGCAGCTGTAATTAATTAGCCTTACTTAACGATCTCCTCATACATAAGTAAATATAAGCAAGTAAATAAATTCCTTTTTTGAAGTTAAAGGCTATTTTGTGTTGATGAAGGTCTAAATTGCCAATAGTTGCTACCGCTTCAACTTGGACCGATTAAAGGTATATATACAAAAAATAATTTGCAATAAGCAGCTATAGGCAATTATATAGGAAAGGAAGTAGGAAAAGGGCTTGTTTTTGTTCTGACTCATTGGCATTGAATATTTTTTATATAAAAGAAAATATAATAGTGACTCACGTTACTGTATCGTTCGATTTAATAAACTACTTAATAAACGACGTGCCTAGTATCGGGTCACCAGTTCAAGCGCAGTATCAATATTTCTTCCACATTTTAACATTTTGTGGACATTAAGTAAAACAGTAAATGATGTCACGAGAATGACTCACAACTTCTTTAAAAGAATGATTAGCAAAATTTTACAATAAAATCGGTTATCTACACGTATTCTCTAAAATAAGCGTGTGGGGGCAAGATATGACTCTATTTTGTCCAAAACATGTTGAAAAGCGGGCGTGGTTCTCATAATTCGCATATGAATGAGATACTAGTAGGACGATCTAAACCATTCTAATAATTATTATTTTTAGATTTAGAGCGTGTAAAATTTAAATGATAGGCTTAACGCGGTGGCTTTTGGATCTCTACAGATAAAAAGCCAAGCGGTGTCGTAACTTTGTCAAAAAGCTTGAGATAGAATCGATGTGAAAATCAATAATCAAGAAATTAATGCCTTTCTTTAGTAATTCATAACCTGTTAATGACATAATGTTGATATATCGATAACTACTCAGTATTGACGTCAGATGCAATAATCAATTTTAATAGCTTTTCCTTCCACGAGATTTGATGGGACTTTCCGACGTTTGAGTTTTTTTGGTTTTAATTATATTAAAAAGTATAATGATTCAATATTAACAAATTTAAACAAAACAGCATGTATAAGAAGGCTCGTCAGATATTCACAATAAAAGGAACACTGAACATTGTAGGCACTTCGCAATAAGTCCTGCCAATACTTTGTAAACACAATACTCTTACGAAGAAGTTATCCTCACAAATATTCCACGGCAGTTCTTTGTGTTTATTTCGCATGTGCAGCGGCTGTAAGCACGTGTAAGCGTGCACATGTATATACTGTGTTGTGTGTGTTTACACGGAATAAGGAGGCATGCCGTAAGAATCTTAATAAAACGCCACAAAAGGAACGATGAGACCGTGCGTAATTGTACAAAGCAAGCCAATCATACGGATTTTTTGCATTTTCATGCTACTTTGACATTTATCAACTCCTACGTAAACAAACACTATTCTTGAATAAAACGTAAAGACTTCATAGGAAACGCTAACACGAACAGACCAGACAAGCAAGACATTTGCAAAAACCTGTAAATAGCAATAGTTGATTGATCGAAAAAGATAAATAGATACGCGTTCGTTTTTATTTTGATACAAAAAGCCGAGTCCAAAGTTTTGGCGCAAATTTTTTAATGGTACAAAAGTAAATAAATATTGAAGTCGGAAGTGTTGGAGCGGCTTTTTTATGTTTGAACAATCTTTAATTAGATGCGTTTTATTGGCTCTTTATCGATGAAGATCCTCTGATATGTGCCGAGAGACAGATTTATTACTCGTACAAGGTAATGTTTTGTCGACTCTTCCGTGTTCACGATATTTTGTGCATCATTGTTTTGCGCCTAATTTTGTACACACCTTATTATAATTGTGTAGATTTTACATTAAAATACGTAAAAAGGCAAATTAAATATAACATAAATCAATCACAGTCGTTATAGTGGTTATGTCAATAAATAAAGTGGGCTTGGCAGTGCTTCTGATTATAATAGTCTATATATATACTTTAATCAGATGTGTTAAAAGTTCGAGATGACATTTAAAATTAGAGAAAAATTTAAAGGACAGTGTTAAAAACACTCTGCGTCTAATCTGTAAGGTACGAAAAAAACAGAAATGATATCGTTATTAATGATATTGAAAGAGAAAGGCGTAAACATGAGACAAGGAGACATGGTAAGTAATGCATATCGTCCAGTAAGTGGCAGGAGTTCAAAGGCGGCCGCCACTGAATTGATACTGTGTTCCGTTTTGTAATCGATGTGTCGCATAATTCATGAACTGACCGATGTAGTGTTATGCTTCTTATAGATTGGACACTATGTGACAGATTTATTGGGAGAGTTTTAAAGTGATTTATAGATAGAACAAAATATGCAACTGTATGTGCTTGCTCATAATTTAATGTGGTCGTTGAATCAATAATATGATGATTATCAGCTTGTAATTTTTGTGGACGTGTAAAGTTAAACAAAGGGTAGTAGCGAGGATTTAATCATAGATTTTAAAGTAAGAAGCTATAAAATATTTTAAAGTTTATAACTTTTTGCAGATAATGATCTCTTCTTTGTCCTAAGTACGAGGCGAAGGGCTTGTCAAGTCTAATCCGTACATACAGCTACATGAGGAGGCAGCGTCTGCAAGTGACTGTGTGAAAGGTCAGGGTAGCTCAAACTACACGGTAATTAAAGGTTATTTTTGGCGATAACCATCAGTAAAACAGTTACCTACGTGCGTGAAATAAAAACCCACTGGTTCCACTTCAACAAACCTTGGGATACGAAAGAGCCTTGGAGCGCAAAAAGTCAACGCATTCGTGTATCACTTAAGACGAGTTGAGGGCTGAAGGGAACTTTTTGTGGCCACAAACAGTTCCGTTATGCTCTCCAAAATCAGCATCCAATCAAGTGGTAGCTCGAACTTCTGTGATATATATTTTTTGCCTTTCATTTTATTGTTATTTACAAACGATCAACCTTAATTTTCTTTTTAGAAAATTTTCCGTTTGAAATTTCGGCTCGGAACAGAGCGCTCTGTGATACATCAGCCAATAATTGCATATCCAAGAACCAACTTCTCGAGTCAAGGCAACTCTGAGTGTGTCTCTTTAAATCGAGTAATGAGAATGGCTGATCGATACCCAAATAAATTCGCCAAACTAAATGCCACCACAACAAATGATCAATTTTACCCATGCTTGCTGAATCATCATTTATACCCGTTATAATATAATATGAACAACAGAGATCTGCTTGTAACTTCTTATCGAACATGTGATTATGCCTTGGTGTTTATAACACAGGGATAGGATATGGACTCGGGTATTAAAAGTGTCAGATATCGATACAATCTATAATAATAAAAAACCATATGAAAAGGTCAATTAAGATATTATTGTTTTGTATGCGGATTTAGATGCTGCAGACACCTGCGGAAAAATGATTTACAGAATCAAACTAAAACAAAAAAAAGAGTAAAGTTTGCATGTGTCAAGGCAGTAAATACGGAGGCTGTCAAAGATGTCCCGCGGAACGCTAGTGCAAAAATAAATCGGTCGGCGCAAATTAAAGAAACGCATTAAAAATTCTGATTTACAACCAAAATTATAATACAATGGACATTGTTAAATTTATACCTCCTTATTCAATGATCCTGCAATACATGTAAGCTTACGTTTTATTGTAAATCTCTTATTCATTTATCATCTTTACGGAGTGTGTATAATATTATGTTAAATATTTGAGACCGCTCGAAATTTTTCTCAAAAGTAATTTAAATTTACATAATGTCTTATCATTAATGTATTCTGAATTAAATGGCCCAAATTGAAATAGTGGTGTCATCATCGCGGGCAGACTCTATGGCGTCGACTCGTTGTATCTACAGTTTTATTATATACCTACCATGTTATTTATGGTTTCATTTAGACTTGTAGCACTACGTGACCAAGTGGTCTGTCCAAATGAATATATTCATGGTCCATAAATATTGTAAGCCCATAATGAGAATAGTCATGGGGAGTAGGTACACTCACTAGGTTGTCATTGGTACGTATTGCTAATTTGTGATAACCAAATGAGTTAATTATCCTGTTCAGATACTTATATCTTCTGAACAGAATGATAATTAACTTGTAATTAACACGACTTAATTTTAGAGTCTGATCCTAGACGGACATTGAGTCATTCTGTCTTGCTCTTTAGCTTTTCACTCTTATCATTGTAAGGTTTTACTGTCTAAAATAAAACCAAGGAGGACCAAAGCATTCCCAATCTCGGTTTTAATGTGCGCATATTCTGTATGTGTAATACCGAAATCCCACGATCCGCGATTTTGCGGACGGACACTAACGAGCCCGGACGACGGACCGCGGGAAGATGTTCGCAGACATCGAAAATTCCTCGGTGCGCGGTGCGTGGTGGTCTGTGGTCGTCTGCCGTGCATGTCCGTCTGCAATATTGCTGATCGTAGGATTCCACCATTAGTTCTAGGTTTTAAATATTCTGGTTACAGGATCTAACTTAAATGTCAGCAAAAAGGCAAACTTCTCTACTAATATTTCTATACTTTTTTGTCTATCTAGCTTAGAATTTCTTTTTTTTTCTTTAGCGACCAAATTGCAATAATTTGAATTAATCTAACACACGTTATGTTAATTCTTATTTTTTTTCTTTGCGCTGTTTCTTTTTAAATGTGAACTCTAAGTAAATGAATCACAATCGTTTTATGGCCAGAACTTGAATTAAATTGATATTTTTTGAGGTGACATACTTGACCCTGGAGGTTGTTTAATAAATTGCTCCATTCTTTTATTTGCCACTGTCAATATCGACTAGCAATTAATTATGTAGTTACGTTTGTCTTAAACGTTATTCAAACATTTAATGAAGATTATAAGCCAAATAAATGCATATTTAATTGTTAGGATTTTTTTGGTTGGTAAAGTGATTGAAGTCTTTGATTCTTTTTTCTATCAACTTCCTTGTTCATTAATCGGAAGGATATTTTGATTTAACGGTATACAATTAAATTATATTATTATGAACTTTTTTCATGTTGTTTTTATGAAGACTTTAAAGTTTGTGGCTAAATTTAAAGCTAGTATGCGTGAATGGCTTCGTAGGTTGGATGAGCAGTGCACAGCGAGAAATATAATTTAGCGAATACAAACGAAGTCAGAGGTGAAACATGGTATTAAAAAATAGGTAAATAATTTAATAGAGAATCTATTTTAGACGTCTGAGCCATTGCTTTCATGTTTCTATCGTGTTCAGTGGGCATTAAATAATAATACAGGGACATGCTTACAAAATGCAGAATTAAAAATTGGCAATCCTTTTAGAATTTATGCGATAAGCATTTAACGAATGTAGTACAGGTTTACTAGAATGGCTTTATAATCGATAAAAATAAATATAAACATTATGGTTTTAATACTACCTATGATCGTTTACAGATTTTATACATAGTAGGGTCAGTCATGTCAAATGCAAATAAATAATTTGTTGTGACCCAGGTATAGTTTATGCTAATTAACTTTTAATTGGGGATTGTGCCCTGACAAATTTTGGTTGTCGGATTATGCGAAAACACAAAACCATATTCCTAATTTATTATGAGCTTAAGATCTTTAAGATATAAATATAAAAGTATTGAGAAATGGAAGTTTTAGGTCGAATGATGAAATGGAGATTTATAGTAGCTTGGTATTTTTCATTATTATGATCCATTGTGGGCTTTTAAAATTCCTAACGTGACGACATTATTGTGGACGTCACATCACGGCACCACGGCACCACGGCACGATAACACAAGGCAGTAAAATGTATGGAAACTTTTAAATTTCCATCCACTATAACGTTATAACGTGCATGTACTTATTTCTATAAATCTTAGGGACGTAGTACCTAATGATAAAAGCTCACATTGACGAACCTTTTTTATTGCACCGGAAAACGAGGTAAGTATCTACTTATTATAAAATATGAACGCAAATAATGTAAACGACATGTTTTGTGAGTTAATAAATTGGTTAAGATTGATAAGGTACCCGAGTGCCAGTGAGTTTATTTGTATTTTTTCCTATTGAATATAAACCAGCGCCATCTATAAAGCTTTTATACAACTGTATAGAATTGAAGTTCTTTCAACTTAAATGTAACTTGACTCAAGTAACGTTGGTAAATCAAGTTTTTCGCTGGCAAGTTATACCGTAAGATGGCGCGTATTGCATACGCCATCTATCGGCGGAAATTTGTAGCTAGTATTTTCTTAGCTTTTTGTTCACAAGGGTGCGTTGCCTGTTTCTCTTGCACTATATATATTTCTGATAGCTTCCTTTATATATATTATGATCCACTGACTTTATTCAAAAGGTAGAGTAAATAATAATGATGACGGCCAACCTACGAATACCTCACAAATCTTCGACTTTAAAAAAAAATACACTTCGCTTAAAAATAAAATATTTATTCCTAAGAAAACATGTAAATCTCAAAAATGGTAAAATCTAAATATCAATAAATAAAATAAATAATAATGAACATCTAACTAACGACATTCTATAAAAACTGGGTAACAATTCTGCAGCTGTTCATCAAATACTGCCTTCGCTAGAGGCTCGTGATTATTTCTCATTTTTATTATCGTAATATTATTGAGTATAATTTCGTTGAAAGGGTCTAGAACTAAATTATTATAGGGGTGTACTACGAAATTTTCCATTTCTTTGATTTGCTTCGCATGGCCGCTGAAGAACCCTAATTCAGAGCAAATAGCTTCTAATTCTGACTTGGTATGGTTTTGAGAGGCGTAGCATTTGGAATGCCAGACTCCATGAGAGCGGACTATGATTTGGCCTGTCCCGTAACTGAAAAAAAAACAACAATATGTTAGAAACACAAAACATAATTCATAACAAGCAATCCACACGATCTAATATCTGATGGAATTTGGTTAATGTCTAGTGGAGAAATTATAATAAAATATCATCAACATCATTATAGAAATTATATAAAAGAGTTTATCTAAGAATATTTATACACTACAACAATATTTGAACACTTGTGAGGCACGGGTATTTGGGTATTTGTTCAAAGTTGTATCACATATTTATTACCGTACCTCACTAGGGTTCAAATAAGTGTTTAAATATGTGATTGTGTCTGGCGCTTGCTTTAGGATAACCAACCCGTACTGGGCCCGCGTGGTGGGTTACGGCTCACTCTCTCTCACAGTCAGAACATAATAGGCAGATTATTATGCTAAGGGCATTCTAATCCATTAGAAAATAGCTTCACTATGATGTAATGCGATAGTATAATTTCACAACAACGGATGATTCAATGTCTGAATAAACTTACGGCGTGCCGTGTGGAGCGTTGAGAGCCATGCAAGTCTGTTCGTCTTCTCCATTAGGACAGTCCCGAACTCCGTCACACACAGTGTCAGGAGCCACGCAGTGATCAGCACCGGATTTTGAATTACATCTTTATGAAAAAGGAAACGTCATATTACACATTTTTGCGGTATAAAATATGACTAACGATTATTACACCAAAAAAAAAACGTTTCCCAGCATTTTTTTTTGTCTATGTTACTTTTTTGGCTTTGTGATGGGTTTTTTTACCCCGTGTTCTGTATGTAGTTTGATAATTTTGAAATATAAGCTATACTACAGGGTAAGATGGGGACAGAACAATATTAAATGTAGAATAATCAGGTATTCGGACCCAGATTACTTATGATGTAGGAAATGACAGGTCATTATAAACTGGAGTAGAGGTATAGTGTTGTACCGCCGTTCTGAAACAAGTTTAGCATCGAGACGCTGAGAAGAAGAATAACAAAGAGCATTAAAGGAAGTTTCACTCACCTATAGTTTCTCTTCGCAAAACATTTGCAGAACGCCGGGTCCTCATCGCTTCGATCATGACAGTGTAGTATGCCATCGCACAATCTCGAAGGCATCACGGTTGCCAAGTAGTCCTTACAAATAGTCTGTCCAGGCTCATCAGTACCGTCCCCACAATCATTGTTGCCATCCCTAAATAGTTCCTTTGATATGCATTTACCGTTGCGACATTTCATTTGGCCCACTGAGCATTCTGTAACGTAATGATTAAAAGTGTTAAATACCCAATTGCGTTATTTTGGTACTCACAAATAAGTAATTTTTCTAGTACTGTCAAAATTAAGGGGATTGCGATAGTGAACGTGCTGCTATTCCCGGCAATGTTTATTTCGGGCAGTTAACTGTGAAATTCATTGGAATTGGTTGATGCATTACGAAAAAGTCACATAGATTATATAATGCATAAAAAAATATTTAAAATGGCATTATGAATTTGATGCCTACCTAATTATTATGCTTTTGACTGCAATGGTGCAAATTAGCAATGGTTTTGACTAAATGATAATTGAGTTCATTGACATAAAATTACGTGCCGATTAAAAGTATGGGGCCATAAATATAATTAATGAAACACGTAATGAAAAATCGTTGCTGCCTATTGGAGTGACCTGACCCTTTTACACCTGTGAAATATGATATTCCCAATTGAGATCGAATATACCCATTTTTAACGGCAAAAAAATGAGATGTCATTCACCACCTGAGATTGATGTATGGATTAAATATAATAACGTATCATATAACATTTAGTTACTTAGTATGTACGTGTAGATGAGCGGTTACTTATAACTGTTACTGTATAACGCTATGTAAAGGATAAAGATTTTTAGAAAGAAAGTCAATCTGTCTAGCTTTTTCCCAACTGTGTGGGGTCGGCTTGGCTATCTGACCTCCACAACCCGTATAACACGATACCCCTTGGTAAGACTGGTTGCCAAACTTTCGGGCTTCTGACTACCCGTAACGACTTTCAAAGATCTATGAGTGACAGCCGGGACCAACGGCTTAACGAGCTTTAAAAGAAAGTACACGATTACTATATACCTTCGTGACAGTCATGAATAAAAGTTTTGCGGGTATTGGTATGACTGAAATCGAATAAAATTAGAACACTACACGAGATCAAAACAAAAGAGTTATAGGCATTACTGCTTGCCAATAGAGCATAAAATCGCAATCATACGCAGGCTGCGTGGCGAAAGTGATGAGAGATCAGGCAGGCGCGACGTGACAACGTGACGCGATTTTATTTCAACAAATTCTAAGAAAACTTCATTGAAAATTGTTCTATCAGAATCGCGTCTCACGGTCGTCGAGTCGCTCCTGTTTGCAGAAGCCTTGCCTCGGAAACATAATTTTAATAATTTTATTTTGTTTTGTGAAGATCTGCCTACATTTACCTATTCATTGTCTAATGGCTATAAATTATTACTGAAGGTGTCAGCTTTGTAGCCAAATTCTGGACCGACTCAATTTAGATTGCTATCGATACGTTCAGCTTAATTCCATTACTTTGTTTAATCACCACTACTGGGTCAAAGAGTCATCTCGAGAATTTATTTTTTGAAGCAATATTTCAAAGACATGTTGTGATGTCCACCACCCCCCTGACTTCGGACTGATTTTGTGTCAAATAAAAATAGGCGACAAAATATGAACTTTTGTAAACAATCAGAATGGAATTTTGTTACTAACCGCATCCTTTGTGGTAAGGATCGTTGTCACACATTTTGTGTTTCTTGTCACAGGCTCCTTCCGTTTCGTCATTGCCGTCTTCACAATCTCTGACACCGTTACAAACTTGAAGCAAAGGAACGCACCGTCCTCGACCACAACGGACTCCAGCGCAGTCGTCGCCGTAGTCCTTGTCTATTAGTGCTGGCAATATCTTTTTACCTGCAAAAATCAATAAATAGGTAATGCTAGTTTTAGATGTATTTTGGATGTCTCTAAATTTGTGATAATATAAAAATGCGTAGATAATATTAACCGGTAAACAACTTTGTTCAATAACTAATTAGTTAATTGGTTGCGCGCGCGCTCCGGCCAGTTGAGGCTGTTACTTAGCGCTAAATAGCTTTCAACAGACACCAGACCATCACTCAAATTACGACACCGATTGGCCGATGGGTAATGGTAAAAACCACCGATGAGTGTCATAAACGTAGATTTCGAAGCTTACAATTTACCCACAGAGAAAAGAATGTTGAAACAGGAGGGGTTGCTTTGGGATCTGCTTACGTTAGACATTACCTACCTAAAATCGTGTACTTAAAGTTAGTGGAAACGGCGTTAGTCAATGGTGACGAAACTTATGATTTAGTTATAGCCTGTGCCTTACCATAATGATGTTTAATTTCGTTTTTGAGGTTTTCTATGTCCGTAGCATTAATGTGATCTCCAAGTCCACATTCACCTCTGCCATCAACGAACGTGGCTGCAGGGTACCAGCCCTGTTCGGTGTGACAGCTCACTATGCCAGCCCAGGGACTATGAGATGTCACGTCAAGCTAAAAAGGAAGCAGACTTTAGAATATCGATGCAATTATAGTTCATTAGGCCTAATGAATGGCCATGTAGTTGTCAGGTTGACAGTTTTAAAGGAGATCATTCATTTTGGGCTAAATTATGAAAGTGCCCAAATAAAAATAAAAAAATATTCCGTTAAAACATGTATTCTCTTCACTTTTCACTATTGGGCCAAACCTGTAGGTCAATTCCATGCGCTGATGTACGATTTAAAAAAATACTGTTTTCAGTATATTTTGTAGATAAAATAATTCATAGTAATATAATTTGAGTAATAGCTTGAAGTAGTAAAAAATTAAGGGAATAACGTAGGTACTCTTTGGGAATATACTCGTAGCTTTTTTTGTTAGGCCGGCCGGCACTTTTACCTCTAGCCCAAAAATATATGGACGGTGAATGATCTTTTTTAATTATTTCTTATTTGTTGTCATAGTACTCACTGGACATATATTTTCGCTTGATTTTCGTTTGAAGCAACGATTGCTGGGATGACAGTTTTCACTTGTTTCTTCTAAGAACACGCTTATTGTATTATTTTTGTTATCTTGACCAACTGCTACACAGGTTGATTTCTGCTCTAAGGAATAGCTGTAATAATAAGTACTGCATTGATATTAATCATTAGAAGTATTTAAAATTAATATTAAAAAGCAGATTTGTGAAAACTTACGAAGAAGCAACCACCATTGGCTTTACGACATTTGAATAATGTGCTGGTTCCCTTAAGTGCAATAACGTTGCTTTGCTGCGATATACATCCTTCTTGGAATCTACTTGATAAACTTGTTCGTGCAAACCGTTCATACCTCCTAAAGTTCTGTGAGATCCTAGTACAACTGTTATGTAGTGATGAGATAGTCTGAAACGATATTTTACTTAAAATCATGAGATCTAGAGTAACATTACATTTTTATTACTGTTCTTTCTATACTTACGTAGAATCCCATAGACACGAATCACTGACTAACACCCAAGTTAAGTTGACTAAAACTCCAGTGCACCTATAATCTCCTTCAATAAATACCTTCGCAATCCAAGGCCATGTGTGATTACTAACAGATTCTGTTTCTCGCAAGAACATATTATCAGAATCATCAAAATTAGTAAAGAGTGAATTGTCGCAGAAAATATACAGCGATTTACAAGTTTTTGTAATGTTCGGTACACATTGTTCTTTTATTACTTGGGGATCTTTTATAATAGTATGTCGAGCTGTATCATTTTCTTCACTTTCCTGCCTGTAGGCGAAGTGTATAGGAACTCGTTCCATAGTATCTCGTCGGTTCCTTTTGTTGTCTAAACTGCGTTCCGCGATTTCATCTCCTTTGAGGTTTATGTATTTCACATTGTATCTATTTGCGGAGCTGCAAAGGAACTTCATATAAGTACATTGAATAAAATGTCGTGACTTTGTCACCTACGGTTTTTACTTACGAGAGATTTCATTAACATTATTATTTGAAAATTTTAGTATATGTAGTTATTTTTATTGAATCATGCATTTTAATAATACACTGCAACACAAAGTCATAGCATAATATCAGTACGCCATACATTATCATCAATTATTACTTAGTGGGAGCACTTGGCTTTGGCTCGTGTTACCCTAAAAAACCAGCCCGAGATACAAGAATGTATACCAACAAATAAGAAATAACATTTTAGAATACTATGTGTACACACGGCTACACTTCAAGCTATACATTTCCAATATAAGCTGACCTCGCATTATACGGAAATCCTATACAATTCGAAATCAGCATAAACTGGAAATTTATAGCTGGATGTGCAGCCGTGTGTACTATTATAGTCTTTATTTGGTTTGGGATCCCGAGATCGTTGAATGGGTACTACTAATTCAGTAAAATTCATCAAAAAATCGTTTCTTACCTGAATCCTAAATAGCGGCAAATATGTGTAGCTGCTTGTTCTTGCTGTTCAATCGATAGTTTATCATCACAAACTACATGCCAATCATTGATGTGTTTCTTCGTGAGGTATCCTTCTAAGTTCACTATCGGTCTGTCATTAAAGTCGAACTCCATTTCTTTGCCGTTTGTTAATGCAACTGAAACGGATTGGTTACTTAATATTAGTCTAGTATTAACACATGTTTTACTCGTGACTGCGTAAGTCAAACGTTTGTAGTGAAAGGAAGATAATTAAATAGCAATGTTTCTTTGAATAAATATGTATATTTTCTTATTCTTTAATTTAATATATTAATACTTACAGCAGTTAAGTTCATCTTCACCTTGAGGACATTCAGGTTTTCCATCACACACATGTTTCTCGGGTAAGCAAATTCGGCTTCGTTGGCACAGAAAATGGTCTTCTGGACAACTAACTAAAAGATGGGATTATTTTATGTATATTTTAGTAGTAGTTTGCTTATTATTAGGACGGTTGGTCGTTCTATTTTCGATATTGATTCTTTATTATTTTATTCGTTGACTATAAAAATACTTACAGCAGTCGGATTCGTCCTGACCATCTGCGCAGTCTATAATTCCGTCACATATAAGTTTCTCGTCGAATGTTAATAAGAAGTCAGTGCATGTACAGTCGAGTTCATCAGTGCCATCTTCGCAATCTGCTTTACGGTCACAGCGGTTTTGGTAAGGTACTGTTTGTTCAATACTATAAAAAAAAAACAACTCTTTTATACTATCATAAAATCAAGTGTCTCAATAAACTATTACAAACAACCTACTATCAAATTGTGATTGATATGTATGTACTCTAACTTACCGTCGGCATTCAAATTCGTTGGGAATACGATGCTTTCGTCTTATTTTAGCTGGCTCAAGCTCGGAGAAAACAAAGTCTTCTATTTGATTTAGCGTGTCCAAATTATCATTGAAGTCGGGAATTTTTTTGGTTGATGGATCCTCGTGACGATGACTCTCAGTAACATTGTTACCGTCATTTATTAGTTTAATGTTTACGCCTTCCTTCTCAGGTACAGTTGAATTAGAGTTTGGAAGTAGTCCTATGAGAAGTCCTGATTTATTTTCAGCTTTATTGTCGAAATTGTTTTCTTGAAGATTTTCTAGACGGTTTAAAGGAGTAGTTGGCTCATCTTTTTCTATAGGTTCTATAAAATCGTTATGTGTAAAGGCAGACGTCGAGGTTTCTAATTTATTTTTAAATACGTTTTCAGTTTTGTTGATATCTTCAGCAGAATCACTCTTTATATTTCCTGATTCGATTGATGGTTTTTGCGTTGTTATTTCTTTTATGCGTTGTAATACTGACGATTCTGATTCAAGAGATTCTGCTGAAAAATCCATAGTAATCATTTCTACATCACCACGGCTTGGGGAAGTTGTCTCTGTACTGGTTGCACTTATTGGATCTGTTGTAGCAGTCTCTTCAGATATAGAAAAGTTTTCTGGGCTTTCATCATTTATTATTTCAAGAGTTGATGCATGTTCGAAGTCTGTTTTATTGGTACCGGTTGATTTTTTCACCTGTGTATTATTAATTGGATTTTCCTTGAGTTCAAAGCCTGGTGTTTCTGCAACATTCAATTCTTTGGAGAGAGAATGATTCATTGAATTTTCCTCATGTTTTAAGTCAGGTTTTCCGACATCAGTCGATTCCTTCATCTGTGAATTATCAGTAGGATTTTCCTTATTTTTAAAGTCTACACCCTGAGTGGATTCTTTCGACTGAGATTGATTAATTGAATTTTCCTCAAGTTTTAAGTCTGTTTTTTTGGCATCAGTCGATTCTTTCGACTGTGAATGATCAGTAAGATTTTCCTCATTTTTGTCGTCTAGTTTGTCGGCATCAGGATCAATAGGATTGCTTTCAACTTCAAAGTCTAGGTTTACGGGATCAGTCGACTCTTTAGACTGTAGATGATCACTAATATTTTCCTCATTTTTTGATTCTAGTTTGTCATCTTCTTCCGATTCCTTTGATTGGGGATGATAAATGGGTTTGTTTTCATGTTCAGAGTCTAGATTTTCAGCATCAATGGACTCTTTTGATTGTGGAGCATTTTCCTCTTGTTTAAAAGCTAGTTTTTCGGCATGAGTCGATTCTTCTGACTGTAGATCAAAGTTTTCACTTTTTCTATCACTAGTATTAATGCTTTCGGTTGAAGTAACAATTTCTTCATTTGCTGTTGAGATATCGTCATCCGAAGGCATTTTAGCTGATGTTGTATTTTCTTGATTTTTGTCACTGCTAGATGCTAAGGTTGATTCTGTCTGTACTTCCTTTGATTCAAGTAATTCTTCTAATGAGCTTTTTGGGTCTACAAATATACTATCTGTAAGCGTGGTAACTGATCTAGTGAATTCACATTTTGTTTCATCTTCTCCATCTAGGCAATCCACTATCTTGTCACATTTCCTTTTGTTTGGAAGACATTTTGAAATTCCTGTTTCACATTTGAATCCAGGACACTCTTGTATCGGTTGAAATTTAGGCAAACTCTTGGATGCTGTAACAAAACTTAATGTTATAGAGAATGAAATAAAGGTGTAGATAATGGATGAAATATGTTGAAAATAAGTAGGTAATCAAAATTCTTACTCACATATGTGATATTTAATCCATTTTACGAAGAGGCTGACTCGAGTATAAACACCAGGCTCATCTTTACGAGCGCACCCATCTCCATGACTTACGATTCCTGCCATGTACCATTGTTGAGAATTCAAAGGGTTTCTGCATAAAAGCGGCCCTCCACTATCACCCTGAAATAATCCAACATGTCATCTGTAGGCTGTGATTTACATATATGTGTCATCCAAAGACTATCTATGTTTTGAATTTGGGGGAGTTGAGGCATGGTTTTTGTGTTATTCACGATTTAAACCATATAAAAATATTAAATTATGTGTGAAAAAAACACAATCATGTAAAAAATTCTTTTTTTTTTGTAATGGCAATTCGCTTAAAGTCTTACTTAACTGTAGAGAAATTTAGAAAGACAATATTAAATGACGTGTTCTGGTAAAAATATAAATGGAAATAATTCTAAACTAGAATGAGAATGATTTTTACCTGGCACGCATCTCTGCCACCTTCGACTAAACCTGCACAAATCTCGTTGCCAGCCCTATCTTCTCGGTGTTTACAGTTTGCCCAAATAGGCACTTCTACTTCTCGCATGTGGTCAGCTAGAACATTTGAAAAAACGAGTTCTATGAAGACAGTGTTTTCAATAAAAAATATACTTAAACACAAATTATTTGAAAGTGATTACTTACGGTCGGGTCCATGTTCTGTAGTAGATCCCCAGCCAACGGATGTACATATTGTGCCAGGAGACGGTCCCCAAAGCCAATCAGGTCCCGCCGTATCGGGGTTCGGTAAACAAATCGGTCGGACCCAACGACTAAACTGAATGGCGGGTTCGACTTTCAATAGAGATAGATCGTTTTTCATGTCAGTCTGACTGTAATGTGGATTGACTATGACGTGTGTCACTTTGTGACTTTGTTCCTGTGGCGAGAATGAAAAACGACGCAGCATTCCCACTTGCACTTCGTAGTAATGGTCCCAGAATCTGTGTATTAGTTTAAAATAATAAACAGAAGACTTAGGATAAATATTTTTAGAAAGGAAACTGAGATAAATGGAAAATTGAGAACGAAAACATTGCGCTTTTTTGATTAGGTTGAATTATTGGGTTTAAATAAATTGGGATTTACCAGTCTGTACCAATTAATGTATCATAAATTATGGAAATGTTAAAAAGTAAACTCACTTATGGACACAATGAGCGGCAGAAACCACCCAACTATGAGTTATAACGACTCCACCGCAATGGAACATGCCATTCCTGTACAAAGCGACCATCCAAGGCCAGGCTGCGGGCTGGCTTGGCTTGCCCCCCACCACCCTGCTTTCCGTCCTTTTGTTCCTCATCGAATCAGAGAAATCCCTCTTCGATCTATCGAATTTAATTTCGTAATTTGTCTCAATTTTGGTTTCGCCTACATCCCTTTTCAAGCGGGTGCCGTAAAACATCAAAGGATACGGATGGTTTTTCAGAAGAAATCTTTTGTTACGCCCAAACAGACGATTTTCGATCGCGGCGTTCTATAAATAAAAAGGTTTGATAGTAATGATCGAAGTCTTTTGTGAGATATCTGATTCACTTGCTGGTACAGTAATAAAGAAGACGTAGATCAGTCAATAGTATTTTTGGAACCAAAAATATCTCTTTTGCGCATTTGTATTTTTCAACTATCTTTCTGACAAGAAAATTAATTTAGACATCATTGGACAAAATAAATTCAATTTCCATCCGTACGTTCGTTTCCGAAAATATCTCGTGAAACGAAAAGTATTTTCTTATTTTCTTGGAGAATTCAATTGTACTTTAGTACATTACCTCTCTAAGTAGTTGTGACGAGGACTGCACTCTCGTTCCACATAACAAGTCCGGGCAAGTGACGTAGACAGCTGAAGAGTTCATACAAGTGTCACTCGTTTGTATCAACCCACCAGGACCCGTGTTTAAGTAGTTGATCTTCATCATTGGGTCTATTGGAACATTTTGTATGAAAGGAGGCCTAAAAAAGGGTTAAGATAAAGATATTTTTATTGCAGTATGTACATCAATTCTTAATATAAACGTAAAAAAAAAAATTGGCTCAACAGTCTACCCATGTCGGATAAGCAATCGTATTATATGGCAAAGGGTAAAAAGATTACGGTAAAGTAAACGATTTACAAAAAGGTAATATAAGTTGGAATTCCAATTACAAATAAGTATTTTTTAAAGATAAAACCCTGAAACTATACCTGATTATGAGGCCCGTTTCTCTTCGACAGGCATCATGGGCCCACATGTACGGATTCTTGCACACCGCAAACCAGTCTCCTTTGAAATTTCTATGCAGAAACCCTTCAGTATTCGAGATGGCAAACAGCTGAGAATAAATACAGTCAATTTATTTATGACATAACATAACTGTCAGTTGGAGCCTTAATCGAATCCCAGTTTTATTGTATTAACTTTGCGAGTATTATTCTGATGTCAGCATGTTTGATAAAAAAAAAAAAAAATTAACACATCGCAATTTAAGTCAGTAGTCACTTTTCCAAATTCATTTTTAGAACGATTGTGAAGTGAAATAACATTTATATCACGTCGGCAGCGATTGATTCGAACATAACGGAGTCAGATGCAATTTTGTGTCCAGAAAGTGAAGTTAAATTGATGTGTCCGTCATCCGTCATCTGCAGTTTTGATGTATGAACGAGCATTGAAAGACGAAATTATAAACGGTTATATTCGTGTTGTGGAGACTGGAGATGTTATAAATTGAAAATTAAAGTGTCGTGCCAAATATTATATGGTTTAATAAACAGCATCGTAATCATTCCAATCCTCACTGAATGTAAATACTAAATGGTAGGTAAAGGTAAACTTGGTATATCTCCTTTTTCTTAATTAAACGAAATACTAGATTAACCTACTGGTTTTTTAAGAAGACTCGGAGCCAACATGTTACATTCAACCTCATCTTTGTGATTGGGACAGTCGACGACATTGTTGCATCTCTGCTCTTTCGTGAAGCAAGTGCTTCGGGAGTTCATATCCAAGTCTTCACAGCTAAACATAGTCCCGCTGCAACCTGAAATAAAAAAAGTATAGTTTTGCAAGTTCCCAAAAATTCAATACCTATTCAGATACATTATAATTATGATTGATGTCCTCAGATGGGTAGTTCAAAAATTACTTGTAACTACAGTACAATAGTGCAGTTTATCAAAGTAGGTACTTTTTCCAACCACAATGAACTAGGTGAACTGACAGCCATCAAGAATTTTAAAACGGAAACCGAATACTTAAGTAATACTGGAAAAGGTATGATTTATTTTCATATCCACCTTAGATAAAGAAACAAATTGTATATATAATACAAAAATAATTTTACCATAACATCCCATTTCATCTTCTCCAAAAGGACAATCGAAGTATCCATCACAGAGACGAGACTTATCGACCCTAGCTTTGCAAGTGCATCTTGCTTCATCACTGACATCTATGCAGTCAACGTTGCCGTCACACCATTGTTTCTCCTCTACGCAAGCGTCTCCGCCTAGACAGGGAAGCGTGCCTGGAGGACATGTTGTTTCCCGTGATGAATTGGAGGATCGTGGGGTGGCTGCTGGTTCTGATCTGTGTAGGAAGATTATTATTGTGATGTAAATTATATTTAAAGTAAGCGGGCGTGAAACATGCTTGTTACTTTTGGTAGAACCAGCGGCTTCTGGCTTTCATTTAGCTTTCAGTATTAAGTTTGCTTTTGCACCTTTTTAAGTTGCCTATAGTTTAATAAATAAACAGACTCCAATAAACTCCCTAGAAATAATAATAGCACAACATGAAACAGTGACAACTCTCCCGTATCAATCTTTCCCGTAATGTTCACTCTTCATGGCCACAACATACCCCAAAAACGAATACTTACTATTAGAAAAAACATTCCTGCTAAATGCATATACTTATTTGGATTTAGTAAGTACACACTCAACACTTACTTTGACGTCAACAAGCTCATGAATATATCAACATCTTGGGGATGAATTTGATGTCTCTGCAAGTCTATGTCGCGTTCTTGAAGGTACGGAGCGTGCATGTCAGGTGAGAAATACCTACAACATTTAAGGAAAGTAGATAAAACATCTCTTAATGAAAATATAGTAAGCAAATAATAAATATATTTATATCTTGCAAACATAGTTTACGTACCTGCTCTGAGGTAATAATGGATGCTCGTAATGTGGTGCTAAATAAGCGGGAGATGGGTCATAAATTCCTGTAAAATAAAGTAGGTGAGAAGTTTTTCGAGAGTAAAAGTAGACTAAATAATTTATTTTTTATCATATTAACCTTTTGCGCGGGGGTAATTTTGTTTTAGAAGACGTGCCAACAGGCATGTGTCTGAAAGATGCTGAGGTGAAATCGAGTGTGAATGAGGCATTACTTGCGCATTAGTATAAGGGCTAGCGTCTCTAGTTTCCAGGTGCATGTTAGGAATCGATTCTAGAATACTATCGACATTCGAGTTTGGTAACGTTTCGCGTTTAGTTAAATCTGTAGGAGCAACGTTGTTTTGCTTTGCTTTAATATTAACATCATCGTGTTCATTATTTTCATTAGCTTTCAATTTTATTCTGGATGGATTTTCTTTTGTTTTGCTTTCGTCATTGTTTTGTACTACCGCTTTTAATTTTGTCACAAAGTCTTTGCAGATTTCCTGTTTCTCTTCATTATTGCATAAAACGTCGTGTTTTAATATTATTTCTCTAGCTTTTTGTAGTTGTTCATCATTAAAATGTATGGTGTCTTCCATGTCTGTTGAAGAAACAATTGGGGTGGCTGTGTGCCTTTTTTTTCTTTTTGCCTTAGGTTCTGATCGTAACTTTTGATCAGCAGTTTCATTTTTTAATTGCAGGAATATTTCCATATTGTGAACTGTCACATTAGGAATTTCATTATTCCCTGTGAGAATTATTATTTCAGTGTTTCTCGCATGATCTGTAAATAACAAACATTTACAATTTTTTTTTTTTACTAATGTATTTAGTAAACGATTTAAGTCGACAAGAAAGTCCTTCTTGTCGACTTAAATGGTTTTTTATTTTATAATTTCTGTTTAAAAATTTCTCTTACCATAGTTCTCTGATAATCTTAATAGGAGGACGTAAGTTCCTACCCCGAAAGTTGTAAGTAATAACATTATTACTAGTTTATGCAATGAGGGGAGCAAACATTTGTACAGTCCACTATTATCGCGACCTGAAAATAGGCAAATAAATTATCACAAAATTAAAAATATTAAAAAATCTAGATGGATATTATTTACTGCAGATATTTTGGCATCTCATTTGTAAACTCTTCTTAATGTGTTAAAAAACCAGTAACCAGCGGGGTAATCGCGTCACACACTTATAGTACTCGTAGCAATGGCTTTCATTTTACAGTTCAACAACATTCTCTTTTCGTTCTACACACTCACGTGTTTTTTTTTTTTTTTTACCCGACTGCCTCATAAGGAGGGTAATGTTTTTCGAGAGTATACACCTAGTTTAGGAGTCAATGTTAAAATGATTGTGACCTAGGTATAAGCCTTATTTTGCTCATCGTTTTTGGCTATTTTTTTTTTGTGTGATGGCTATTGGTGAAAATAAAGTTTTTTATTTTTTATTTATTATTATTCGTTGCGTTATTTACGTTGTTGAGCAGACAAATTTTTCGAGCACATAAAGCAATGAGCAATATCCTTCAAAATCATTCAGATTGTGATTGAGAGTGTGTTACGCAATTTAGTGCTGATTATAAGACATTCAACCAAAGTCAACTCTTTGGTTGAAGTCGAGAGAGTTTGCTATCTGTTAGATTTTTATGATACATAAAAATTATCGTAAAGGGATTTAAAATAGAATGTCGGATACTTTATTTTACAATTATCTGTACTAAAGTAATATATCGAGCCATTACCGCCGACTTATCGTAAGCGACATTTTTACCTAAACAGCGTTTTTCATCGCAAACGACATTTTAAACTATAACGGATGATGCCTTGTCGAGATTTCCTGCCAAAATACAATCATTTAAAAGATATAGGTAGCAAATGCGAATTTATCGTAAGTTGCGTAATTATCTAAGAATTGCAGCGTAAGCGACCTTACTTGTTATCGCAACCGACACAGTCAAAATTTCAGATCAAAATTTTGCCGTTTACTTTATACTAAGTGGCAAAAAATGTGTTGCGACGAGTGCATTCCAGTCAAGATTGTGATGCAATTTAATTAATAGATGGATAAAAAACAAATTTAAATAATTATTTAAATTTATATATTATTTCTCATTAATAATAATATTTTAATGAACAGAGATCAATAAATTAAAAAAAAAAATTATATATATATAGAATTAAATAACTTTTATCAAGGAAATTAAAGGATTAGTTTCAGCGAATATTTCTCACTAACCAACATTTAAAAGAACACTGAGATCAAAATTAATCCAATTGCAACTAAAATGAAACCTTTAATTCTCTTCATCACTAACATCTGCATCTTTTTCAGGTAACTGGTTGTCAGAATTTCGTGCTTCTGACGACCCGTAACGATTGTCAAAGATCCACAAATGACAGCCGGGACCAACGGCTTAACGTGCTTTCCGAGGCACGGAGGAGTCTCGATATGTGAAAATGGTAACCCATCCACGGACCAACCCCGGCAAGCGTAGCTTAACCTGGATCTATGTAATAAATATATTATTCCATGCAGGTACCATGAAGAGTATGTAAATATGAGGCATGATGGAGCATTTCCTGATGTGTTACCTGAAACTGATGCAGATGATAGTGATAAAGAGAATTAAAGGTTTAATTTTAGTTGCAATTGAATTATTTGATCTCAGTGTTCTTTTAAATTTTAGTTAATGTGAAAAGTTTGCTGAAACCTTTCCAAAAGTTTCCTACCTTTAATTTCCTCGATATTTAAAAAAAAAAAACTATTTTAAGTTTAATTCATTGACCTCACTGTTCATTTAAATGTTGAAATAATGAGAAATATAAATATATATTTTTAATTTGTTTTTTTTAACAGTACAGATTATTTATGAAAATTGATGCATAGTTATATTAGCATATTGTAGCTTACGTTAAAACTGTAAGCAGGTAATTTTTATCGCAAGTGTTATCTCAAACGCCCGGAAACCTAAGAAGTCGTTAGTTTGAGCCGGCAAAATTATTGTAAACGCCATAAAAGCCTCAAAACCTATTGTTTTTTAGATTATTTTTACTGGTACACCCAAAGCTTCAAAAATCATTATTATATGTTACGATTTAATAGCGCAATTATTTATAAAAATATTTAAAAAAAACCTCCTCCTGAAAAATTTGGTTTTTGTCGGTTACACTAAGACGGCGGTAATGGCTCGATATCACTGGTTAAAATTAGGCAAAGAAAAAAATATTCTTATTATTATTTCCTTTTTGTTAAGAACTAAACATTACCTTTGTACTCAACATTATAATTATGTCGTATCATACTTTACAGTGTGAACATAAATAAAAAAAAATAAAAAAAAGCAGTAAGTATGTTTGTTTATACGTACTATTATTTTCTGATGACTCCGCCAACTCCATTGGTGGTAGACCCAGCTGGTCCCAACGTTCTTTCATTATATTTTCACTGGTCATCTGAAATAATATGCGAATTTTCAATTATTTTTTAAATGAATATTATTTATGCAAACTCAGAGCATGATCGTATACCTGTGTATGTACAATAATACAATCTTTTTTTAAATTATTTATTTACTTTTACATAGTGTCTAAGTTCAGGGTACTTGAATGAATAAAATGACAATAAACTATGAGCTTTTGATGGCCGTATTTAAGTACATAAGAAAAGCCCATTGAAAAATTCTTAATATCTTCATCGCGGGCTACCTAAGCGCATCCCCGTTAAACGAAATCTCTATCATATTACCAAATTATCGTCTCCTAACATAATAAAAGACAAATAAAGTAGGAACTCGTCTACGAGGCAAGTAATCGACATTACCTACTATAATAAATGTCGATCGTATCTTGTTACTGTCGTCATACATCGCGATAATAAAATGAACATCATCTTCAGTGTGGGACGCGCCTAATATTGGTAATGGCACATAAAATTAAGGTAGTATATCGCTCCAAATAAATTATAAAACATACAGAAGAAATAATTAAGTGAAAGGTCATTATTGTAAAATGTATCATTGTCATTTTAATTTTAAAAAGGTTACTGACAAGCTTTCTTATAATGTAGGTAAAAAGCTGAAAAGCTAAGTATCTTATCGTAAAGCTCTTAGATACTGGCGCGATTCGCCGCGCGACGCGACGCCGCCGCATTGTTCGCCGTGAAGTTTTCTCAGAAATTGTTTTGTTCAAATTCGCGTCGCGCGACGAATCGCGCCAGTATGTAAGAGCCTTTATACTACATGTTACTAACACAGCAGCAACAGGAAGTTTATAATAACTTAAGTAGTTCCCCGCAGTAGGTGCAAAATTATGCACTCGAAACTTCCCCGGTATAGGGAATCTAATTTCCGCGGGCGAGGTCAATGTAATCATTTCGTTAAATACATTGAAATATAGCCGTTTTCGCTTGAGCATGTACATTTTTTGAGTACCTATATTTGAATAAGTCTAATATCATCATCAGCCTAGTGCTGGCCACCTACTGTGCCCAACTTATTTAACACTAGCGACCCACCACGGCAATTTACACGTGAAGACGGTATTTTGCACCTTAATTGCGTAACATACGATCAATTACTAATCTGAATCGATTTAATGGAAATTGATAATCCATTGCTTCATAAGTTCGAATAATTTGTCTGCTCGTAAATAACGCAATAAATGTTGTTGAACTGTCAAAAATAAACAGATCGTGTGTTACGCATGTAGGGTGCTGTTCAGGGCACGTTGTGCACAACTAACAAAAAGTACTAGGCTTGCATGAATTTAAGATAATTATGTAGTATTTCATTAGTTTTATTAAGTCTTTCTTTTTGTATATCTTCACAAAATATATAGCCTTCGCCTTACTAATAACTAAATACACAACGCTTTGTCTTCTTTTTTCAAAAGTCAAATTACTTTTGAAAGAAGAAGACAAAACGTTGTGTAACTATACAGGCGCTATACAACGTTTATTAGTTAGGCGGCCTATGCCCATCTCGAATAATTTGACTTTCAAATGGTGAATGATTTTTTCAAATAGGTGCAAAAACTAAAAGTTGTTCAACTAATATCGAACCGTGTGAGCCCGGTATTAGATAATTGTCATCATCTCCTTTATTTAGAAACTGCTGTCATGAACTTATAAGATCTAACTTGACTAGACATTCAGTGAAGCAAAAATCGAAGTACCTCTAAACAACAGCTACCCATATTTCCAACAATTCCTTTGTTAGAAAGTGTCAGATAAATGAAACGCAATTAATATCGCTATATTTATAGTGGGTAGCACTTTGTTTACATTATTTTTGCTTCCTGGTATAAGATGGGTAGTTAATTCCATAGGTCGGCCAAGAAAGTGGTCAGTCAGGTTTAAAACTTTACTAGAAACATATCAAAATAGTCCTTATTGTTTTATGACGGCCGAACGAATTTCAATCTTAAGCCAGTACACGTTGGGCGAGACGCTATACGAAGATCAAACGACAAATACACTCCAACAGGCCCAGTATATCCGAGCGCGCTCGGCCAACGGGCTGGTCCAACGTGTACAGAGGGCTTTAGGGTGCGTTTCCACTGAAGCGGAGACGAGCGGAGCTGAGCAGAGACGTACAGGAATCGTCCAATCACAGACGAGACGAGAGACGCGATGAGGATTTCACCCATTGTGATTGGTCGATTCCTGCAGGTCTCCGCTCAGCTCCACTTCAGTAGAAATGCACCCTTGGAGTACAGTCCGGCCGTCGAGAGAATACGTTCTTGACACCTGTCAGTTGGACAATTTCTAATAGTAATAAGGATCAAATTCTCAAAACATATATTCGTTACTATGAAACTGACAGGTGTCAAGAACGCATTCTCTCGACTGCCGGACGGTAGTAAACCACATTTTGTCTCATCTCATCACACTTTGATATCATCATAGAGCAAACTAAGTGAGCTCAAACATTTTATACTTCCTACTGTTGTTAATTAGCGGTAGATTTCTGTATTAGCTAATCAGCTAATCGGCAGTATTATTTTTGGCTTTCAGATTATATCTTTCGCGACGTCAGCAACGATGAGTGGGCTAAACTCCACAAGCGTAGGAGTGAAAAACCCAAGGGGTAAGGTTTTAAAGTAGGTATGTATACTCCGAGATCTGAGGGCCTGGCACGAACGCGAGACGTTAACGTAATGTACTAGTTAAAACTATAGTTGTATTTTCTGTTAAAAATCGTTCAAATACGATTTTTTACCAAAATACTTGACTGTCCTACGCTGTATAGCGTTTTGGTTTTTGGGACAAACAATAAGTCTCCACCATATGTATTACAAAAAAAATTCAAACTAAGTAAATGTTGTGTCCGAAACAGGTATTTTCAATTAAAATCGTCGTATTACGTTACATTAGTTAGGTACGTCCCGCGTGCGTGCTGGACTCACTGCACCTACAGGCGCATAGTCATAGACGAATATAAATATAAAATAACATAATATAATTATAATTAAACGCCTATGCGACTTTTAGGGTCATGGTAATAATCTGTGATACGATAACTTAAACAAACTGCAAGATGATTGCAATCCACTACCTCTTAGGTAGGTATTTAATGTATCTAATGTTAATTACCTACAAAGTTAGTCAGACATTAATAACAAAGAATATTAAGACAAAATGCGTGTTTGGTTTGAAGATCCTATAGGTGTAAAGGATGTAAAGGATCGAACCCCCGAAACGATCACTTCATCAACATCATTTCAGCCGAAAGACGTCCACTGCTGGACATAGGCCTCCCCCAAGCACCACCACTTTGACCTGAAGCTTCTCGCATCCAGTGCCAAACGATCACTTTCAATTGATCAATTGTAATCTATTACAATTGTAGTAATATTGTCAATCGTTTCAATTGCATTTGGTAGACGATCAATTTGCGCATCAATGTCTATCAATAACGTAAAAATAGATAATTGAAATTTATCGTTTCGAGTACCCTTAAATTCTGATAAAACGTTGTGTTGTGTGACAAAACAGTCCTATTCTAGGTAGGTACTCACAGTTTTATATAAATACAATACTTTCACTCACAAATCACGACAACACATTTCTTTGCTAAATAACAAAGTTTTATGTTACTTCACACCACCGAGCGACCGTATCCGGCGCACTGACTCACTCAGTCAGTTCATACTGACAATCTGCTGATCAGTAGATTTCGGGTAGAATCACATTTGTTTCGTTGACAGTTTTTGTTCGACGTAAACTTGTAGGTTTCGAAAATTAAATATACTCATTTGTTTTTAAACCGATTTTTATGGAGGTAAAGATGGTATGCTGTCGGATACTTTATTTCCCCGCGGCGAACTATTAAAAAAATACATTTTAATTTTATTGCTCACACAACAACTTTTTTCCATAAAGGCCGAATTACTTCCTCTCCTCGGACATGTAAGAAAAACTAAAGTGAAAAGCCGCGTCCGATGTAAAAGCGATCGTCGCGTTATTAAGAGGAAATAGGGTCGGTAATATTTCTATACAAAAATTCATAATTCGAGGTTAGGTTCTCCTCCCTCCTCCAATATTGGACCGATTTGAGAGACATTTTATAAATTGAATAAGAAGGATATTTACTGTGCCCCTATGTTTTTCTTTTTTCATGAATAGTTGTCAAATTTGTACAATAGGCCTCTGATGACAGCGGTCTAAACAGGCAATTTTGAGCATTTTCTGAGTGCTTCTACAGATAGTGTGTCATCAAAACGGAAAACATAGGGGCATAGAACTAGTTGTTATTTATTTTACTGTAAAATATCATTGCTCAGAGGTTATAAACCAGAGCGAAAACAGGGGAGAGCGTTTGTATGGAGAGGGGACCGACCTATTTCCTCTTAAGTCACTTTTTGTTTGGAAAACTGGAAAGCGCCCTTTTTCGGCGCGACCACGCGTTCAGTTTCACCGAACAGAAAGTGACATATGAACGCGACGATCAAAAATGGAAAAGGATTGTTAAGGATGGCTTGATGGATTTTAACATAATAATAAATGATGAGGTGTCGTAATAAAATTAAAATTATTTTTTTTACACATAAGTACTTACTCTTGGAGGTATTTAGGTAAACATGTGCAGCATGAGGTTTGATGCCTGGGTTGGGCAAAGTGTTATTGGATTATTTCATTTTGAATTTCTCAGAAGCAGCCTAGAATCTGGATTTGTGCCCGGTTGAAGGCAATAGGCTCGTCCCCTATTAAACACATGTGTGGGACTTAACCCGGAAAGTAGATCCACGCGAGACACAATGGAGTTTTAATTGTATCTGTAATAAGCATAGGTAAAACATAACTGGCGAAATGTGGGTATACTTTAGGTACACCTCTGCCCAACCTTTCGGGGAATACAGGCGTGATATTATGTTATTATTCACAAAGGTTTTTTCGTATAAAAGTTGTTCTCCTTTACAGTTGGGTTACCTAACATTTACGCTTCAATTGAATTCAAAGTTACGTTCTATAGCTGTATAATTGTAACAACATTGCGCAGTGTCATCTAAACAATGCATGCACCTCAAAACGATGACCTGATTATTTCGAAATGTTGATTCGTACTTACATTTTTAAAACATTAAGCATTTTCCGTACTTGCAAAGAATTTAAAAAATAAAATCTATGCTTAGACAGTCGACTTGTAGATTTTGATAAGAGGTGTTTTTACATATCAAAATTTTAATGATTGTTTTTATTAGTTTTATTATTTCTTAATTAGTAATATTATTTTTATATAATTAATAGTATTAATAGCTAGGTATTCTATGCTGTCTTTGTTGGGGAGGTTTGCAGAGATAAAGAAGCTAAACCACATAAAATATTGTAAAGCATTATATTGTTAAGAAGGTATAGAAAGTAAGATTACAAAACATGGAGCACTGTGAACTATAGACAATTCTATCTAGCCAGTTGCAGAACGCTGGCTACATTACTACATGGAGGTGATATATCTTCCACACACCCCCTCAACTCCAGTACGAATTGCATCTATCTTTATTTTCGCGCACACATTCCTAATGCACGTATTAGTATTTCGTGTCTTACGCGAGGTAAAGGTTTGGTGAGGACATCTGCCAACATCTTGTCAGTTGACATATATTCCAACGTTATATCTTTATTATCGCGTAGCACATCCCTTACAAAGAAATGTCTTATGTCAATGTGCTTACTCTTAGCATGATGTATGCCGTGATCCTCAGCAAGGCAAATGGCACTTAACCTATCAGCATGCATTCTTACCTTACACAATAAACGTAGCTCTTTTAATAGACTATTCAGATATATAGCCTCTTTCATCGCCTCCGCCAAGCTCACGAATTCCGCCTCACAGGTAGATGTTGCAACTATCCGTTGCTTGTGTGAGGTCCATGAAACACTTGCGCCACCTAGAATGAATGAATAACCCGTAAACGATCGTCTATCAATAACACAGCTACCCCAATCTGCATCTGCATACCCTTGTATGCATAACCCTGTCGGCTTAAATGCCAAACCATGAGTTATCGTACCTTTTAAGTATCGAAGAACTCGCTTCGCAGCCTTCCAATGAGTTTCCTGCGGGTTTTCTGCAAACTGCGCAAGTTTTGCCGTAGCGGTAGCGATGTCAGGTCTAGTCGCTACACTTAAATACATGAGCGCTCCAATTAGCTCTCTGTACGGAAATTGTTTCCCTTTTAGTACTTCTTTTTCACTAATAACAGGATTTCCAATCTCCATTGGAGTCTGGATAGGATTGCAATTTTCCATAGCATATTTCTTCAGGATATCTTTAATATACTTCTCTTGTGATAAGAAATACGTGTTGCCATCTTTCTTTATATCTATCCCAAGACAGAAGGTTGCTTGACCAAAGTCTTTAAGCTCAAACCTCCGCGCCAATTCCTGCTTGAATTTATCTATATACGTTCTCTTTTGCGATGCGATCAATATGTCATCTACGTAAACAACAACAAAAAGATTTGTTCCACCTTTATTGCGCTTGTGATACAAACAAGGTTCATTTATCGTAGATCTCAATCCCATTTCTCTCAGCTTCTCGTCCAGTTTTATATTTCACTGTCGTTCAGCTTGTTTGAGACCATATAGAGATTTCTTTAGACGACAGGTGTCACCACCTGCTTTCATATCTTCAAGCATCTTTGCTGCTTTTTTGCCTACTGCAGAATTAACACCATCTGCATTTTTCAGTTTCTCTAAACCTTCTTTTAGCAGCTCTGGAATCTTCATATAAATATCTTCGTTCAGATCACCGTTTAGATAAGCGGTATTTATATCTATTTGGTCAATGTCCATGCCCATTTCGACAGCTAAGCGACCAACAAACGTATAGTTGCAATTCTCGCAACTGGGGCGAATGTCTTGTTATAATCTAGGCCATGTTGCTGACTGTATCCCTTTGCTACCAGTCTGACCTTCTTTTTCTCAGTATTGTCAACATTTATGACATGTATCGACATCCTACGATATTACGATCTGAAGGTTTCTTCACAATTTCCCACGTATCGTTATTTACTAGACTTCTTATTTCTGAAAGAATCGCTTCCTCCCATTTGGCCTTTTCGTCAGATGTCAAAGCTTCGTTTAAGGTGGTTTCAATAGCTCCAGCAAAATCATCAGTGTCGACGTATTCTTCCGTCGATGACTCATTGTCGCTACTCTCTCTTACCTCAACCATGTTGTATATTTTACGAGGGCGGCCAACATGTCCTCTCTGAATCTTCGGCCTTCCAGGACCTCATTTTAAAGTAATGTTTCTATCACCAATTCCAGTAGATTCTGTATTCTCTGTACTTCCTTCATCAATCATTGGCACATTCGGTTGAATATCTAATGGAATTACTTCTCTTGAAGGTTCATCACTAAGTGGTACATCCGGCTGTTCTTTAGGTTTAATTTCTATATCAACAGTCTTTCTCACAATACTCTTTTCACATTGTGGTTCAATTAGTGATTCATTAGAGGCCTTACACTCAATTTCAGTTAGTATAACCTTCCTGAAATTTTACATCTCTCGACACTACGATTTTTCTACTCACAGGTATCCATATTTTATAGCCATTAGCATCAGCTGGATAACCTACAAATATGCCGAGTAAACTACGTGCTGCAAACTTATCCTTACCTGGTTCCTTTTCCAAGACGTGTACTTTCGTGCCAAAAGTTTTTAAATATTTGACATTCACAGGTCTCTCAAACCATTTTTCGTACGGAATTTCACCATTCAGACTGCTAGTTGGGCACCTATTACGCAAATAGCATGCAGTAGCTACAGCTTCTGCCCAAATGCTTGGTGAAATACCTGACGATAAGATCATGCACCTTGCCATTTCAATCAACGTACGGTTCATCCGTTCGGCGATGCCGTTACTTTGAGGTGAGTATGGCGTCGTAAGACGTCTCTTAATACCTTCATTTTCTAAAAATTCATCGAAAATTTTATTTTTGTATTCACTTCCGTTATCCGTTTGTAAATATTTTATTTTTCCTCCCGTCAAATTTTCAACATGACATTTAAAGATTTTAAACTTTGACAAAACGTCACTTTTATTTTTCAGCATAAAAACTTTACACCAACGAGTACAATCGTCAATAAAAGTAATAAAATATTTATTTCCGCTATTCGATTGAACTCTCATTGGACCGACCACATCAGAATATATTATTCGCAACTTCTCGTTGCAGTGTGAACTGGATTTCACAAAAGGCAACGATACCATTTTTCCTTTAGCACACACATCACAATCATGCAAGTTACTATCAATCTTTATCGGATCAATACCTGATTTCTTTAATACTTTCATAAGATCCCTAGCATTCAGATGTCCCATACGCTCATGCCATCGATACAGATCAACACTTTCACTACATACCACAGACGCTGAAGCGTCCAGCTCCCTCAAGTAATATAAATCACCTCGCCGATCAGCGGTCAGTTTTACCTCACCTTTTTTAACTGCATAGGCTACGTCGTGTTTGAACGTGACTTCACAACCTCGTTCAGTAAGCTGGGCGATGGAAATTAAATTACTACGTAAATCGGGAACCAACAGGGTATTCTCAAATTGAATTTTACGCGTTCGATCATCATTGCATGCTAATAACTTAACTGTACCTTTACCTTGCACGGTTGTCAAAGAATCAGTGGCTAATTTTAATTTTTGACTAGCAGACTCAGCAAACCTTTCTGCGTCATTGCACATGTGAGAAGTGCAACCACTATCAAAGATTCATTCTTGACGGCGCTTCGCATCAACGGCGATGCGGCAGTCATCTGAAACATGATTTATGGCTTCACAACTTTCATGACTAGTGTATGACTCCACACATCGGGTTTCTTGAGTCTTCTCCTTTTTCTTTGTGCAGTCCGATGCCTTATGGCCAAAATTGTGGCACTTAAAACATTTAAACTTAAATGTTTTTCCAGTAATTTTCTTCGGATGTTTGTCCAAATACATGGCGCCTTCTATTTTGTCAACTTGAGCGTTTCCTCTTGAACTATCCTCTTCGATGATTTTAATTCTTAGTTGCTCTGGCTTTGGGAGTTCATCTCTAGACTCTATGGCACATCTAAAGTTTTCGTAACTTCCCGGAAGACTGTACAGCAACATAATCGTTAACAAATCATCATGGATTTTTATATCCATTTCTTCCAATTTGTCGACGGCTTCAAAAAAAGAATCAAGGTGCTCACATACCTTTTGATTTTCACTCATCCTTTGTAACATGAGCCTTTTCATTAAATTCGCTTTCTTTGCAGGTCCTCTTGATGCAAACAAGCTCTCTAATTTCAACCATACCTCTCGTGAAGTCTCCACCCTTTTTACATGACGAACTACACTCGGATCTAATGCCAATATCAACTCAGACTTTGCTTTTCTGTCAGCCGTCTTCCATGTCGATATATCAGCATCATTAGTAGGTTTTGGTTTTTCTCCACTTACATGCTCCCAGAAGTCATTTTTTATTAACAATGCTTCCACCTGTACCTTCCAACTATCGTAGTTGTCCTTCGTCAATAATTCTATACGCACATTCGAAGTCATTTTTCTTCCTGCATGTACTTTTCAAATCTTCTACAATTTCGAATTATTTTCACAACACACAACAACACTTTACTGCTCTGGGCCCATAACCAATGTTGGGGAGGTTTGCAGAGATAAAGAAGCTAAACCACATAAAATATTGTAAAGCATTATATTGTTAAGAAGGTATAGAAAGTAAGATTACAAAACATGGAGCACTGTGAACTATAGACAATTCTATCTAGCTAGCTGCAGAACGCTGGCTACATTACTACATGGAGGTGATATATCTTCAACAGTCTTAACATTTAACTTTGAATAACTCTTATACCATTACGTACTGGGTATTCTAAAACGTTTCTAAGAATGTTGAAAAATTCTTAAACATTTCAAGAATGTTTCTTTTTTTTAGAAATCGAACGTTAAAAATTTACTCGAGTTCATCTGGGTTGCGTCACACTCGCTGATTTGAAAGGAAAAAGGACTTCGGAACACCCATGGTACATAGCTGTACATAAAGACAATGTTTCATATGAGAACACATCTGGCATTCCCGCTTACATTACTGAGATCACACAAAGTTATCTTTTCACTCACACTTCAGTATACTTTCCACTTTTTAGGGTTTGAAGGCGGAAACGGAACCCTATTACTAAGCCTCCACTCTCCGTCCATCTGTCTGTCAGCGGGCTATATCTCATGAATCGTAATGATAGACAGTTCTTCACGGATTGTGTTTTTCTATTGCCGCTATAAAAATCAATATTAAAAATAATATAATACATACAAGAAAAGGCACGTGTTTTTTTCGGCGTTTTTTGCTAAATATTGTACGTTGATACGGAACCGTACCGTATATGCGAGTCCGGTTTGCACTTTGCCGGTTTTTGTATGGGAATCTTCTTCCAAGTTGCCAGCTAACCAAAACATTGTGCCAAAGTGATTAGTTAATCACAAGCTTCAATTATATCTTTAAACTTAAGTGATGGTACAAACAATGAATCCAATTTGAAAGAGATTTGCATGAAATAATGGTTCACAAGGGAATGAAACTAATCAGTTTCCGAAAAAGTATTGGATTACAGCCAATTAGTAGCAGAAATGGACACAAAGACCTTGATATTTAGTTACAATGCGAAAAGTAGTGGAATTGGTGGTCACCTAAAAATTATATATTTTTGATACTTTGAATATTTTTTTTTAGTTGTAATTTTTATTCAGATTCGGTTTATTTCAGAACCGGCCAAAGTGGCGGTGCTTGGGGGAGGTGCTATGTCCAGCCGGGGACGTCTTTCGACTGAAATGATCTACTTTTACATACTTTTATAGTTCCCACGAATCTTAGTTTCGAAAAGGCGATATTTTAACCTACTACAAGTAATTTTTGGAATACTAGCTATGCTACTAGATTTAAAACTTAGTCAACGAAAATAAACTGTTGAATTTGTAAGCTTCTTTACATATTGAAGCTCCTTCATGCCTCAGTGAGCACATTATTCCAGCAACCGTCGGCTTCGGTGCTAGTTGTCATAAAATATGAATATTTGCGACAGTGTTTGCTCCTTGCAGGGTCGCAAACTGACAGTTTGTGTCGCTCCAAGAGGAACTGTCAGTCGCACCTTTCGAAAAATGCCTTTATCCGATTTTGTAGAGATCTACAGCCTAATAACGTAATGCTGTCGCTTTCATTTTAATAGTTTAACAATATACCTATTGCAGCTATATAAAACAGGGTTAAAATATATTGAAATGATCCTTACCTTTATAAAAAAGAGTAGTAACGCATTAAAAAAAAATTCGTCAACTTTTCTCATTTTATGGACACACCGAACCTAAAAATTAAGTACATATTAAGTAAGTAAGTAATCATTTATTTACCAAAAACTTAGCCTAGGTAACATCAGTGTTGTTTCATTATGGAATAGATATGGCTAGTATAAATGAGTAAGACCCTGCCCTTCAAACTAGGAAAATCCTGTATCTTGAAGAACAGTGCTCTCTAGGTGGGATTGACACGTTTTACAAAAAATTATAACTGCGTAGTTCTGATGTTTACATACTTATGAGTGGGTTTAGTGATTAATTGTGAGGAGTGTTTGTGTGAGTGTGTTTCTATGGGGTTAAACTGGTCTGTCGGTGTGTTTGTGTGTGTGTGTGTGTCTGTGTGTGTGTGTGTGTGGGTGTGGGTGTGACTGTGTGTGTGTGTGTGTCTGTGTGTGTGTGTGCATATTAGTCGCTAATTCGAAGAATAAATGAGTTCCTCTGTATTGTAATAGTTTAGATTTAGGAGGAAATTTAACAGTTTTCTTTTTAATTCGAAGTGGTTTAGTTTATTTATGCTCAATTTTTGTTGAAGCTCGTTGTATATTCTAGAGCTTAGGATGAAATATTGGTGGGTAGCAAATGTGGTCCTGTAACGATCGACTTGACACACTACAGCAGATCTACGTCGAGCAAGGAGTACTTGTCTTGGTGGGGCCTATATTGCCAAAATTGTTTTCATGAAAAAAGACTGCATGGTTCCTGAGACAGTTTCTCCGTTTCTCCTGTAGATTCGGATTTCCCCATATTGTCAGTTAAAAAAAACACTCTGTATAATTGAATTGCTTGAATGAAAGCGATTGTCATTAGAAGTGCTATAATTCATTTATTAATATACATATACGCACTTATACGCACTTAGGTTTTCAGTGGGGTAATTGCGTAACATTGACATTTCGACAACATTAATTGCGTTATTTCCGTTGTCGACCAGACGAATCCTTCAAACATAAGAAGCAATGGATTAGGAATTTCCTTCAAAACGAATTTCGAATTGTGATTAAAAGTGTATTAGAATTAGGGTACAGTTCTAGGTTTTAAGGGAAAAACCAAGGTTCTATTTATAGGAGGCTACGTTTACATTCACTTAGTAAGTTTATAATTAGACTTGCTAAGAGACATGTGTTCCAATATTGTCTTATGCAAAAGCGCGGTCATAGAACAAATCAATTAGCTGACAATCTGAGACACACGTCCATTCCATTAGTTAATTGATCTTCACCCCTCTATATCCCCCGTTTATCTACACTAATATTAGAAAAATGTATTTTTTATTTTTGTATTTTTGTTTGTAATGAATAAAATCAAAACTACTGGACCGATTTAAAAAAAAAACGATCGCCAGTTTAATGCTATAATATTACTAATAAGTAACATAGGCTACTAAATATAACCTCAAAATCAAAACAACTGGACCGATTTAAAAAAAATCTATAACCAGTTTAATGGTATATTACTAATAAGTAACATAGGCTACTAAATATAACCTCAAAATCTTTGTTTTCATTTTAAATGCTTTCTGCGAGTTGTCCGTCATTAAATTTTTTCTTCATGGGGCATAGACTTGTAATTTAGAGCACGCAAAATAATTTTCCTTCGCTGTTGGTTGTTGGGGCGAAAGATGTATAGGGTGCAGAACAATCTCCTTTATAAAGTTATCACGCGGAACACGAAACCGCTGGTGGAAGCTAGTTTAAATAATAATAAGCCTTTGCTATAGTTATGAAAATGTAACTTTGCATTAAAACAGGTAAATGTAAGCAAATACCTTGAATATCGCGAAACAACTTAGTCTAGATTTATTGTCTACTTAGCATTCGAGTAGGCACTTTGGTGATTGTCTATTAGGCTCAAGTTACGCGTCTTCAGTAGGTTAAGTATTTCGTCACCTAAGTCTAATTAACAACTCGCACTTTTCAAGATTAACTAGCAATCTAATGTGACAGCCTTGTAACATATTCGTCTTCATAATGAGTACCCAGCTTTATAAACTATATAAAGCATATGTTTCTACCACGTACAGTCACGTGCCTCCCATAAATCCTACTATCCTACTTCTTATCCTACTTTATTATAATTCATAATAATCCTAATCCTAACTTATCCTAATATTATAAATGCGAAAGTGAGTTTTTTTATTTGTTTGTTACACTTTCACGCTAAAACGGCTGAACGGATTTGGATGAAATTTGGCACAGGCGTAGACCATGACCCTGAAAAGGATATAGGATACTTTTTATCACGATATTCTCATGAGACCGAGACTTATTCAGGTGAAACCGCAGGGCGCAGCTAGTAATATTATAAACGCGAAAGTTTGTGATAATGGATGGATGTTACTCTTTCACACCAAAACGGCTTAACGGATTTAGATGAAATTTTACTTGGAAACCCATAGGATATTTCTTACCCCGGTAGTACGTTCCCGTGGGATAATTTCCAACATGCACGCAGGCGGGTAGAAACAATAGTGATCACATAATATTTGCCGTCATCTTGCCGATAGATATTAATGGATCAATCTTGAAGTCAGATATTATTGCCAAGCTGTCCATAGTAACACATTTATGGTCGTGACTGTACCTTGATGGCTGCGAAAAATAATTATATCCGAAGGCGGCGGTGACACAAATGCTTGTTTGACATTCTGTTTCACCGAAAGTGGATACAATCATCTTTCTTCCCTCAATCCCACCTGGGGTCGGCGCAACACATTTTCTTTTTCAATTCTCCCCTGTGAACCGTTACGCTATCATTCACTCTCTTCTCTTTCATATCAATCCATCCATCTTTTCTTTGGCCCTCTTCTCCCTCTCCTTCCATCATCACTTATATTCATAGCTTTTTTGAGTCATTTCCTACCTTCTCAACACAACATGCCCGTATCAAGCCAAACGATTTTCTTTTAACTTTTATGTCACTGTCACCACTTTTAAAGCTCCCCTTAAGGTCGATTCACACATATCAGTGAAGCCACAGTTCCGACACAGTACCGGCACAGTGCAAAATATTCTTTTATACAGTCTCTATGAACGCATCCCCACTTGTCAGTGAATCGACCTTTATATACTCTTTTTTTTAAGTGGATACTATATGAGTAGATAGATAAGTTTTCGGCAATAAAACATTTGATCACTATAAAACGTTGAACAGAAATGAACTCGTATTTAGAAAGCTATTCAAAGGGATTTTTTTTTATGCTGAACATGTTTAAATTTGCATTACAAAGAGATTGACCCCGGTCATTTATTTTATGAAGTTAACATTCATATGTGATCTCTTGTTTAATGAAGGTTCAATGCTTTGATATGGGTGTTCACATTTCATTTAGAGATAAATTCTAAAGCATAGCCATTATTCTTTATTTTGCATAAAATAAAAAAGGTCTTAATAAATATAAATACAAATGGTGCCTCTCATATTTACTTCAGCTTGCAAAATACAAAAAAAAAAATCCAAAATATATAAATTGAAACAAAAACGTATTTTTTTTTTTTTTGTTAAATCAAATAATCGTACATTGTATATTATAACTAGAGTATGCAGTTTGCTCTTAAAGTACTAGTAGATCATTTTGATAACCTACGGTAAACAATCAATCTGCCTAGCCTTTTCCCAACTATGTTGGAGTCGGCTTCCAGTCTAGCCGGATGCAGCTGATAACCTACAGTAAACAATATCTTAAAATTTAATTACAGTATGAATTCACACAGTAAAATATTGAGATCGGCCGGTCTATTCTGTAAAAATCTCACCGTGAAAGTGTGGGTGAAATGAGCTAGAAGCGAACTGTCATCCCGCATCCTACTCCAATTAATGATATTCCAACAAAAATTCAATCGGAAATAACAAATAATAATTATAAAAATAAATACAATAAATACTTTGAATCTCTTTGAAATTGCATCATCACAAACGAGTTTCAGAGCAATTTGAAGTTAAGAAATGTTTATGAATAGAGCTGCAAGTCAATACTCACAAGATTTAGCGAAGTCTGTAGAATTCGTTACAAATCCTATCTTACTAATATTACAAATATAAATGTGAGCAGAAAACTAGTAAAATATAAAAGAGCGTAAATAAAAAGTCCGTTCTCAAAGTCAAATCACCTGTATTCCTAAAAAATTCAGTCTTATTAATTACACAAATAAATACAAATATACAACTATTAAAAAAAAGCTAGGGTTTCTGTCAATAGATCTGTTAAATCTGCCATTCCAAGATTCAGCCAAGTTATATAGTTGTTCTGTGGTGCTTAAATGGTAATAAAATATTACACTGTAACAGTTTTCTTCATCACTGTCCGCAAATGTGATTTCGTGCATAGCGAAACTTTTTAGTAGGTATTTTACGAGTCGAGCATAGCGGGACTAGGGCATAGGGGGACTAACCGTAAATTTCATTCAAATAGTAATTAGCATCGACGGGCTGTCTGACCCACGCCGTCATCGTTTTTGTACTTGTTTTGGTTAGTATGTATATAAACTACCCCACAATGTTTCTTTTTTTATTATACCTAATATTTCGTTAGTATTAAGATTGCATTAGAAGTGTTTCAACATCCGGACAAACCTATTGAGGTTTTTGTGATGTTTCTGTTTAAATTTTGTTTTGTTCATTAATTAATAAAAAAAATAAAAAAAACGACTGACAGCTCACTTCAAACTCACTTCACGGTTTCGTTTTCACGGTTTCGTTTTTTAACAGTATAGCACGACTGTCATGCTAGGGATTGACACAATTATCAACTCACTTCACCTAGTTTTCACGGTGAGACTGATGTTTACAGAATAGCAGTAGTATTTTCTGGTTCTGTCATCCGTGCTTATCAAAACCTTTCCACGAATAAAATAGTTTATTATGCAATTAGTGAATAAAGGACGGATTTAAAGCGAGGGCCATAGGTGAATCACGAGCAAGTGAAGGATTCTAACGACTGAATCACGACCGTAGGGAGTGATTCGTGATGATTGAATCACGACCGTAGGGAGTGATTCAAGTGTTAGAATCCTGAACGACGCGAGCGATTCATGGCCCTCGATATAAATCCGTTTTATTCAAGAGTTGCATACTATACTTTATACCATGACTACGAGAAAAAGAACATGCAACTTCGAGTATGTTGTTATGTCAATGTTATGCCTTGTTTTTATAGTACCTACACCGTAGCATAGAATACATACTCCATAAGGTCGATGACTTCTTTTTCTTCGACAACTCATTAAAATAAGTTAGGAAAACAGACTCTGAAAATGTGGTCAGCTTGATTTTCATTTTTCCATTTACTCAAACAAACAAACAAACTCACACTCAAACTCATCGTAGGCTTTGATGTAAACCAGCCGTGATTTGTTGGTTAGCAAGCTTTCTACTATATCGGCCGCCCTCTTTTTCATAAACTCAGGTGTTAACACATCTTCATCACTTGAAAAAATTTTCAATCGATTTATTAAGTAAAACTAAATGTTTTGTTCGTACAACTTACAATATTTAAAATAGCGCCAATTTACTAATGACAGCAAAGAACACAAAATCGTTTTAATTCTAATGCTAAACTCCTGCTCGAAAATAGGAGTTTGTATAGCATTGAGATGGAGTTCAAATATATTGGTGTGTTCTAAATTCAAACACCAAAAAAGTGATTAAAAGTGCTTTTTATTCACTGTTTTCAGTGAATAAAATAAGCTTTTTAGAGGGGGAATGGTATAAATACTGTTTTTTTAATAAAGCGCTAAGAGCTTTATTATACAAACAGAAATACGCAGCAAGACTTTCCTTCTGTCTTTGACGTAGACGTATGAAAAGTATAATTCAGTGGTGACGTCATTTATCAGCGTCATTATCTAACAATCTTCCAAAGCGCTTCATATATTCTCCAGCTTAATGGTGTAGGCGTATTTGATACAGGTTAAAAATAAATTAAATCACGATCATCAACTGAAGAGGCTCTTGTTAGGGTGTTGGGTCAAGGGCTTGATGGATGAAAGCGATTCCGAGCTCCATGGATTGGATACGGGGCGAACTTTTTTGGAGTGTCATTTGTTTGGAGTCCTGACCGCCTGGTACCTTTGCTTTGGACCTCATTCCTCAAAGACTATCATTGCCTTTTTATTAAGAAAATACTGTGTCTAAAAAATTAACCATTGCGCTATGCAATATTTAAGTGCATTTTGCCCTGATTCTCAGCAACGAATCGACTTTTTCTCGCAGATGTCAAGAGGCGCCTAAGGGATTAAGTTTAGAATACACAATACAGGCATATAACCCAGTCTAGTCACAAACTGATGCTGCGACCATGAACTCCTTTAACATACCTACATATAAATACGTACGAGTACACTGCCTAGTCCGATATCATTTTATTGGGGTTTGCTAATGAAAATGTAGAAAACGTAATAATACGTCGACCTATAAATGCTTGAATCATAACTTCCTAATCCTAACTAATATTATAAATTCTAAAGTGAGTTTGTTTGTTTGTGACGCTTTCACGCTAAAACGGCTGTACGGATTTGGATGAAATTTGGCAAATGGGTAGACCATGACCTGGAATAGGACATAAGGTACTTTTTATCCCGATATTCCCACGAGATCGAGCTTTACGCGTGTAAAACCGCGGGGCGCAGCTAGTTGTCCAATAATAATTAATTCTTGAATCGTGTTATTCAAAGTATTCGTAACAATATAGCTAAATAATATTATATTCTATCCTATAATATTGAATACGTTCCTTTTTATTACCTTAACATTCTACGACATTATAAGTTATTGAGAGAAAATCCTTGAAATGAAATAGATACAACAGTTGGTTCCTAGATCTATAAGCACCAACAAACAATATTATCAATTTTATTGGAAAACTACTGCCATAAAGACAGCAATTTAAAGTAAAACAAAATAGTTTTCTTGAAGAAAACATTCGATAAATACGTCGTGTAGACGCGGGTATGTGACCGTTACGGTTTTGCACAAACTGATGCGTACGTATGGTCTTTCATTAACATGATTTGGTCAGTGATCGCGTAGAAAATTGATCGCTTTCCATTATCAATGGGCATATAAGGTAAGGGGGTCAATTTGGTTCCTTCATTTATTGTTTGACCTTGGCTGAAGACGGTTGTTGTTATTTGGCTGTGGATATTGTTTGAAATAAAAGTGCTTCATTGATTCCTGAAAGGCTGTACCTCTTCAATTCTTCGTAGGTAAGTTTCGATTACTTACAAACCTACGAATACTTACGATTCGATCGGGCGGACGATATTGTTATCATTGCGGGTAGAATCTGAATGAGAACCGGCACAGGAGCGTGGGGATTGGCACAAAAAAGAGAGCCCTTCGCCCAACGGTGGGCAAATTCGGGCTGTGAAAGATGATGAAGAAGTTTCTTTTTCATTACTTTTCTAAAGACTGAATTTCAAAACTGTCTTATGTTCATAAGTAGGTAACTTCTCATTCATACTGAAGCACACAGTATTTATTAATAAGTTCTAAAGTTTTAAAGTATAAGTTATTTTGAAAGAGATGATTTCAAATGCTAAAGAAATATATCTTAATTTCGACTTTTGCTTATATTAATTCAAACTCAGCTAAACTTTTGATGTGATAGGTAAATAGTATTTGTACGTGAATTTCAATAAAAGGAGGATATTTCATTTATCAACGTCTATTGAAAATGTCAGAAAAGCGACATTTTGCTTATTGCCTCATCTTTAATCGGAAAGGGATATAAGAGCTTGCAAAATATGAATCTTGAAAGTCGATATAAAATATTCATTCATATATTTCGCTTATTTATTCATAATATTCAATATTATGAATAAATAAGCGAGTAGTTGGAGATATATTTGGAGGAAAAGTAATTTTGGACGGAGAAATTGTTGTTGAAAAGCCATTAACTTTTAGATAAATTGTGTGTAAATAGAAGTTGCTAAGCAAGAAACCCTAAGAAAAAACTAGAGATTTATACGTCATTTTCGAATAAAGAACCTCTTTGCTAAAATTTTGAAATCTGTCACGGACCAGTCGGCATTTCAAACTATGCCGGCGGGCGCTCGTTTGCCTATTCTCCTTTTCGCAACTTATAATTGTTTATTAAAACTTTCTCATACATCAAGCAATAATATAATAATTGGGAGCTGTCTGCTTAGATTCTTAAAGAATACTGAAAAAAAAATCTGGATCGTTTTATTGGTAAATGACTTTTAAATCAATTATTTTTATTATTGAGTAACTCCTTTCTATAAATAAATGAAGAAAAATCTTAATAGGTTAATCTCAAAATAGGAGATAAAAAAGTTCTAATGATACAATTTCTGAAGTCACAACAATTGGTGCGGAGATTCAACTAAATCAATATTTCACTACGAAATTCTTCTCCATTGAATTATTTGTAAGAATAGCACCAATATCAGTAACATCTGAGTCCGACACCTCATTATCAGATATTTATACGTCATCAAATATTATAGGAACATATTATTACAGCGTATATAATATCGTGTATATTTATAACTTCTTTCAGAAACGAAGCTCTTTCAAGCGTTCATGAAATGGCAAGAGTGTGGATATGAACTACGTGACAATGCGTTCTTCTCTCCTCATAGTTATATCTATATTATCCTTGTCCTTTATTACGGGGTGTCATGGCGAACAAAAACAGATCGATCCAGATTCTTATATGAGTCAGCTGATCGCAGATTTATGGTTAGAAGGGGCTGACGTCATCAGGATTATTTGGCGAGATTGTTCAAAGAAAGTAAGTGTTTTTGATTATGTTTTTCAACAGAAATTTTTAGTGTCACATATTGAAACTCTCAGCACCTATTGCACCGATTTACATAAAAGGACTAAGCACGGAGATGTGTGGACAGATATTGATTAACAAAAACGAATCTTTGTCTGTATATTGATATACAAAAGACTACAAGTTATTTCAAGTATAATATGTTCGTTACTTGTACCTAGTCCTAGGATATACGACTTTCATCTTAGTATGAAAATCTCTGACGTTCCCACAGGAAAAGCTAAAGGTGTATGGTTTAACCAAGTGTGTTCTACTTCGGTAAAGTATTTTTAGATAATGAGGTCTTTCCTTTACAGTGCACTGTGCTAACAGTAGCCATATAGTATAATGGTAGGTACTTTTACGAAGCATAGAATAGACCTTACACTTTGCCAGGTGCGGTTAAGTTTTTGAACAAAGTAGGTAGTTCCAGCGCTCGGTGTGGCAACACGTCGTGTTCTGGTTTGCGACTGGTCAATCGTCATCCTGAGGATGCCTCGTGAGAGGTGATACACGTGTTGATTTCTTACAGGGTATTTTATAACTCTTGAAGAATAGTTAAGCGGAATAGGTTACTAAATATCTACGTCTATTTTCTGGTATTTATAGGAGGAGGAGTTTACACGGCATGGTACATGTGAATAATATAGGCTATAACAGTAAAATCTATTGCAATTTAGGTATCTTACCTAAATTCCTAGGTACGAACGATTTCATTGTCATTTTTCCTTAGAACCTTCCTCATGGTTATTTTATTCTTAAGTACATACAGTAGATATTACTCATTATGGTTATTTCTGGACGTTCAACAATGTCCTGTCTGTCCACGATCATACCACGTATAAGCCTTCAGTAGCCGCTCGAAATCACCTTAATCGGCTTTGCAAACAGATGCTCCATTTATATACAAAAATTTATAGGTGTACATTATGGCGCTTGAAAGTGTTTTTCCTTAATATTATACGCAGCAACGCGTGTATCCGTCTAAGTCCACCCTTGACTTAAAGTGGTTTTAAGACTTTTTTTTTCGCTACTATTTCATTTTGTCTCTATTGACTGAAACACAACGATGCTGCACGTCGCCTGCAGTTGCGGCCTACGCGGTCGGGTATGGAATGGTACCTGTACTATAATATATTTATTCCAAAATTGATGATGAAGTATTTTCGATATAACGGAGGATCATGTTAAGCAATTTCAGGTATTAAGCACAGACTCTTAACGTTTCAGTGTTTCATTTAGTGATTTGTGATGCAAGCGGGCCATGATATAAAAAAAAAATCTTGCCTTGCTATATCTTTTCATTAATACCCTAACGGTAATCTTTTGTTTTGGCGCACTTCATTTATCAAATACCTACTTTGATAGTAGGTATTTCATTTTGTACAAAATTCCTTTGTAGACTAATTTTGGAGGGATTTATAAAAATGTTAGCACGTCAAGTGAACGTCTGGCTAAATTAATTTATTTCTCTAAAATCTTTTTTTCTTTTACTAAATGTTTTTTGTAAACAGTTCTCGTGTTACTAAGGAGCTTTACATGAACAAGCCTGCTTGATACTGACTTTGTTAACAGAATATTACTCCAAGATTAATTTTCTTATTTTGAAGCAATGAAGAGCTGATTTACGTAGTTTTTGTTTCACTGGGATAACGAGTAACTTTGGCTATATTATAAGCTTATGGTTTTACTGCACTATTGTATGCAGTATTTATTTATTATTTAAAACTTTTAACTAAGATTTTTTTTCTATAATTGATAGGTATCTACTCGTTATTACCTTCACTTTTAAACAGGAAACTGTTTAAAAGTGAAGTTTAAGGTTGTTAAAATTATGTGAGGTGTACTATTACGTAGCATGTATGTGGCATTAAGTCCGCGTCTGTACATTTGTGAGCTTAAAGTATTAAATAAATAAATGAATATGTATTTAATTATTGTAAGGAAGGTATTTTTATTAAGTTTCTGCAATGTTTTACTTAACTAATTAAAGCCTAACTAATATTAATTAAAAGTAACTATACTACTAAACAATTAATAACTAAAATTCCTGCGTATCGCTGTCGGCTGGTAATGTAGCCAAGAGACTTTTTAAGACAGTAACCTTAAGGGATAGTCTCATTTTCATAGTGCAACTGTCAACTGCATTACTATTTGCCACTCAGTTTAACACAACAGAAGCATTTTTACCGATTATCGAGTAATTATAAATAATTTTGCAGCCCACCTAAGCCCATAATAAAACTAACTTTCAACCCACAGTTGGTGGACGTGAAAGATGTCATAGATCACAAGGAGTACTTCCCAAAGTTCGTGAGGTGCATGAAGAGGAAGACCCTGAGGGCCCTTGACCGGTCATTGACCCCTGACGTCGTGCCCGTTGCCGATGGGATCAACTTGGTGCGGTTCGAACTGGTTGACAGGGCTGGCAATGTCATGCCTGAGAATGAGACCAGGTAAGACTTTATTCTTAGTACCCTACTGCGCAATAGCAAAGCCAGGGTTACCTATATTTTTTATTTATTTAAGCACCATATTATCTCATATCAGCACGAGTTGTACGAGAATTGATGCGGAAAGACGGAAAAATCCAATTAATAAAGGTTTTTAATGGAGTTACCTGCTTAGCTCTCTCTCGTCAAGCCTCGTGGCCTGAAAAATATAGTTACAGGAACTGACATTTTAAGTCTAATTCTTACAGAAATTCGAATAATCCTGGCTATAATCAGCCTATAATCTTCCCACTGCTAGGACACAGGCCGTCTCTCAGTGAGAAGGAGTGGACCATCCACCACACGGGCCTAGTGCAGGTTGGTAGATGTCACATGTCTTCGATTTTTTTATTGTAGGACAAGCAGGTTTCTTCACTATGTTTTCCTTCACCGCTTTGAGAGCTATGGTGATGAAATCATTTACACAAAGTAAAGCGCCCGTCTAGAAGAAGGACTTTAATAATTCAAATATAGAAACACTAGTACACATTTCTACCACTAGGTGGCAACACGATAGATATTTTGAAAAACACAACAGTTCGAACCTAGGACCTACAAATCGTAAGCCACGGCCGTATGAGCCACCACTGGTCTTCACCGCAGTTTCTATTGTAACAAAATTTGGTGGAATATAATTAGTTCGTAGAGCGCGACTATTCTATAACCTCCGCCACATAATTACCATAGCCTACCTTACCGTTATTTCAAGATTTTTGACTGCTCGTAACTACCTCTGGTTATAGAGCACACATAGAAGATTTTCTAAAAATTAAGAATCGTATTTAAAAGAAATTGTGTTCTAAAATTGTTTAAAAGAAATTGTGTTCTAAAATAAATAAGCACTCAAAAAGAATCAAATTGATTTTGAAGCCATAAAAGGCTGAACATAAGTAATTAAAATAATAAGGTATTATCTCGTTAAAATAGTGTACTATTAAAGGAGACTATGCAAATGTTATTTACTCTAACCAAACACGTTTCATTAATTACGTTCCAAATCTGACGCCGTAATTAGGTAGGTGTCATCAAATTAATATGACAGTAATTAAATAATGGTTAATTTATAATGCTGATTATTTAGATTATTGAGCATAAAATATTCGATTGACATTATTAACTTTGAAGGTAAATCTTATAAAGGTTGATGAATATGTTGTTTGCCTTTAAGTACTGTGTAAAACAATTACATTAGGGCAAGATGGTTTACCTACATTTACCTATAGTACAATCACGGACTTTGAGCCACCTGGCACTGTTCGTATTTTAGCCGTGTAATGCAAATCGGGTTTATTCGGTTCCCGACACGCAAAGTCATAAGTCTTCGTATTAGAAGAAGAAAATTATATTTCATATCTTTACCGGTTGGCTAACCTGAGAGCCAGAACTACAAACTTGACAGCAGACAGTAACGTTAGCGTACGGAGAAATAATAATCATGTTGACAAGTTCGAAAGTAACGTCTCTGACATCTATATTTCAACTGTCAGTGTCTTCAGTTTTGTTTTCAGAATTTCGAGTTAATGAGCTATGATTCAAAGGAGGTCGATATCAAATAGATTGGATAAACTTATTGCAACATTGTATTTATTTTTATCATTGAGAACTTATTAGTCAACCTCTATGGATAAGACTATTTCCGATTAAAAGTAATTTATTTGTCATCTTCTTTACGAGCGTGCGATTTGAGTTCGTGTTTAATCGTGTAATCTCGTGAATGTATGAAACTGCAAAATTGAAAAGTTTGAAGGTGGCTCATCAATTAAAGTCCGTGACTGTACCTACCTATGTTGGTAAAAAAAAAAAAATAACTTAGTGTAGCTAAGGTCAGCTCATAAATCCTAATGTATGCTTACGTACTAGGAACTAATATTGATTAAGTTTGTTTGTACAGATATTTTTTTATCCAGGTATTGAATTTGTTAACAAATTAACCTGTCAAAAGTGATGAAACACTAGAGACAATCATAATAAGAGTTGAGTAATGTTGTTTATTTTTTTTTTAAATTATTTTGGTAAGTCTTTTAGTTCATTTAGTTCACAATATCAAATAAAAATATTTATTATTATAATTCTAAACCGACTCTACCTATCCTTGCAGAAGTTACAAGCGCGTTATAATGGTATATTGAACAAATACCGGATCGTCAATCGTAAGAAACACACAAGGGTAATGACCCCGAAACAATTCGTCAGCGTCGTTCAAAGTGGAGTGTCGTATAAAATTGCGCAATGGACTCCTATTTCAGTGTTTGTGGCAAAATTACGAGCTTGTACTTAATTTAATAACAACAGACTGATAAATCTACCTATGGTCTGTTCCAAAATAACCGGATGAAAATGTAAACAAATGGATCAGAAAACGTTCTTGTGGATGCTAATGAGGGTTGTGTGAAATGACGTGCATTAGATGGCAGCGCTGAGATGTCAGAACCGGTCAAACTTGTCAAAGTGCCTATATTTACTTTAGTTGTGATCGTGACTGAATGATGCGCTTGTCAAAGTGGCGCCAACTGGCGTGGCGGGAATTTTCATGAAAATTCAAAGGCTCGCACGCAGACAGGCGCGACGCGACTCTGGTGGAACAGTTTCTACGCAATGAAAACTTCACGAAAACGGTTCTACCGATGTCGCATAAAGTTGCTTTCCCGTAGTCCAGCTAAAAGGACTAACTAATAGAAATACCACAAACCCTTTTTGGGTATTTCTAATAGACAACAATATTATTGTTCTACAACATGATTAAACAGAATATTGTTTTGGTTTTAAGTACTTTTATTTGTTGTGGGTTTAATGTTGTTTTACAAAGTAATTTCTATTTGGTAATTTTATTTATTTTGAACGTCGCTAAAAGTCTGTCTGTAGTCTTTCTCATTCAAAGATATTTTACAGGCTAATCCTTTCTTATAGGACCTAGTCTCGCGTCTGTAAAGAGGCTGTCTTTACAAACTTACTTGACTGTATTTACAAAGGCATAAAGAGATCATGCATTGTACCATCGGATTTGGTGAAAGTATTTTTATATTGTTATTTATTACTAACCAACACTAATATTCACAGTTATCGGCCATAATATCAACCAAACGGGTGTTATAATGTTGTACTGAATTTCATAATGCAACTCATTTCAAAAAAAGAACATTGTCATTCACGACCGTTTCACTAACAAAGCACCGTAATTTAAAAACAAAACACATTCGAATTCGAAAAATTCGAATTCACGTCGTACCGCGCCATTTTTGTTCGATATTGGTATTGCAAAGAAACTTTTATAGAAGATTCATATCATGGGTGTACATAAAATCTTGTATGCAACTGTATATAATTAGGTATTAAAACACTCATGTGATTCACACATTCGTGTTTTAATACCCTTTATTATATAACAGTTGCTTATAACTATAAGAAAACTTTAGTATGAAAAATTCAACTTCTTTAAAATTCCCCCTATAAAACACTGATTTCATAGGTTGACACCACTGCCTACCGGAGATCCAGCTCTCGTATTTGTTAAAAACATTTCTACGTCGACAACTTCTACAAATATTATTCCTTATGCTCTTCAACAAGCAATACGGTACATTAAATACAGGGATATATTTATCATAATTCGTTTTCCAGGAAAATTCATATCATGGAGGGTTTCACTCAAGCGTAAGTAGACACGATATGGTCGAAAAATTCTGCTATTGTCAACTCCGGTTTGGCGTAGCTTCTATTAGATCAGAGATACTCAACATATGTCCTTTGATATGTTAAGAATAATAATATTATATTTAGTAGGCTTGGGGCATGAAATATATTTTTAGTACCGGGTGGCAAAAGTCAGTGAGTTTCATTTTTGTTTTGCAGATGAGAATGATTTTGACATTTCTGTCTCTGCAATAAGCATGAAATTGTAGTTTCAATTTCAGTGAAAGTTTTCTGCGTAGTGCTTTAGACGTAGGATTTGCTTACAACGTAGTATACCTACATTTACGATAAAGGCCCAACATTTTTGATGTGTAACATCTTTCCTCTCACTTTCCTGCAATCTGTGGGAGTGATTTCGTGAAAAGGGACGGAAGTGTGTAACAGGAAGCTGGCGAAACGCGCGCTATTGATTTGAATAATGAGCGCGCGTGGCGAAAGAAAGAAAGAAAATACATTTATTCAGCACAGACTAAGAGACACACAATACACACCAGATAAAAAAAAAAAATGTGTAAAAGCACTAGAGTTGCTGAGTTGCTTGAGTTGCTAGAGTACTGAGGGCCGTAGTATTTGGCACCTTAATTTATTTACCTAATTCTCATAGGTGCATTGCTTCAGTACCAACGTAATATTATCTAACTTCAAATAATAGAGGCAAATATTATCAATATTTTGAACAGACATAAATTAAATTTAAAGAATGGACTTGATCTCCTCTTTGTTCAAAAGCAAATAATTAGAAAATTGGTAAACCATACGGTTGCAATATGGCTCAGCGGTTCTTCGATGGTTTCAGATAGACTGTACAAAATTAAATTAACTAAAAGTCAGGTTTCTAAGTACTGGAATATTCTGTTATAAAAGGAATGAAATTAATCTGAAGCCAAATAAATACATTTTCCAATGAGCTTATTGCTTTATAATAATAACAAGCCAAGTGCCCGATTGGATTTCCCATCGGCAAAAGACTGGGGGCACTGCAGTGCCGGGCCAAGTCGACCAATTACAAACTTCCATACAAAACTTCGCTTTTAAAATGAACTCTTGTGCAAAAAAATGTGCATCTAGACCCAGCAGTAAAGGATGTGCGTTGTCCGTCAGTGAATAAATGAATTTTAACCTTAAGGAATTTTTTTCATTCACGACTGCATATCGTAACTATTTTTTTTTTCGGATGTCTTACAGACGAATAGGTAACCTTATAATAACAATAATGATAATAACCAAGTTGCTAATTACAAGCCCCCACAGATGAATACAAAATTATTACTCCCCCATAGTCTAAGTTACATCATAACCTGTATAAGCAAATAAATTATTTCCCTTTTCACACTACTTAGTTGTTTACAAATGCGAAAGTGAGTTTGTATGATTGTGTATTAGCTAAAACGGCGGAATGGATTTGGATGAATTATCACAGTCAAATATTTTGTCAATTTATAAAGGGTGTTTTTTTTATAAGGGTGGGTTGGGCAATAATATATAGAATAAATAATAATAATAGATTTCTCTAGGTTTTAAACCTACATCTAATATAATATCATTGCCTACACCCCAATCTAATATACATTAAATCTATAAATTATTACCCCAACCTTATAAATTTCTATTATTTACTATTTTGATAAGTATAAAGCAAACTGGAATAATTTATTTCCGAAACAGTACCTACATAAATGGTTCAATGTGTAATTGCTATTGACTTGCTTCAAAAAAACGATATGTAATAGTACGCCGACTTTTTTCCTTTTACCCACAACACTGCGATAAATTGTGTCTACTAGTTAACTTATTTTAAGTAATTCTTATATTTAGTTTTAAGATTACCTTGTATTTCTCATAATAAGTCAAAGTCAAAGTCAAAGTCAAATAATTTATTTCAAATAGGCACATATAATGGCACTTTTAAACGTCAAAACAAAGAAATAGAATTGATTCTAAGTGCCCCTTCCAAAAGGTAGTTTTCGTATGGAGAAGAATGGGCAAGAAACTCCACCGTTACTCTTTTTAAAAATGTTTTACAATATTTTGTATACATCAATTATATAATTTATATGTGAAGACGATGCACCTACAATAAGATTACTGTACCACAAAAGGTAAAAAGAATTATAAATGGAGCAATAATTAATAAATTAATTACCAGATACATGGTGCTCACATATTTATAAAGATTGTAAAAGTATACGATATTACAATAGTCCTAACATTGTTACAAGTAGTACTAATAAGTCAGTGCGTGAGTTTACTTAAACTGACAGAGTGTAAAAGTCTATGACATACAATAATAAAATAAAAAACTAAATAAGTTAAATTAGCTATCAGTTTGATTTTGTCCATAAGTGAATTGTATTCTTTTTGAGAAATTAATGTCTTAAACCGCAATAAGGGTAGAAACTTTGACTGTTTTAGCTACAGGAAAACGTTCTAAAGAAGTCCTTAGCTTTTGGAGTATTGCCAACTGCATTCACAGATTTTGGAAAAATGCTACAGTTGGCTTGAAAACCATTTATTGTTACCTTTTATTTTTATGATGCCAATCGATGCAGTTTCATATCTATACATATTATAAATTAAAGTCGCTTTTCGTGTTTGTCTGTGTGTCCGCTATATTTTTCGCGCAATAGATTTTGATGAGGTTTTCACCGTCGTCGTTTAGAGAATTTAGTATGGAAGGTTTATGCGTATAATACGTTAATATTAAAGTTACATATTACTTTAACTAGGACATCTCGATATTTTTGTCAAGTCGTAAAAACTGTGCAAAGCAAGAGCGGGTCGCTAGTAAAAAACAATACCCTTTTAAACAAACCGAGGCTAGAAAAGCCACAAATCGCAAAAACTCTTCCGAGTTAGGTACCTATTCGGAATTCAAAGTCAAAGTCAAATAATTTATTTCAAGTAGGCACATTAAAGGCACTTTTGAACGTCAAATACATAGAAATAGAACTGATTCTAGTTGCTCCTTCCAAAAGGTAGTTTTCGTATGGAGAAGAATGGGCAAGAAACTCCACCGTTACTCTTTAAAAAAAAATGTTTTACAATATTTGGTATACATCAATTTTATAATTACATGTAAAGACGATGCACCGAGAATACAATTACAATAGGTAAAAAGAATTGTACAGTCACGAGCAAAAATATGTATTCACTTAGCAAAATTAAATAAACATTTTTTCGTGGAATAACGATTGCAACTTTGAGATGATACCTATTTCATGATAATATGGGTTCCAAAATACTATGTTCGTTATAACATAAAATTACAATGAATACAGTAGGAGAAAATCACTTTTAAAAGTTGCTAAGTGTATACATATTGGTGCTCGTGACTGTACACCTACAAAGCTGCCAAGTAATTTTGTCTTACCTTACAGCTCCTGGACTGAAAAGGAATTAGACGAAGGTGATTGGCGCACGCTCGCGGTACAGAGAATGGCGAAAGTTCTCAGAACTCACGTTATTAAGTTTGACTTTGATGATGGAAAAACTATTGAGAAAGGTTTGTTGTTACTTACTTCGTTAGGTAAACATTGACCTTATTACCACAAAACCGTGTTTATCAGTTGTTTTACCTAAACACCTTTTAAACATGACATTTCTGTATGGAGTTTGACATAAATCTGACATTAGACACGCGTTGAACAAGTGTCTAAGTTTTTGTGGTAAGGCCCTTAGGCTACTTCTAATGTACCAGTTTGGGTTCAAGCGTTATACCCCGTGGTTATACCATTAGGTTTGAGCAAATATTAAAATAAAACTAGCCTTTTACTTTTATGATACTGAAACTGTTTCAAACAAAATTATTAGCTTGTCTACCCACAAATGTCTGACTCAATAACTTATTATTAAATTATAATTATCTGCCGACTATTTGTACCCGACAAATACATCGGACACCGTCCGAGCCCCGGCACAATCTGTCCGCGCAACCACCATCCAAAACTGTCGCTAGAGCTGAATCCCCAGTATGTCGTACTTTGAAGATGCTCAACGCCCTTCTGATTGCCAACCCTGAATGTGATGTGTTTGCGGATGAATGGTATAAAATTATGCGTATTTGTCTGGTGTTCTGTGAGAGAAAGTATGCAAGGAAGTCCACTGTTCCATGTTAGCTTAAATTATACATATCAATGTAATGCAATTCTATGTTAATTAAAGTAATTGGTATTGTGCCGTTTTAATTAACTATAAATAAATAACTAATTTAAACCGAAATCGTTGTCGAATTAACAAAAAATAATATTATCTGCACCTATCCTACGACGTATTAATGTCAGTGTTAGTGAGAGACGGAGCTATACAAGGCCGCTAGCACCATCCTTTTTTCGCAGTGGAATAATGATGGCATTAATACTTCATAGTCAGCTCTCTGAACTATAGTTATAACATGAATTCTTTCATCGCGAAAGGTAATCTTAATGATGTTCCGCAGTTGAATACCGAGGTCGCCGCCGCCACCAGATGTTGACGATGATGATGTTCGGCGTCGTCTCCATCGGCATGGTCCTGATTCCTATGGGCTTCCAGTTCCTTGCCGTCTTAGGAGGAAAGGCCCTCTTGCTCGCCAAAATGGCCCTCATCCTCGCATCAATCCAAGGATTGAAGAAGGTAGGCCTCCGAACCTTTTATTAATATCAAAAAAAACTACATTAACATTTTACTAAAATTGTAATTTCAATTTTAAGAAAGATCCTTTTCATAGAGTTTACCAACGAATACTTCGACAAAGCGTTCATAAAGTAACCTAAGACTTTATTAGGTTCTTTCAAGAAGAAGAGTAAACAAGTCTTTGGAGCAATATTGTATGATGTCTACTTAATCCTATACATAATATCTTAATTAATCCCTAACTAAGTTATTATAACATAAAAAAGCAACGCAGAAATGACAAATTAACACCATCCCACTAATAATAATATTAGGTTATTTTACCAACTAACAGAAATAATGAATAAACTTAACAGCATTCTCTTTTAGGTAGACAATAATAATCATGATGGGTATCATGACAGGGGGAAGGTATGAATTTCTATAATCGATCTCTCTACTTCTTTTCTAATTATCTAACATAGCCTTAATGAAAGTAAATCACAAGTCTAGGCTTTAACGCACTGGTACTAAAATCACCGGGGTAACCCGTTAACAGATGTTCTGTTCCAGATCGCTTCAAGTCCGCTGAGCTACGGTTTCTACAACTCCGGCTACCCTTACGACTATTATGAGAAGAGGAGTCGAGACGACTGGCCTCAACCGGGGATCATGGCTGCCACCCCCCCTCCTGCAATGTCTGTCCACAACCCCTGGACTGACACAGAAATCATCAAACGCGATAGGATACACATAGCAGCAGACAAAGAACGCAGACCGAGCAAAAAACCCGAAATAAAGACGTGGAAGCCTGAACTACCGAAAGCTGTTAAAAAGGAATCAGAACCGAGAATTTATCCGATTTATGCTGGACCTTCAGACATGCAGGGCTCTGTATTCACTTCTATTGATGCACCAACACCGTTAGCGGACTTGACAACGAGACCTGGTGATGTGCAGGCCGATTACGCAATCGATTTACCGTTCAATCGATTTCATTTTCAAAGTCCCACTTCTGTCGTTTCAGCTTGATGTGTTCATTCAACTGTTTTATGCTTTGTATCATGTAGTAAGTGGTATATTCTCGTATTTAGGACAAGTGCTATATCCTAATAGACATGTTATTTATTCTAATTATTAGTATGTTAAGTTTTATTTCGTGTGTAGTTATGCATCATAAAAAATAAAGAAAAAATGTATAATTGATAATGACTTTTATTTTACGTGTTTAAACTGTTTATTAGGAAGCTACATTAAATAGTAGGATATGACATATTCACATCCACTAGTATGTTTATGTAAGTATAAAATTCCATTAGAAGTATCTATTTTCCCAAAAGTAAATTCTTCGTTTCTTATAAAACTTTTAACCCAAAAAGTATTTATTTTAATCTATGCGATCCCACGGGATACAGGCCTCAAGTTTTTCTTTCCCAAATTAAATTATATTTGACTGACGTAAAGATAGTCAGATCAAAAGACAAATCGTAGATTAAATTTCATCAAGTAGTTCCTAGTTCTTAGTTTGTTAAATTTGAAAAACGGACCCATTAGGTAGCGCCGCCATAGCGGCGGCGTAACGTATTCGTATTGGTCCTACAACAGTGGAGCCAACATTACGGCATGAAACCTATTTGATGAAACGCACTCTACCTCTCCACCTCCAGAGACCGCAAACCAACTGTGTACGGTCATGGAGGGATAATGTTACACGGTATGTATAATATAATGTTTTGTCAGTTAGTTCACACGTCCAGTCCATTTTTTATCTAAAATGTCTTGATATTCGGTTTTTTCTCTGTACTGCTGCTGCAGACACTAAACCAAGTACAATCACTTATCCTAACTAATAATAAAAATGCGAAAGTGAGTTTGTTTGTTTGTTACGCTTCCACGCTAAAACGGCTGAACGGATTTGGATGACATTTGGCACAGGGGTAGACCATGACCTGGAATAGGACAAAGGATACTTTTTATCCCGATATTCCCACGGGATCGGACCGCGGGTGAAACCGCGGGGCGCAGCTAGTAAAAAATATTTCTAAAAAAAATGGAAGAAAAGGCGATTTCTGAAAACTGATCTTTTTAAGTACAATGTATTGTAATGGCATGGCAGAGTGGGCGTAGGTATATCACCTTTTCGAACTGTCGTTTTCATTCAAAATGTTGGTAAGAACCGAAGTCGGAAAAGTAGCTTCATCCGTATTCACTCGAGTGTGTCAAAATCAAAATCAAAATCAAAAGTCATTTATTAGAACTATGCTGAGGATCAGCACTTTTCGAACGTCAAAATTACATAAGACAGTCCCCCAAAACGCCCACCCTTCACCACTTCCTAGTGCTTTAGCTGGGGAGAAGAAGTGGCGCAACAAACTCCCCAGCAGCAAAGCTGGCTGATCAGTTAGAAAAATTGATTCTATACAAAAGTTTGCAAAATCATTTCCATTACGCAACATAAAACATAAATCTAATTATTAGCCATATGTCTGCTAGCACACGCCAATATACCAACCAAAGAATAAGAATAATAAAAAAAAACGAGAACTATATGTACTCAAGCAGAAATAAGTGGTAAATGTAAACATAAATTAACTAAATAAAAGCCTCCAGGCACAAAGGGCGTGCCCGCTTACATATAGCTATTTATAGCTGCAACTGGAAGTTATAAATGATAAACTAGGACCATCGAAGTAAAATAAATAAAAAATGAATTACTAATAACATTAACAAAACCGAGATCAGCAAGACGACCAGTCACCACAAGCAGCACCCGTTCACGAGCATAACGCAAAGATCAGCCATTACCCCCCTCGCCATATTTGAGGGAAGGAGACAACCCGACCCCCGACGCTACCGCAAGCAGTGACATCTAATGGTGGAATCCGACGATCGGCAATATTGCAGACGAACGTACGGCAGACGACCACAGACCACCACGCACCGCACACCGAGGAACTTCCGATGTCTGCGATACCCCGCACGTACACCTTCCCACGGTCCGTCGTCCGGGGTCGTCGGTGTCCGTCCGCAAAATCGCGGATCGTGGGATTTCGGTATAAGGGAGCATGACGAACCTGATGCCAGTTGCTCAGGCAAAAATAATAATTATCCATTGTCGAGGTCGCTAGCTAACCACATATTGCAATACAACACAGTGTCAATAGAGCAACGGTACCTAAGTTACGTAACTGGCAATCAATGTAATCACGAGCTATTTCCTTACCAAAGGAAGCGACCGCCGCACCTTGAATACTTGTCCGGAGTTCATCTTTGATCGGTTGTTGCACTTCAGTTCGAACCAGACTGACTATGGAGGCGTTTTAATCAATTTGAATATTTTCTATTTTATATAAATAATCCGAAAAGCGGTACTACAACTGAAGGTAATACTAAAAGTACTACAATAAAAATGGGTACTACAACTACAAAGTAAGTTCGCCACATCGTAACTCTACCACTCGCGAAAGGAGTGTAGTGAGTACACTCCTGTTTCAAAGAAACGAGCGTCGCTAATAAATGGGCTCATGACACTTTTGGTGACGAGCACATCGGTATCAGTAGAGAGAGTTTACCGCTTCTCATTAGGAGGACTATATCTCTCATCCTACATTATTAACTGTAATAAATAAAACTGCGCCGTCATTAGGTATATTCAAACAAGCTATTTGGTATACAGGCAGATAACTTACAACTACTTTAAACAATTTTGTGAGTGTTTTTAGTAGTCGACAATCCTTTTACGTCACTCTCCTAAGCCATAAGCTAAAAAAGTTAAATTACACACAGAATCAAACCGAATTTTGGCAGTGTAACGGAAAATGAATATTATATCTTTTGCCTGTATACCAAATAGCTTGTTCGACTACACTACACTATACTAAGTACCTATCATTTTTAACCCCCGACGGAAAAAGAGGGGTGTTATTGACCCCCGACGGAAAAAGAGGGGTGTTATAATTAACCCCCGACGGAAAAAGAGGGGTGTTATTAACCCCCGACGGAAAAAGAGGGGTATTATAAGTTTATTAACCCCCGACGGAAAAAGAGGGGTGTTATAAGTTTAACGTGTGTATCTGTGTATCTGTATGTCTGTGTATCTGTGTGTCTGTCTACGCCATCGTAGCTGCCAAACGGCTGAACCGATTTTGATTTTTTTGGTTTTGTTTTAAAGGTGACTTGATCGAGAGTGTTCTTAGCTATGATTCAAGAAAATCGGTTCAGCCATTTGAAAATTATCAGTTCTTTTCTAGTTGATGAATGGATTTGAGCATCTTCCACAGGTCTAATCGATTGGAAATTTAGAATTCTCTTATTTCAATGATATGAAAAAATACAGTAACCTGGAGCTGATGCTGCAGCATCACCTGGAATTTGCAGGATACCCAACTCCCTCACCAACTTACAGCAGAGGTATCGTGTTTGGAAAGGTCTCAACAAATAGGTTACAGATAGATGGTGATCAGGGTCTGATGATGTAGTAGGAAAGATAAATGAGAGTAAATTAGTAGGTAACAAGCTTCACTGTGGCAAAAAACGTACAGCTACGCAGATTTCGGCGAGCTGCGTGTTGATCGTAGCGTTTCTACTAGTAATATAATATAAAATTTAAAAAGCTGCAAACAAAAATTAAATTAAAAATTTAAAAAACCCCCGACAAAAACAAAGTGTCTAAAAAGTAAAAAAATAATATCATAAAAGTTGTAGGTAATATTTTGATTCATGCCGTCACCCAACACGACGACGTTTGGATCAAAATATTACTTTTATGATATTATTTTTTTACTTTTTAAACGCTTTGTTTTTGTCGGGGGTTTTTAAATTTTTAATTTATCGTAGAACCTTTGTGCATCCTTAAATATGCAGGAGTACTTATTAAAATATATTTCTTTAACCGACTTCGTTATCAATTCTAATGTTTTTTAAAATGTTTTTTCGGGCAAATTATGCCTGAAAAATTATTTATTTAATAAAGTATTTATTTATATAAGAGGAGGCTTACCAACTATCCAGCAGTGGACGTTTTTCGGTTGAAATGATAATGATGATTACCAACTAAATACATTATTAACCCACACAGCATTAACCCACAATCTTTTACATAATTACAGATCTCGGATGTATCTAAATTAAAAGAAAGCACGGCACTACCAATTAGTGTAGGTACTTGTAATTACGCAGTAGCCTTTCTCGTCTTGTTTTAAATGATTTTAAAGATAGGATCAGAACTATACGATTTCAAAATCAAACTAAACGCATTTTTTTCAATAAAACTATTTCGGGCACTTTTGAATAGCTAGTTATAGAAAAGCTAGTAGCTCTTTCCAAAGCGTACTAATGGAGAAGAAGGGGAAGAAACTCCATGAATAACTCTTTTAAATTATTTGTTTAAAAAAAAAAACTACGGAAACATGCCTATAGTCAGGTAAAAACCTTCCACTTAGACTGGCTAACCGACTATCTTTGATAAGATGCGTAAACATAAAAGGGAGACCACACTGTAATAGTTTGTATGCTCAGAGCTAACAGAACATAGTATTATGATAGAGCAGTTTTATACGTTCATACAATTGAAAATTCAATTTAACCTTAGACATACATATAATTGGTTTGCTAACACGTACTTTATATACTTAGTAGAAATAGCTAAACACAGAATTTTATTAAAATAATATTAAAAGTTAAACTTACAATAAAGGACTCAATTAATTCCCCTAGAATAGGATATTTTCCTCTAAATTCTGAAGACCTAAGTGATTTATAACGAAGATTCAGGAAAGTTTTGTTAATTGATATTGTCATTAATAAAGGCTTTTAGCAGTCATTTAATTTGTGTCACTTAGCTTTTGAAGGTTTCAATTTATTAAATCTGAAACTTTTTGCTCCTAAAATAAATTTCGGTCGCAAGGTTTAAGACTACGCCATATCATTATTGCTTGGATCCACCACGTGATCTTCCTCACCCTTAATACTCCCATTAACCTTCAGTTTTCATTAGGTACTTGTCAGTGATCCATATCATAGACATAATAATTGATAAAATAAAGAAAAATTTAAAAATAATAAATGAAGTAGCTTCAGGCTAATAGTAAATACCAACCGAACTCCAAAAGCTGTCGATAATCTAACTAGTGGTAGAAAGAAGTTCAAGTAATGTCTAAGTCACACACAAGGCGACTGACTTTGGTAACGGCACGGCCCACAACAACGCGGCCATTATTTTGTTGCGGTTCAGTAGCACCTACCTTGCCTTCGTTGCCTTCACTCTCATTACTAATAGTACTTACACATAAACACGAACCAAGTTAATTTTATGTGCGGGAATTGCTTAAATAACTTAAGCAGGCAAAATTTTAAGTCTATCGGAAGTGGGTCTACTTGCAGGATTTCATTACAGACAGATACCGGGACAAATAGCTTATAAAAAGTGGTGAATTCTACAGTGTATAATAAATTTGCCAAGTTGACTAACCAGTAATCGAGTTATTGACCGGGTTTCATGGATAGCTCTAGGCCCATGGATCTAGAGGCCGCCAAATCGTGGCTACGAGTGGCCTAGTCTGCGCCATCCCTAAAATGCTACATACGTAAGTTACTCACAGAAATTAATTTATAGTAGGCCCCGAAGCAAGCTTTTGTTTATATGAGATACATCAAAAGCAATTCCAACTTGATGGGGGGATTGAAGGAAAACAAAACAGTTAATTGTAGTTATCATCAAAGTTGTGGCTGTTGTGTGTGAAAATAGACTAAGTTTGACAACTATACCTAGTGTCCGTTACAAAAATAGTTGATGAAAGTGTAAACAAACCCTCTTCAGGTTGGGTTTGTAGGTATTTGGAAGGTTGTAACTTTGTATCTCACCACTTCTTATGAAATTGTAATTTAAATCATCTTATTTCTGTTCTTCTTTTCATGTGGTTAGTGACTAAATTGGTGTCAGAGTTTTAAAGCTGCCCATGGGCTTCTCACTTGGCTTCACATGCCATCGAGAAATATTTCTCAGGCATGATTCCGCACGATGTTTTCCTTCACCGTTTTTGTAGCAAGTGATAATCATACAATACGCACATGAATCTGAAAAGTCAGAGGTGCGTGGCTTGGGTTTGAACTCGAGAGCTATGACTTGGCAGTCTGACGGTCACACCACTAGAAGTTAGACTACACTAGAAACACTCAGTTTATAAGTGGCACTATAAATTGGCATCCACAGCGGCTTCTGATCCATTTGTTTACATTCTAAACACATACTTTTGGATCAGACTGTAGTAGTTCTATAATCAGTAAAGTGAACCCTTGGCACTTTGTAAGAAGAGAACAATAATGTTGTATTTTAATAAAAATCTTATAACTACATCGAATTTAAGTGGCAACCATGCATATGAATAATCAGCCTATTATGTTCCCACTGCTGGGACCGAGACTCTTCGAGAGGGAGAGGGCTGTAATCTACCACGCGGGCCCAGTGCGGGTTGGTAGATGTCACATGTCTTCGAATTTTTGGTTCTAGGACATTCCGGTTTCCTCACGATGTTTTCCTTCACCGTTCGGGAAGTGCCGAATGGTAAAATGGGCAATTTGTTTTATTGCCTTTTAAGCCTGCTCTTGACCTCGACCTCTCCTGATGGAAAGCGATGGATATATAAGGTCTACGATGGAACGAGCATGCCCAAGAGAAGCATCGTCACAGGCAGGCTAGGTCACTGTTTACTATTTTATAGGATTAAGCTGATATTTGTATCTACTTGTTTTTTGTTATTAAACGTCTAGCCTTTGTATTTATTATGTAAAAGCAGTCGGGTAATAAGCTTGGCATTTACTCCCGGTTTTGAAAGCTTACTCCTACGCCTCTGGGCAGCTGTGGGAGTGATACGATTAAAGAATGTTAATTAACAAAATAATGGGAAAGAAAGTTATATTTAGTACAAAGGCGCAAGCCTGCTGCATTTGCATTTTTTTAACAATAAGGATTTGCTTATTACTTTATGAAGAAACTCAAGTTATTGCTGGTTGCAAAGAACTTTCAGAATTTTATTAAGCAAGACTTTGTTTTCGGAGGCAAGGGGCAGTACTATGACTTGTTAAAGCCATAATTGTTCCAGTGTCAGAGAAAGATGGAGCTATATGGGACAAATAGCACTATCCCTTTTTCACAACGGAACAATGATAGCTCTAACACGTCATGGTATAAGGCAAGGTCAGCAAACTTCCTTGGGAAATAGAAATAGTGGAAGGAGACCATTTCCTAGTAGTGGGACAGTCTCTCTCTCTCTCTCATTTCAATCGTTCTCTCACTGCTGAGAATCGTATCAAATTGTCAACGGTCATAGTGGGACAGTAATGACTGATTTAATAATAGTAATAATTAGCAAGGCGAAGGTAAAAACACACAGTAGTGAAACCAAAACATATTTTATCAATCTGACTAAGTCCCGTTATAGCCATGGATCTATCAAGATCGTGTCTTTTTCACTGATAGAGGTAACTCAAATAAAATTGTGTGCAAAATTTATAAACTTTGCCTTTACTTTGTGGGTAAAAACTCTGTTATTTGCCTAGATAGGTTAATTAATTACGTTGCTATATTATGTAAACCGCTGATGAACTAGATTCCAAATAAAGTAATTATTAGGCATTTTATTATTCAATAAATGACTATTAGGTACACTTATATCTCGTATACCGACGTATATCTATGACGACTCAATATTTATCTAAATTGTGCAACAAATCAATTGCAAATATTGACTTTGTTATAACAAACTACAATATGTAGGCCATTGGAATGATTACTAAGACTAATAAAACAATTACATACGACAATCGTTTTCAAATTATTTATCTTTGCTACTATGCTAACATTAGCATCATCAATATTCTGATGTGTGAGGTCAGCAACCCAGCTGCCCATAAAACAATCGGCTCAGCTTTTTCTCATCTATGTTAGGATCAGCTTCTCGGCTTCCAGTCTAATCGGATGCAGCACCAGTATGTTTTATTGAGCGACTGCCAGTCTGACTTCCACAACCCAGTTATTGGGTAACACGATACTCCTGAATTGGACTGGTTATCAGACTTTTGGGCTTCTGAATACCAGTAACGACTGTCAAAGATCTACGATTGACAGCTGACTCCCAATAAAATGCAGTGGGCAAAATGTAGAGTAAGAGAAAAGGTAGTAGGTAAAATAAGTGGTATTATAGAAATTTACAAACAAACATAGGTACATACAAAGATAGACGAGAACAGAATTTTTATGACATGCACTCTTCATCAGATTTACTGAAGTAATACAAGCAGTTTGCTCTAATCCCTAACTAAAAAAAGATTCTCTAAAGATCACAATATTTTCCATCGATGGATAAAGTTTTATGAAAGAGCATAATAGGTCCGTAGAAAGAGGACGGCTTTACAAGAACAACATCTTATGGAACGTAACGAACACTACTTGAACGAGAAAGCAACTCTTGCAAGTTAAAATACTGCAACTTTATTATAACTTAGTTATTGTATGCAATGAACATCTGATTCATCAACTCATCTAAGTTCTTAAATTCAGTGTGAATTTTTGAGACGGGGTGGTAACGGCCGCCGGTACCTTAAACGTAGTACCTACAGGATAGTAGTTTATTGATTCAGACGTGACTTTGCGGAAATCCATTATAAAATACAACAGACGTAGATATATTTAGTAAACTATGCCGCTGAAATCGACACGTGTTTCACCTCTCAAGGCATCCTCAGGATGACGATTGACCAATTGCAAACCAGAACGCGACGTGTTACCACACCGACTGCTGGACGCAAAGTGCTTTGCGTCAAGCGGAATAGGTTACTAAATATATCTACGTCTATTGTATTCTACAGGATAATGTTCTTAGGAGACTGTCCTTAACTTTATGAGTCATTTGCAAACTGCATTCACTGATTTTGGAAAAATGGTACGTACAGTCAGCTAAAAAACGTCAATTATCAAGTTTTATTTTATTGATGCCAATCAATACAATTTCGTATAAGAACTAAAAGATATCTGAGGGCCTAGACAAAGTGACAATCGCTTCGAAAGCGTTTCGTATTTCCACAACGACGTTCAACAGGATTGACATAAGCTTTTCGATAGCTTAGCCTTTTCCATCATCGTTATCACTGATAGAATGTCACTTTGTCTGGGGCCTCTGGAGCAACTGAGTTCGTAGTCAAGAGATTTTTTTTTTTTTTACATATTTGCTCTTCTGAAAAGGCCCTTTGAAAAGACATTTTTGATGCTACCTACGCTTCCATATTCTACTACAACATTCACAGATTCTTCGTCTCAGTGCCCCGCCACTCACCCACTCACTCTTGAATCCTTTGATGAAACACTTCTTAACTTAAAACACATTATTTCGGTGAAGAGTCAAATTCAAACATGAATACTGAAATAACTTATCATGTAAGGTTGCTCTTGAACTTGCTTTTCGATGTAATTCTATACTAAACATACAATATTAATGAGCCAAGTTACCCAAGGACGAACAGAATTAAATGTTTCCACAACTCGCCCCCCGGCGGAAAAGCTAAAATAACACCGCGGTTATGCAGGGAAACTGATTTTTTTGTACATGTACTTGTTTAATTTTGTAAAATACGCTGAATAGTATACCATAATATTATATTATACCTCTTAAGTAGGTAGGTACGGATCATCGACGTCCCGATTTGAAAAAAGGAAAATTTAACTTAGAAATATTTAATGACGGCTGATAGAGATGTCTATAAGAAGTCATTGGAAGCAACGCAGAGGTCACTCAACGTTATTTATATTATAATGTATCTTATAAGCATGAACCATATTTTGGGCAGAAATTTAGGTCATTTAGGTACCCATCAATTCTTTTTATGTTGTCACTATTTACAATAGTATACTTGCCTATATTTCTTTACTACTTCGTATCGACATTTCGACAACTACAGATAAGTGTCCACTAAGCGATTTCGAGGATGATGTCGGCACGTCCTGCTTTAAAACACATTTATTGGGGTCAACGACTTAGTCTGCCATGAATGCATAGAAGCACTGGTGACATTTACTGGAAATCCCTGAACCGATTTACAAAGATAGTTAGCTTATGCCCGTTTTCATTGACATCCCCTAAGTTTATTATGCAATTCCCTAAGAATGGTTAGGACGCTGAAGATGTTTTCTGGGTCAGTTAAACGTTATAAGATCCCCTAAATTTTGGTCTAAATCGGCCCAATTGGCTAAAGACTGGATTGGCTTTTATTGGATTGAGGGTCCATAAATGGTGCTACGAGGATTTTGCACTTGAATTACATTGACTGGGGGGAGTCGTTGGTTAACATTTATGTTTTTTTTTTAATAATTTTATTGAAAAAACAAGATAGCGGCTTAGTTCTAATTTCGGCCTCGCGCCATAATATCCATAAACAACACATGCCCTTTGTTGTCAAAGTTAAAATAACCTCATAATCCCAAAAACAGGTTTTTAACTACAAAAAAGATACTACAAATTGCAACCTTTTAATCTAAGCAGTATCCTCTCCTCATACCCCTTGTAAACTGATGAGGAAGTTCGCACACAATACTTTGCATAATATTGAATATTATGCAAGTTAAGTCCAGGCTTGCCTTAGGGTGTTTGCATAAAGATACATCAAGCTAATTACGTAACACGCTTTTGATCACAATCCAAGAGTTTTGAAGGAAATACCTAGTTCATGGCTTCAGGTTAGATTTTTCAACAATTCGTCTCCTCAACAACGTAAATAACACAATGAACGTGACTAAAATATAAAAATCAATTGTAACGCAATTACCCCACAGGTTCCCAGTAAGTACAAGTCGGAACGGGTCGGCACCGATCGGTGCAGGTAAAACCGTAAAATACCCCTTTCCGTATGCGCTCGCACATGAAGAAACACGTTAAAGCTTGCCGGTACCTAGTACAATTTTCCTGCCTCTCGTGTGTTGATCTGTACTTATCAATACAGACCAGAGGCCCTATAAAAAGTGACATTCTATCAGCGATAACGATGATGGAAAAGGCAAAAATGTATAGGACTGACATAAGCTATCGAAAAGCTTTATGTCAATTCTGTTGAAAGTCGTTGTAGAAAAACGAAACGCTTTCGAAGCGACTGTCACTTGTCTAGGCCCTCTGTACCGACAAATCGGGACTTAAAAACCTGTATCTTTATGCAAGCACCCTTACACTACGGTAAGCAAAACAGTGTGTACTGTACCTATTTAACGCTGGCAACGCCTCCCGAGACTGGCTTTTAAACGTTCCAAGTGCACTTAGTATTGACGGGATGTTAGTTTAGTAACTTATTTTTATCTTGCCATTTTAATACATTTATGAGGCTGTGGGTGGCAACACTGAATAAAAATAGATTAATGTGGTCGCTACCATACATTTAATTAGTATAATAGCGTCCAGTGTGACTACTTGCAATGCTTTGAGAATGAACTGCAGCGTCTTAAGACGGAATATGTATGACAGTTGTAACAGGCATTAAAAGCCAAGGACTTCTGGGCATTTTAATACTGGCTGTTGCTTGACCTTTGAAGTTTCTAGCCAGCTATTAAGTAATATCTCTCGGTGATGAGCTGGCCCACAGGATACTACAAACGCCCTACCAGGGTTGCGGAAAAGTCCGAAAGGGATACCGGGACCTTGGCAACAGGCAACTGAAGGAACACGGGTGGGTTTTAGTCAGTAAAAGTCTGACACGCCGTTCCGCTCCGCCCAGAGCGGGAGAAGTCATTGGATGATTTCCAAGACTCAAAAAAAGTTATACTACAAACGTGCAAACGCTACAGACGTAACTGAACAGTCTCACGGTTATAAAATATTTCACCGATACCTTCTTTGGAATAAATAATACCAGCCTATTACCTACTGCAGGGTAAAAGCCTCTTCTCATACTGAAAAGGCACGAGCATTTATCATCACGCTTGCTCAAGGCAGGGCGGCGATTTTAGACTTATATTAATTTACATTTCCTCACGATATTTTTCCTACGCAGATGTCAAACATGTCTAAGATAAACTCAGAAAATACAGATGAATTGAAAAACACATTGGTACTTGCCCGGGTTTGAACCCACAACCCTCAGCATTGTATGATGGTAATAAATTGAAACCTGGAAGATCTCTTTCACAATTGGTTTTCCTACAATAAATCTAGTTACTGCCAGCCAGAAGTTGCTAGGAACGCTATGCTGAGAAAACATAGGTATCGGAATTTTTGTTGTACTCTCGCGGGCAAATTGAATGAGTGAACAACTTGTTTGTTCGTGATTACTGAATAAAATGTATTCTTATTTCAATAAGGACGAGCACTTTTAGAAAATACGTCTCTTCGATAATATTTTTTTTCAATTTTTTTATGTCAACGTTTTCCTTTTGTATATTATTATTTCTATTCTTCGACTGAGTATCCGTTCATTCTTCTGTATTTTGTTTAATAGGTGTAGCTGGAAAAATGTATTACGCATTGGTAACGAAGCAACGATTAAAATAATGAAGACCTCTATGAGCGATGTAAATTCAGGGAATATTATTGTTAAGCCCATTGACTACCCACTTAGTTTAATACATTTAAATCACAACTGTCATTCTTTGACGATTGTGTGAAATGACTATGACACGGCTAATTCGCGTAGGATGTCAATTTGTACAACAATTAGTATCACTCACGCTCAAAAAAAGAAAAAATTAGGATCCTTGAGTCTCGCAGTATGAATGAAAGATAGAGTATAAAATTGCTATTCCAGTAGCTACATACAGACGGGGAATATGTTTCCCAATTAAGACGTACTGTAACCTACTTGAATTTCATAGCACTGGAACTGTAATAAAGCTTTCAATTTAATATACTAGTATTTGTAGACTATGCGCCAGCGTTAAATTTTGCTTTCCAGAATACTAATGTCTTTCTAGGCAGCAAGAACGTCGCTTCTTTGGGAATTTCGTCAAAATCAGTCTGTATTTTTTGCCATATTTATATACCAAGCAGAGTGACTCAAAAGCTCTCATATTAATATTATTAAGTTTATATTTTCTAAGCAATTTTCATCTCTCTGTATTAGGTCCCAACTTTCTAAATAAATTATAATTATTTCGTCCGCTGAAAGTAAAAAAAGCCTAGTCATTTATTAGTTAAGGATCTACTGCTTGTCAGTTTTTCAGAAAGTTTTTATAAAAAAAAACGTATCTTATAGTAAATAACATAATTTCTGTGAACGCTCGGGTCATGGGATCCTTAAAAAGGAGTGCGCGTCTCCTTTTTAAGGAAATTTCTCACTGACTGACTGGTTGACACTTCACGTGACCATGAGGACTGGCTTGTTCTTTGGCCAAAGAATTAGCATTGCCATTCAACGTGGCAATGCTGCCAGTCTTCTGGGCACGTTTCTGGATGACAGCGATGCGGACGAATACTTCAAATCCTAAGGGCGAATATCACCAAACTTTTATACCGAGTATTAGTCTTATCCTGCAAATAAATGTTGAATTTCAATTTTATTCCATGGATAAAATATATCTGACTTTGATAAAATCAGCCCTAAGTGTCCTTTTGTTTTTATGTTTATTGGTATAGTAAATCCTTTTAGTTTTTTAGTTAATTTAGTATAACGAATATACCCAACGTATATTTATTTATTTCTTTGAAAGCATATTCTATCTATCTGTTTGAGCTCTACTAAATGATATAAATATTTGAAGTGTAACAAAATGCCCATTTGAATGTCTCAACAACCCGTGAATGATAAATACAGTTGTTCAGAATTTCTTTTGTTTAGTTAAGCATATTATTACAAATCCTGCTACTATTCAGAACTGTCAGTTATCAACAATGAAATGAAATATACTGGAATAACAAATTTATCTCGAAAGTTAAGCGCCAAAATGGAGATGGTTTTGCATATTACGAGAATCATTCTTAACTCAACTGTAAGATATTGGAGAGGAATTATTATAATATTATTAATTGTTCATTTCTTGCGCTGCTTGTGGCTATGACAGTTGCAGAGTTGTGGTTTTGCTTATTTTGATACGTAGCTTAAGATTTTAATTACTACTGTGTACTTCTATGACAATGTACCTGGTACTTGTTGAAAGGCCTACATTGTCCTCCCATGCCTACTAACACTGTAATTTAAAAATATTGTAAAAGCCAATTATTTTTAAAAGAGTAACCGTGGAGTTTCTTGCCTGCTCTTCTCCATAGAAAACGACCAATTGGAACCGAGCACTTAGCTTCTGACGTTTCGTGCCCATGTAGGTTTATGTGATATAAAATATTTTGATTTTGAATGATTGATGAATTTAAAAAAATGATCTCTTTACGTCACGTCAGTTCTTTTGGAATTTATGCTTAACAAAAACAAGTCTCAAGTCTGCCTCGTTGGTCTAGTGGTCGCAAGCATTACTGTTGTGCATTAGGTCCTGGGTTCGATTCCCAGGACAGGCAAAGTGTTATTGGGTTTTCCATTAGAAATTCCTAGTTCTCTAGATTTGTGCTCGGTTTATGGCATAGCCTCGCCCCATATAAGATGGGTCTTAAACATAACTGGCGAAATGTGAGTATACACCCGGCTACACATCAAGCTATACATTTCCAGTATAAGCTGACCTCGCATTGTAGGAAAATCCGATACAATGCGAGATCAGCATAAACTGGAAATGTATAGCTTGATGTGTAGCCGTGTGTACCTACTATGGGTACACCCCTGTCCAAACCTTCGGGGAAACAAGGAGTAATATAATGTTATGTAAAAGAAGTAGGAACGCGAAAACGATTTTCAGAAAGCATCGTATACTTTTATGGTTTATTAAGAATGTGTGGGGGTCAAATAAAAGACGACCTATTTATAAAATCTTTGAAACTGATCCGCGCACCTACGCATTTCGGCCAGGAGTCGCCAAAAATAACGCAGAAGGTTACACGGATAACAACATAACGAATGAGTGGGCGGGATCCCTTGGCCCATTTGTCACTTCCATTGCACTATTGTGATCTATAACGCAAAATTATTGCCGTTCACGTGGGTGTAATTTTCCCAGAATAAGGCGCTAAGTATGTTGTCCCGTTGAGGTTTGTTTACGAGGGCGACACATTACCTATACACATTAGGTATGCCATAGTCGTCATACATTATTATTAGATGTGGTTTTTTAAAGTAATCATTAGTGCTCGGCGACACGACGCGGCGACCGCGCCACCGTCGCTCGGACGCCGCGCAGTTCTTCTTGATTGCCGACTGCTTGCAAAAGTGCACGTGCTTTATAATACTTTAATTAATCAAGCGGAACGGCGCGGCGCGTTGGCGGCGCGGTGGCGGCGCGGTAGCGGCGCGGTCGCGTTGTCGTGTCGCCGAGCACTTATTGTCGTAGCGTGTCATAGTTTACGTTAGGCGTTCAATCTGACAGGCAATGCTCAGCCGATGATGCTATTTGCATAATCTTTTGAAAGGTTAAGGTGCACTAGGATGATGCGAATGAAGTCTCAGTCCTATCATTCAATCAAGAGTAAAAGGCTAGGTAGTCTACGACATGCGCAGTTTCTATGAGCAAAGAGTTTCAAAATAAGTCGCAAGAAAACTCATTAACGAAGAAACTTGTTTTGTTCTTTTTTATAGTGTTTTTTTTTACTGGCCAGATAGATTTAGGGCTGATTTTATCAAACCTGATCTTTTGCCGCGTGGCCAAAATCGAAATGAACGCCGCCATCTTGTTTTTTACCAAACATTGGCACAAAAATGTTTACTAACAACGTCAATGTCATTAGAGCGCTAAAAGATGCTTGTAATGTCTGTCATGGAATAAAATTGACGTCGGACAGTTTTCGTATGGAAAAACTGTCGAAATGTAAAAATAAAATTATTCTTTGTATCCCAAACGTGCGTTTGAAAAACCAGTCTTTAATCAAATATTTATATTTGACATAAAAATGGCTAATGAATGGCCAACACTTTGTTTCCTAAATATTGTTCAAATATCCAAGGGTAAAAAGATTTGATTTTTAAATTGCCCTTATGTACGCAGGTTATAACATTTTATCGTTACCAAAGGTTCTCTTTTTATGCCAAATTTTTCAGCAAAAAATGGTAAACAGTTTCTGACAAGCGATGGACAGCGTGCTCTGATATTTTTAGGTTAGTGAGACTTTTTAACTTTAAATTAAAAAATAATAACGCACCTGCCGGCTGTAATTATTTTCTGTTTTCTCGGTCAAATATTATTAATTTTAAATTAGATTCCTATTCATATTGTACTATACTATCGTTTGTTTGCTTTCCAATATCTTAAGAAATATTTGTGTTACATTTCTATAATTCAAATAAACTAGCTGTTGGCGGCGACTTCGTATGCGATCCAGGATGAAAAGTAGCCTATGTCCTTCTCTAGGTCATGGTCTACCCATGTGCCAAGTTTCATCCAAATCCGTTCAGTCATTTTAGCGTGAGAGTGTAACAAACTCACTTTCGCATTTATCTTATAATAGCTGCGCTCCGCGGTTTCACCCACATAAGTCTCGATCCCTTGGGAATATCGGGATAAAAAGTATCTTGTGTACTATTCCAGGTTATGGTCTACCCATGTGCCAAGTTTCATCCAAATCCGTTCAGCCATTTTAACGTGAAAGCGTCACAAATAAGCTCACTTTCGCATTTATATCACAGATAGGATTTTATGAGAAAAAAATTGTAAAGAAGTCTTCTTACTAAATACACATTGCTATCATCAATTCATAGAGCGTAGCAATATGTAGCAATCTCCTACGAGATCTTCTCGTAGCGGTCTCGTAGCTAATTGGCTACAGTGTAGTCGGCGCGATCTTACTTACGAGTGGTTCTTTACGCAACCAGGGAAGCCGCCGCTTTTGTATTTTTGAAGTCGTTCTTTATCGGTTGTTTGAATATCTTTAGGTATTTATCAATTGGTGTGAGCCTGGACATCTGTCATACAGATCCCGGACCCAGTATTGACTCTAGCTCTTACAGAGGTTATATCGTGCTGTTACATTATGTTACTTTTGTAACAGAAATGGTACCTTTTTGAGATAAATAAATCACTATTATAATAATAGTATAGTATTATTAGCCCATTATTATTATAATATTTTTGGGCTTTGATGAAGGAAAACAGAACCGAGACAACGGAGAACAGAGTCGGTGAAAGAAAACATCGTGAGGAAACCGGCATGTCCTAGAACCAAAAATTCTGACACATGAGATATTTACCAACCCGCACTGGGCTCACGTGGTAGATTATAGCCCACTCCCTCTCGAAGAGAGGAGGCATGTGTCCCAGCAGTGGGAACATTATAAACTGATTATGCTATAACAGGCAGAGTCAGTAAGAAATTAAAAACTTAACATAATGTCTGTATGTTACTATACCGTGTTATGTTATACCTTGAGTACTCATAAACATATTTTTACTGAAGCAGTGATAAAGCTCTCTAAATGCCTTTTTAATATTCATTAGAAATAAATAGATTGTTTTATACCTGTCATGTTTGAATGATCCAGGGGCTTACTTTTAATTCGACTGTTTTTCATAAATATTTCAGACCAAAAGAAAAACTACCAGCTTAATGAAATGCTCAGGTAAACAAAATAATACTAGATAAGTAAGACAAATGAAGGTTTAGCATCATTATAGTTTATCGCTGTACATTTTGCGCCACCACTAAATACTCTCTCTCTATCTTACTAAAATGTAAGATTAATCATTAATTATAATTCACATAACCACACCGGCTTTAATTTAATCCACATTCCTAACGAATCCCACATAGTGGGATCGATCGGAACAAAATACCATTCATTTTTTCCACGTTTCTTACGGATCCCACATTATGGGATCCGATCGGAACAAAATCTTCATTTTTTCGTCGTTCCTAACGGATCCCACAATGTGGGATCTGATCGATTTCCGATCTGATTTAGTAAAAGTTTATTTTTCCATATTTTTGCATGTTTCATAATTGAATTTATATCGAAAAAGCCTGGAGGCTTTAGCCTAAAATATTTTACGAAAATAAATATGTTACGGCAACATGAAATACCTACCAAAATTAAACTGCTATATGCAATAATGAGGTGTCAAAATACGTCGAGTATTTCCGAAACCAGCACATCACTATCATTAAAAAAAAACAAGGCGCGCAATCCTAAAACAAAAGGTAAATAGAACCGCAAACAATAATAAAAATAGGTGTCTGAAAGGGGAGGCGATATCAAAGGATTTTTTCAGTTAATACCTGTGCTCCATCAGTCTAGTATTTTCTCAAAGGGAAAGTCCCAATCCACTTTCCTCGTTAATATAATAATCCTCAGTAATATAGTCCTCTAGACTGTACTTCGGCCACGGCAGCGGAGGCCAATCTAAACGGAGACCAGCCTTCGGCGCAGGAGATATTATAATGCACAAGTGTGTGCGTAGATACCCGTGCACTCTCTCTTCCCTCACTCTTATAGTCCGATGGGACAGCACGTCCGACACGACCGGAGAGAGATCCGACCCTGGAGCAACGGCTTAACGTGCTTTCCCAGACACGGAGGTATCACACCTCCAACTTGGAAACTTCGGGCTGTTACTACGAAATTCCGTGAAAACCCAATAACACTTTGCCCGACCTAGGAATCGAATCCCGGACCCAACGCTCAGCGGTCGCGCTTGCGAATACCAGACCAACAGGCAGGTGAGGCAGTAGGACAACACTGACAATGTATTTCTTGTAAAACACGTTGTACCTACATATGTTTTAGTGTGTATATAGGTACTATATCTTTATACATAAATTATAAATTAAAATCGCTTTTCGTGTCTATCTGTATAACCGCGTTGTTCTTTCTAAACTACGCAACAAGTATATTTGATTGATATTAAACTTATTTGTAGTTAAGAAATCTTGATGTTTTGATCAGGCCTTAAAACCGTGCAAAGCAGAGGCGGGTCGCCAGTAAATTATAAAATAAATAAAGAGGCAGCTGACTTGGCTTACCGTGGTCCACTGCTGGACATTGGCCTATCCCATGTAGCGCCACAACACCCAATTCTCCTACCGATCCAGCTAACTGTCGTATTTGCATTAACTTTAGAAACTGTCAAAAACAGAAGGCATTAAAGACTTCATAAACTAAACTACTTTGAATTAAGCACAATTGAAGATAAATAGCAGCTTTCTACGTATACACTTTTGTTCGTGAGTGTACGATAATGAAGGGAAATCGTCATGTTTCAGTATAAGCAGCAAAGGTCACAGAAGGGGTTTGTATAGCACAGGTGATAAATTGTGCCTACTAAGTAGTTGTAAATACCATGTGTGGGCGAATTATTTCATGAAATTAGTATATACGGGATAACCAATACAGAACACGTATTGTACTATGATTTAATTATTAGTCAGTCGGTATAGTCTGCAGTAACAGAACGTTACCACACGTTGAAACCCTGTCATTGACACACCTTTACCATGAGAGAGAGTAAACTTAGGATTACCAAGCAAAAACGTGTAAGAAATAAATATTTAAAAGAACTTATAGTTTTTTATTTACAGTAGTTCAATAATATACATTATTATACATCTAACACTTCAATACTAATAATATTTACAAGTATATAAAAAGGGGGGGGGGGGGAAATAATCACTATAGCACTATAGTGCATCAATAAATTCGTCCGCATCGCTGTCAGCAGGAAAAGTACCTATAAGGCTAGCAGTATTGCCACATTGTATGGCAATGCTGATTCTTTGGCCGAAGAGTAGGCCAGCCCTCTGGTCACGTGAAGGGTCGACCAACCGCTTGGCGATGTCTTGATTGACTAATGTCCGATTTCTATAATTTACGGATCGTTATTGGTTAATATTAAGGCTCTTGTATCTTTACCAATAATGAAGCCATGACCTCATAGCTTTGCATAGTAGACCCTCTCATATGGAAGTAGCTATCACATGTAAAATTAGCTTACGAATCTATTTATATGCCTAGTTTGGCAATATAAAATGCTATTATTGGTAAGAAAAACGATTCGTTTTTGTTTATAGGAACTTAGCATAAGTGGGCATAGGTACTTATAGTTAAAATATTAATAGTTTCATTAAATAATACCAAACAATTTATAGCTCAGCAGGATGAGACATAAATAATATCAATTATATTAGAACCTCTTTTTTGGGTATATTTAGCATGGCTCCTACAACTATTTTTCTTTGGGTCTATCTAAATTAGCGAAGTTGTATTTTTTGCCATCGTTCAGACTATTGGGTAACAAAATGAAGACCTGGGGGCCTAAACCAGCCACATTAGCAATTCCTCTAAAAGCAGTTCATTTCCTGGATCCCAGCTGTCATTAGCAATTCCTCTAATTAGACTTACAAGCAATTCATAATTTGTGGACCATTTTACGAATCTCCATAGAAAACTGTCAAACAGATGAATTATTTAGTAATACGAATTACATGCAGATCATTACATGAATTGTCAGTTTGTGACATTTTACGATGATTCATAAAATTTTCATATTATGATTCTGCTAAAGTGACCGTTTTAAGCTACCTTGTTACGAGTCATAAAACAATATGTCACTCCAAGGTAAAAAATAAATAGGTAGACTTTTTTATTAGTTCATTAGGTATTTAAATGTGAACAGTGCAATATACCATGAGAGAGGTATTATAGCAGCATTATTTTTTGTGGTGGTATTGCTCCATTAACGCGGTTAGCGACAATTGGTTTGAACATCAAAGGGTAATCGATTTATAATATTGTATTATTGCAGTCTCACAGCTTGACATGAATGACCTTTAAAATATAAGTGTCGATAAACAAATAGGTAAGGATTCTAAGAATTTTTTGGTGAGGCATTACTGGCAATAGACTCTCTCCCTTGTTTCATGGGAGTTATTAATGGTGATACGAGAGTGACTTAGATACCTGTATTGTCCTACGATTCCAAGAATTTGGTGGCGAGAAATTAATGGGATTTCATGGGAATGGTGAAATGTTGGTGTGCTGAATACCTGCTCCATCTCAGTGGGATTTCATGGGAATGGTGAAATGTCGGTGTGCTGAATACCTGCTCCATCTTAGTGGGATTTCATGGGAATGGTGAAATGTCGGTGTGCTGAATACCTGCTCCATCTTAGTGGGATTTCATGGGAATGGTGAAATGTCGGTGTGCTGAATACCTGCTCCATCTCAGTGGGATTTCATGGGAATGGTGAAATGTCGGTGTGCTGAATACCTGCTCCATCCTATCCCTTTGGGGAACACAAGTGTTACGTAGCGTTGTTAGCAAAAAGGGATTTACGAGAGAACAGTGCGCTCGAAAGTCCAATCATTTTCAGAAACTGTTGCCTACAAAATCCCTATTTAGGATGCACCAGTTTACGGACGAAAAAATCTTATAACTGGACATTTGTCGTGGAAATATGTATGATAAGGGAAATCATCTCGGTTTCTTTGCTAAGTGCACAAACAGTGATAAGAACATTACCCCACACGCAGCCCCTGTATAAACAAGAACTAAACAGTGTTGCTTAGCTACAAGATAATTATAAATATTTGTACGTGACGTAGTATTTAAACGACTAGAAGATCTTCGTCCAAAGTCTTTAGCTAAAGCTAGCTAGAATTTTATGATGATGAAGATAACTTTAGAGATAAAGACAGCTAAAGATTGCTTCTCATCTGGCTGATAATCACTTATTAATAACGTGGGAAAAACATGAATGAAAAAGGAAGTTTCAGCACAAAAAAATATTCGAATTTTCTGCTGTTAAATAAGAATACAAACTAGATTAATTAATTCAAAACAGACTGATCTACTCCATTATAAAATCTGTATAAATGGAACGTTCAAAATATTTACCAATGAAAAACAAATAAGAGGCACTGATAAATCCGCTCGTGCTACACACAGATAACACATTACGCTAGAATTATTTGTACTGACAACGTGTTTTACTAACACCGGTAAAATGTATCATTTTACTTTAAAAAGTATGCATTTACCTAACATTTGTCGTTCAAAAAATATTGCTACGAACAATTTCTCCAAATAAAAAAATAATTTGAATTTAAATTCCGCGTATAATTTGATAGGATTGTCTATCCTAATAGCTGGATTTAAAAAAATACGGAAGTGACAAGTGTGTGAAAGTAGAGAGCGCAGTACTGGGTGCGCAGTAACACTGACTAGCCCTATAAAGGGAAGGGAATACGCGTTCCATTCACAAGTAAGCCGACGCCGACGTCACTGCAACGTTGAGGGTACCGGGCACAACTTTCAGTTGCGCTCCCGAATTCTTTTCGCGAAGTGTTTTTGTGGAACTTATACAATGAAAGCGTTCCTGTATATGGTTGCTGCGTTACTGGCGTGCGATGTCGCTAATTCTCTGTTTTTACCGGTAAGTACTTTATTATTAACTTAAAATTTAAAAAGAACCGTTCAGACAGAGGCTGTTTCATTACAGTTAAAAAGTTAAAACTAAACAGAAGTGATTTTTTATATTTTTGTCGTTTTACAAAACTTTTTGTGAACTGTTTAAAAACTAGCTTTAACCCGCGTTTCCCGGATTTTTAAAGGTATATATTTTTTTAAATTTTAATTCAGTTTTTTTATGGCATGAGGGGCCTCTTTAGGTCATGAGCTATCCGAATATCTTAAAATATTTGGCCTAGGTTTTAAGGGGGAGGCGTGAAAATTTATTCGCTGTCACAATGTAGATTGTGGGTAATTAAAAAACTTCTAATATTTATTTTAAACTTAATAAAAACTTAACTTAAAAAATAAGTTCTAAATTTAAAGACTAATGTAGTCTTTAATTTTACACGCAACGTTTACGATGGTAGTTCCTTTACGATGCTATAGTAATTGAAATAATCTATTTGCTAATTATAATCACGGTTGTTATCAGCTGTATCTAAAGCTGAGGCGATAATTTGTTCCACTTTTTAACTTGTACGTCACGTAGATACGTGTAGTAAAAGTTCAAAGAGTGTGTAATAAAAATGTATGGTGTGGACAAAGTTCATAAAGTAATAAATTACAGCTGAGTTTCATTTCATCAAAGTTGCGTTGCCATAAGAAGTTTTCACTTTTTATAGGTACTATAATAATTATATTTGTAAATAAACTAAAATAATAGGTAGGTACAATAAAATATCTCGACTAGCAAACAAGGTTGTCGACATTTGGAATGTGAGCTCGGCTATCATTGTGCCGATTGTCGTAACGGCCAATGGCCTGACGGTCGAAAGCCTCGACCAATCTCTCGAGGCTCTCGTTAAGCGGTTGGATCAAGGGCCTGATTCAGAAAGCAGTACTCCTCGATACGGCTCGCATTGTGAGGAGGTTCCTGTCGCTGCAGCACTAACCACCAGTAGCTTAGGCTTGCTCCCGATACCGGCGGACCTCTATTTGTGTATATATTTATTATAAGTGTATTTTTTATTTTTTTTATTTTAAGAAATAATTATTTAAAAATGTAAATAAATAAAAGATATTGGTAAAATCAATGCAAAAATGTTTACCTAGTATTTACTTAGAATAGAAAAAAATATTGGAATTTGAATTCGGACGAATGCGTTGTCCATTAGATAGTTATAAGGTTATTATCTGGATAGGTAAGTATAAAACATTTGTATCGGAAATTAAATTAATTGGGGCAATGACAGTGTTTCCAACTTAGAAAAAGCATACAGTATCTATCTTTTTATCCGGGCGATTATTATTCTTGGCATTCGTGAATTCGATGATTCCTTCATCAATGTTTGGATCATCCTTGGCTTTTGTGGACAGGATTATAATTATTCAATTTGTTACAGTTGTAATAGCAAGCACGTCAATTGGTTTAAATAGGTTTTTATTTTTATATGAATTCTAATTTTATTATCATTAGTCTTTTAGATAGATTATTTTCTATTTTGTGAATGTGAGAACATTGTAGGCTTATTGGACTGTAGATTTATTGAACATCTTCTATTTTTGTTAAGTACCTGGTACTTACTTGTTGAAAGGCCTACATTGTCCCCCCATGCCTACCAACACTGTAATTTGAAAGTATTGTAAAAGCCAATTATTTTTAAAAGAGTAACCATGGAGTTTCTTGCCGGCTCTTCTCCATAGGAAACGACCAATTGGAACCGTGCACCTAGCTTCTGACGTTTCATAAGTGCCCATGTAGGTTTATGTGAAATAAAATATTTTGATTTTGATCGTAAAAAAAACACAGAATTGGTATCATTTATCTATACATACATTAAAATAGTAACGATCAAGAACACATCACACGATACACATAACACGTCTGTACATAGAATAATTTTAAACAAAAATATTTTTTACTAGGTGTGGGAACGATTCTGATGCCGAAAATATCGGTTTTAAAATTGTTGTCTTTTCGTCTGTTTGTCTGGATGTATGTTCCGGATTGGTGCAAAAACGGCTGAACGGATTTATATAAAAGTTGACGCACAGATAGTTTATAACCAGCAGGCGTAGCATGAGCACCGTTTTGTCGACGGAAGAGTAGACAAAAAATGACGTTTCGACGACAGTACGAGACGGCAGCAAAGTAGAAAGAGTCAACTGCACTTTTTACGAAATTCACTCTTTTACATAGTTCGACTCAGAATTCTTTGTTTTGTCATAGGATTTATCGGTTGTCAGTGTGAATTTGACAGTAAGGATAGAAAACTTTCTTTCGAAATAGTATACCTACAAAAAGACGTAGACAAAGATCGTTAGAAATGAAAGACAAAATGACAGATTGTAGAAAGATTTCTACGGTGGATGTCAAAATTGCAAAACGAACTGTCACTTTGTATAGAAAAAGCTATGTCTATTCTTCGTAGAGATAGAAAGCGCCATGCTACGCCTGCTGGATATAAACAGATAGGCGGGCGAAACCGTGGGCAACCTATGTGATAAAGTTACTTCATATACATGCTTGACAGTTTTTGTCAACTGATGAAGTTCAAACGATATTTTGGCGTTAAAATGGGTGAGGCTAAACTTCTTCACAATATTATAAAGGGCAATTAGTCAGAGTGAAAAATAGTTTTGGAAATTAATGAAATTATGTATTAGAAACCAACTGATCCTAATAACGGTTCGAAATTACAAGTTTAATTGAAAAATTACAAAGGGCTTCATAATCCTCATGCGTATACCAATTTATTTGACGTTGGTGCAGCCGTTCTTTTCCTTACATCTCTATTAGCCTTCACCACCAGTGCGCCTGTGTCTGCGCACACTTGTGCACTAAAATATCTCCCGCGCCGAAGGCTAGTCTCCTTTGAGATTGGCCGCCCTGGTCGAAATACGTTCTGGAGGACTATTTAAATTAGCCTTCATCTCAGTATTAACCTAGCCTTTTCTCAACTATGTTGGCATCGGCTTCATTCTAATTGGATGCAGCTGAATACCAGTATGTAAAATAAAGGGACTGCCTATCTGACCTCCACAACCCAGTAACGGCTATACGATACCCCTTAGTAAGACTGGTTGTTAGACTTTTGAGCTTCTGACGACCCGCAACGACTGTCAAAGATCCATGAATGACAGCCAGGACGAACGGATTAAATTGCTTTCCGAAACACGGAGGATTCTCGGTATAATAAGATGGTAACCCATCCACGGACCAACCCCGGCAAGCGTAGCTTACCTTACGGATCGACCCGTAGGGCTGTTATTACTTAGCCACGAGCTCCTACAATTAGCTGTACCTCATTATTATATGTACTAAAATCTGCTGAGCCTTTTGCTGCTTTTGCAGCCTTTGGGGTCAGCTTCCAGTCTAACCGGATGAAACTGAATAGCAGTATTTTACATGAAGCGACTGTGTCATTTCTGATAGCAAACTTTACATTATATAATATCCATAAGATTAATATGAAATCAGCTCATCTAATGGTGGAATCCGACGATCGGCAATATTGCAAACGGTGTCCGTTTGCAATATTGCCGATCGTCGGCACGGCAGACGACCACAGACCGCCACACACCGCGCACCAATGAACTTCCAATGTCTGCGATACCCCGCACGTACACCTTCCCACGGTCCGTCGTCCGGGCTCGTCGGTGCCCGTCCGCAAAATCGCAGATCGTGGGATTTCGGTATAAGATATTATCGCCGTTAATCGCCTCGTCACAAAGATATACGTGGAAAGCTTCAGTCTATTCATAATAATTATTACACGGATATTACTTCCGTCACTTAGACGAACATTTACCAGCCGACACGTAAGGACGAAACTGTCTTCCTTATAATGTCTTGTGATTACTTTTCTTAGAAAACCAATGTTTTTCTTGTTATGTATTTTGATATTATTTGAACATTGAATGGCGTTCGTTGTACACGATTACATTACAGATCATCACGCCTGCAATCTCCGAAGTGTTAGGCAGAGGTGTACCTATAGTACACCTACATTTCGACACTTATGTTTAAGTCCCATGTAACAGGGGGCAATTAGATTCCTTAAAATTATATCTCTGACAGATAATGAACATCATTATCATCAACAATAGCGCCTTGTTTAACCCACTTCTGAGGAGTAAATCGGTATCTAAAGCTTTACCACAAAATAGTGTTTATAAATCTGTTGTCGAAGTTAAACAAATGTTAAACACAAGGGTCCCTTAGTACCACAAAACCGTGTTTATCAGTTGTTTAGCTTTAACACGACATTTATGTATGGATTTTGACGTAAGACTGGCATTAGACACACGTTGAAGAAGTGTCTAAGTTTTTGTAGTAAAACCCGACAGTTCTGTATGGAGTTTCACATAAAAAATTACATTAGATACGCGTTAAACAAGTGTACATTTTTGTGATAAGACCCATGTCAGTTGTGCTATTCTGTAAAAAACTCACCGTGAAAACTTAGGTGAAGTGAGCTTGAAGTGAGCTTGAAGTGAACTGTCACTGCCTTAGCATCAGTAGGTATCGATGACACTGACAGCTCACCCCACACTCACCTCACCTAAGTTTTCACGGTGAGATGGTTACAGAATAGCAGAACAGATTAGTGCATACCAATAAATACAATATCTACAAAAGTTCAGTCAAATATAAATACAAAGTGACGTTTGGTAAATAGGTACCACTATTAGTTTATACCTGTATTGAATAAATACAATTTTTAAAATTGTTCAATTTGTTCAATAAGTTACTTCTATCAGATCTCCACATTAAGGTTCTAGCACGACAGCGTTCGTGACGACAGTTTGCTTATTTCATTCAGGCTCAACTCAATGAAGGTCCTAAATTAGAATAATTCGTTTTATCCTATACTTTGAAGGCACCTCATTTGATTGATTTAGTTGTTGAAAGGTAGACAAATATAACCAAAAAGAGTAAAATGTGCCTTAAATTGAGCCTTTTCAGTCGTTAATTTTATTTTTATGTTGCGACCCTAATCTCATACTTTGGAGGGTAGGTACTTATTATTAAAAAATTGACTGGGGAGGTACGAAGTCGTCCCGGGAAGTATTAAACTCATAAGCTACAGTTTCCTAGAATAGCGGCGACCGCCACATAACGGCGTAATATCTGTACAAAGTGATGGGTGATACGAATAAAGTCTTAAAACTAAGTAAATATGTGCGAAATGAGTATTTTTAATTTTAAAATCGTTCGAATTTACGTAACGTTTACTCCGCGCATTTGTTCTATACCCACAGCATTGTTAAAGAAAGGTTTTTTTCTTTTTTATTTCAATCTGTTTCATTACACGTTGTTTCCATGTTTATTATTTCTATGTTCGGTTATACGGCGGTGTTATACCTTGTTGTGTTCATTACTAAATTGCAAGATCTTTTTTAATTTTTGTGGAATCGAAACTCATATACCGACAGTTTAAGTTAGCACATATTTTAAGTAAAAACTCTTAGTTAAAAAAAATACGAGAGATACGTTAAAATACAATAGACGTAGATGTATTTACGTCTAGTGTATTTTATAATGGATTTCCGCAAAATCACGCCTGATTCAATTAACTATCTGAGAGATTCGTTGTTGTTATTGGTAGAATTTCTCCCAGACAGAATCATACAGTGTTTCCAAATTTAGTACAAGACTGTGATCTTGTACAAAATATTCTGAAACGAGATGAATTCCGAAACATCCTGTATACTTTGCAGGAATGAAAGCTTTATGTGTGTTGCTTCAATATCTGATGACCGCAACTTATCTGTTGCCTTCAAAAAAGTAGGTTAAAAGTACTTTGTTCCCCTTGTGACGAATAAAGTGAGGTGACAATGTCCCACTCAACATCTTTAGTTACCAAGTTTGAGTAAAAGGAACTCAACTTAAATAAAAAGTCCATTAACTTTGTTAAGCATGGAACTTGGCTGAATAAAATCGTGTACCAAGTTAAGTGCGTTAGATTTCAAGAGACATCTTGTGAAAAATACATGATTAATTTATTTGTTTTTTTTACAGTCGAACAAGGTATTTGGTATACAGACAGATAACTTGCAACTACTTTAAACAATTTTGTGAGTGTTTTCCGTAGTCAACAATCCTTTTACGTCGCCGAGCCATAAGCTCAAAAAGTTAAATTACACACACAATCAAAACGAATTTTGGCAGTGTAGCGGAAAAATAATATATTTTGCCTATATACCAAATAGCTTGTTCGACTGTACCTGCCTAATTATTCAGTTTAACAACATTATAAATAGATACGTTGTTTTTATTCAACACAAAAAACTTGTTATACCTACTAATATTACATTATTAATTTTTGAGGCGTTTATAGCACACAACTTTACATAAGGTAGCATGGTGTAAATAGATACATACTTACCATAATCAGCCTATAATGTCCCCACTGCTGGGACACAGGCCTCCAGGAGTGGACCGTAATCCACCACGCGGGCCCAGTGCGGGTTAGTAGATGTCACATGTCTTCAAATGTTTGGTTCTAAGACGTAAATAGATTTGTTGGTGGCAATTATCACAATATCCCTGATGGTCAACCAGTGGAAGGTTCATGTTCAGCAATGAACGATTACTGGCTATTATTAGACTATGCAGTCTACTAATAATATGTATAATTGGTCGGACAGATATACGACGGTCAGTATCCATACAACGTACAAGCTGGGGGCAAACGGTCACTTTAGCAGAATCATTTATTATGAAAATATTATGAATCATCGTAAAATGTCACAAACAGACAATTCATAATGATCTGCGTGTAATTCATATTACGAAATAATTCATCTGTTTGACAGTTTTCTATGGAGATTCGTAAAATGGTCCACAAATTATGAATTGTTTATGTCAAATTAGAGGAACTGCTAATGACAGCTGGGATTCAGGAAATGAACTGCTTTTAGAGGAATTGCTAATGTGGCCGGTTTAGGCCCCTTGATCTGTTCTGTAAAAATCTCACCGTGTGAACATAAGTGAAATGAGCTTGAAGTGAACTCTCAATAGTATCAATCTCTAACATCAGCCGATCCATTCTATAAAAAACTCACCGTGGAAACTAAGGTAAATTAAGCTCACAGTGAGCTTGAAGTGAGCCATCAATAGTGTCAATCCCTAGCATGAGGTGGAATGACAGCTCACTTCATCTAAGTTTTCACGATGAGATTTTTACAGAATAGACCGGCAGGTGGAATGACAGCTCACTTCACATAAGTTTTCACGGTGAGACTTTTACAGATGGCCTATGTTTAAACATTTTATGTATTAAATAGACAGTGACCTCCGTCCTTATCTATACCTACATATCTCATGAGACAATATTCAAGTAGCGGACATAACATATCGGACCTTATTACCGACTCTTCTTGAAACCACAAGTCGTTATCGAATCGGACCAACTCGAGTATGGACGTTGTTATCCCACCGCATTGAAATCTCTAACAACGTCTAGTCTCTTTTAATTCCACTTATCCTTCCTAACTAGGTATATCCATACTTCCATACTAATATTATAAATTCGAAAGTATCTCTGTCTGTCTGTAGGTATGTTACCTTTTCACGCCTAAACCACTGAACGGATTTCGACAAAATTTGGCAAAGAGATAGATGGCACCCTGGGCAAGGACATAGGCTACTTTTTATCGACATACCGCGCGTGGGAAGCCGCGGGCGGAAGCTAGCTAATTATAAATGCGAAATTGAGTTTTTTGTTACGTTTTCACGCTAAAACGGCTGAACGGATTTAGATGAAATTGGTCTTTTCATCCTGGATCGTTGTTTTTTATCCCGATATTCCCACGGGATCGAGACTTACGTGGGTGAAACTGCGACACAGTTTATGTTGTTTAGGATCCCACTATGTTTTTAAGGTTAAAAGTTGAAGTTACAAACCGATTTTTAATTTTTATTTAATGTGCATAGATAAAGTGTGCAACATTTATTTACATAAATAGGTAACCGTGCAATGACGTAAAATATTGAATATAGTGTCTTTATTTTTTAATGTCCTGTAACTGTTGACTTCCTAAGTTTGCCTGAAACCAGGCAATGTTCTGAAATTGCCAAAACGCCGTGAGCAAGATCGATGCGATGTAAAATGGATGAGAACTAATCATTCATTCTTTGTTTGAAAAGAGCCTTACCTTGGAATATATTACATGTCACTCAATTGAGGATAATCACACGTTAGTATAAGGACCTTTGCACCCAAAGTTTCGGGGTGTATGACACTTTTAAATCAGTGAATATTGTACCAGGTGCTGCGTGCAGTCTTGTCTGGTTGAACGTTTAGTAAGTAGGTACTTATAAGCTTTAAAATCTCACAGCTAAGGGCCCTAACACGCTAACGATCTACCAGCGTGTTGCTGGCGAGGCGATTGTTTGACACGCTGCGTTTACGTAGCGAGCATGCCACGTGTGCGCAACGTGTTCGCTGCGTTTTCGGAACGAGAGCAGTTGAGGTGAGTGTACAAGAGAGAGCGAGACAAGAGAGTGTAAAATATTGTAATAACGCAAAGAATACGTCGCTTGATCGCGGCTAGCTCGCTCACGGCAAGTCGCTCTTAGGGGGCTTTGCTTTGCGACTTCATACCTACAGTACAAGTCTTATTCTATGGTAGTACGTACCTAGGTATGTTATACGTGCCTACACACATCAAACGTTTAACGAAGCAAATATTTAAAACAAATAATAATTATGAAAGGTATGTTTATAATTATAGCGGAGGCGGAGAGCTTCCTAAATTTAACTAACCACGTTAGTCAATATGTGACTACTTGAATACCATTTAATATAACTGTACACAAGGCACATGCCAAATTAATTCACGGTTAGGGAAATAAAAACGTGTTTCTAATGAATAATGATGAGGTGGGTGAGAAATAGTCATCCTATATTTTTACACATTCAATCTGCCTAGCGTTTTCCCAACTGTGTTGGTGTCGGCTTCTAAACTAACCGGATGCAGCTGAATACCAGTATTTTACATGGAGCGACTGCCTATCCGACCTCCACAACCCAATAACTGGGTAATATGATACCCCTTGGTAAGACTGGTTGTCAGACTTTCGGCCTTCTGTCAACCCGTAACGACTATCAAAGATCCACGAATGACAGCCAGGACCGACGGCAAAATTTTTACACACTGCCAAAATTATTAATTGGAAAATTATTAAAAAGATCAATTGCAAACTTCTGTACTCTGTGGGGAAAAGCTAAGGGTATCTGGATGAATAGTTTTGTGAGGCACAGGATTACAAATGAATAAACAGATGAAACTATGCATTCTCTTACCTTCCGCCGCACCGTCAGATGTCAATATCCTATCTGCCAGTATCTGTCAGCGCCATTAACGGAAAATCAACTGGATTTGAAAGATTCATGACGAATAATTGTATGGACGTTTAAAACGAAAGTGCACCAGTACCTATCGGTCCTATAATGGCTGAAATCTAAAACAATACAATTATTTAACAAATATTTTTAACAATTTTTAAGTATCTGATATTGTCATAAAAACTGCAAAATACAAACAGTCCTCTCATCGGTTGCTGGGTCATGCCCAGCTCCAAGTCAAAAAAACGCCTGGAGCTTGTGGAGCTTGTCTAGCTCCAACAAACTTGACAATTTGTTTCTATGATAATACATTATCTATCTGTATTTTGAATCCTCAAAGTGTCACAAATTGTACAGGAATGAAAAAGAAAGAGATATATGCATACGTATTCAACATCCGACAATAATAAATAAATAGGTACCCGAAATATTTTATTTAATTCAGTTGTTCGATAGCGCTATAAAAATGGCGCCACGCGTTTGTTTTGTTTTAAGATTTTATTGAATTAGAGAATGTTAATTTAGTTGAAGCACCAATATAATTTTATAGAATTTCTGAAAGTTCTTCATAAAACCAAAAACTTCCAGCATCTTCAAAAATACAGGATCTTGCATTTTCACAAATAATCATCCTATGAGTATGAGTAAAACTCAATAACTTCCCATTCAATGAATAACGAAGACTTACAAAGGTGAATTCAATTCGATGTGGTCATGTCACGTTCCTTCTATTAACTGCAGCTGCAGAAATGCGAATGTTCCTATCTGTTAGGCAAAATTAAATTACTTTTGCTTTAACGTTTGGTACGTTGAATATTAGATTATCACTTCGAGAACGTTAATTAGATTCAAGAAGATTAACAGTTTGTTGAACGAGTCAGTCAAATGATTATGCAAAACTGAAATAGTAATTTCGTTCTTAAAGTTTTGTTTTCGTAGTTAATCAATTTCAAACCTTTTTATACATAAACTATGGAAAATTATTACATAAGCAAATTGACTACTAACTTAAACGGTACCACGGAGTATAGAAAGAAGGTACCTACTTACCTACGGACAATTTAAATAATTTTCCATAATTTATGTCTCAAAAAGTTCTACGGAGGACCTCACCATCATCATTTCAGCCGAAAGACGTCCACTGCCGGACAAAAGCCTCGGAGGACCTATTTATATTCAAATCACAACTACGTTATAATTCTTTGACCATTGCATGAAATGGCTGCTCTGCAAATTGACGTAGGTTGTCAATTTAGCTAAGGAATTAATTTACCTGACTATAAAAATGAGCTATATTGGTATCTACTGGCTACCCAATACCAATGTAGCCAATTTTATACTTAGAACTAAATGTTTACACAGCTACTTTAGCTGTGTAAAATATAGTAGACTACCTACTGAAAAAGAGAGTTACAGGGTGTTGAATTTCCTATTCAGAGTGACGCACATATGATTAAATTACTTATTTTCATTCCCAGTACCTACCTACCTAAGTAAAATTTGCGTTAACCCCAGCTCTCGAATTTTTGACGAAACCTTTTAATATTAAATAAGCAAGATGATTTAATAATCGTATGAGCCAAATAAAAATGGCGAAGAATATAAGGTAGTACGTACGTACATTACCACTCACGGAGCACTTAAGTTTTTTATGGCCTGATGTCATTCGTGTACCAACTGTGACCACCATGGGTCTCCATTTTTCGGCGCGCTAACATTTTTATGTTCACGTTATTATAATGTATATATTTTATGGGTTATATTCAAACGTGAAAAAAAAAAAAATTCAATCGTCACCGCACTGGGCTCGCGTGGTGGATTACAGCCCACTCTCTCTCACAGAGAGGAGGCCTGTGTCCCAGCAGTGGGAACGTTAAAGGCTGATTCTGCATGACTATCACTGCCCACAGAAAAATCAAGCCACAGGGACATTAAGCCGACCACACGTTAATGAAGTGTAGAAAAGATTTAACTAGAAATTGCATATTTTGTTTCTAATGGCCGTAATCATCAAGAAGTGATCACACAATACAATGAAAGGAGTTTAAAACAGCATATAATATAAAATTGACCGAGGGGTATTGTGTTACCCAGTAACAGGGTTGTGGAGGTCAGTTAGGCAGTCGCTCCATGTAAAATACTAGCATCAAGCTGACCACAACATATTTGGAAAAAGGCTAGGCACATGATGATGATTATGTAAAGTTTCTACGAGATAACCTAGCACACTAGCCACTAGAAGCATATTCAATTTATAATCATCATCAGCCAAAGACATCCACTGCTAGAAATAGGCCCAAGCACCGCCTCTTCGACCCGTTCTCTGCTTCCTACATCCAGCGGATTCCTGCGGCCTTCACAAGGTCATCGGTCCACCTTCAGCCTTCAATCGGCCTTCCAACGCTAGGGTTTTCGGTATTTTTATCATTCTGTAGTAATAATCTTTTATTATAATACTTATTAAAAGCTTAAGTGAAGTGAGTTTGAGGTGAACTGCCTGATTAGCATCAGGCAGTTCACCTCAAACTCACTTGGGATTGACACTATTGACCGCTCACTTCACCTAAGTTTTCATGGTGACATTTCAACAGAATAGATCTGCTGATCTTCAATTGGTTTACAAGTTGTTGATATGAAAGTAAACTTTCCTGTTACTTACAATATTTTCAAATTGAGAAAGTGTTTTATTGGCTCTAAATTATATAAGGCGGTTAATACATTCTTGTAGTTTCATATCTCTTTTAGTTTATACCTAGTTTTATGTTGGTATATTTTATGTACTTTCTGTGTGTATAAACTTTTTATTTTAAAAGTAATAAAAGTGTATTCTAAGGAGTGGAAAACCAGTAAGTAATTTTACTCTACAAGAAACATTTTCAAAAAGTGGATAGGTACCGATACTTAATACACTTTGCAAAACAAAGATTTTCTTTAAAAAAAAAATCCTTTTCGTAATATAACTTCACGCCTTGTGTCCCCGAAGGGTTGGGCAGAGGTTTACCTATAGTACACCCACATTTTGCCAGTTATGTTTAAGTCCCAGTAAGTTCAAATATTCATCCTTACATATTATAAATCAAAGTCCACCTTCGCGTCTGTCCGTCGTCTTGTTCACGATAAACTCAAAAACTACTGCACCGATTTTCATGCTGTTTTCACCAATGGATAGAGTGGTTCTCAAGGAAGGTTATAATATATAATAAGTGACATCCCCGCGGGCCAAGCCACGGGCTAGTAAGGATTAAAGCTGAAAGATAAAATTAAAGATTAAACGATTTTTCTTTATTTCTTCTTTCTTTCTTTCTTAGGTACTGCGTGTTCAAAGATACCGCCCACTAAGAACTTTTCCTTGTCCTATGTCACTCAAATACAATTTTATTCGTAATAATAAGTAGGAGGCGATTATTACCGAGAAACAGGTGTTATATCATCGCTTTATGAGGATATTTCACACAGGCGGGAAACATACTCAGCCTATAAAATTATCATATTTATTGAATACTTATTTCTCGAATAAAATCCGTGTAACGCCTACAGATACTGCGCGAGAGGAAAAGTAATAATGTATGAAGTTCTGTAGGCCTAAATCGAACGCGCGGAGAAAACGTAGAGGTCAGATAGGCAGTCGCTTCATGTAAAATACTGGTATTCAATTGCGTTCGGTTAGACGGGAAGCCGACCCCAACATAGTTGGGAAAAGGCTAGGCAGATTGAATATTGATTTAGTTTGAAAACTTTAAGCATAATATCTATGGGTAGTGTTTATTGTTCTTACCGAATAGGTACTCTTAAATCATAAAAACTTTTTACAAAAAAAAAAACCGACATCCAAAAAAAATTTTTATATAGGACCACCTCGGAAGCATGACCTACCAAACAAAAAAAGAATCATCAAAATCGATTCATAATTGGCGGAGTAACCGCGTAGCAAAAAAAAAAAAAAAATTTGGCGAATAAACTTAAAGTAATCCTCCTTTTTGAAGAAGTCGTTTAAAAATGCTGTCTGATTTTGTATTTTCGAGTTAAAAGTCTTTCGAATTTACGTAGTTACTTTTACTTCGCCCGTTCGCGCTAGGGCGTCTGAATACATTATCACTGACTCAGAGTTGCAGAAGCTTGCAGTTCTGAACTAGTACATAATTGAGAGCGTGACAAGTTTAAGCTATTTTCTTCATATAAATAGAAAGAAGTATAAAGCTACTTTTACTCCCATAAGGAATATTCTTTCATTTTTGCTTGTATAGCGGCTGAATTTGGTTGGGATCAAAGGTAAGCTCAAAACTTTATGAGCTTAACTGTCACTAACGAGACATAATAGAATTTTTATTGTTATCGACTTCAAAAGAAGTCGATAACAATAAATCGACGATCGATCTGTCGATGAATCGACAGTTGAGCGGTCGTACCCTATTATGAATGAGATGATTTGATTTTTTATAGGCTACAACAAATTCTCTATGCGAATATTGTAGGAAGAAGTGTCATGAGTATATCATAAACAAAAATCTGTTTATGAACTTATTTTTATCTATCTATACTTATTTTAGATTAGAGTCGATTTTCGTGTCGGTCTGTGTGACCGCGTTGTTCTTCTAAACTGCAAAACGGATTTAGATGCGTTTTTCACGCTAAAGAAAAACCGTGCAAAGCAGGGGCGGGTGGTTATAGTTTTAAATAAATACCTACTCAAAAAGCTGGATCAATTTCCTGCTTCACCAACCGGTTAATAAAAATGCAGTAGCTCCGGGTTCTTTATCTATTTCCCATGTTAACGGCCATGTCCATACAATCCTTTTACAAAAAACTCTCGCAAATAAAAATAAAATAAAAAGTTTTAGTTAAGTCTGACGCTATCAATGTCACTGCAATTCAGCTAATTTAAAGCAGATAATAAACTAGACAAGATTCCATTACCTATAATTTTTGTACGCAAGCAAAAATCGAATGGCAAAATACGGCATTCATTGGTTTATTTTCCAACTTTAATGCAAAAATTTTATCATAGTCACGTGTACTCCCAAGGAACGGGAAAAACATTTGTCACCAACCTTTGTTGCTTCCAAAGTATGTTTGTTGGTCCCAAATATTGGTCGTGCGTTTATTGGTGTTAGTATTTGTTCAAGTCAAACAACAATGTGTGTTTAATCTATTCGATAAATAAGCCACGATCGAGTGTATTTTGATATCGATTTTGGTGACTTTGTAACTTATCCGGATAATAATATTTTTCCCCTAAAATTGAATTATTGTGAGATTAGCGCTGGCAGCTTGCGGGATTTCCTGTAACGAAATCGAAATCTGATAGCAATAAATAAGATTTAATGTGATTTTACTTAGTTATTAAAGGTAATGTAGGTATATTTCTCTCTGTTGTTCTGGATAGAACAGGAGACGCGATTTTTTTATAAAATACTAGCTGATATTCACGCCTTCGCCCGCGTGGACATCGGTTGTTATACAGGATGTAAGGGTAAACACTCTTGTCATTCAAACCATGGGTAGTTGACTTAAATATAAAAATAAATGACCGAACACAACAAAAAAAAAACGTTATTTTCATTAAAAGATTTTAAAAAGTTTCTATCTGACACCGTGCTTGCTAGCGAAGCAGCTGACTGACTAAGGGAGGGATCGCGCTCGCTGCCGGTCAGGTCACATCCCGTACCCCCCGCCCGTGTTGAGACGCAAGTTGCCCTAGCGCATAGGGCAACGAACTTGCGTCTCTGTGGTTAAATTTAGATATAAAAAATTAAAAAAAAAAGTCGTAATTTTCCATTGATTTTACGTTCTATAAATGAAACCAAACCACTGGTTGCAAGGATAACGGTGTTTACCCTAACACCCTGTATACAAAAACCTTCCTCAAGAACCACTTTATCCATTGGTGAAAACAGCATGAAAATCGGTGCAGTAGATTTGAGTTTATCGCGAACAGACAGACAGATAGACGCGGCAGAAGACTTTGTTTTGTTAGAAAATAAAAATTAATGAGGCATCGAGAGTTTTTCGTGGTAAACGGAATCCCTTTTGTAAACAATTAATTAATTTGTGGAAATAATCTTTTAACTTATTACTTTATAGCCTTGAAATACAAAGGAAGAAAATACTGAGAATGCAAAACATTTCTCATTCATTACGTACCTACCTATATTCTACTTTTATGAATAAACTAGCATTTGCCCGTGGCTTCGCCCGTGTGGTGTTCGGAAATTACGGGAACGTACTACCATGGCAAAAAGTAGGTATCCTATATCCTAGCCCAGGTCATCGCCTATCCGTATATCCGTATGTCTTTCATCCAAATCCGTTCATCCGTGTAAAGGAAATCATTTTTATTTATTTAATAACTAGCTGCGCCCCGCGGTTTCACCCACGTAAGTCTCGATCCCGTGGGAATATCGGGATAAAATGTATCCTATGTGTTAATCCAGGTTATAAGCTATCTGTTTGCCAAATTTCATCCAAATCCATTCAGCCGTTTTTGCCTGATTGAGTAACAAACATCCAAACACACAAACACACAAACTTTCACATTTATAATATTAGTAGGATGTAGGTTTTAAAAAATAATACATATTCATGAATTCGTGAATTTTAAAAACATCCCCTATTTTGTGGGTGGTCTGTCTTTACCCAGAATGCCATCTATCTCCTTGCCTAATTTTATCGCAAAACAAGCTTGAAAAAACAGACAGACAGAGTTACTTTTGAACATAATAAAATGATATTGAATTAGCTTCCGCCTTCGGCTTCCCCCCGTGATATGTCGATAAAAAGTAGCCTAGTCCTTCCCCAGGATGCCATCTATCTTCTTAGCAAATTTTGTCGAAATCTGTTCAGTGGTTTAGGCGTGAAAAGGTAACATATAGACAGACAGACAGAGTTACTTTCGAATTTATAATATTAGTATGGATTAGCAATATTAGTGATTAGTATATTAGTATGGATAAGAAGAATTTACCTACAGTCAGTAACAGAAAATAGAACATACCTAACTAAGATTAAAACGAAATTTAAACCTAAGTTAAATTATATCATTCAGAAATTCAAGTAAGTACCTGCTTACTAAGCACCAAACGTCACACATTATGAAATACCTACTAAATAAGACATCGTTATTAATTCTAGTTCTCTTTGTATTAGAAGTACCTTCAACTTCAGCGTAACTTGAAACGTCTCAGTTTCTAGACATCTTAGACTGTTAGGTCGTAGTCACACAACTTGGTGCTTCGCTAAAACCAGCGGCACTGTATCATGGCGCCTGTGACAGCTTCAAAATTAAAACTTTAATAGTAGATTATCCACTAAGTGGATGAAGCAGTATCTTTTTTCGCGGGCGCTATTTTGAAACCCGAACGTAACGTCCCTAGGGGAGATCAGGCTGGAATCCTGAGTGCAGCGAGGGATTCAAGCTCACCCAAAAAAACACCTTTGTCCCCGAGGAGATCTCTACTTTTTGCACCTACTGCGAGGTAGATAAGCGTTGAAAATCGAAAAGTATGGATTACATGTAGGTGTTGCCTATTGTTAGTGAAAAATCAAAATCAAAATATTTTATTTCACATAAACCTACATGGGCACTTATAAAACGTCAGAAGCTAGGTGCACGGTTCCAATTTGTCGTTTCCTATGGAGAAGAGCCGGCAAGAAACTCCACGGTTAATCTTTTAAAAATAATTGGATGTTACAATATTTTCGAATTACAGTGTTATTAGGTATGGGAGGACAGTGTAGGCCTTTCAACAAGTACCAGGTAAAAACTTAACAAAATAGAAAATGTCCAAAAAAATGTTGAAAACGAGTTACAGTCACTTGATCGAGCTGCACTACTTAGTCTACCCATAAACAATGGTACCAAATGAGTCTCCTAGTTTTGTGGATTTGGCCTTAGAAACCGGAGATGACAAGGGTGAACCGAATCAGAGGCAATCAAACTCAAACTCAAACTCAAAGCATTTATTTCAAATAAACCAATTACAGGCACTTTTGAATTGTCAAAGGGTCGGTCAGTCAGAAAATATGAAGCTAGATGCCCATTCCAAAGCGTAGTAGGTTCCTATGGAGAAGAACGGGCAAGAAACTCCACGGACACTCTTTTAAATCAGAATATTGTTACAATATGTTGTTTACATCATTCATGTTGGAATCATACATGTGAGTACAATGTAGAAAAACGTGCAGGTTAAAAGAGTCCGTAAATAAAAGATAAAACGATACAAAACAATTCAAAAATTAAAATAAATCAAAATAAGCCGTGGCAGCTAAGAGATGACCAGTCCCTACTGATGGCGCCCGTTCACGAACATGACGCATGGATCAGCACCATTCAGCTCAACCATTTTGAAGGGAACTTAATGATGAAAGGAAAGGTTACATTTTGTTTCTGGAACTGAAAGTAAAGACTTGAAATGGCACATTATTATTACGATAAAACATTTGAAAGGATATTCTAATAACAAAATTCCGCATTCGGTTCGGTAAAGGGATAAGCATAAAATTGTTTGTTAATATAGGGAAAGTTATTTTTGTGCGTCATTGATATTTTTATTATTAAGAAAACAAAAATTACTTGAAGGAACATTATTTCAGCTTGCAGAAAAATAGTTCCATTGAAAAAATCCTGCGAATCTTATTTTGTTTCGTCTCTAGCATTTATCTCGCAGGAGATAAAAAAATAAATCTTTACAAAATAAACGTTATAAAAATATATTCTTCGATGCTATACAAAGTTAATCTACTCTTTCTATCAGGACATAAGCAAAAAAAAAAAAAACACGGGAACAAAAAAAATTCACTTCAAAAAGAAACAACCTTTCTCACAGACTTCACTAAATATTTTATTCAATAGATACCTCCGAGGATCGAATCACCAGTATGAATTGCCGTTAGCCGCTTTAATCAAGTGTCCTTTATTGAAGTACTCTCTAAAAAGTCCAACAAAACTTCTATGCCATCTACAAACGTTTTAAAACGTAAATAGTTTTTTTTTAAAGCGCTGCTTTTACAGAGCCAAAGCTTTTAGGACGGATTTTAGCACTTGAATGCTTTTTGGAAAAAAATGCGCCCAAGTGCGAGTTGGACTCGTAGACGAAGGCTTCCTTACAACCGTACAATATTATTATAACACTACATATTTTTTAAACGCCGAAAAAAATACGTTACTTGTATGAAAAAATAAAGTAGTCAATTAAAGGGGTCTCGTTAATTTTTAACTTTCTTTTATTTTTAACTAGCTATGGATTTCGATTATTATATACTAAAAGCTTCCTCGGGAACCACTCTATCCATTGGTAAAAACAGCATGAAAATCGGTGCAGTACTTTTTGAGTTTATCGCGAACAAGACGACAGACAGACGCGAAGGAGGACTTTGATTTATAATATTATGTAAGGATAAATATTTGAACTTACTGGGACTTAAACATAACTGGTGAAATATGGGTGTACTATAGGTAAACCTCTGCCCAACCCTTCGGGGACACAAGGCATGAAGTTATGTTAAATTACGAAAAGTTGAGGCGGAGGACTTTGTTTATAATATTTAAGGATTATTTGTTGTTGTAGCGGCCATAGTAGTACATCTACACACTCTGTGAAAAGATACAGCCCTTTGACAGCCGAGCCTTAGTGATAGAATCCCGTTGGCAGTAAGATATACGACGAATCGGACTAGAGTGCAATGCATTTTACACTTCAGTGGGTTTATGTATCATTTCTAGACGAATATTTTTCACGTACATTTCTCTGACTTTTAAAAATATATACAGATACAGATTGCTACGTCTTTCACTCGGCTTGAAACTTCACGGTTGTTTGTTCCTTTCGCAGTTGTTTATTTGCAGGAGAGGCCAAAAATAGATTCCAATTTTTTCTTCTATTAATATAGTTGATTTCGTAATTGTTTTCCACTTCTGACAACAATTCCCAGTAAATTGTTGCTAAGATTAGAACATTCTATTTGTCACTTAAACAAATAGACCTTGTCGTTTTATAACGTGCAAGTGACAATCAACCTTACACTGACTGTCCACCGCAAAGTCAACGTCAACGAGAAACGAAATTAGTCGAACCGAACGTGACGTTCCGGTGGTAGTGAACGGTGGAAACGCGGCCATAGTAAATGTATATATCGCTACTTCGGCGCCATCATCTCGTTTTCGTTGACGTTCCGGTGATGTCCCGTCGACGTGGTGGTGGACAAACGGCCTTAGGGTGGTGAAGCAATTCCGAGGACGACTATAAGCATAATCAACCTATAATGTTCCCACTGTTGAGACATAGGCCTCCTCTTTGTGAGAGGGAGTTCCACCACGCGGCTCTTATGACGTTCAAAAATGCCTTGCATGTGCCTAATTGAAATATATGATTTGACTTCGACTTGACTTTGACTTTGTGGGCCTAGTGCAGGTTGGTGCGAGGACGACTATACCTAAAAGATATTTTCAATTAGACAGTTTAAATTAAATCGACTAATTAGTAGGTACTCATTACAAGCCAATGTTTTGCATTAGGTGTCATTAAAACAATTATGATTATGAAACAGAACAAAATGTGTGACGTCATCAATGCGATTCACGAGTGTAGTTTTGTGTCACAAACATGACTCGTCCGCTGTGTTAACACCCCATTTCACGAGTTTACGGTTCATTAACTACAGTTAATATTTAATAATGTGGTCGAAGTAAAATTTTCAAATTATGAAACCAATCGGAAAATAGTAATTTATGCTTCCAATCTACTTATTTGATTGCTCATTATGTTTGTTTAACAAATATCATTTTATTTCACGAAATGAAATGAACAGAAAATACGAAGAAAAGATTTCGAACAAAAAATACCTTTGAATACATCCTAAAACTATGTATTGGTAAAAGGTCAATGCCAGTATAATCGAATTTACTTCTTCTAAGATATTAATCCTAACTTCTTATGTAATGTTATAAATCGCAAGTGAGTTTGTTTGTTACGCTTTCACGCTAAAACGGCTGAACAGATTTGGATAACATTTGGCACAGGGGTAGACCATGAAGTAAAGTAGGTCTCCAAAGCTACGGTTACCATTATCCTTTTGTCCGTTGGGAAATCCTCATGGATAGCCTCCGCCTTGGGAGAACGGAGGGTAATGTCGGACTGCTACCGACTAAAACCCCACTGTTCCTACTACTATCATGGGAGATACTTGTGCATTCACTGGACCCCCGACTGGTATCAGTCCACCATGCCTAGCGGGCCCCATCACAAAGTGCGGCCGATCTCACGACCGCAGGTACGTGTGAAGTACTGCGTGCCACTTCTTTAGACTTGACTGTTCGGGCGGCAATACAGCCCCCAAGTTCGCCGCCCGCAGGCCCCTCCTTATAGACAAAGTTTGCGCCCTCACGCCCCTAACCGCCACCGTTGGACACGCCCTGGGCGTCGGGAATCCCAGGCGGATTCCCGGCCACCATAGGCGCGGGCTTGCGGACGGCGAGCAATGGGTAGCTCGCCGTCCGATTAGGATCAGGCCCGGGTCGATGGCGCGTCGTGTTCCACGCGCGCCTCAAAGAGATGTCAGCACAATTGGCGGGGTCCGCCAGGACCGATGCCTGGCAGGGTTGCGGGTTAGTCCGAAAGGGATACCGGGACCTTGGCAACAGGCATCTGAAAGAACACGGGTGGGTTTTAGTCAGTAAAAGTCTGACACGCTCTTCCGCTCCGCCCAGAGCGAGAAAAGTCATTGGACGATTTCCCAACCACAAAAAAAAAAAAAAAGGCCCTTCCCTATGGTGGCCGGAGATCGTTAAGCGCCCATCGAAGGCTGCTCTTCTGGTGTAGGTAGAATGAGAGGTTACGGTTAGCTAAGGTTACCGAGAAGAACGGTGCCCGTTATATAATAACGGCAATCGTGAAAATCATTTTCACCAGTATTTGACATTAAGGTGACAATTGAACGCTTTGTATTTGGACAGCCGTTGCCTGTCCTACCTAGCAAAATCTGTACTGTGCTGTACTGCGTTACCTGCGTTTCAGCATACGCTTAGCCTTATGGTGTGACCGTTCAGCGCTCTTCTACGAAAAGGAGGTAGACAGAATTTAACCATACAAGAGCTTCCACTGTTTTAGTTATAAAAAAGATAACCGTAATTTATTTTACGTCTCTAAAATTAAGTCCGTTTATAACTTTTTTATAAGTATGAGTTTCGTGGCTAGGTAATGACCGCCGCACGGGTCGATCCATCAGGTTAAGCTACACTTGCCACGGTTGGTCCGTGGATGGGTGACCATCGTTATATACCGAGACCCCTCCGTCCTTCGGAAAGCACGTTAAGCCGTTGGGCCTGGCTGTCATGCGTAGATCTTTGACAATCGTTATGGGTCGTCAGAAGCCCGAAAGTCTGACAACCAGTCTTACCAAGGGGTTTCGTATTACTCAGTTGCTGGGTTGTGGAGGTCAGACAGTCGCTCCATGTAAAGTACTGGTATTCAGCTGCATCCGGTTAGACTGGAAGCCGACCCCAAGATAGTTGGGAAAAGGCCAGGCAAATTGATTGTTTCATTTTGCGTCAATCGCAATGGGTTTCATAACTCTAATATAATTATTTTTCTGCGTTTCAATTTGGCCTCGTAAACTACGCTGCATTTCTGCTCGTTTTAAGAAATCGTTTAGGTATTAGTAAACTTTAATACAACAAGTACCTAATTTAGGTAAGGGTACCAAACAAAGAGAGTAAGTTATTTGGATTCCTGGCATCTATACCTACGCGAATCATTCGATATTAATTAGCACTAAGAAGACTTACTCCCTTGACATTAGGTAATTCATTAAGCTTGATGTGTAAGGCATTTTTCGTAATGTTTTATATGAACCTTTTAAACAGGGATAACGAATTCACTTGGGACACATCTATTATATTCACGTAAAAAGTAAAGTATAAAGAAAGTAAAAATACTATTAAGTTAAAAATATCTTTAAAGACATTTTTTCTATATTTTTTGTCAAACGAAACATACGAGTATGTTTGAAATGATACTGTGATATGTAAAGTTGGTATATATCGCAACTTCAACAGTACGTAGGTAGGTATATCTCGTGCTTTAAATATGTATGACACATCGAACTAGACTGTAAAATTACACATACGACGCCCTTTCTGTAATTTAATGAACCCTTTTATCCTAGGAATAGGCACCTACTATTAAATGAGCAATATTTACGGGTGCGAAAAATCGATCTAGCTAGGTGCTGGAAGACATCTGGGAAATATCGAGAAAAAAAAAACACCGTAGCAGAGCTCAGCCAACAAAGGTACTTTAACTTAAAACGGCTGTCCGTCAATTGAAGGGAATTAGACAAAAGTCAATTATAATTGATTTAGTTATTTCAGGCATCATTCTAGTCCATAGTACAAAACTCATACACAAAACACATCATTCCAACAAACAAAATTCATACAATCATCTCACTGAACTCCAGGCATACGAACTTGTTTGTCTTCCAATCATCCGCGTTACCGTTACAGTCAGGTTTAGGTACCGAGGTACAAAGTTCGTATTATTTACGACTGTAAACTCTCATTTCATCCATATTGAGGCCGCTCAGTGCCATAGCTAACATGCTAAGCCCGGCTGTAATTCGAAGATCTTTGTCGTTACTGTTAGTCAGAAGTCAGAAGTCGTCTAGTCGAAATTCTGAAAACAAGTCTTATCAAGGGGCTGGGTTGTGGAGGTCAGATAGGCAGTTGCTCGATTTAAAGTCGGCTGCATCCCGTTAGAATGGAAGCTGACCCGAACATAGTTGGCAAAAGGCTAGGTAGAGATGTTAGTAAATTGTAAATTCTCATTTATCCAATCCATAAATTCCTCCGCGCAACCTTCTCATAAGTGTAGGTATTCTCTTTGTTTTCTAATTAAGATTTCTTTGTAGAATCCCCGTAAGCTACAAACAGGTACAATGAGCTACAGTATTTGTTGTGCAGAGAAAAGGATTTGCTCGTAATACCGCAGGAAAAACTTTAATTAAAACATTATGAAGGCGGAGTTACTGGACTGTTCGAAACTCCATACATAATCAAGTTGCAGCTCAGTTAGTAGAAGAACCTGATTCACCACGTTAACGATATGAAAGATTCTTAGAATGTTATTTTCGACATTTTTAGATAGTAGGTAAAGGAAAATCTGTTTGCAAGATATTATTTTAATTAAAACTACGTTCATTGTGTTTTCTGCTAAACAGTAGGAAGGTGGTGATCTGCCTTTTATAACTAGCTATTAGCTGATCCGACAGACGTTGTAAAACCTATTGTTTGGACAGGACAACGTCTGTCGGTTCATACAAAAATCCCATACAAAAAAGGGACTTCCAGTTTTTCCCATTTTTCATAATCTTTAGAGGTTTTCCAATTTATATGTCCCTAAAAACCTTATTCGGACTATTACAAATATTTTAAAACGCAAAAAATAGACAAATCAGTCCAGCCGTTCTCCAGGTCCGTTCCATCAGGTTAAGCTACGCTTGCCGGGGTTGGCCGTGGATGGGTGACCACCTTCACATACCGAGACTCCTCCGTGCTTCGGAAAGCACTTTAAGCCGTTGGTCCCGGCTGTCATTCGTGGATCTTTGACAGTTGTAACGGGTCGTCAGAAGCCCGAAAGTCTGACAACCAGTCTTACCAAGGGGTATCGTATTGCCCAGTTACTGGGTTGTGGAGGTCAGATAGGCAGTTGCTCCATGTAAAATACTGGCATGTAAAATATTTTGCTGCATCCGGTCAGACTGGAAGCCGGGGCTAGGCAGATTGATTTTGGTCCAGCTGTTCTCAAGTGATGCGCATATCAACGAACAGCATTTAATTTTTATTTTTATAGAATTTGGTACATTGCTCATTTCAAACTTCGCACACATTCAAAATAATGAAACAAAAAGAAAACGAATAATGTTATTTACGCATGTAGGTACAGTAGATATCTTTGGGCCAAGAATTTTAAAAAGTCACTTATTGTTTTCTTAACTCATACCTAAAACAATAATAGGAATTGTAGAAAATCCTTACAGCATTTCAATAAAAAATGTCTCCAAAAATAGTAGGACAACAGACCCAATTAATACACTAAATCCAAATTGTGTCCAGCAAACAGGCATTTCCCGTAAATAACGAGGGTTGGCTGTCAGATTGGAATTTGGTCACGTTTGCCCGTGACCAAGCAATATCGTCTTTGCTAAATCATTGCAAACTTGCCTGTCAGTCGGCGGCGCGATCCAAATTGTCGACGTCAATCAATCCGGACTGAGGACTGACATAACTTCAGATTAACCGTTGATTTACTACGTGGGGGTATTCGAATACAAAAATAATTGGTTTGATCGCAGACATAGACATTATATAGCAATAGACAAGTGACTAAATAAAAATAAAAAATTGGATTACGCAAACAGATTAACCGGAAACACATACTAACGAAGCAAGTTAATAAAAAGCTTGAAATAATAACAAAAGTACACAATTATTAAATTCAGTAGTAAGAGTAAACGAGACAAATATATTTTCAGTATCTCCTCTGCTTATGCAAAGTTTTTGCCCAACAAAACGGCTGTCACGGTACGATATCTTTGGAAAGTATTACCATGGTATTATTATGGTACTATTTTACAATTACTATCAAAGACTTTCACCATCTCATATGGTATAGGTACCCTGATAGCTCATTTATAAAATTCTCTCATTACGAGTTTGATTGTATTATTAGAAGCTCGTGCAGCCTACTCGTATTAGTTCCCACGATGAGTCATCTAGTTTGGATGGCGGTAATTAAGTAGGTAAACGTCTCGCGCCGCGAGTGTTTCTCGTACTTCCGGTATTTCTCGAATGGGTGGGTGTTCAATGTTCATACAATAGTTGTTTTATGCTCACATAGACAGGCTTTATATTGAACATTGTTGACTCCAGCCTGCTGTCAATACAAGGTGTATATGCGAAAGTGGAATCCTCATAAGGGTTCATTCTTCTTCACACTCTTGTAACAGACAGTGAGTAAATAAGTACACAGTGAGTAAATAAGTAAATATAAGTTAATATACGTTTGCATCTTATAGTCCTAAGTCTATTAAAATTGTGCTCCTTTTTGTGGGAAGCGGGGCTGGTGATCCTTAATACAGGTTACCGTGTAACCTAGCTAGGACGCCAGATTAAATTCTGTTTATTGTTACTCAAATTTTTATTATACTCCATGCTTAGTCCTCGATAATTATCCTGATTTACTATGTAGTCTCACTACACTCCCATCGTGTGCACGCGAATATTCAGAGAATAAATCCTGCAAGAAAAAACTTTTACGCTGGCAACTATAACCAGCTAATGTCATTCATTATTTTCGCGTCGTGTAGCGCACATCATTTTAAGAAAATTATTGAATTTTCTTTTATAAACTTATTACTTTTGATTATTATCAACAACAAATAATACCAATCAACAAAATGTGGCGAAAATTGGAAAGAAACCGCTTAGGCGAGCTCAAGGGCGACTTCGGCGTCCCGTTTTTTGGAGTCAGTAATACAGGCCGATCGGCAAAAGACAATTATTTTTGTAAACGAAGAAGAAAACACAGGTATGTTTGTGTGGTATAATGAAAAATTTCAGGGATTACGATTAATTTGGATTGCAAAGCAGCAGAGGATTATAATTATCCGTCATACTGCCAGTGCTCGGTCCGTCCGTTCTTGTACAACGTAACATGAAGTTCGTGTTACACAAGACAGTATAGTGCTATGTGCAACAGGAGGTCCTGTTGACTCCCGTCGAGACTTGTTCTCGAACCTCAAGTTGGGGAAAAACGCACAAAATATAATGTATACCTAGAAGTTCTATGGTATGCACTGCCTATGCACAAAATGTTGTTTTTCTCTCGTGAGAAATTATTATTATTACAATAAGACAGGAGCCTAGCTCTCGCAGCCTCAAGTTGAGGCAAAAAGCTCAAAATATAAATGTACTTATATCTAGAAGTTCTATGATATGTACTCAATATTGTTTTCTCGTGAGAAATTATTATTACAATAAGGCAGGAGCCTAGCTCTCGCAGCCTCAAGTTGAGGCAAAAAGCTCAAAATATAAATGTATATCTAGAAGTTCTATGATATGTATTCAATATTGTTCTCTCGTGAGAAATTATTATCACAATATTGATTGATAAAGAATCAGTTCTGCACATTAAGCATTATCAGACTTAGTTAGTCTATTGTGTGCTTTGTAGATCATATCCAAGATCTAAAGGATGGTTCTATGAGGTTGTATGAAGCAATGATAATGGCCTTGGGAAACCCGTCCAGTTCCAAGAAAACCTAAATGTTTTTACTTTCTTAAAATCATCTAAAATGACTAAGATTTAAAAATGATCAAGAAAGAAGAATTACCTACATAATGTAAACTGCATGTAATACTAGTACTGTTGAATTTACTATTGCTGGATGCTTCAAAATTGAACATGGATTTAAACGGCTGAGTCACCCAATCAAGGAAAACAACCAGAGGGTGGAAGACCACCACAGTAATTTGGAATTGCATTACCGCAGTGTAAACAGTATCTATATTTTGATATAAAACAATTGGAACACAACAAATATTAAAATTCTCACCGATGTTTTCACGATTATTAAGCAACTTACTTTGATGATACCAGTTAAACTAGATAAAAATCAAGATTAAAACAACAAATATATCGAAACGGGACAGTTTCCTGTTTGGTGAAAAGTTCATTATTGAACATGTCAAGTCTGGGTAATTAAGAAGGCAGCTACAACTACAATGTTAAGTAATTGTAAGGAAAACTCCAATGCCCCTTCACGTTTGATTCAAGCAGGGGGGGGGCAAGTACCAATCTAGGACCATTGGGAAGTACCAACAGCAGAGGATTTCATCAGGCAAGACGTACTGATACAAACCTGTATGTCAATTATAGAGGTAACGACAATTGCATGTCGCCTTAAATATTTTACTCTTGCTGGCGGTGATCTTTTTCACACAAGATAAAGTTATCTGGTCATGTTTGAAGAGATATAGAATTCCATTTAAGGACATTCCTACACAACATAATACCTATAAAATTGTGCATTTTCAGAGTCTGAATATGTATTTAATACAACAAAAGAAATTGGTAAGTTGTTAGATTTGAGTGTACAGTGTGCACCTATCAGTGGACAGTTTTTTAATCAAAAATATTTATTGTACACAAACTAAATGGAGGTTCCAGTAAATCCAAAATGTCTGAATATAATTTATCCATACACAACAGTTTTAAAATGAAAGACATACCTAAGGAGGTTATGTAAAATAAAATGATCATTTGGGCACAATTGATTTATAAGATGTCTATTTTTTAATATCATTGAACACTTATGATAAAACACATTTGAGGGTTTATTGTAAAAACAATTAATTCAATTGTTTGTGATTTGGCTTGTGTACTGCCCCACACCAGTAATATCTATTTATACTTTAGTGGGTGATAAAAATCTGTGTTTTTATCTTGAGGATTTAACTTGTATTGGAGAACATTATTAAGATTTTTTTTTTTGAAAATTTTAGTAAAACTATAGGCTTTTGGAGTGCCTTGCATGTTACATAAATAAGGTTAAAACTAATCCCAAACCCAATTAAGTTGCTGAGTACTTAGGATTTGTGATTGATACAAAGTATATTATGACATTGTCATTGACAGATATAAAGAGATATTCATCTATTACTTTACACCTTATCCTATCGGCTTGTTGTCCAGTTGTGAGTTTTGGATTTCTATGCTTAAGTACCTACACTAGAATTTGGAAAAATCCAAGATGTGTAGAGTTAGTTTACCACAGTGACTTTGATTTACATAATCAGCCTATAATGTTCCCACTGCTGGGACACAGGCCTCCTCTCTATGAGAGGGAGTTTGATTTAATTATGATAAATATGGGAAATATTTGTTTTGACATTCAGATAGCAAATAGGGTTTGGAAAGTCAAGAAAAATCATTTAAGTTTTTTGAAATTTTTTGATGCTTTTCTTGGTATAGAATATTTTACCGAATACTTAAATGTATACCAAATTTTATGTTAAACAATACTACAACCTTAGATTATAATGTGTGGTAGTCAATTTAATAATCTTAATTGCCTGGCTAGGCATAATATGGCAGTGGTGTGAAGCCCTAACAATGGGGATATCTGCATTTTATGTATAATCTAAAGACAGCATAGAAGCTGATCTTGAGTCTAGAAATAAAAACATTGATTGTGTGTCTGGCTCCTGCAGCATTTCAGGACATAGTGAGATCTTTTGGAAATCTTTTCCATTGATCTACATATTTGCTACTAGAGCTAATACTAAGTGTGATAGATATGAGATATCTGGCCTGGCACTTGTAGAAAATATAGATGCATTTACAGTAATTTGGAATTATTACCCATTATTTTATGCATTTCCACTATTTGGATTAATTTCACAAACTATTAAATTGATCAGGTTTTTGGCATCTTACTTTCTCCTATGAGACTATCACAACCTTGGTACCCATTTTTTAATTTCATGGTGAAATCACAGATTACAGTATATAGTTTGAACCAACAAACCAATTTTTGCTGTCACCTTCCAGAATGCTGCATCCTTTGCACTGCAGCTTTTTTCCCTGAGGGCCTGCATATTGGCAGAGAACCGTTTAAGAAGCAAATGATACCACATGCCACCATTAAGGTCATGATATCTTCATTGTCAGATAACAGTGTCAGGCAGTATTCAGTAGCACACTACATAAGTGGTGGACTTTCTGTAATGGTAAAAATATTCACGATATTTCTATCACTAAAATATTAAAGTTTCTTACACAACAATTCAACAATGACAGTTCATATACGTTCAGCACTAATAGATCTGCATTGTCATTGATCATAAATGCTGATGTAGGTACCGATCCTGTAATTAAGAGGTTCTTTAAAGGTATCTTAAAATTACAACAAAGTTGCACTAACTACAATGATATATAATATAATATAATTCATTTATTTAACAGATCATACAATCCAACTTGTTAGACAATTAATCATAATACACACACATCTTACACACTAGTGTTAGTAAATTATATTTGGCAAATTCCGTAAACTAATTAATAACAATGTCAAAATGGATGTATGGGATCCATCAATGTTATTGAATTTTATAGAATGATGGTACCCATTACAACAATTATCACTTGACAAAGTAGCCAAAAAGTATGTAAGAATTATTTCAAGTCTTAAAGAATATAACTTATCTGTAATTGAGACTTCATAACATCCAAATTATTAATTCAAGTGTTAACATAAAAATCACTGATTGGTAAAAACATCTAAGACAGGAAAACGGCTAACAATTATTATGTTATCCTACTTTTCATATGGAACCTGACATTTGTCATGTGATTACATTACAATATTATATAAATTATACACACAAATGGTGTAATTCAGAGATAGGTAATACAGAAAAATTATTAATGCCTCATAATTATGTTAGTTAGCCAAACAATTAGTTACTTATTGGATTAAACAAACAATGTTGGACAGTGGCATAGATATCAAAATATTTACTCCTCATTCCACAAGTCATGCTTCAATAGCGACTAGAGGTGTGTCAGAAGATAATCAGTATTTTTAAAACGGTTGTTTGGTCATAAGTTTTGCAAAATTTTTGCCAAGTTTGTTGGTAATGTTGACCTTGAGACTGATGTGATTTTTTTCATAAATTAAGTTTTGAGCCAAAAGAGTAGGCATACTAAATAGGTACATACTTGGTTGTTGATAATTAGAATAGAAGCATTATTAAAAGAGAATTAATTGAAAATGTGGTAAAGTTTTTCCACTTGCAATAAAAGGTTGATTTGATGTTATTTGAATGTTTTAGTGTGAAACAAATGTTTGTAATTTCCAACTTCATCTCTCTAAACATCTACATAGTAAATCAGGATAATTATCGAGGACTAAGCATGGAGTATAATTACTAAATTAAACGAACTTACCTAAGTGAAGTTCTATTGTAATTATACGAAATGCTTAGTCCTCGATACTATGTTCCCTCCCAAGCCCTGAACAAGACCATAGTTTGTTTTTTGACCCTGGGATTGAAGTTGGGGAATTACTGTCTGTTAATTTTAATTCTCTCATTGCAGATTTCTCTAAATAGAATGACATTAGCTGGTTATAGTTGCCAGCGTAAAAGTTTTTTCTTGCAGGATTTATTCTCTGAATATTCGCGTGCACACGATGGGAGTGTAGTGAGACTACATAGTAAATCAGGATAATTATCGAGGACTAAGCATTTCGTATAATTACAATAGAACTTCACTTAGGTAAGTTCGTTTAATTTAGTAATTATCCGTTAATTGTAAATCTGACGACCCACTGACCTCTTTATTTATTGTAACAGGCTGTACCACACTTTTTTTAAATAAATAAATGGTTATCATTGTGCTCATCATTATGAACAACTTTTATTACGGGACCAAAACTGAAATCGTGTAAAAAAATCTGCTGTTCATATAACTCATCAAAATGTAACGTCAAATGTAAGCTTGCTCTGTTCGTATGTGTTTCCGGTTACTCCTTTTGTCATCAATTTTTCAAGTACTTCCTGGCATCAGATTGAGCTGAAACTTGGCATACTCATACAACTACCAAGACATTCTGAAAAAATGATACCATGGAGCTGGTTTGATGATGGAGCCGGAAGTAAGGCATAGGAACTCCTCAATCAAACAAGATAACACCATCGTGTTTGGACTCATTGGTTATGTATTAACAAGTGCTTTGACACTAGGTGGTGTTCAAGGTCTGATGATGGAGCCGGAAGATGGCCATGGGAACTGCTCAATCAATCAAGACAGTACCATCGTGTTTGGACTCATTGGTTATGTATTAACAAGAGCTTTGACACTACGTGCTGTTCAGGGCCTGATGATGGAGCCGGAAGGTGGCCATGGGGAAACCTAATTCATTGAATTTGTGAAGGTGATAGAACACATATTTAAACAAATCCTAATGCTAAAAACTAAAAGCTTGAGGCGTAAATGTCCTTCTTACACTAAACTTGAAGGTAAGCCTCAAGCTTTTAAGAAAATATTAAAGTTCTATTGTTTACGTAAGTTTTATTTAGTACTTTTTAGTTCATTAAAAGCTTGTTTTTAAAACGATTTTTACTTAAATTTTATTTTTAAAAAGATTTTTACTTATATTTTATTTAAAATATTATATAAATGTTGGATAGTACAAGAAGAGGCAAAAGGAGTACCTATGTAAGGAGCGTGCGTAGCACGTGGCGTTCTGAAGTTTCTGCCTGCCCGTATGCAAGCACTTTTCGTCTAATATCACTAAGGTTTTTCAGCATATTTTGTTAACGTTAACTACGAGTATGCGCACTATCTTTGCTTTTATAGAGCGATAGTCGGTCTAATAGAGTTTTGATTCAGTTGTGCTCTACCTTAATAACATAAATTACACTGCCCTAACTCAGTTCTGCCTCACGTAAGTGTATGATGGGACTTGCCTATTACCGGGCAATATTGCCTATTATTCAATCATTTCCAATGTGGAAACCCTAAAGCATTTCTCTAAAATTATTATTACATGGAACGAACCACTCCGCTCCGATGACCACTAGAGCAATGAAAATACTTAAGAACGATCCTTGTTATAGCAAGACAAGTTGATAATTCTAACCTTATGTTGACAGAATCAACGGAAATCGTCTAAAATGATATTACAAACTAATCATTATTTTCTCAAAATAAAGGTAATTAGTATTAAATTCAAAAGAATGCTAAGCAGCATACAGTCTTTTCATAGTTATTTTCACAGCAACCCAAGAACAACCTTATTGCAACACCTATAATGACCACTGTGATTTTGACAGTGTAAAAAGTAAAATAACTCAGAGGACTGTAATTTTCTCCCGCGGATTTGCTACCTTAATGCCTCCAAATTCGGAATCTATGTACTGCAAAGCCCCATAAATGCGTACTAATGTGGGACATTTCCTCCGTAACCCAATAAACTGACCATAATTGTAATGGACGTATAAATAGTTTATTGGTCACCAACGTTTGCCCATTTCAACTACTGTGAAACCTTGTATACCTACTTTCATTTGTTTTGTAACAACAACCTTTTTATTCACTATTTGTTTTTTGTTTTAATAATGAATGGTATTGGCGATATTAATTGATTGAAGGTACTCAAACTCAAAGCATTTATTTCAATTAAACCATTTACAAGCACTTTTGAATTGTCAAAGTGCCTTTTTGTTGTATAGAAAAAAAAACAACCGACTTCCAATCCGTTTTTTTGGAAGTCGATTGTTTTTTTTGTGTTAAAATGATTTTTTTAGTAACCTGTAACATGAACGTGTTATCTACTGTATAAATTTATGTAGATACGTTTAATTAACTAAGAGATTAAGGCCAGATTAAATTGTTCCATAAAAATAAGTGCAGCTGAATCATGTTTTACTTCTCTGTTTCAAGGCGGTCCTATTATTAAAACTTACCTAAAAGTACGTATATATTTGGTAAAAGCTCATTTTATTGAAACATCGACTCATTTACTCCAAAATACCTGTAGAGTATTTTATGTTAGAATAAACGAAGTTCCACGAGCATACTGTGCTTATACTTGTACATTATTTATGAGCATTTTAAATGTAAAGGCTAAGCACAAATGTTCGCTCTAATACAAGCTGCCCGTGCAATAATTCTACGTTGCATTATTTAGAATTTTATTATAACATAACATTAAATCACGCCTGTATTCCCCGAAGGGTCGGACAGAGATGTACCTACCTATAGTACACCCACATTTCACCAGTTATGTTTTAGTCCAACGTAATAGGGGGCGAGCCTATCGCCATCAACATGTGTAAAACACTTTGCCCAACTCGGGAATCGAACTCAAGACCTCATGCTCAGCAGTAGCGCTTGCGAACACTAGACCAACGAACCAGTTTATTTATTAGAATTATTTTTGTTATGTTTGTACATCTCGGGACCCTGGGGTCCCGGACCTTTGGAAGGCGTGTGAGGGGCCGAAGCCAATTCGCAGAGGCCCCTTAGACAATTTTAAATGGAATGAGGCACCAACGGACGATTATCCCTGTTCGCACTATGCAAGTGCAGCCAAGGACAACCCCCGGTTGGTGTAGGACTATTGCAGAATATGGAAACAAAGATATTGGGCTATGGGTTTGGGTAGCTTGGTGAACTGGTTATCTTGGATGGAAAGACTATGGACCCTGCCTGACCAATGTTTTTAAATATAAAATACATAGATAAAATGGCATGGGGTGACTTGCACACTCAATAATGGGCCCCCCAAAACGGTCGCTAGCACAAAGTGTCGTAGCGACAAGGGGGCAACATGTCCTGAGGTGCTTTAGAGGAGTGGAGAGGTATTCCACGGCTATCAGGACAATCCCGGAAGTACGGTCAAGATCCCTACCAGCATCTTACTGGAATATTTCCTTCCTCCGGCAACGTTTGCTCTAGCGAATCTCCACTCAAGCCAGCCAATCAAAGCAAGAATGAGGTGGGAGCTCTGTTCCTCGTCAGCGATCACTCCACTTAGTTTTGTTATTATTAAGGAGCCCTGTATAGTTACGGAGCGAAGCATGCTATATCTTGTATTGATGTGTATACTTTCATGTTAATTATTATGTTTTATAAACGAGAACAGAAAAAACCGGCCAAGTGCGAGTCGGACTCGCGCACGAAGGGTACCATTATCTATAAAAACGGCACAAAAAATCACGTTTATTGTATGGGAGCCCCCCTTAAATATTTGTTTTATTTTAATTTAATTATTTATTTTTGAAGTGAATATGTAACTAAATATTCTGTGAATATTTCAAGCGTCTACCTGTTGTCGTTTTCAAAATTGAGAGAAAACGAGCAAAAAAATCACGTTTGTTGTATGGGAGCCCCCTTAAATATTTATTTTACTCTATTTCTTAGTATTTGTTGTTATAGCGGCAACAGAATGTACATCATCTGTGAAAATTTCAACTGTCTAGCTGTCACGGTTCATGAGATACAGCCTGGTGACAGACGGACGGACAGACAGACAGACAGCGGAGCCTTAGTAATAGGATCCCGTTTTACCCTTTGGGTACGGAACCCTAAAAAAACAAAAAGTTTTTGTTGTCAGTTTTCTCTGTTTCATCATTTTAAAATCTCTGGACGCATTTCGCATTTTAAAACCGTGTTCAGTCCATCAGAAAACGTATTAGATTTTTCCTAAAAGCTATATAATGGATTAGAAAGCAAATTGCTTTGTTTGATTACCATAACGGGCTTTATGAAGTTTAAGCTAGGTATCGCCCATGTCCTGTCAACCGTAGCCATTGTTTCCGTTAATTACTTTCAAACTTTCAATTTTGTTATGCTGTATTTATTCAACGATTTTTTATTTTTTTATTCAACGAGGTTTTGTTCGGCCTTGTATATGGAATAAAATCACTAGAAAATCCATAACTAACTTCAAAATAACTCTAGGATTGTGGTCTACGCAATCTTTTCAGTTCATCTCAAAGCATTGTATGCATTGTGGACATGAAAAGAATCTCTCGCCACAAAGATCGTTCGTGTGTGGTTCACGTAGCGGACACATAAGTGCGGTCACGTTACATTTAAAATCACTCAGATATGAACATTTATCTTGAATCATGAGTGGCGTTCCCCACAAAATTAGAAGGTTCTAAGCTTTCAGCTTCCTATTCTCTTCATTCACTTTCATTCATCAGCTGAGTGGGGTTTTTCATTTGTTTCAAACCATTCGTTCGTTTATGTATCTTCAATTCATTTCGCTTCCTAATTATGTCAATGCTTACTAGTGTCATGACAGTCTCTAGGGATGTCAACAAACGGTCTAATTACTTTGGACATGCTAATATTAATTAGGGTAAGAAGCGATACCGCGTATTGGGATTGGTAATTATTTATACTGACCATCATCTGCTTAGCCTTTTCCCAACTATGTTGAGGTCGGCTTCCAGTCTATCCGGATGCAGCTGAATACCAGTATTTTACATGGAGCGACTGCCTATCGGACCTCCACAACCCAGTAACTGGGTGTTACGATACCCCTTGGTAAGACTGGTTGTCAGACTTTCGGGCTTCTGACGACCCGTAACGACTGTCAAAGATCCACCAATGACAGCCAGGACCAACGGCTTAACGTGCTGTCCGAGGCACGGAGGAGTCTCGATATGTAAAGATGGTCACCCATCCATGGTCCAACCCTGGCAAGCGTAGCTTAACCTGACGAATCGATCCGTGCGGCTGTTATTGCTTAGCCACGAGCTCCTACGAATTATTTATACTGACCGTTATTATATATTTTTTAAACCGATTAGTTAGTTCGTTTTTTATTTGGTATACTAACATCATTATATATTTATTTTTATATTATATATATTTATTTTATATAGGCATATTATAAGTTGGAGGATTACATTTCTGATAAAAATGCTTGGCTTAATGCTGGTCCTGCTCCACAACCACAACTAACTAATTAACATTCGAAAATAATGTTGGAGCTGCTGAAGATTGTAAGACCATCTTTGCATTGTATAAACTCAATTTCCTTTGTATTATATAACTGCATAGCACAGGTGTGAGTACTATGTACTATAGAGCCATTTACCGGGTAATTTGTCTTTAATTGACTTGAATGTGCCCTGGCGGCTGGGAATGTCATGCTCACTCAAATGTCTCGCTGATGGTGGCGCGTGTGTTGGATCATTTAGCTCCCTTCAAAATGGTTGAGCTGAATGGTGCTGATCCATGCGTCATGTTCGTGAACGGGCGCCGTCAGTTGTGACTGGTCATCTCTTAGCTGCCATGGCTTATTTTAATTTTTGATTTGTTTGTTATAATTGCGGACGCTTTTAACGTGCTTTCTACATTGTTCTCACATGTATAATTTCAACATAAATGATGTAACCAATATTTTGTAACAATATTTTGATTTAAAAGAGTGTCCGTGGAGTTTCTTGCCCGTTCTTCTCCATAGGTACCTACTACGCTTTGGAATGGGCAACTAGCTTCATATTTCTGACTGACCGACTCCTTGACAATTCAAAAGTGCCTGTAAATGGTTTAATTGAAATAAATGCTTTGAGTTTGAGTTTGAGTTTGAGTTCATCAGTATTAAAAGCCTTGTTTCACCCGCTGCTGAGTGCAGGCCTCCCTCCCTTCCGTGGCATGTTTCCCTGGTAGGTAGTACAATATTTAGAAGAAGATTTGACAGTCGTCACAACTGGACTTACATGGACTTCGCTCTCAGATGCTTTATATGGAATACCTACAAGCCAGCTGTCGATTAGCCTTTAGAAAGTGATAATAATTAAAGTTCTAGTGTGACATTACACAGTTGGAGGTTTATATGGTAGTCCTATAGCACGTTTCAACTTTTTGCGTAATGTAACTATGTTTGAACACTTTAAGGTCTTGAACAAATGTATCCTCCTCTTTATGCCATACGTGGGTACTGACAGTTGGTTAACTGCGTTGATTGATTGACTTCTTGACATAAAAGGTCACTAGCAAGCTTCGCAGAAGTTGTGTTTAACTTCGGCCCAGACGTTCTTTTATAGTTATCCTTACATATTATAAAACAAAGTCCTCCGCCGCGCCTGTCTGTCGTCCTGTTAACGATTAACTCAAAAACTACTACACCGATTTTCATGCTGTTTTCCCCAATGGATAGAGTGGTTCTCGAGAAAGGTTTAAGTATATAATAACCGACATCCACGCGGGCATCACATAGTTAGCTATAAATATTATTGGCAGACAGTCATTCAAATAACTAGTTTTTGTCCGTGACTTCGTCTACTTTAATTATGTTTTTTTTTTAATATAAATATCAAGAATGCATGGAGTAGCATGATGAAAGAATTATGCATAAGGTCTTGCTCCAGGTCTCAGTAGGCTAACTATCTGTAACAGACAGATAGATTGTTTCTCACAGTTTAATTATTAATATATTATATCAGTCACTCCTTGTCAATAAAATACTGGTACGGATGCTTGGAGACTAACCGGATGGTTAGACTGGAAGTCAACCCCAACATAGCCGACTCCAACATAGTTGGAATAAGGCTAGGCAGATTGATTGATTGATAATGTATATGGATATTATGATTAAGTTGTATTTTGTTTTTGTTACCAGGGCAAAGAGTATGGGCAAAGGAGTTCTGCATCAGCACTCTCACGTTTCTCAAGAATACGGCGACTTCCTCGACCAGCGCATCGCGTCATAAATCCTGATGAAGGTAAATCTTTGAGCTTTAAATGATGATTTATAGAAGGGCTAGGCAGAGGTGTATATTTCATACACCCACATTTTGCGAGTCATATTTAGGAAAAATTTAGGAGGAGCTCGTGGCTAAGTAATAACCGCTCGGATCAATCCATCAGGTTAAGCTACGCTTGCCGGGGTTGGTCCGTGGATGGGTGACCATTTTCACATACCGAGACTCCTCCGTGCCTCGGAAAGCACGTTAAGCCGTTGGCCCCGGCTGTCATTTGTGGATCTTTGACAGTCGTTACGAGTCGTCAGAAGCACGAAAGTCTGACAACCGGTCTAACCAAGGGGTATTACCCAGTTACTGGGTTGTGGAGGTCAGATAGGCAGTCGCTCCATGTAAAATACTGGTATTCAGCTGCATCCGGTTAGACTGGAAGCCGACCCCAACATAGTTGGGAAAAGGCTAGGCAGATTGATTGATTTAGGAAAAATGTAATAAAAACCAGACAAAATCGTAACTAAAGTGAAGAGCTCGTGGCTAAGTAATAACAGCCGCATGGGTTGATCGATCAAGTTAAGCTACACTTGCTAGTATTGGTCCGTGGATGGGTGACCATCTTTACATACCAAGACCCTTCCGTGCCTTGTAAAGCACGTTAAGCCGTTGGTCCCGCTCGCTCTCATTTGTAGATCTTTGACAGTTATTACGGATCTTCAGAAGCCCGAAAGTCTGTCAACCAGTCTTACCAAGGGGACCCAGTAACTGGGTTGTGGAGGTCAGATAGGCAGTCGCTCCATGTAAAATACTAGTATTAAGCTGCATCCGGTTAGACTGGAAGCCGACTCCAACATAGTTGGAAAAAAGCTAGGCAGATGATTTGAATACCTACTGAATATTATGTACGTACCTATATTAATAACGTAATGATGGAAATCTGGCATTTAAATGATTATAGTAGTAACCACAAGAGGCTTTAAATTTTAATTGACAGGTAAAAAGAACCTGAATTCATTCTTATTTAGGACGGGGTTAAAAACTTACTGTGACAGCCCCTTGTAATGTATTCCCTTTAACCTTTCCTGTGCATAATTCCGGTTGCCTTCCAAGGTTAGACATTTCGCTTAACCTTGCAATTAACTTTGACATTAAGTATAATACAATTGTCGGAATAAATTGAATCCTTTGCTTGGTTTGGATAAAATAATGCTGAAATTTTCGCAGATTGCTTCCTGGTGACGTCAGAGGAAGGAGAGTTGTTTTTTAAGTCCCCGTCAGATGATCCGGTCGTGTGTGGTATCTACATGATAGCTGATCCTGATAAGAGGATCGAAGTCATCTTTAACTACCTCGATGTGCCCTGCGAGAATGGAGGACTGGTCGCGGTAAGTTTTATAATAAATAACGTACGGATTGGCGTAGCCGTATGGATAAAAAACACCTTTTGTTCATAAAGTTTTTTTTTTTAAATAAATAAGGTACCTTAATACCTGCTGAAATTATTTTTTTAGGAAAATGTTGCCTTATAAAACAATCGCTTTTCCGGTAATTAACGTTAAAAATACCAAGTATGATAAAAATTTCAATTTTTTTAGCCCTTTATCAATGTTAAATATTTTGATTATATTCCGTTTTAAAAGCATGAAACTCTTTCATTCTCATATAATTTACTTCAGCTTAGGAGCTTGTTTATTCCGTATCCCATACAACTCATGTACAAAAATGGCTAAAATAACACCATAATGAGTGTGACGTAATAAGTCTGAAACTGTCGTAAACTTTTATAACCATAAAGTGGTAAAAAACTTTAAGTAATTGAATTTTTCCGCTAGGTGTACACGCTGGTGTTAGTTATAACATTCTAGCCTTACCCTAGATCAGCTGTTTTTGCTAGACTTTATTATTTCACGGGGCATTGAAAGTGGGCTACTTTCACACAGAGATAATGTTGCCAACATCGTTGAGACACTTTATGATAGGTTGGTGTTTAAGTAGGTTTCTGATTTTTATAATTCACTTTTTTTTAAGCTTATTTTCCTATTTTCTACCTTCCAAGTCTCGTTTAGGTTTATTCAGCTTTTAAAAACTGGGTTCAAGTCTAAATACTTACAACGGATGGGGTTAAATCTCTCGACCAGTCGGCGCGAGTTCGTCAACATTTCTAAAAATGCTGGCAGCTGCAAATAAAAAATTACCATAAAGAAAATATCAGCCAAATAAATCAGCGTTTTGTCAAATATTTTACTCCAGCAGTCTGTGGGCTAATCATACCCAAAAAGCTGACAGCGCACTGCGCATTCAATATAATAACGCCTTCAGGGCGCTGTTGCGGCTTCCACCTTACTGTAGTGCGTCAGGGATGTTCGCGGATGCGCACACTGACGATTATTTCGCGATCATGCGCAAAAAAGTGGCATCAGTGGTACGCAGATTGAGGGGAAGCAGCAATAGCATTCTGAAGGTATTTGCAGAAAGGCTAGATGGGCCTACAATGGACAGATTTATCAAGCTGCATGTCAGACATGGGACTTGATAAATCTTCCTATAATCTTTGCTTTATGTTGTGTTGTATCTGTGTATTATTTTATTTTTATTTTTGTACTTGTGTGTTACTACTAACATAGTTTTTAAGTTTGTACTGATTACTAACATGCTATGGGCAGTCGACGCCTGATAATAAACGATTTGATTTGATTTGAAATGTCTTTCTTTGGGTTTACTAAAAAATAACCTTATTTCAGTGGGTAGACGGCTGGGAGTTGAATGGCCAAGTATGGCCAGCTGATGCGTGGGACGACGACCGAGTGGTGGAGTCCTGTGACCAGCGACCGTCACGTAAGCTGATCTCCAGACAAAATGCTGCCCTCGTGCAGTACCGGGTACCAGCTAGGGGGAAAGGCTTCGCTGTTACTATACGACATTTGAAGAATGCTAAACGTAAGTTCCTTGCTTATACAACATTATTTTTTGTTTTTGCTTAACCCGAAAAGGGGTCATTATACTCATCATTTTGAACAACTTTTTCTATGGATATGGATATAAAAAAATCAGCTGTTCCATACATTTGTGTTCACTTAAATCGACAAAATGTATGGAACAGCTGTTTTTTTTTTTACGATTCCAATGTTGGTCCCATAGAAAAAGTTGTTCAAAATGATAAGTACAATGACTCCTTTTCGGGTTAAGCAAAAACAAAAAATAATGTTGTACTTCATATTTTTATTTCCTCCATCTTTTCCCCATGTCTACCGCTAGACGTATTTAAAATATAGCTATGATTCTGTCAATCGGTTGAAGATGATAGAGACAGATTGATGTTTTATATATGTTTAACGCTATACGCATAATGATTTGTGGTGCAACTGGTGCAAGCGAGCCTAAATGTTTGCACCGGAAGGTTGCACAGAGATTAATAAGCTAAACTTGGCTGATAACGGAATTACTTCAAATTATGACAAAAATCAGAAGATAAAAAACGTAATTCAAGTCCCAATCTGTCAAACATGTCAAAAATGTTGATACCTAAATTGATTGTATTTTTGACAGATTACGAATGAGATGCGAATGCGAACGTTCTAAAAATACGGGAATTACCCCTCTAGTGATGTTTGTCATAATTTGAAATAATTCCGAACATGATCCAAAAGTGTGCATGTTCTACCAATAAAAATAAATGAATATGAAATTAGAACGAATCAGACCACTACACAGTATATATCGAGAAAAGTATAATTTACTAGATGCTGCCAGCGGCTTCGCCCGCGTGAAATCTTTATAAATTATAGCCTATGTTACTCAGGGTGAATGTAGCTTTCTAATGGTGAAAGAATTTTTCAAATCGGTTCAGTAGTTTCGGAGCCTATTCAATGCAAACAAACAAACAATCAAATCTTTCCTCTTTACAATATTAGTATAGATATAGATAATTTAGTACGAACAATGATACCTACACTCTGTGGTATATGTTTATTTATATATTTTTAAGTTTTTAGTATAAAAGTTAAAAGTATTTAAAATAGTTTACGCCGATATCTTTTTTTTTCATAAATAGATAGATACTGTATAGAAAACATTAACTTCCAAATTACTTCTAAACAAACTCATTTTCTAACGCAGGCATTTAAAATTAAACCAAATGGCTGAAACTAAGCCAAATAGCCTTATCTTGCGTCATAAAAGGCTACACACCAACGAATTACCAAAAGTAACGTTATTTAACTTTTCTTATCACTGTAATTCAGACGTTTGCTATAAACACAGATTTAGTAACACATGTTGTGTAGTATATTTGAATTTTAACTTTACCTGGGAGCAGAAGATATTTGTTTACAAGTATCCCAGCATTGCTAATTTGGTTTAAAACTTTACTAATAAAATGCCGGCAGCATGGCGACACTTTATACTTACCTATACCTACTGGTTGGTGAAAGCAATTTCGAATAAAGGCTCTTACATACTGGCGCGATTCGTCGCGCCACGCGACGCCGCCGCATTGTTCGCCTTGAAGTTTTCTCAGAAATTGTTTTGTTAAAATTCGCATCGGGCGGCGAATCGCGCCAGTGTGTAAGAGCCTATACGATCGAATATAGCTAGATAATACTGTTGTTTACAGCTATCTAAATAATTGAAGATAAGTACTAAATATTTATACTAAAAGCCTGTTATGAGATACCATGTCAGTAACTTTAGTGTTTTAATTTTTTGAGTGAAATGATAAGTACCAATGAAATCACTCGATGAATTGGTACGAAAATAACAACAGTCTATTAAAAAAATGGGGTTAGTGAAGTTCCATAGCGATTGATGTATTAGTTAGAAACACAATGATGTCACTAGTGTTACTTGTTAAACAGTTTTATAAACTCTGTAAAATCCATTTTCCATTCCAATGTTAGTTTAAATATCGTAACAGTTTTCATAAGTTATGAGTAAAAATAACTGGTATTTCTGGCACCGGAACTATGGCCAGTGGCTAAACGTTTGTAGAACATGAATTCTGTCTGCTATTGCATATGGAAATCATATGAACTATGTTTGTTTACAATAATAGAACATTATATTTTATTATGTGCGCCATTTCCTGAATGAATTGATCAAATTGTGAATGAATCGTGTTTTCAGCGACGAAGAAATAATAAACTAAGTTACTTTCGACATTCACTTTTTCATCATCAATTGAGGATGTCTCCGTAACATCGTATTCATAGTAAACAAAATAGAATCTTTTACACAGAATACCTACTGGACAGAATTTGTTACAGACATTTTTGTGAAGAAATGTGACAACTTCATATTTTGAAATAAAAGTGTAGTTAATTTCATTCAGTCACCGTAGTCACAGAAATCGCGTTAGGTCGCAAAATGCACTGTAGTACTGATTTTTTGGGATGTTGTTAGGATAGATACGAAGAGTTTAAAACCAAATTTTCTTTGAAAGACCCCGTATTAACTGCGTGGTGTCCGAACAACCGCGAAATTTAACATAACTTCTAAAGAATTCGTCTGCATCGCTGTCAATGGGAAAGGTGGGAAAGCCTTTGCCGGACGAATTCTTTGATGCCCAATGAGACCCTCCCCTTTATTTTTTCTTTTTAATTTTGTTATATTGTACTTCTAAAGCAAGCAACCTTTTTTTTCTTTTCCAATAATGTTGTAGTTTTCGATTAATGTTTCCGTAGGATATCTTTTAGAAGTTATAAACGAAAAACTGAAAGAAGTACGAATAGGACACGCACAGGACTTTCAAAGCTGGAAACTTGGTTTTTACACTATTGGTATCTATTCTAAAAACATTTTTGCGACCTACGATTTTTAAACGACTGACCTATAGGTATCATTGATTTGTAAAAATAAATAATAAAAAAAAACAATAAGTTTATATCATAAACTTGTCTTCTATCTGTCAAATTACAATGTTTGATTTGTAACTTAGTATCCTATGTAACTTTTAATGAACACAAAGATGTTTGTAGGTATATTCTTGCAGGGCATACCTACTTATCTTCTCATCACTAATTCCATTGTGAATCGGTACATTAACTAGAGCTCCCACTGGACGCAACCAACTATCACTGGGCGATAAGCAAAATGTTTTTACTAGTAGTTTTCTCTCTTGGTTTGTTTTATGACTTACATTAACATTATGAGAACATGAACACTGTCCCTGACCATTTAGAAAATAAAACTACATACTGTACGTGTACGATTCACAAGTAGTCACTACAGGGTGCGACTGTATCGATACTAAATTGCGTCTTTTTGAATTTATTCTGCATTGCGACCATTATATCGATGCTGAATTGATGCTGCACCATAGTCGTGATTACGTGTACGACCAGCGAAAGTATCACAACTGTATCGCGTTCTTTTTGCGAATGTATCACTACTAAATCGCTGCAAAAAGTCGCCGTGGGCGACCGCCCCCCGCTGTACCCAACCAACTGGCACTGGGCGATAAGCAAATGTTTTTCTAGTAGTTTTCTCTCTTGGGTTGTTTTATGACTTACGTTAACATTATGCGAAGATGAACTATCCCCGACCATCCTGAGAATAAAACTATATAAAGAACTTAATGTTCTCGCTTACTCTAGGAAACTACTACTAATTTCATAATATAAAAGGATCCCACGCAAATTGTAATGCTCTTATTATTTATTCTGTATAAAAATATATGTTTTCCTTTTATAATAATTTTTCGTTCCATTACTTTATTTATTTAATAAAGAACACCAACATCATATACATTACATTCAACATTGCTTAAAAAATATATTACTAATAATTAGGAAAGGTATTATTGGTATTATTTTTTCACGCAAATTGTAATGCTCCTATTATTTATTCTGTATAAAAATATATGTTTTTCTTTGATAATAATTTGGTTCGTTCCATTACGATAAAAATATATGTTTATTTTCGTTTGAGACATCATTAAGGCTGACAGGGATGTAATACTTTTACATCGAATTTTAATACTTAATATAATAATAAGCACCTTGAACATTCGTATAAATATGTCAACCGTGGCTTGTTATCCACTTGTTAATATTAACAGGAGTGTTACTTTAGCAATTGTATGATGAAAATAATATATTACCCTTTAAGTGTTTTTCTTTCTATATTTAGTTAATTTTTTTGTAAGAGGGTGATTTTTAAATGCAGTTCAAATTACAATAATGCTTTATAAAGCTTACGCAGACAACTTTAATTGTTGATGCTTTGATATTTCAATAATCACAAAAAACGCTCAGACAAATAAAAGAAAGATCTTTCCAGTCATGACATCCCTTTTTTTTTTATTGTGGGAAATCATCGAATGACTTCTCCCGCTCTGGGCTGAGCGGTAGGGCGTGTCAGACTTTTACTGACTAAAACCCACCCGTGTTCCTTCAGTTGCCTGTTGCCAAGGGTCCCGGTATCCCTTTCAGAGTTTCCCGCAACCCTGGCAGTCATGACATCCCTAATCTCTGTAAACTGATTCATTGTACTAACTGCAGACTTGACTACGCTATCCCAGGATTAATACAGACCAATATGAGCAACAGCATCCATTACCAAAGTTGATAACCTCATTACATTCATAACTAAGAAACTGTAGTTTCCGCGTTTAATGTTCTAGACGAAGTAGCATACTTTGAGCAAGTTTTAAGTTCAAACTTGTTAGTGTGTAGTGTAGACTACTACTACACACACTACACAACGTACACTCACACTCAACTCAACCCAACACACACACTACCCAATAAAACACACACATGATACTACACTAGGAGTTTTTGGATGATAAATCGATTTCATAATAAAATTATTTTCTCTCATAAATACGAAACATTATTAAATATATATAACATGGAATATAGAAAATCAAATATAAATATGAATACGTAAATAACAACATAATTTTATAATAATGAAAATACTTCTACTTAATAATTTCATAATAATTACCTAGATTATTCTTATTTAATACATATAATTAAAATTAATAATATACTATACCTATTTACACTAACCTAATAATATATTACTTACACTTATAATAATATTACATTTCTGCTTAGCCCTCTTCCTCTCTCCTAATTTTGCTGTGCCCGACAGGGTCCATATTGATCTTTTACTTATTATACCATCTATGTAACATATGGAATGTATTTCTGTGACAAGTAAACATACTTTTCTTTCTTTCTTTTATTTCTTCAATTGTTATAGTAACGTCTAGAAAAATACCGTATATGCATTACAAGAAATACTACGTTATGGCAGAAACACGTGTCAAATTTAATCTATCCGTGCAACATCTGTAGGTTATTAATCTCAGTTTCATTTCCCGGAACATACCTACTTACTTAATTATAAAAGACTAGCGAATCGCCTCTGCTTCGCACAGTTTGTACGACTTGAAAGCATTCCAAGATTTCTTTATTATAATTATTTAAGTTTACATAAATGTACATTCTCTAAATAAAGGTGAAAACTGCATCAAAATTAGTTGCATAGTATAGAGGAACAACGCGTTCACACAGTCAGACATGAAAAGCGACCTCAAAGTATATGTATAGACATAGATTCAAACATAAAATAACATGTCTGTTTTCCACAGCTTGCAACGTGATGTTGTTTGGCGCTGAGGGAGTGTACACACTGCGTAACCATGGTGAGACCGGCAACTGTTCCATGCTGGCCGTGTCCCCGGCCACTGTCCATGTTTTAGACCTCAACGTAGGAGTGACCATCAAGAAAGGACGCCTCATCGAAATGGAGACTGGCACCATCCATCACGTAAGTTTAATAGTTATTTGTATAAAAACTTTTTATCTACATCCATGCTATAAATCCTCTAAAAAGTATCTGAAACAGTTAGCTTATAGCCAACATTAAAACATCCAGTGTCATAGTAACCATAATATCATCCAAACGGATGTTATAATGTTGTACTGAATTTCATTATGCAATTCATTTAAAAAAAGAACTGTCATTCACGAGCGTTGCACTAAAAAAGCACCGAAATTTAAAAACAAAACACATTCCGCGTACCGCACCATTTTTGTTCGATATTGGTATTGCAATATTTATAGAAGATTCATAAATCATGGGTGTAGATAAAATCTTGTATGCAACTGTATATAATTAGGTATTATATAACAGTTTCATAAATAACTATTAGTTGACGACTTGACTAACTTTATTTCAGAGGCACGAACGCGCGACGTAACCGTAATGTAAATTCGAATGCTTTTTAAATCGATATTACAACAGCTATTCTATAGCATTTTAATTTTAGAGCTTTATTACACTGATGATTTGCCAGCGTTTCCTGCGAAACGATTTGTGAACGTGCTCTCCACGGGTGCGAAGCGAAGTAGCCGTGACTAAGCGACGTGTTCTCCGCGTTTTCATAATTTTATACACTCGTTTGTCTCACTCTCTCTTGTACACTCACGTCAATCGTTCTCGTTGCGAAACCGCGGCAAACTCGTTGTGCACACGTGGCGTACTCGCTACGCACACACAGCGAGCGCGTTAAAAAATCGCCTCGCTGCAAACACGGTCGCAAATCGCAGTGTGATATGGCCCTTAAATTTTTGCGGCAACCACAATAAAATAAGTATCATCCATAGATGTGATTATAGTCATAAAAAATAACGTGAGAAAAGATTTGTATTAATTTTTCCCCGCGCATTCATGCTAGGCCCACAGGTCGGCAAGAAAGGTTTACTTAGGCTGCTTACTCAATTTTGAGTACGAAACTTAGTTAATTTTCAATTTATGAAAGAAAATATGTTTCTGTGTAGAAATTAATTGAAACATTTTTTTAAATAGCGCATTACTAAAATTATCTTGACCCTCATTTTGCTACAAGTTATCACACATTTTTATCTTTACAACGCTTTGATAAAACGGCGGCTATAATATCACACGTCGCTACATAATTTATTAAACAATTAGTGGCCACCAGTGGCTTTCTGTCTGACACAATGATAGACAGACGCGGTTGGGAGCATTGTTTCATGGAATTGGGGGCAGGCTTCACTAATATTTTATCGATGTGTCGTGGTTAAAATATGGAAAGGTAGTAAATGATTCTCATATACGTTTGTACCGAGAGGAGCTCGTGGTTAAGTAATAACAGCTGCATGGGTCGAACCATCAGGTTAAGCTACGCTTGCCGGGATTGGTTTGTTCCTGACTCTCATTCGTTGATCTTTGACAGTCGTTACGGTCGTCAGAAGCCCGAAAGTCTGACCAAGGGGTATCGTATTACCCAGTTACTGGGTTATGGAAGTCAGATAGGCAGTCGCTCCATGTAAAATACTGGTATTTAGCTGCATCCGGTTAGACTGGAAGCCTAGATACTTAAACTTACGTGATGTAGGAAAGGCTAGATATATTGATATACTTTCGATCTCATATCGGTACAAACATATATGGGAATACTGGTATTCAGCTACATCTGGTTAGACTGGAAGCCGATCCCAACATGGTTGGAAAAAGGCTAGGTAGATTGATATACGTTCGTACGGATATGAACTCTGTACGAACCTACATGAGAAAATAGTTCATGCTGTGGTAAACAGCTTAGCATTAGTCCTAGAATACTGCCCAGAGCATTCCCTACATTGTATCGCCACTCGTGGATTATAGTAATTTAATTTAATAAATCTCTTTACAAGTGTAGTACAATGTAGAGGTACTAGAAGAAAAGCGTTTTTCCAATAATTTAGCATTAGCTTTTAATGTACCTAGAAATCAAATCTATCCGAAAACGAGCTAGAACATTCCGAAATAGTAACAACTAATTAGAAACTAAACTAAAATAGAAACTATTATATGTATCTGTAGAAATGTCGCTATCCAGGTGAAATTCTAGCTGTGATCTAGAATACTAGTCAGACTAGAAGCCAAAGCTATCGGAAGATGGCTGGCTAGAGATATTCGCATGTCAATCAAGACTATTCAAGATCAACGGCTTAACCTGAACGGAGGTTCCTGCCTCCATGCAAAGCTATATCATGATATTTATGATTATATCTTTTGTCAACCTTCTTAGCGTGTTTGGCACTCAGTAGCATCCATGAGTTCCTGTCAGTTAAATGTTCGAGCGTATGTCATTAATTCGACTGACAAGTGTGCGACATGTCATTAGGTCGACATGTCGTTAGGTCGACAGGTCGGTAGGTCGACAGGTCGGTAGTTCGACAGGTCTTTAGTGCGACAAGCAATTTCATTTACGTTTTAAGACATTTATTTCTCAAAAAGAATACAATTCACTTATTATGAGAAATACAAGGTAATCTTAAAACTAAATATAAGAATTACTTAAAATAAGTTAACTAGTGGACACAATTATCGCAGTGTTGTGGGTAAAAGGAAAAAAATCGGCGAACTATTACATATCGTTTTTTATAGCAATTACGCATTGAACCATTTATGTAGGTACTGTAATGTTTCGGAAATACATTATTCTAGTTTTCTTTATACTTAACAAAATAGTAAATAATAGTAATTTATAAGGATGTATATTAGATTGGGGTGTAGGCAATGATATTATATTAGGTGTAGGTTTAAAACCTAGAGAAATCCTTTAAGATGTGGCGCTTTAAGGTTCGTTTGTATAAAGTAAAGGACTGGATCTCTTGAATGTCGTTTGGTAAGTTATTATACAACTCTGCTCCTTCATATAGTATATTTTTCCTTCCGTAATTAGTTCGTGGTGGTCTTAAGCAAATGTTGTTTTTTCGCCTGGTACTACGTTTTTGTGTTTGCCCTTTTGTTGTAAATGTTGTTTTTGAGTGTATATTTTTATTTAATAGCTTATGAACTAGTATGCATGTGTTATATTTATATATCTGTGATAGTGTCATCAATTTAGTTTCTTTATAAATTTTTTCTGTCGGAGTTAGGTAGTGGTAATGGAATAAGAGTTTTATTATTTTGTTTTGACATGTTTCGATTTGTTTTAAATGTGTTTTAGCTGCCGTGCCCCACACCTCTATTAGGTATTCTAGGTGAGGTTTTATCATAGAGTTGTAAATTATATACCTAACAGATGTCGGCAGGCAGCGAACGATCCCTCGAAGCGCACCCATAACAGAAGATAGTTTAGATCTTAATTTATCTAGATGTGTCTGCCACGTCAGATGTTTGTCTAGATGGAGACCAAGATACTTCTCTGAGGAAACTTGGGTTATAGGTTCGTTATTTACGTATAGATTTGAGTTGTTTGCGACTTTTTTGTTCCTAGCACTAAAAACAATATAGTTTGTTTTAGAGGTATTAACAGTAAGCAAATTGTCTTGGAACCATCTAGAGAGAGTGTCTAAATCTTGTTGCGCCTGCTCGATGACCTCTTCGATATTATTTCCAAATAAAAATAGGCTTGTGTCATCAGCGTATAGTATTATGTCGCCTGCCAGTTTCAGGTTATGTATGTCATTCACGTATAATATGAACAGCAGGGGACCAAGAATCGATCCCTGGGGTACGCCATAGGTTAAAGTTTCGCAGTTACTTTGCATATCACCAATCCGAACAATTTGTTGTCTATTACAAAGATAAGACCGGAACATGTCGTGGGCAGTATCCCTGATGCCGATTTCATGCAATTTTTGGAGAAGGAGCCTATGGCTAATTGTATCAAATGCCTTTTTCAGGTCAATAAATATACCGAGGGCTACGAATTTATCATCGATGTTGTTTTTTAGATTTGTCACAAGGTCAAGTGTTGCAGTTAGAGTGTTGGATTTTGCGCGGAAGCCATATTGTTTTTTAGAGAAGAAGTTTATAGTTTTGAGGTAATCATCTAGGCGTTTATGTAATATTTTTTCGAATATTTTAGATATTATTGGGAGGACAGAGATAGGGCGATAATTACCTGGGTCAGTCTTTTTCCCTGTCTTAAAGATAGGACTAACTTTCGCTATTTTCAAAGAATCCGGGAAAACGCCGTTTTGTAAACAGTAGTTTATACTCATTGTGAGTTTAGATAATATTAGATTTTTAATAGTTTTTATGGCTTTGCAGCTAATCCCATCTAAGCCCGCACTAGTATTTGAATTGAGATTGTCTATTATTTTGCTGACTTCTGCTTCAGTAGTTGGTGTTAAGTTTAGTAGTTCACTTGTACCAGATACTGTTGTTTGTGTTGCTGGCTGAGTATGTATTTGTTCCCTAGGCCTTGTAATTTTATTAGCTAAAACAGATCCTATATTAGCAAAAAAGGTGTTAAAATAGTTACATATTTCTTTACGGTCTGTGATTTGACCGGTTACAGTATCTAGCTTTGAAGGAGCGAAGCATGATTTAGACTTACTTCCAGCTAAGTTCCCGATCAGCTTCCACATCTTTAAAGGTTTTCTTTCACAGTTTTTGAAAACTTTGTAGTAGTAACTACTTTTAGTATTTTGAATTTGTTCCAACACGCTGTTTCGTAGAGTTATGAAATTGTTTCTTATTAAGTCGTCATTGGGATTTTCCTTATAAGCAGACCACAGCTGATTCCTTTTAGTTAGCATTCCAATTATTGCTTTATTGATCCAATCAGATTTTAACGTATTTTGAATTTTGACTTTCGGTATTCTATTTTTATCTACTGCTTCCTTTATTGTGTGTTCTAAGCTTTCGTAGGTACTCCCGGAGACGCTCACAATTTTACTTTCTACTGTCTGGTAAAGCGCTGTGTAATCTAAAGCATGGTACTTTACTTTCTTTTTCATTTCAGGTGCATATTTGCCGACTTCGAGATAGATTTGCTTGTGATCCGACGTTGGAGACTCCACAATAGTAACATGAAATTTATGATTTCTTAGGTTGGATGAAACATGATCAAGGATCGATTTTTTTGTAGCAGTATCACGGGTACTAAATTTTTCATCAGTGTTGTTTAGGATTAGGTGTCCATTTTCTAACAGCATTTTTGTATAATTAGTAACCGGTCGGCTCGGAACAAGCAGATCGTGGTTGAAATCACCGAACACTAAAGCTCTTTTCCTCCTCGTCAACTGATGCGAATATTCCTCCAAAAAATCATTATTGTTTGATTTTGGTGTTTTATATACAGCGCCTATATCCAATGAATATTTATCTAAATGAACCCATAAGTAGTGATTGTCCTCTTTACAAAGATCCTCAATGTAATTGTGCTTTAAGCAGTCATAAACAAATATGGATACTCCACCGCCTCTTGCGTTTTCCCTAATATTATAATAATGCGAGTAGTTTGGCAGTTTTAAAGTCTTGGCTTCAGATTCGGATTTGATCCAAGTTTCCGATAGTATGATCACATGCACAGGACTGGTTATGTTGTGTTGTATGATGCAGTTTAACTCATCTAACTTTCCTGGCTTCACTATGCTACGTGCGTTAGCGTAAAGAAATTTCAGGGATTTAGTGTTTTTTATTAAGTTGTTGTAAGAGTTGGTTACTTCATATGTAGTGTTCAGAGTTGCATCATCTGAATCTTGTATCGCTAGTTTTTTGGCTGAGTTTTCGTAATTGTAGGTGTTCCTTTGACATATTTTATTGTTATATCCGTTTCGCCTCCGTCTACTCGCCGTTTCAGTTCGTCTCTTAAATTTTTCCGATACTTTTGTTGGTAGGGGGTCTCATCAGAGTAGATCTTGATATTTTCATATTGTATGTTCGATCTATGGCGTAGAATGGATTTCGCTGGTTCAGATGTCGAGAATATGACCTTTATAGGTCTAGATGCATCAGGATTATATTTTCCTAGTCGTATGGTTTTTGTTGGTTCTGTGCAGTTCGAGACAGCCATTTTTATAGCCTTGATTACTTCCTGGCTGTCATGGATTTGTCTCTCTTCAGAGTTTAAGGATCTTACTTCTTTTATCCCTCGTATAATGACATTTTTCTCCCTCTGAGATCGATCATAGGTCTCCGATATAATGCCTTCGTAGTTAAGCACAGGTGCGGTATTTGCCGAAGCGGACCCAGATTTAAGTGAAGCTATTTCATTTTCAATAGTGTCCACTTTTTCCTCAATGTTAGCTCGGAAGCTTGAGATATTAGCTAACTCCGATTTTATTTTGACCTGCTCGGAGGACAGGAGATCAGTTGTTAGCTTAATCTGACTTATTTCTTCCTTTATAGCCGATACATCTTGGGATATTTTGTTAAGATTTTTAGCCTGGGTTTTAGCCATATCCTTTATAAGCGATTCCATTTTTTCTTGGAATCTTTCGAATTGTGTACCAAAGTCATCATGTGGCTGTTTTCTCTTACTACGATAGGTTACCTGGTTTATGGAGTCAGATAAAGCAATTTTACGCAAATCTGGTTGCGAACCACCAACCGTTTCAGATCTCCCAATACCACTTGCTATTGCTATGGGATCTCTATTGCCTTCGTTATACGTATTAGGCGACTGTGGTGGCGATCGAGCGACATTCATCGTGTGTTATTGTTTTTATAGATAATATGCAAAGATATTTACTTGGGATGTTCGGAACGCGCCCGCGTAGCACGACGAGAGCGAGATGAATATTCGTAGCCCGTCTCTTTTCACCGGTAGGGTCCGAGGGGAGAATAATTGCCACTCACCGCTCGCTTGGATTTTGATGAGAAGCAATAACGACAGAAGTTTCGCAATTGAGTTAATGCTAATTTCGCACTTGATTGTATAGCACTTAGTTTCACTTTCATTTGGAGACAATTATTTATTTAATTAAATTTTTGTCGACACGTCCGTACTGTTCGCTTCCGTAACTCTTCTTATTTTTCATTTTAAACCATCATCATCAGCCTATAGCAGTCCACTGCTGGACATAGGCCTCTCCAATTGCACGCCATTCAGCTCGATTCTCGGCAGCTCTCATCCAGTTGCTACCAGCCACCCTGCGAAGATCGTCGCTCCACCTAGCCTGAGGGCGTCCTACCTTACGTTTTCCGATTCGCGGTCTCCACTCAAGAACACGTCTACCCCAGCGGTCATCGGTTCTACGGCTAATATGGCCGGCCCATTGCCACTTAAGCTTGCTTATTCTGTGAGCTATGTCGACAACTTTGGTTCTCTGCCGGATTACCTCATTCCGGATTCTATCTCTCAGAGATACTCCAAGCATAGCACGTTCCATAGCTCGCTGAGCGACCTTGAATTTATGGACCAGCCGTATCGTGAGTGTCCACGTTTCGGCTCCATAGGTCATCACAGGCAGGACGCACTGATTGAAGACTTTAGTCTTTAGGCTCTGCGGGATACGCGACGAGAAGACTCGACGGAGCTTCCCAAAAGCTGCCCAGCCCAGCTGAATTCTTCTGTTAGCCTCCTTCTCAAAGTTGTTCGTACCAAACTGCAGAGTTTGACCGAGGTAAACGTATTCACGAACAACTTCGAGAGCATCGCCATTAACAGCAATCGGTCCCGGACTAACGTGGTCGTTGACCATAACTTGGGTTTTGTCCAAGTTCATCCGGAGACCAATGCGTACAGAAGAATCAACCAGGCCGTCCAGCATCTGCTGTAAGTCATGCAGCGACTCAGCCATTATGACGATGTCATCTGCAAATCTCAAGTGTGAGATGTACTCGCCGTTGATGTTAATGCCGCGTCCTTCCCAGTTCAGCGTCTTAAACACATCCTCTAAAGCGTTAGAGAACAATTTCGGGGAAATAACGTCCCCTTGCCTCACACCTCGACGCAGGGGGATATGTTCAGTTTGCTGGTTCTGAGTTTGGACGGTCATTGTCGCGTTTTCATAAAGACATCTCAGCACTTGGATGTATCGCCAGTCAACTTGGCATCGCTGCATAGACTCCAAAACAGACCAGGTCTCGATAGAGTCAAAAGCCTTCTCATAGTCCACAAAAGCAAGACATAGGGGCCGATTATACTCTTCGGACTTCTGTATAATTTGCCGCACTGTGTGGATGTGGTCTATGGTGCTGTAACCTCCTCGAAACCCGGCCTGCTCCGGCGGCTGAAACTCGTCGAGTCTTCGCGCTAGACGATTCGTGACGACTCTTGAAAACAACTTATATACGTGGCTTAGGAGCGAAATGGGTCTGTAATTCTTTAAAAGGGTCTTATCACCCTTTTTAAAGAAGAGAACGACCACGCTCTTTCGCCACGCTTCTGGAGTTCTCCCAGAGAACAGGACAGAGTTGAAGAGCTCCCGAAGCTCTTTCAGTACAGGACTTCCTCCCGCTTTCAGTAGCTCAGTCGTAATGCCGTCCTCACCAGGGGCTTTTCCATTTTTAAGCTGTTTAAGAGCCGCCTCGATTTCATCTTGGCTGACTTCTGGCAGGTCTTCCGTGAAATGGCGGGTTAAGGTGGCTCTGGAATCCTCATTTTCGGGATCAGCTCGTGATGCATGAGATGCGTACAATTGGCCGTAGAAGTTTTCGACTTCCGAAAGGATCTCCGGCTTCGAAACGACGGTATCCCCACTAGATTTGGTCAACTTCGTCAGGTGGCTCCTCCCGAGTGATTGGACGAACACTTTCGACCCCCGATTTTGCTCAATCGCTTTCTCTATTGAGCGTGTATTGGAGCGTCTGAGGTCACGTCGTACCAATGTTCTAATATTTTTGTTGAGTGCCCGTTGTTCTGACGAAGTGATAGGTGGGTTTTCACGTCGTTCCGTCATAAGCTTCAGAGTCTCATCCGAAAGTTTCGACTTCTTGCCTTTACGCCGCATTTTGCAAAATCGCGTACCTTCCTCCCTGAGGACTTCCACCATTTGGTCGAGCGCCTGGTTGACGTCATCTGTGGATTCCACGGCAGCAAATCGGTTCTCCAGGTCTGACTGGAACGCTTCAGATCCCAACATAGTTTGGAGCATATTTGGACGGAGCCCAGACTTCATCAAACGATTTCGCTCGAGCTTGAAGTTGATATTCAGAGAGCCTCGAACAAGTCTGTGATCACTGTCGGTATTGAACCTGTTGATCACCGAGACATCCCTGAATATATGCTTTTTATCCGTTATGATGAAGTCTATCTCATTTTTAGTCATAGTGTCGGGACTTCGCCACGTCCACTTTCTTTGGGGCTGTTTCTTAAAGAAGGAATTCATTAAGAAAAGCCCCTCCTTCTCAAGGAAGTTGACAAGCATTTGCCCCCTATGATTCCTATTGCCAAACCCGTAGGCTCCTACTACCGATTCGCTGCAATTCTGTACTCCCACTTTAGCGTTAAAATCCCCCATGAGAACGTTGTAGTGGGCCTTAGTGGTGGAATGCAAGGCCTTGGAAATATCCTCAAACATTTCCTCAACTTTGTCATCCGAGTGTGCCGAGGTCGGTGCGTAAGCTTGAATAACCTTGAGGCTATACCTCTCGGTTAGCTTCACTACGAGATATGCTACCCTGTTCGAGACACTGGAGACTTCCACAACGTTGTCACAAAGGGATTTGTTTACCAGGAACCCGACTCCGCCTTGGGATAGCTGGTCTCCCTCTCGATAATACAAAAGGTGGCCCGATTCAAGGGTTATTGTGTCCTCCCCCTGTCTTCGGACTTCACTCAGCCCAAGAATGTGCCACCTTATTTTTCCGAGCTCTTCTTCTAGCTGCACTAAGTGTTCGTCAAGCCGTAACGTGCGTCCATTATACGTCGCCAAGGTCAGTTGGGTTTGGCGGCCATTCGTAACCCGGAGATTCTTCGCACCCCCTACCTTGCCGTTACCGTGACCGCCGCCAAAATCAGGAATAGCAAAGCGGCCGGGAACTGGGGGCCGTGGTTGATTTTGGCTTGCCATTGGAGGATATGCCCATAATCGCCACGCTGGGCATGCGGGTTGGCGATCGCAGATCACAACTTCTCGCACTAGTGACGCTGCTGCCCGTCACTAGTCTGCGCCATTTAGTTGCGAAGTTTTATTTAGAAATGGTTATACCGCCATTTGTCGGTTGTCAGAGCCTCGTTTGTTATTCAGCAGGGTGCACCACGAGCAGGTGAGGTTGACTTGGGGCACTGAGATGGTAAGTGTGCCCCCTTACACCCCTGTTTTAAACCATAAGTAGATGAAACGGCTGATTTAACATATAAAACGATAGCTGAAATTATTTTGATTAGGAGTTCAGAATGTATGTATATGTTAGTCTACTATAAATATAATAAGTATCAAAAATGGCTATAACGACATTGAGAGTTATTATTTACATAATAACTTTCGCGAGATTACCTCTAGTGATACAATTTCGACAAAATTGAGAGACTATCAAATTTCAAAACGAGTTAAATTTCATTTAACGGTTCGTCAAAGTAAGCCAATTTATTTGTTAGTTAGTCGCTTTAATTGGGGACTACTTTTGCTGTATCATATTTCGGAAAACCGTTTAAAACGTTATTTATATACGAATTCCCCTTCATGGCATTTTCAACTTAATACGCTTCCTACGTTTTGCGTTATTTTTGCTTTTTCTTAGGTCTTAACTTTATTTTGACCAATCCTGTCTCAATACCGAAATCCGTGAATGCCCGAGAAAAAAAAATGTTGCAATAAGTAATTATCTAAGCTTGGCTAGAGGTTATGTCTGTGTCTTCGTATTATTAGCACACCACAAGATGCTGCTGTCCGTCCAATTAATTCCTCCTACGATAAACAACACCCACGGGAAAAAAGGCAATAAAATCCTTTCCAAGTACAGTCATCCTCAAAAAGATATACATACCTATACATCATCATCTAATCTGCCTTGCCTTTTCCCAACAATGTTGGGGTCAGCTTCCAGTCTAACCAGATGCAGCTGTATTTTACATGGAGCGAATGCCTATCTGACTTCTAAAAGATCACCTATACATAGACAAGGATTCATTTGATGGTCTATGTTGTGATCCTTGATCCTCTAGCTAATAGACGTTTTAACATGTGGACGTTCTGCAAACAATGACATTTTGCCATAAAGACCTTCTGATTCGGAGCGCTATTAAGTACCCAATTTTAATATGTGTTGTGGCTACACATTCTTAAAATATCATGGAAGAAATTGTAGACAATCTGGACTTTTTATTTAGATGTTTCTCGAGTGGCGACCGCTTGCTGGAAGCCACAGTGTTGGAAGTTGGAAGGCCTCCCACAAGTTGGACCGATGACCTGGTGAAGTCCGCAGGAATCCGCTGGATGCGAGAAGCACAGAACCGGTCGAAGTGGTGATGCTTGGGGGGAGCCTTTGTCCAACAGTGACAACAATGATGATGATTGTAGACAACAATTAAATGATTTTTTGTCGATATATACATCTTTTTGAGGATGACTGTACCTACATGAACCACCCTCTTCTGGCATATAATATTAATTAAAACAATCTTTATCATGTTCCGTTACAGGATATTGAGCTATGAATATCTCAACAAAGCCGGTTTACGCGAAATAATAGCATTCAGAATTTGTAATTCAACCGCAAATCAACTAGGACATGCGTAGGCTTTGAAATTTGTAATGATCAGTGAACTATGGGAGCTGGAATTCATCTACAAATATAGGACAGTTCACATCCATAGCAATGCTTTAGAAAATTAATTTCTCAGTTGATGAGATATCGACCTATGTGGAGCGTGTTGTAAAATAATAGGCGTTTGGTCTATTGTCTTTTAGTGTGACTCGTTCATAACAATCATTTGCGCTGCCTTAGGAATTATTAAAAAATTCCTATAGTGAAGACGACGAAATTGGAGCTATATACGAAGAACGAAAAGATCGTCAAATATCTCACGTTCTGTCTATTATTGAAAATGCTTAAAATCAGAAAATGGTAATTACATTTCCAACATTCCGGCATTTGAAGCAGGAAGCTCTTGATTTTCGAGATTCGACGACAGTTTGAAGAATTTAAAACCACTAAAATGTAATAATATGTTAAATATTCCCACTTAGAATCTCTTTACTGTCACAATGTTTGTGTGCCTTTGTAAAATAATGAATAGCGAACTCTCTTTTCACAGTGCACAAAGCGCGGCTTATCTGATTACGTGGACATCGGAGGCGCTAATGGACTTGACCACACCAAAATGGAAGTCCAAGATAGTGTCTGTGGACTTGATTCTACTGAAGGTAATAATTTATTATAAAACATAACATAATATCACGTCTGTAATCCCCAAAGTGTTAGGCAGAGGTGCACCTACACGTACATTTTCCAGTTTAATTTATTATTTGAAACGTAAATAATGTAAAATAACCTAGTAGTTTTCTTTTCCCCTATTTAGTTTCTGGAACAGCTTTTACGGTAACTATCGTAAATTGGATAATGCTTTAACAGAGTTAAACACACTAATACGTTCCTAGAAATGGGGACAACGTAATAAAATTGTCCTTTCACAACTTTCTCCAAAGCATATAATGTATGTAGTCTACTTTTCTCGCTCTCGAACTAATTTTATCTTCATGTTTTTAAATTGGACATGCATAATGAACGTGTCTATTTGAAAACATATCCCCTAAGAGAATTGTAGGAAAATTCAATATCCGAATAACTATTCGTGTACAGGGTAGGAAAGAGATGAATCTCTACAGGACGTATAGCTCCATCTCTTTCCCCCACGAAGTAAGATTAAAATAATACTGCTGTAAGCGGTGGAAGTAGGCCCCCAAGTTGTTAATCCCATTCGTGAGGTAACTACCTAAAGTACCTGACTTTCTATCTAGGCTTAGGCTAAAAATACCAAAGGACAGTTATCTAAAAAAAGTATTACTCACTCTTCTGAACATTTTATTTTGTTCACAATAGTAAACAAAATAACACAAGGGAAAAGTATTTTCCATTCAATAGAATAAATTCAAAGAAAAGAAAGATGTAGCTGCATTATGAAACGCGGCTCTTTCATCTTCCATTCTCGGCGACAAAGAGCGAAATCTCAAGGTGAAATGTATTTTAGATTAGGTTATTAATAGTAATCGGTAGGACTTATACATACATTATAATGTTTTATGATTTTCCGCAATAATAACACAAGAAAACGGAAGAGTAAATCTGTATGTCATACGTTTTCAGGGTTAAATTACCAAACCGAATCTGATGAAATCTGGCAAACTGGAATATATCAGACTGTCATACCTTTTATTATTATATTATTGTCCGGGACGAAAAGTATCCTACGTCCCGGAAAATTAGAAACATTATATGCGTCCGTAACCACACGTAGCCAATCATATTTTTATATTATATTACTCTAGGCGACGACTGCTGTCAGAAGGCTAGGCTAGGTTAGTCAGAAGCCCGAAAGTCCAAGTCCAACCAGTCCAAGGGGTATCGTATTACCCAGTAACTGAGTTGTGGAGGTCAGATGGGCAGTCGCTCCATGTAAAATACTGCTATTCACCTGCATCCGGTTAGACTGGAAACCGACCCCAACATAGTTGGGAAAAGGCTAGGGCCTAGCTGCTAGGCAGATGATGACTCTAAGCGACGACTTTAAAGTATTTATTTGTTAAATGCTAAGTTGTTCTTTTTAGTTTAGAATAATGTGAGCACTAAACAATACGTTGATGTAATTAATAATGTATAAGTTGAAAGCAATAATTGTCTGACTTTAAAAATACGCCATTCATTTTCAGTGACATTTCCTAACTCGTTATAGTAAAAAAAATGTTGTAAAGTTTGCGTATTTCAGTTGTACTGTATAGGTACTACCTACACAATTTATTGAGACAACCAAATTGCTTTTCTGACGACTTTTCACTCTTTATTGCTTTTTATTGTCCCCACAATCCGACACTCAAAGGCCAAAACAGTTATTGCATGTTGTAAAATGCAAATGTATGTTAAAATCAAAGGGTATTTTTCAGCTCGGCGTCCAGCGTTCATCGCTTGTGAGGATACTGTGGTGCGACTGGTGTCCAGCGGACGGTACCACAACTCTGCGACTCTCGCCTTCGCCCCCCTCCCCCTCGAGGACCTGGAACATGCTGACCTCATGTGCGGCCTAAACGACCTCTAAATGAAAACACGCGCTCTCAGTAGCCTCTCGACTACGGCCCCAGGGATGATGTTTGAATGCAATTTATTTATTTCACGTTCTCTTCAACGAGTTCAATCGTTTAGGCACGTGAAGGTTTATAAACTGACCGTTGAATTTTCTGTTATTTAAATTCTTCTTAATGAGTAATTAAACTGATTGGATGTAGATAGAATAGAAATTAAAAAGCTGACGTTACTATCATTACCTAAACTTATCACTACACGTAATTACGGTAGATTATCTGTATTAGAAAATTTAAGTCCTAGATTAGATTAATCAATCAATTAATCGGTGAAAGTTTGCTCTTTAATGGACTAGGCTGTGGATGTCGTCTCAGGCGCAAACTTAGATCAAACAATTCATCTCTGTTAGAGGTAGTTAAGTTGCGGTCCTTAGTGTCGATGCCAGATTGAGACAGGACCCTTCTCCGAACGCGAGCTCGCATCCAATCAGGGGATCAGTGCAAACGATGGCCACAAATTGATGCGAAACTATGTTAAACTTATCCCAAAATTTTATCAAGACCGTGTCAGTTTAAACGTAAGTTAATATTACAAGTAGTGTACCATCACAATTTTAATGTAGCAGTAAGAAACTAATTGGTAATAAGTTTTCCGTAATGTTACGTAGTTCGTGTGTTACCGAAATTAAAATAAAAGTTTATTACCAAATTCAGTATCACTATCTAGTCATGCATTAAGACGAATGCGTTAAATGTTAACGCTCTAGCTATTTGTCAATAAATAAATGTACATGTTGAATTGTTTTATTTTTACTTAATCTTCCAAGTTACACCTTAAATACAGTCAACATCATAAGCCAGTTATTACGACGAAACTCAGAAATCATATTTAAAAAAAATGGAATTTTCGCACAAAACTTTAAACAACAAATTGTCACTTTCTTATGATGTTGAGTGCACCTTCCCTTTCCTTCTGTACATATTACACTTTTTAATGCCAAAACAAATGGCTACAAGGCTCTTATGATGCCGCGGTGACACCGCTACGTTGCCACTACGCAATGCTACGTCACCACTACGCCGCTACGACAACGCTACGACGGTGCTACGATGTCTACAGTGACTGGAAGTATTAATTTGTCAAGCTACGTCCCCACTCGTAATAAACACGCCAACAACTCTCCCAATAAAAATGTGAGTTTTGCTTATTGTTGTGTCAATGTTCAATCGGGGATGAAAATTTAATTATAATTTGACCTCAGATGTCTAGTTTTTGAGATGACTTGAAAAGAGGATTCCAGTTTCTAAGGAAATTTCAGGCTCTTTAATCAAATTAGGGAATGTTCTTAACACACACTGACGCGACATACACGTAGTGCTCATAGCAATCTTTGGATGCGAACTCTAAATCCAAAATCTTTTGAAAAAGGTCACAATCAAGGTCAATGAAAAATCATCCATACAAGGGGGAGATCACTACTTACTACTCATTATTTTTTACCTAATGGTGGATTCCGACGATCGGCAATATTGCAGACGGACACGCACGGCAGACGACCACAGACCGTCACGTACCGCGCACCGAGGAACTTCTGATGTCCGCGATACCCCGCACGTACACCTTCCCAAGGTCCGTCGTCCGGGCTCGTCGGTGTCCGTCCGCAAAATCGCGGATCGTGGGATTTGGGTATAAGACGTCTAGTTTTTGAGATATTTGCGAAAAACTCAATAAGGGAATAATCAAGTTGTCTAATTCATGGACGCAACTTACGATTCCATGTCAAATGTTTAATGTTAATATCAGCCTTCAGATATACTGAAGGCTGATTTTATCTGGTGGATAGATAAATCAGTTTGAATGTCTTATAAGAGAGTTGTTGACGTGTTTGTTACAAGTGGGGACGTAACTTAATAAAAACTAACAAAGAAAAATCTGGGGTGTGAAGAATACTTTTTAGAGGCCTATTATTTCTTGTTACTTGGTTAGAGAGTGACCCCTAGAACTAGAAGATTTTTAAGCTGTAGGATAAAAGTGTCTTATAACGTGGTAAAGGGCAGATTGTGAAAACACATTTATCTACATAAAGGTGCTCTAAAATCGCGTAAAATACGCTTACAGTATTTTTAATTAATCAGTAAGAGTAAGAGTAGTACAAAGCAATGGCTTTTTTTTTAAATACAAGTATCGGCCAGTTTCTTCATCAAAAGTAACAGTCAGCTGTTCTTTTGCACCGTTGTATTTTCAATCCTCGGCGCTGAGGCGAGGTTTGTAAATCCAACAGCGCGGAAGAACAGTTTACTCTTACGTTGGCTGTTACTTTTGATGAAGACACTGGCCGTAAATAATTACTTTGAAGCGGTAAAGCAAAGCCTCACTATTTTTTTTATAAATAGCGACCTCTATTGACTTTATAATAAACCTGCTGGGTGAGAGACCTCACTAATTCGCCTTAAATGAGAGTCCAATCGCGGGCGCCCGTTGTAAAACTCAGTTAGGGAGTACTATATAAAGTGTTGTTAGAAAAACATAGATGTCGCTGTAGTCTGGTGAAGAGTTACAGCCGTTTTCTGAAAGGCTGTCTGTGAGAAACAAACTAAGTAACAATTTAAATTCATTCCAATAGGTTTTTGAAAACTGGAGGCTTTATTTAATTAGAAAAAAAAAAAAAAAAATTTCAATTACAAAAGATACATTGTTAATGGAGAACGCCTTTTAAGCAGGAATTGCTTGTGTTAAGAGAAAAACAAAACAAATGTTTTTATTAAATTTTATTGAGTAATTTTTTGGATAGAGATAATAAACAAATACTTATTTAAAAGCAATATATACCACTATTGTGTAACAGTATTCTGACAAAAATAGTTTATTCCCGCTACAGTGAAATAAATATTCGTGCAACTGTACAAACGAATTTACGTAATAATAAAAATATACTAGATTTTTTTCGACATTCAAATTCTATGACAATAATAACTAATATTGATAGTAATTTTAGCGTTACGATTAGATGAACGTATGAAGAAAAACAAGTTATAAAACGTTGTTTTTTTCACCTACAGAAAGCGCTAAGAGCACACGACACGTGGGTCCAACATATAAAACACATATTGTCGACGTCATTCGCATAGTTTCCAGTAATAAAACGAATAAGTGCACACTCATGTATACACACATTAAATTAGCACCTAATTTGTAAAGCAGTAACTACTATTATCGTTTGCATAACAGATAATATAAGCTTTTACACAAATAACATTAAACATTTATTTTATCTAACAAATAATACCGTTGTAGATTTCTCTAATTGACTACACATTTAAGAGCAGTTTTACATACATACAGTGTTACTGATTATTTTTAGTTTACGCATATATTTCATAGATTCTTCCCGACCAAAAGTTTTGATAGTCTGCCTACATAGCCGTCTTAGCAGAGAGAAATTAAGAGAGTCCAGTATTAGTTACATAAAATTCTAATGGCAATCACATCAAATCTAAGTCTTACATGCTATGCTATACACTACGTCTAATGAGTAGCTTATTCAACAAATATTTATTAACAAACAGTACGTATCGATATCGTCTCATACAGCGATAGAATGTAGGGCTGACCCTACATGTAAATATAACATAGATCTATGAGTGAAAACAAAATTTAGGCCTAATGAAAACAAAATAATAATCACCAGAGGGCTCAGACAAGTGACAATTACTTCGAAAGCGTTTCGTATCTCTACAACGACTTTCAACAAGATTGACAGCTTTAGCAGATTGAAAGCTTTTCAATAGCTTATGTCATTTTTGCCTTTTCCATCATCGTTATCGCTGATAGAATGTCACTTTGTCTAGGGCTTCAGGTTTCGTAAATCGATGAAAATATTATTTCTAACTACAGTCGGCTCATATAATTATTATAAAGATCTATTTTTCACTTGTTTTTTAACTGAAGATGTAAAATAATCACAATTATTTTACTTCATGATAAATGTTTATTAAAACTTATAACAATAATAACAGTGTTAATTATGCCTTTTTGTTTAATGTAGTGTAGTACAGTTTAAGGATTGATTGCACATAATTATAAGTTTGACACAAGTAAGTAACAAGAATTTCTTATAATAAATAGGTTTTGCAGTTAAATTCAAAAGTTAAACCGTGTTTAAATTAAGTGCTATACTCCCTCTGTAATATAATGTGAATGAAACGTATTTCCTATTTATATTTCTACAAAATATATAATATTTGTATACAGTTTACATTTGTTGAAGCATTATTATTATTACAACATGTTTAAAAATAATATTTTGGTTAAAACAGATCTTAATATTATTTGAAATTGCTACTTATAATACAATCCTTATTTAGATCACTTTACACCTTATTCTTACTAATTAAAGCTATCCCATACAACTTCTCAAATTGTGCTTAATTCAACAAGAAAGCGAGTGTTGTGCATCTTTTGCCAATGTTAGTTTATATTCCCTATTTTTTTTATTTATAAAATACACTGTTAGGGGTTGTAGAAGTAATGTAAAGGTGGGTTATTAAATTATAAATCTACTTCGTGCTTATAAAAGGGTCATAAAAGTGTGTTTAGGATAGTTCGGAATACATTACTGTTAGGGAAAGGGTAATCTCGATATTATTTAGTACTAAAATCAACATTTTTCTTGTCGTTTTGTGTAAGCATGGCTACTTTCTTTCAATATTCCACCGTTACTCCATCTTGTTCAAGGATAGTAATTGACGATCGCATAGGTATAAATATTACCGCTAACGTTTCTTTAGTACAAATATTATGTTAAAAGTATAAAATTGTTACTAAGTTCATAAGATAATTTTTCACTTAAAGCGTTATTAAGCTACGAATTACGTACTGTTTCGGAATTCACGGCTATTGTGAAGACGAATAGATTCCTGTATATAATTTCCTCATATATAACTTTTACATTACTGATATGTATATTGATTTTGACATTATTAAGGAAAGAATACTCAACCTGTGTTTACAATAAGTGTCAGAATCGTGTGACTTAGTTGTACTAAATTGATTTACGGTATCTTGTGCTTTGCCTATCAATACAATAAGTAAGGTACAGATAAGTCTACTCAGCGCTCAGAATATCGCAATCTATTCTAAAGAAGGGACTATTCACAAAATATACTATTATCTGTTCGAAGTCATAAGATTTTGGAGTTCATAAGATCCTCAAGTGGTACGAATTATTAGCGTCCTAAATACAATAGTAGTAAATATATTGATAAAAATTCATCTCACAGTATACACTCGACTTCTATATTATCGTTAATATATAAAATCGTAAAATTTTGCTACGAATAAGATATGTCATTTTGCTATTTAAGCAGAGGCACACTTTGATATGTATAGTGATTTTTATCAAACTGTCGTGTGTGAAAGCTTCGCTTTAACAATGAAAGCCGACGTATAAATACTTTCTCTAAGTATAACTTATATTATTATATACGCACAGGTATTATAATATCCGCCGACATTTATAATTCCATACTCATAACATGAAATACACATTAACTAAATATATGAAACATCAAACATACGAAACAACTAGTTACAGGAACATCGTAAACTAAATTATATAACATTCAACATACTTCTGCAACTATATTATTATGATACAGAAAAAGAAATATACTATAATCAGCTTTTATTAATGTCCTTTCTTCATTTTCCACGTACAAATTCACATCACGATTTCACTTTTAAAAGTTCCTTTTTGTAACGTTCCTTGCATTGTCCATTTTGATTTCATTTCACGTTCCAAACGCCAGTGATATTTTAGATTGTGATAAAATATATTTAATTAATACAACAATTACTTCTAGTACTTTAGTAGCCGATTAAAATTCGAAATGCCATCTGCAATACTCATCTAGATCTTCATTGACAATTATAAAATAGCAGTTTAACAATGAAACTGTAATTTTATAATTATTTTTGAAGTAAAACATTTATTTGCATTTTTATTGTTCTAGTTTGTATAAATAATTTGTCTACTCTTCCCTACTGCGTAAATATTCACTTGACTGCTTCAAGTGCGCTGCCGTGTCCCGTTTACAACGCGACAGTAATGGCGAGTGTCGTCAGCAGGACTATGGGCAGAGTGGTGCCCGCGACACTACTGTATGGACCGGTGACGGCCCCGTCACATGGCATGTGCTCCAATTCTGTAAATAGAAAATAAAGTGTAAGGAATAGGAATAAGGAATAACGGACCAGAATAACACCGGAAGCAGAAATTATACTAGTGATAGAGGTTAGAGCTAACTCCTGAGCGAAGCGAGGAAGTTATGACTATAATCCTGAGTGCAGCGAGGGATTCAATATTGTGCTCATGACATAAGACACGGCTTAATCCCCTTGGTGAATAATCTACTATTAAATAGACTACAAATGTATTTATTTTCACAATATTTTTCGTCAAAAGGTACAACAAAAAATTATCTTTAAAAAAGATTTGAATATTTTTCAACGCAAAACCAGCAATTTGGGTTAGACTTTATTGAAAGCAGTACAATCCTTAGTAAGTAGTCAGACTGACATTTATTATTTCACCTAATTGCCTAGTTAAAAACAGTCACCGTCGTCGCCTTAAAGTCTGGTCTGAAGTTTTGAACAAATAAATAAGTGAATAATAAAACTCCACTATAATTCCTAAGTACTGTCACAGGTACTGTTCCGTGGTAGTATAACCACAGAATAGTACAGAAGACGCACTCCGCATTTTAGGTATGAACCTACAAGTACGCGGCGGGCTCGTCTTGTTGGACCAATTCAGTGAGCGTAACGACGTCTGCTAACTTCTAGGTGTATTTAACTGTAGGTAATTAGCGCTGTGCGACCAGCAGGCGTAGCATGGCGCTTTCTATCTCTACGAAGAATAGACATAGCTTTTTCTATACAAAGTGACAGTTCGTTTCTTCATTTTTGACATCCACCGTAGAAATCTTTCTACAATCTGTCATTTTGTCTTTCATTTCTAACGATCTTTGTCTAGGTCTTTTTTTAAGAAGGTAGACTATTTCGGAAGAAAGTTTTCTATCCTTACTGTCAAAATCACACTGACAACCGATAAATCCTATGATAAAACAAAGAATTCTGAGTCGAATTATGTAAAAGAGTGAATTTCGTAAAAAGTGCAGTTGACTCGTTCTATTTTGCTGCCGTCTCGTACTGTCTACTGTCTACAGAAAACGTCATTTTTGTCTACTCTTCCGTCGACAAAACGGTGCTCATGCTACGCCTGCTGCTATCTAATTGCGTAACTTATTTTCGTAACCGATTAAGACTAATTCATTGCGTTATTTACATACGTTGTGGAGCAGATTTTTTTTTCGAACTTATGACGCACTGGATTAGACGTTTGTTTCAAATCGTTCCAATTCTGATTGATCGTGTATTGCGGCAATTAGGGTGCTGCATTGCATTTCATCCTTAATTGTGTCGTCGCAAGAGTCGGTTTTTATTTAAATGATTGCGAGTAAACCATCCGTATCTTAACTTGCAGTTAGTTTAAGTTTTAATGCTTTGAATATACAATTTTAATAACTACCAGACAGTTTTAAGTTCTTGAGTGGTCACTTATAAAGTTATAACTTTATAAGTCACTCAGACGATGGTTTTAAACATGTTTAGATTAAAAGGTGGAGAGTTTAAAAGTTATGAGAAAACATTGAAAGGTTAATGAAGTCTCGGCACTAAAAGGATACTTCTAGAATTTTCCATGACATAACATAATATCACGCCTGCAATCTCCGAAGGGTAAGGCAGAGGCGTACTTATAGCACATCCACATTTCACCAGTTATGTTTAAGTCCCATGTAATAGGAGGCCTATTGCCATCAACCGGGCAAAAATCCAGACCCGGGCTGCTGCTGAGAAATTCCTTACGGAAAACAAAGCAGTCTATTTTCCGTTACGTTTCAGTTAAAATATACAGTTGTTAACTGTCGTAAGTTAAGGTTTTAGTTTTAATACTTATAAACATTAAACAACTCTAGATAATTATATTTCTTACAACATCAAAATATTCCTATCGGTAACACTATTCGAAGTGTCTTAGAAGATATTGATCGAAGTACTTAATTTATACCTCCAAAACACCGGGCGGCATACGCGTCAACCAAAAAATACGGTACAAGTACATCCCCAGTAACATCCCGGTTAAATAAATATATGGAACACAAGTTTACATGGTATTATACGTAATCTTAGATGCATATGACATCTGACCAATGACTTTAAAGCCTCTTGACTGCTCATGCGGGCGACTCGGGCTCACGACACATCAGTTTAATTGAACTGATGACGATATGAGTGGCCATTTTAGTTTTGACCAGTGGTTGGAACTCTGCACACGCGGTTATTTTGATCTTAAAAAACATAATAATAAACAATTATGAGTTATTGTTCGGTTAATTGGTGTGGAAAATTGTCTAGAACATCCAACTATAACAAAGATAGCATTACTTTTCATCGGTAAGTAGAATATATTTGTAATTTAATAATATTATGAATTTATTGCAGGGCTCAAGATAAACTGGTTGATACGTAAAGGGTCACAAAAAAAGTACACCGCGTTAATGTCTTTTTGAAAAGTCCCTTTCTCTCACTAGGGTATTGCAATACGTCTGTCCCTTTCTATCTGCACTTATACTGGAGAGTGTTGAACTTCATAATAAAGTAACTACACCCCTTTGCAAAAACAACGGGCGTTTTTCATTTTTGTATATTAATGGTAATCATTTAGTTGTAAAGAGGTTTTAATAGCCAAACTATGTTACTGGCACTTAATAAAGAGTCTGGGTATGAAAAAAAGTTAATTCCACATTCGAAACTTTCGTTTAAAAACAATAATAATCCCGTTTTCCGTTTGTGACTTTTACTAACATTTTGCGATTTGCGGTTAGAAGGTTATCCTGGCAACTAAAACTAACTTCTCGTTATTTTTAGTAGAATAATTTATGTTTGTCGCATAATCCAGTCTTATTGTGGCTTAAAAGTGATATCTTTGTGTCGATTGCAATGGCAGAAAAAGTAATAAGAGCTAGTAAAATTGTAGTGCTGCTAGAAGAGGGGTGTAGCCAAAAAACTATATTCTTATTGATTATAATAAATTACTAATCATTTATGCTAATGACATAGTAAAAATATTAATATTACCCATACAAAAGCCAATGACTGTTAAGGTGCCCGTTTTTTTTGCAAAGGGGTGTATATTATTGACGATAAAAATTACGATGTTTCCTAATGGTAAAAAAGTTACATAAAGTACTTAATGTTTACATTTTACATTCCAAAATATTCCATAACCTTAAGAAAAGTGGATTAATGCAGTTCACAGAGAAAATTGTATTCCAAATAAATATATTGCGTTGTTTGTTCAAGGCATTTGACAGCAGATTAAAAATAAGTAATAGCAATGTCATTTCCTTTCGGATAGAACGATAAATTCTCATAAGTGAAATTCAAATCAATTATTGTTCAATTAGGAAATCGTCGAATCGACGTCGATTTTATCGATATCGATATTATTGTTGCAAAACTGACTTGTGCCTCACTATGTTTGGGACTTTCGTCCTGACATTCGCAATCCGGCCAATCACAACCGCTGTAATGTCTTCGTCCCCCGGCCCACAGTGGTGAGTCGTGTGCATAGACGAAATCGGTCTATCAGCTCTCAAGAGGTTTAATACTCTTTGCATCTGACATTGTGCAATCCTTGAGGTATTTGTCCTCATGGTAATACATAACCTATAAATGCTGTTTCTATTAATAAAAATAAAATAATTACCCCTACTATTCAAGTATATTTTTGTTTGGTAAGTCATGCTTCAGAGGTCGTCCCATATAAATTTTAATAATTTTGCTTGAAAAAAAAAAAAGTCAACACTGAAAAAGTGAAAAATAACTTTAATTTCGGAAGTCGTTGTCTTTGCTTTTCAATTTTCGTTTTTAAGTCGGTTGATTTTTTTTTTTGTAAAAAGTTTTTATTAGTATAGATGTGCGGGCAGCGGGACCGTCTGGCGGGAGCGTCCGTCGCTCTCCCGCGTGAACGCTAGAACTATCGCCAACGAAAAAGTCACCCTGTAATTTTATGTCATTTCATGTCACTTATTTCGTAATGTACTTTTGGTTTAATAGTTCGATGATAGGAGACTAAAATACAGCTCCTTCTACCTAGAAAGAAGTTACGGTATTCACGAAGTTTGTTTTTGTAATTACAATAGCCATTTTTTCCTATGACATCCTCCTGAAATTCTGCGTTTTTCTGGAGACGTGTTGGGCCGGATGAGTACCAATGTCTCAATGCTGACAGCATACATGCATACGCACTTTGTTAGTCACCTTTGGGCAAACTTAGTGTAGTGCCTATAAAACCAAATGGTCTAGCTAGAGTAGCTAATGTTGTTTCAACTTTCTTAAAGTACCTTAAACTTTACTTACGTTTTTATGTTAATAAAACATTACTTACAAGTAGTTTAAACTTTTCAACCAGTTTTGTATTTTTTTACCCGACACACAATGTTCCTAAAACAAAATTGACACCTTAGACTCGGGTTTAAAATGGCTCGATGGTTTAAACCTTGGTCTACACATAAATCTTGTTGTGTTTAGCCAAATGGGGTTCTTACCATTGAGCTTGTTGAGGAAGTCGTTCCAGAAGGCGCAGGCGGAGGCGCGCGGTCCGCGGGGCCCGGCGGGTCCGCTGGTCCCGTCCGCGGTGTACGTGTAGTAGTGGGGCGATGAGCGCGAGTACAGCGGCCATTTCTCGTCTGGTTTGTGTGGTTTACTGGAAAAATAGAAGGGATTGGTCTTAGTTTAAGGTTTTGAAAGCATCGTTTAAAGTAAATGAGGTTGCATTCAAAGAAGGTTCTCGACGTGGCTAAAGCTAGGTAGACCCAGAGACCGGGGGACTCACTGGCGATTTCAAATTCTCACGTCCATACACAGATTTTGAAAGTCGATTCGTCACTGGCGTTATCAAATCCTGTGTATGGACGTGAGATTTTTACATCGCTAGCGAATCACCAGTGACTAAAGACGTTGCATAGGTACTCATTCTCATAGCTCCTTTTACGAGTATTAGTAATTAAATATACCTACATTAAGAAATCTCGCAGTTTTGTCAAGTAGTAAAAATCTGACTTTTAAACACAAACACAGAAATTATAATTCTGATCGAGCGTGATCTTGGAAACATTTCTTTACTTAGGTATGGGGGTAAGTAATATTTTATGACCAAGTTAGCTCTATTTATAACTAGCCAGTGTCGCGGTGGCCAGAAACTGTGTCACGGGTAGGCCCCAGAGCGCTATCGGTTACGTTGATGAATGGACATATCGATCCCAAAGATTATCGAACCCTAAGCCAAGTAATTTGATATCTATTTAGAAGCCAATCCCAAAAATAAATATAAAAATCTTCCCCTTCTCACTGATCCCAAAAAATTAAAACGAACATCGGTCAGTTGACATAGCCGCTTTCAAATTCAGATCAATATTCCAGACTTAAAATAGACTGTTTTATAATGAAACTTCATAGCGTAACAGATTTAGACTAAAATCGATACCCTGACATTTGAACGTGTAGAACTTTCCAATAATTTGGCCTGAATCTCAAAGCTAATCAAGCTCTGTTTAACATCGCCCTATTAGATTGAAGTTCACGGGAGGAGCGAACTGCGAGGAACAAGTTCGTGAGTCAGTATGTCTATTATTGAATCGAATTATTTTGTATGACGACAGACGATCATGTAGTAGGGAAGTATGAATATAGAAATGGAAGCATTATGGTTTGTGATTTTAGTACGAGTACCTATTCAAACAAAATGTCTCATAATCTAAGTATCCACAATTCGCCAGAGGTTCCAATTAAGTGGCTGTATTACATCACAATTTTACCACGCTTCCAAGTATTCTTTAACAAGGAATCAGTCAGAGAATACTTGGAAGCATGGTAAAAATTAAAGGAGGAACAGTGCGAAAAAATCACTCTTCCTCTACAGAAAAGGGAGGATCCTGTATCATAGACATAAAAGGGACTTTAAAATGGTCCCTTTTGCTTCGTGTAAAGTGTACCTATTAGGGCATGTAATATCGGAAGCTTTTCAATTCCGATACTGATTTCCGATATTAGATCTTAATATCGGAATTCCGATGTTAATATCGGAATTTCGTCAATATCTTTTATCCGTGGAATAAAAATGGCGTCTGACAGTTTTTGTATGGAAAAACTGTGAACAATTCAAAATTAATTCTCAGGATAAGACTTATATTCGGTATAAAAGATTGGTAAAATTCGCCCTTAGTCCATTAAAAAACATTTTAAATCGTATTATTTAATTTAGTTCAAACATTAGTTGTTTTGTTATAAGTATGCCCACTGTAATTACTGTATTTACTATTTTGTGATAACCTTTCAATATTATATTTATACTGCCCATTTTATCATGCACTGAATTTGTAATTTCAATCAATCTAGCTTTTTCACAACTATGTTGAGGTCGGTTTCCAGTCTAGCCAGATACAGCTGAATACCAATATTACATTTATTTACATATAGCGACTGCATAGCTGATTTCCACAACCAAGGAACTTGCAAAGACTGGTTGGGACTTCTGGACTACTGACTACCCGTAACGACTGGCAAAGATCTATGAATTAGGAGTGAGGCGTATTTATCGTAACAGATATTTAAAAATAACAGATAACAATTGTTCCTAACAATAAAACATAACTGTTACTTAAAATAACAGATCCTCAAGACTGTTACCGCGGCTGTTACTGTTAAAAATTCCGATACGATTTTCGACTTTAAACCAAAAAAAATAAAGAAGATATTCAATTGAGATTTCAATACGTATTTATCGTCCAATACGTATTTATCGTCCGTACAAAAATAACAGGCTGTTATTTAATAACAGATATTTGGATCTGTTATTTTTTTGTAACAGTAACAGTGATATCAGATATCGTGTTTAACATGCTTGACGTGCCATTTTATGATCATCCTTCAATATTATTGCCTATTCTCACACATATTTAGTTACTTTTTGGTACTTAACATAACTTAACATCATGCGTATATTCTCCGAAGTGTTAGGCTTAGTACACCCATTGAGACAGATAACACTATTATTGTTCTTGTATCGCATGCTTAGCGAGCTGGCAACGGGAATACGGTAGCGCGCTGTCGCGCTCGGCGCTACACAAGGATCTAAAATATAGGTTAACTTTAAAACTCAAAATATAGAAAAAAAAATCCGATATTGATATTCCGATATTGGATCACTCAGTATCGGAATTGTAATATCGGAACTTACGTTCCGAGATTCCGATAATGCGATATTCCGAGATTCCGAGATTCATGCCCTAGTACCTATAACCACTTCTGATTAACTTTGGCGGTGTTAGTAGACGTGACACATACAAGAATGGGTCAGTGGGTCATCTTAATGAGACATTAACAATTATGTAACTTACCCAGTGAGAGCGAATCTGGTGAAAGACTGCATGATGTGAGCCGCGAGGTCTCGTTCCCTGGTGTGGTACTGAAGAGACATATTCAGTGGATGCCCGAAGACATACTCCATCTCGTCGCCGTGCATCACGCCCATCCACTCTCCCCAGAGGCTTGTACTGGTACGCTAGAAATGTATGAAAAGATTCGGATTAGAAAAACAGGTCAAATGTTACTTCCTGAATGTATTTTTTTTTTGTGGCAGCCGTAATCCCTGATTCATTGTGAAGTTTATTTGTGTGAATTTTTGAAATGGGGTTATTGATTTAGTATTTAATTAAGTTTAGTAATTGAAGGCAATATAGTGTGTACACATCTGCGGACTCGAGCTACACCCTTAAAGTATTGAGATACAAGTATGTTTTCCTATTAATATCTTTGTCTTATTCCAAACCTTAACGTCGGTGTCGGTACCGAAAAAACACAATTTAAAGTCATTAAAAATATTTTCATCAACACATTATACCTACATAAACTTCGCTTTTATCGCTCGGTAAACATTATTCGTCCAGACACGCTCTAACCAGTCAATTTTGACAGGTGGCGAATTATGGAACTAAATTCAAAATGTACTGAGTTAGAATACGTTCTCCTAACATTTGCCCCAACAACCAGCGCTGGTATGAAATGTCAAGATATATTGGCCATCGGTACATACGCTGGAATTAAAGATTAACTATACGTATCATGGCTATGGAAGAGTTGAGCTCGTCAGTTTACGACCACGATGCATTAATCTTTCAGTACATTTTTATAGCTTTGCACGGAAAGGAAAGCGAAGGAAAACATTGCTATAATGTTGTGTATTAGAAAATATGAGGATACAGTTTTAGATTAGCATTTCTTTTTTTGCGCGCATAAGGCACAGGATGTATTTTTTTTTGGGTTATTAACAAAACTTTGTATGATTGATTGATGTATGAAACTGAATGCAACATATCGATGTTGTATTTCAAGCGCAGAAAAAACGTCATCTCACGTTCATGTTCTCAAAAACTGAATGTTATGTAATTTTCAGTTACTATTTTTATTTTATTACTAGCTGGTTTCACCCGCGTAAGTCTCGATCCCGTGGTAATATCGGGATAAAAAGTATCCTATGTCCTATTCCAGGTCATGGTCTACCCCTATGCCAAATTTCATCCAAATCCGTTCAGCCGTTCACGCGTGATGGCGTGACCTAGGGAAATAGGGATTCATTTTTATAAATATAGAAGAAGATTAAAATCCAATGAGACCCACTGCAGGGCTGAAAAAAGTGGAAAGAAAGGCCTTCGTACTTTCTTTCCACTTTTTTCTCTAAAAAGGAAGGAGTCCATCCAGCTCATCCCGCCATCCCCGTCTGGGTCTACCGCGATGTCGCTTGCCATTAAGAGGAACCCATTGGATCGTGAGTTTGGCCCATTGATCGTCTGACATGCAGCAGATGAATCCAGCACAGCTTCAGTTATCAATCACAGTAATAATGAACATTCAAAGAAAATGTAAGCAGTCAAGATAAATTGTGAACGTCTAAAGAACCAAAGTTATGCTGCTATTACTAAGAAATGCTATTACCAAATGTTACATGAGCTTAGAGAGTTTTATTGCGGATTTTAATGTTTATAATTCTGTAAATCCATATTTGTTACGAGCGCTAATAATATTTAGATCAACATACAACCTGATACTGACCTGCAAATTGCAAAAAACGTAAGAAAATTTGAATTTCGCGGGCCACCCTAGCGCATTCCCCTTAAGTATATTATTTCCTTTGATTGCAACACGATTTATGACCTTACCTAACCTGAACTGTAAATTGCTAATTTCAAACTTAACGTCGACGTCGTGAAACACCGAGTTTAGATTGAGCCTTAATGGCGTCCCAGACTTAACCGCACAGTGTGGTTTCATTTGTTCGTACCATGACGCGACGTTGCAATGTTGTTGTTTGTATCGCATTCTGTTTTACGCGATACTTGAATTATAAGTTATCTCATTAGAATTTGAATTATTTATTTGACATAAAAAAGTACACAGATACAGGGTGACACTTAATTTAAGCACAAAAAATCTCAACAACCACTATACTAGGAAAAACCTGTGTTACGGGGGTCATAAAATCAAGATCATCATTATTAGGGAAATAATTATGATAATACTATGTAAAATACTGGTATTCAGCTGCATCCGGTTAGACTAGAAGCCGACCCCAACATAGTTGGAAAAGGCTAGGCAGATGATGATGATGATGAATCATGATAATACTATTGGTTTGTAGTAAAATATAAATATTAAATATTAATATTTTATATAAACTAAACTTTTTTTTTAACTTTTTTTTTTTTTTATAAACTTGGACATATTTCTCTTGTCTGAGAAAATGATGTAAAGCATTGGCATCTTACACATATACTCACACCTATTCACAAACATGTCAGTGTCAGTAATGATGAGTTTTTGACAGAATTTGTTTGGCATATCTGTCAAAAACGGATCATTGTGAGACCACTGACACGTTTGTAAATGCACGCGTAGCATGCTGACCACCGTAGAAACGGACCATGCTGCGCGTGCAGGCGTGCAATGGCGTAATTTTTAATTTTGGCCCCATAGTACCGGTAGTATACCAAAAATCACAAAATAAATGTCGAAAATAAAAAAAAATAAAGAAAATACATTTATTTAGCACAGACAGGGCACACAACACAATGCAACTACAAGTAAAAGAAAAAGAAACAATTAAAAAGAAACAATTTAAAACTGTAGGTACCTAAGAAGGAAGTGTGCCTCGCAGCTGCGCCAACCAGCGTCAGGCACATTTTTGCTGAACTGGGCCTAGTTCAGCAAAAATGTGCCTGACACTTGTTTTCAACTGGACCTGATATGTGAGGTGACGGATGTAAAACAGTAAAACAGTTTTATATTGTACTAAATTATGGCGTGTGTGTATACATAATTAAAATAAAGAAGTGTAAGAAGTTAATAATAATAACGAAGGAAAATTAAATAAAATAAGATAAATTTTGATGTTTTTAAAAGGTGGCTTTACTTAAGACAAAGTTGAACAACAAAGTCACAAGAAGATTTATAACAATTATAGGAACTGAGGAATTTTGTACTACGTAGCGGACTTTAACAAGCGCGTAGGCGGATCTTTTAATAATAATTACCAGAAGTTTATCCCAAAAATAGGTAGGAATCTAAACTGGAAACAATAGCAGAACTTTATACAAATGAAGAAAGAGTTCCTTAAGATCATCAATTGATACGCGAGTTCTCAATTAGCGTGGGCGATGCTGAATGAAACTAATCAAAACGGATCCAATTTCTCCATATCTCGGGTTGCCCTACTCGTACCGCTCGAATTAATTAATAATGACAATATACGTTATGTATCTAATATTCATAGATATCTCCTTTAATTACTATGGAACTATATATTTCTGGAGAGAAGGGCTCAATAGTAATTATTTAGGTAGATAAGTTATAAGTGAAGTAATACTAACATAGTCTAAGCCTTATTCACAAGTTTTGTTTATAGAATATGTATGTTTACGTTAAGGTATTTTTCTATGGGCCTGTGTCGCCTGCAATAAATGGTTTATTATTATTTATTAAAAGTAGTACTTAAAAGATAAAGTTCGTTATTAAAATCTTCTTCTTCATCGTTCCCTCAATGCTGAGGATGGCGACTACATACGCGCGTCTCCAAGTTCTGCGGTCTTCTGCAGTGTGGACGGCTCGGTCAATGCTGCCTCCAACAGCCTTTTTATTAAATGGAGCAGTGTGACCAGACAACAAAGTATTATAAAGTCAGAGAGAACTTGGATCTCATTTAAAAAAGGTAACATACAATTTTAATAAATTATTTGTTCCTAACAGCGCATGAAAACAGACAACCGTTGAGTTTAATAACATAATTTTCTGATAAGCTATACAAATGCAATTCGGTGGAAATCGGGCTAAATTCATATTTTCGATTCACCCGTATTTAATCATCAAAATAAGCTGCTAATCAAACTGATTGATGTATTCACTATTGCTTTACCAAAAAATATTTCATTTCCAACCAGAGGGCCGTGACAATCGCTTCCGAAGCGATTCGTTTTTCTACAACGACTTTCAACAGAATTGACATAACCTTTTCGATAGCTTATGTCAGTCCTATACATTTTTGCCTTTTCCATCATCGTTATCGCTGATAGAATGTCACTTTGTCTAGGGCCTCAATACCCCAATTGCGTAACACATTTAGCACAATCTGAAGAATTTTGAAGGAAATTCCTTATCCATTCCTTATGTTTGAAAAATTCGTAGGTATGCTCGACAACGCAAAAGGGCAATGAATATTGTTAAATTGCATTGGCATAGCATGTGTGTTACGCAATTATAATCCCACAGTAAGGCACCAGTCCCACCACTAACCAGAAAATATTGTAGAACTCGTGTAAGTAAAAGAGATACATAGTTGATCGCTCACTTTTCACACCTCCAGCGAGTACCTACTCGTTTGGTGCGGCGACAACAGGTATCAAGTTAGTATCAAAGAGAGTACTCGCTCAGTGACTCTCGATTGGCGGGCGGAACACTCGCTCAGACTAACGCTCGGTACATAAATACCAGCGAGTAATACCTCGTCACCGTCGCATAGTCTCTGCTCCTAGCTCACCAACTCGTTTTTATTTGCTATCTCTACTCGCTTCTCGTTAATCGCCGGCGATGAGGCAGGTGCCTAATAGCTATTTAGGTACCTACGTACGTAACTACAAAAATACTCACACATAACATAGCTTTTATGAATTCTGCAATTCCAACCCAGTACGTATTATTTCGGGTAGAAATAACATTAGGTGTTTTTTAAGGCAGTTCAAATGAACGAAATTAACACGCTTGAAATTAAGTGCGGGAATGTGCGTTTAATGCTACTGCTGGACTATTAAAACTATGTAGGTGTAACCCGCGTTCACACCAAGGTATATAAAATGTAGGTATTTTAATTGTTGTTCCTACCGTTCTACTGTTTTAAACAGGTAACGGCAGATTTTTCCAACGTCAGTTATTTTTTTGCCGTGGAATAAAATTGATGTCTGACAGTTTTTGTAGGTATGGAAAAATTTACAGAAATTCAAAATTATTCCTCGGATAAAGATATCTAGCATTGGAAAATCAGCCCTTAGACAACTAGTTTTATACATACCAAACTTGTCAAATAGGCGACATTAAAAATTTCTGAATAATTATGTATAAAGGTATGAGTGTAAACGCAGGTGTACAATATTAATAGTAATACGGAATATCTTGGAAGAGTGCTATCAAGCATTGTGCCTTGTTCGAGCATGGCTAGTCGAATTTTACCGACTTGATATGGCAATCTCACCCTAGATGCAATTCTAGTAATATTTTGAAAGGATGAAAACTCTAAACAGTCGTAGTAGTGAGAAGTTAAAAGAACACTTTCTCGAAGATACAATTTTCTTTTTGTCTTTGAATTTGATAGAAGGCAACGTAGAACGTCCTACAGACTGTTAGGAGCCTGAAAAAGTTGTTACGAAAAAATTGGATGTATAAAGCTGAAAATAATAGCCATGGCCGGTAATAATTATTGTGATTGGATGCCGATAACAACGATAACCATCACCTAAAACAAAATTAAACATCCTTTCGGAAACCGGGGATTATTAAAAAAAAAGTACTTACGTAAATGGATAGATTCCTACTAATGTCTTATGTGGGCAGTTACTATGTTTATTTTCAACTTACAAAGACAAAGCTTCTTTGTGCAAAAGATAATTTCACAACGACATCTGTTGGTTCGTAAGAAAGCGCTGTTTTGGCTCCTTTTGTGTTTCGCGGAACAAGAAGCTATTTGTGGTACATTTATGATAATGTTTCGAAGAACTGTGAACGTTTATAATTATAGCTTCATAGTTAATTCAATGGCATCATAATATTATTGTAATAATAATAAGTTTATTTATAAGAAGGGATTATACTTAGTGGAAGAGCTAAACTTCCTAACACAAGTATATTTCATATTGAAATAGAAGTTCCCATAAAGACCTAATGTAATTTTTAAGTTAATGAAATAAACATTTTTAATAAACAAAAAAAAGTTAATTTAATCAATAGGTTTGGACCTCTAAATAAGAAAGATATTGTGTTTATCTACATCAACACTAAGTTTGTGAGTTTGTATGTACGATCTCCGAAACTACTTATCTGATTTAAAAAAATCTTTTACTGATAGAAAGCCACACTATTTCCGAGTGCAATAGGATATGTTTGTTTGTGATAAAACAAGAAATTTCACGTGGGCGAATATTATTATGTGGGCAGAAATGATTATGAGAACTAAGTATGCGAGGCTTGGTCAGTTACTGTTGTAGCTTTAAAATAAACTGACGAGCAATATAAAAAGTTCCAAAAAAATCGAAGTAAATATCTTTACAAACCACACAAGTTATGTAAATGAAGTAAAAAAAACTTGAAAACAGTTTTATATGTCCTTTTTATGCGCTATAAATACATTTGAATGTTGCTTTTTACTTCAATAAGCTATCTTTCGTGGTGTCCGAATTATTTCATGATAAGTTAGTGCCTTTTTTATATTACTCGTCAGTGTACATCTAAAAGCTACAAATTGACAGTACCTTGATGGAAACGGGAACATAATTAATCGATAGACCGACCAACTAGAGCAATCTAATTTTAAATCTAGAGAGTGCCTTGATCGATTTAAAGTTTAGTCTAGTGGCTATCCAACTTCAGTTTGGGCTAGAAAACAATTCTTAACATAGTTTTTAGTCTGCTTGCGCGATGTGTGACGGCAGTGAGATGCGTAGTTCGCATGTGAGTATGCAGATGCCGCCACAATACGTTTCACCTATCTGTACTCCGGTAATGGTAACCTATAAGAGGTGGCCTTTGCAGCCAAGAATTACTAAGAACATAGCGAAGAAGTAAATATAAAAAATGTATTGGAAGAAAATGAATTGTTGTCTCTTAGAATCAACTGATAAGCAGCTTACGCTTTCGAGTTCCTTATGGTAGCGTCTAAGAATTCTACACTTAAAAATATTGAGTATAACAAGGTAAGGATTCCTTCTAACTTGATTCTCTGTATTTGTTTCTACCGACTAGAAAGTTTTGCGATGTTAAGACAAAGTTTGTTCAGTCATGATGCCATTTACGCCATCGTACAAAGTTTTATTGACATTGTTAAGTTCAAATTCAATCAAAGCAATCAAAAGATCATAAAGTTGTTAAATGGCAGTACATCCCGTTCTTACAAAGTTCTTTATTTATTGTCAGAATATAGGCTATAGGTCTTAAAAGCCCAATAAAGCATTAGGTACGTAAAAGACTGCTATTAGGTACTTCCTTCTGCTAATTGTTTTGATTATAGCAATTTTCTCTTTGTTCATTGTAAATGCAGAGGAATGAGGAAAGTTTTGAGCGTAAATATGGATGGCAATAAGAGTAGGGGAAGACCAATGAAACGATGGATGGACTGTATGAAAGATGATATAGCTAGAAAGGATTTTTTTTTTTTATTTTTTTTTAGGGTAGGAAATCATCCAATGACTTCTCCCAATCCGGGCGGAGTGGAAGGCCGTATCAGACTTTTACTGACTAAAATTCACCCGTGTTCCTTCAGTTGCCTGTTGCCAAGGTCCCGGTATCCCTTTCGGACTTTTTCCCGCAACCCTGGCAGAAAAGAGGTGACTACTGAGATTACAACTAATAGAGAAGTATGGAGGAACACGACACGTTGCGCCGACCCCAAATAAATTGGGATAAGGGCAGGAGAATGTTGATTATAGTAGCGGTCGATAAAATGTTCATGTTCAACTGTGGACGTAGGTTATGAAATCACCACCAACCAACCACCAACGACAAATTACATGTTACCTAAAACCATTCTTATCCCCTTATCTGTCGCGATGCCTTTAGACGGCCGCGTCAGAATACCCCCACTTATAAATTTTATAGTGTTTGCTGATTTCATAACGATTCCAACGTATGACAAGCATCAATAATTGCCAAATAAATATAAATGCCAGAACTATCAACAATCAAGTAGTTAGCTATAATCTAGGTCCAAACCCCAGATCGATGATAAGGAAAATCACACTCCTATCACGAGATTCCCGCACCTAATGGTAGATAACGTAATCGCTCCGTTTCGCTCCACAAACGAGGGTCCTTAATTGTTGCCACATTAGTTTGGCAGTCAGCGGATACCCCACATCCGAAATACCCACAAACAATGCTTTTAGATTTAAACTAAGCAAAAGCAAACTTTTAGATTTAAACTAGGGATGTAACGGAGGCCATCTTAGCGGTCATGGAGGTCCTCGGTAGCGGAGGTTAACGGGAGGCGGAGCCAGAGGCGAAGGTGGAACGGCGGCGGAGGCGGAACGGTGGCGGAGGCGGAACGGCGGTGGAGGCGGAACGGTGGCGGAGGTGGAACGGTGGCGGAGATGAAAAAGCGGCGGTGGCGGAACGGCAGTGGAGGCAGAACGGTAGCGGAGGTGGAACGGTGGCGGAGATGAAAAGGCGGCGGTGGCGGAACGAAAGTGGAGGCAGAACGGTGGCGGAGGTGGAACGGTGGCGGAGACGGAACGGCGGCGGAGGCGGAGGTGGAAAAATGAAGAAAAATAAATAAAAAGTCAAACCAATAATTAATCATAATTTGGATGCGGATGCGGAGGTACGAGTTTTTGCGGAAGTTTCGCATTTGCGGACGAAAAGATGAAGTGTGTAACCGAAACAACCCTAATTTAAACCTTGATAACAATTCCCTCGTGCTTAGTAACGTTTTTAGACTCAAACATTAAATTAAAAGCGGCCGTTTGGTACGCGAGGCCTTTTAATAATGCACGCGGTCGGCAGCCAACATTATGCGTTGTCATGCATGAGTGTGACGTAGGTAGCCACCTAAACATACCCACCCATGTACCCGCGAAAGGGCAGCTCTTACACAAAGTAACAGACCTTACATAACTTCACACGAACTACCAAATATAGGGTAGCTTTCGCACTTAAAATAACACTGTCTTATCCAGGCACAGACCTCGTACATGTCATTTGACATATTCGCATTTTGTACCGAAATGCTGTAGCAGGTGCGATCCAGTATTAACGTTGGAAAAGGTTTATCACCTGACAAATGGCCAACCTACGCACACGTCATAACAATGCGTATCGAAGAATAACTCAGTGATTTATTTTAGGGATATAAATATTCCCAAATAATCTTGGCTGTAAATTACATACCTAATCATCATCTGCCTAGCCTTTTCCCAACTATGTTGGGGTCGTCTTCCAGTCTAACCGGATGCAGCTGAATACCAGTATTTTACATGGAGCGACTGCCTATCTGACCTCCACAACCCAGTAACTGGGTAATACTTTCGAGCTTCTGACGACCCGTAACGACTGTCAAAGATCCACAAATGACAGCCGGGACCAATGGCAGCGGCGGTGAATTACATAATATGTAGGAAAAACAGATTAGGTATGTTGGAATAAGATTTGGTTACAAAACAAATTGAACATCCAAAATCCCTCTAGAGTGTGTGTAATCTGGAGGCATATTTGCTGAAAAGTCTTCGTACGACGTCTTAATCGTTTCGTGCGAGCGAAATACGAATGTAGGCCAAGGTCAAGGAAAATTGAATAATGAATGCGAATTCTACATGTTTGTTTCAAGTTTTCCTTTATGCAAGATTCGTGAATAAATTTCAGAGTTTGTTATGACAAGCTTGTTTTTGGAAGATTGACCTAAGGCCCTAGACGAAGTGCCATTCTATCAGCGATAACGATGATGGAAAAGGCAAAAATATATATAACTGACATGAGGTATCGATAAGCTTATGTCAATCCTGTTGAAAGTCATTGAAGAAATACGAAACGCTTTCGAAGCGATTGTCAAGTGACAATCGCTTCGCTGATAGAATGGCGTGACTTAAAATCGATTTGAAATCTGAGGGCCTAGACAAGTGTCTAGGCCCTCAGATTTCAAATCGATTTTAAGTGTAAGTAGCAGCTTTCTGATTTACAAGTCTAGACTGTAAAATCTTTTGCTCCAGCTTTCTGACTTGATCATTGAAGTCGGAACGGTCAAAGATTTTATAATTAATCATTCCGAGCTGCTCAAAAGTGGTAGTGACTAGTACAGGAATGGACGCTCCTGTAGTGTTTTGCTGAGAGACCTAAATGTATTCAGGAGTAAATGCTCTTAAATATTGGGCTATGCTCAATGATATTAAATTAATAATATCATTGGCTATGCTATATAAAAGTTTCAACCAGTATAAACCCCCATTTACACGGTGCAAGTTTTTCTAACGTTCATGATCAATAATCGCATGCATTATAGCACGATCAATTCATTGCCATTCAATAATTGCATGCAAGTGTTTACACGCGTGTGATTTCCATAAAATGACATTCAATAATTGAATGCAAGTTTTGCCATTCAATAATTGGATGGTACTGCTGTTTACACCAAGGCATTATTGCACGCAAGTGAATGCGATTTTATTGTACGTGCTGTTTACAAATATACCAGTTTTGAACGGCAACTAACTTGCCCATTTCGTGCAACAATTGTACGTGTTGGTAAGACGGTGCCAGTCAATTGTTGCTTCAATTTTATGGTATGCCACAACATGATATATGTGGTAATAAACTTGCACCGTGTAAATGGAGCTTAACATTAGGTAACCCAACATTTTGAAAATTTTGGAGTCTTAAGTTTAGCTTAACTTTACTACGCGTTTAGTAAGGGAATAAGTGTTTGATGTGTTTATCCAATCTAATATAAACCGAGTACCAGAAATAGCTACAGTTTGTAGAACGTGTAGTGGGTATAGATTTTGTTAACCAACTTGTTAGCGGAAATCAAGTTCCCCTCTCCCTAATATTTTTACTTGAAATTGGGTTATCGCTTGTCAAGCGTTCATTGGCAGAGTAAACGTTGTTACTGTCCGCCAACATACGTTGTTTTTATGAAATTATAGATACCAGCTGTCGCCGCGGATCCGTCTGGGAAAATTTTCTTATGAATCAGGATTCCGAAATTCCGGAGCCGAAAGTTTTCCGGCTAAATCCAACGTATATTCAAGGTACATTTTTGTTTCCATAATCACGGTCGATATTGACAAATCCTTGCTTACCATCTCGATGATGCAAGAAAGCGGTCGATCAACGGTCCCAGGTTTAGCAATCATTATGAGGCAAGGGTTTATTATCTTTCTAAAAGAGTGTCCGTGGAGTTTCTTGCCCGTTCTTCTCCATAGGAACCTACTACGCTTTGGAATGGACAACTAGCTTCATCTTTCTGACTGAACGACCCCTTGACAATTCAAAAGTGCCTGTAATTGGTTTATCCTACTAATATTATAAATGTGAAAGTTTGTGTGTTTGTGTGTTTGGATGTTTGTTACTCAATCACGCAAAAACGGCTGAATGGATTTGAATGAAATTTGGCAAACAGATAGTTTATAACCTGGATTAACTATACTACCTATTCTTTTTATCCCGATATTCCCATGGGATCGAGACTTACGCAGGTGAAACCGCGGGGCGCGGGTAGTTTGAAGTAAACGCTTTGAGTTTGAGTTTTTCTAATTAGAATTCCCAGCAAGAATACCGTGCCCGAAGATTTCGCACATTTCCTGCCATTATGCAGTACGAAATGAAAGTAAATGTGCTTGGAACGTTAGAATTAATCTTCGTCATCGCCATTCGCAGCTTCTACCTACTAGTAGTAATATTGTGCAGCTCATGCAGCTTTGTTTACACGTTGAAAATTCAAACGTTAACATTTCTGAACACTATAAATTTAATTCCGTGGACTACTCTAATAAAACAGAGAGTACATAATGTACATTAACTTCAAGCGTTGCCTGCTGTGAAACTTAAAGTAGAATAGTTTTAAATATGTTAGTAGGTGTTGTAGAATGTGTAGAATGAAAAAGGTACTTAAATATAAAATGATTCGTGGTATGAGCCTAAATAAGACAAACTTTTGACTGGTCATAAAGATTTGAAAGGATTATGCATCCGAACATGGCAAAAAAACTACATGTAACTAAGTATATGACGGATATGTGATGAAATTATAGCTCAATTTCTTCTTTGAAGTACAACATATAACAAGTAAAACTAAGTTGTTAGTATAGATTCGTTCTTGAAGATAAAAAAGGAGATTGCAATAGATCTGAGATCTAAGTCGTATCTAAAGCAAAAATCAAACTATTTTGAATATATTCCGCAGCCAATCCATTATTCCGCTATCTACAGGACGAAAAGGCAATTCCGCTTTCTGTACACCGAAGCGTGAGACACAAATCGATTGTTTTAATGGTCCCATCTAAGATATAGAGGAAATAAAGCTATAAAGTGGAACAGACGCACTGTCGGGAGCAGAAATGGAACGGCGACGGGTCACAACCCAAAATAGCTTGTTGTTAATCTGTGACCTTTGGCTCGACGACCAGGGCTGACCCATGCCTAATTTATTAAAGGTGCCTACAGCCGTTTGTTACCAACATCTACACGTCGTCTGGTTTGCTACTTATCATGTTAATTTTAGAGCGAACCTTGAAAAAAGCAATGAGCTAGATATTTTTAAATCATTCAATCTTCCTAGCCTTTTCCCAACTATGTTGGGGTCGGCTTCCAGTCTAACCGGATGCAGCTGAATACCAGTATTTTACATGGAGCGACTGCCTATCTGACCTCCACAACCCAGTAACTGGGTAATACGATACCCCTTGGTTAGACTGGTTGTCAGACTTTCGTGCTTCTGACGACTCGTAACGACTGTCAAAGATCTACAAATGACAGCCGGGACCAACGGCTTAACGTGCTTTCCGAGGCGGGAGGAGTCTCGATATGTGAAAATGGTCACCCATCCATGGACCAACCCCGGCAAGCGTAGCTTAACCTGATGGATCGACCCGAGCGGCTGTTATTACTTAGCCACGAGCCTCCGAGATATTTTTAAATCATTATTTGCAGAAATTTCAATTCGATAAACGGGACAGAAAACTAGTAACCATTTAGATAGGTACTCATATTTAATGAAAGCCCACAATCGATTATGAATCTTCCACAAACAGACTTCAAAAGCAAGTTATTTAGTATTCATAATGTTTTATACCAGAAGCCAAAGGGCTACTTTGTTTATGCGTCGTGACTTGACCTACAAAGCGATTTTGATGCCACCACTGTCCGTCAAATCGTTATTTCGACGACAAATCGCGAGCTCGATCGAGTCGTGCCGTCCCGCTAACTTCCTGATTTATAGTCGGCCATTTATCTCGATATTCTTATATCGGGATCATTTTAGACACCTTTGGCATTTTAAGTTAGCTTGCAGATGGGTCTTTCATTTTGAAATATTTTCTCTGAGATTTTCGGTTTTAGTGACAGATTATGCGGGCTATGAATAGGCAGATAATGTAGCTAGGGCACTATATTAGTGATAAAAGACTGAAGTAGGTACCCAAGCTGCAAAGCAAAAGTATAGATTTGACTCTCATTTTATTTAAAATGCATTTTGAAAACTAGTCTAAATAGGTACACTTAGGGTTTTTACTATTAAAAAAATAACATAACAACGATCAAATTATAAAATAACCCTTTCATTGCTTCACGACATCACTCCAACAAACAACTATCAAAGCGTCAAAAGTAAAGAGGATTTGATCTCCTTGAAACTCTACAAAAAACCGGCCAAGTGCGTGTCGGACCACACACAATGAAGGGTTCCGTAGTTGAGATGAATTTATCATAATTTAGGTCAACGGGAAGTACCCCTGTTTTGATTTATTTGCGAGTATCACAATATATCGCACAAATGGCCGTATTTTTACATTTAGAAGCTTGATTTTTTAGAGCTCCAAGGGACCGTAGATCCACGTATTTGATATAAATTTAAACTTGATACCTTCACGCGTTCCTAAGAAAAACGGTCTTGACAGATAGACAGACGGACAACGAAGTGATCCTATAAGGGTTTCGTTTTCCCTTTTGAGGTACGGAACTTTAAAAAAAAAAAATAACCCAAAGAGCTTTGACCGGTTCAAAGGATAAAACGCAAAGATCACTTCACTTAACCTATCTCTCAGCAATATTTGAATTGGCTACAACCAGATTTTTGTTCGAGACCTCTCATAACCCGATATCTGATCAGACATGCATGCCATTTGCCTAAACATACCTGAAATGGACTAAGGTCCGTATTCAAAATCAAAATATTTTATTTCACATCCTACATGGGCACTTATGAAACGTCAGAAGCTAGGTGCACGGTTCCAATTGGTCGTTTCCTATGGAGAATAGCCGGCAAGAAACTCCACGGTTACTCTTTTAAATATAATTGGCTTTTACAATATTATCGAATTACAGTTTTATTAATAGGAATGACAGAGTAGGCCTTTCAACAAGTGCCAGGTTTAAAACAAGATTTGAGTAAGGGTTTGTCTGAGCATCGTTGAAATACTAATCCTACATCCACAGCAACAGAGTCTGTTTAATTTTAAAATTATTATTTGCGTTGGCCTCGACTCCAATTTACAGATTCACAATTCATGTGGACGGCAGCTCTTCGTTGGAAATTCAACATCGATCTAGTGAATTTAATAGTTAATCAGTAGGTTTTATTTCTGAACGGCTGGGTAATGAATAAGTGGTGGCGTACCGGTACACGAATATTAAATTAATAAAGATATTATTATTTTGTTGGTAAATACATATTTGCGCGCGATTTGAAACGATTGTTGGTACAGGGTTTTCTTTGCTTGTGGCTTATTTAAAATATTGGAACCTTGATGAGAAAACAATATTCTATGTTTAGTTTTTCCTTTTGCATAAATATAGAATTACTAGCCGCGTCCCGCGGTTTCACCCGCGTAAGTCTCGATCCCGTGGGATTATCGGAATGAAAAGTATTCTATGTCCTATTCCAGGTCACGGTTTTCATCCAAATCCGTTCAGCGGTTTTTGCGTAAAAGCGTAACAAACAAACTCACTTTCACATTTCTAATATTAAGTTAGGTTATAAGGCTTTTTTATTATAAAAGCAATGTATTATTGCAATGTTATAAGACCATCATTCATAATACGTTCAACTGATTACAAATAATAATATACAATAGCCTCAGCAAAGTAAATTAATTTACCTGACGTCAATTGGAATAATCCATCTCACATCACCATCATCCACCTCAACTTTAGTTAGGTACCTACATTTTGACAAAAGACAAACGTGAGAAAATTCCAATGCCGTCCACAAAAGGGCATGTTGAGTGGTTATTCTACAGAATTGAATGACAAAGGGAGTAAAACTACGCGAGGGTAGAGTGAGATATGCGGACAATACGTGCCAGATGGCACTGCAATTGAATACCGCACTTGATGCGCCCATGAAATATGTATTGGACTCATCCTTACTGTCAGTCGTGGTTGGAATAAGTCTGGCTTGGTTACTGACACTTATTTCCTGCGTCGATGTCCCATAAAAGGCACATCGCGGGATGTGCCTTTTAAGGGACATGGAATATACAGTGTGTAACAAAAACCCTGTCCGATCCATGCGGGTGTTGTTAAGAATCATACTGAGAGTCTATTTATGTGGACTTTTATGGAAAAAGGAAAAAAAAACTTCTCCGCATTTTTTTTTAATCGGGAATTTTACCGGGTTATTACATGGGGCGCGGGCGGCTGTCGGTGTCTACAAGTACATAATGCAGAAAATTTGCTAATTTATAATGAAATTGGAGTAATTTTGGTACAAAAAATGTGAATTTCAAATTGCAATAACTTTTTTTATTTTCAATAAAAAATAAATCTTATTTTTTCTCGTAATGCCATTGCAGTGGCTATGTGCCTTTTTCGGTTCAGACAGGGTTTTGGTTACATGTTGTATAGTATGAAGTGTTCCCGTGTCTTTATTCGGCTGCGAATGTGGGCGCACCGCATCGTGAAAACCAAACGTAGAATTTGTGCATGGTCTGGTTCAAAATTATTTGATTAAAAGTGACGAATGGATCAGAAAATGTATCTGCGGATGCTAATTTGTAGTGCCATTTAAAAATTGAGTGCTTTGATTTGATTATTTGACCCGAAGTTCTAATTTTAAATCACCTTATAGATATTTTTATTTGACAATTGACTATACATTCTATGAGAACGACGAATCCGCAACGCAAACGCGGCCCTGTGAAAATTGGGTCTAGAGTTTAGGTCCCTAAAAGAGTTTTAACAGAACAATCTAATTTTATGTTATATGAGAGACTATACTTTGTGTTATAAGAGAGACTAATTTGCTCGTTTCGTTCAAAGTTTTTTTGAGAGTAAAGTTTACACAGCATACAGGCAGATAATACATGGGTGTATTGTCTGCCTATATGCTGTGTAATTATAATGTTGAATATTCCACATGAAGGCACACTTTAAACTCCTGCGTTATTTATATTTTCTGAGACGGAAGTCTTAAATGCTTCTCTTTATTTCGTTTTGCACGTGGATCCCGTCATCTAGCAGTTTCATGACAAAAGAAAATTAATTATAATAATGAACTTTTTTTACCGCGCAAAAAACATGATACTGCTTTTGAGTAAAGTAGTATAATAATTATTATCATCTTCATCTGCCTTGCCTTTTCCCAACTATGTTGTCGGCTTCCAGTCTAAACAGATGCAGTTGAATACCAGTATGTTTGATGGAGTGACTGAATATCTGACCTCCACAGCCCAGTTACTGAGTAATACGATACTCCTTGGTAAGACTGGTTGTCAGACTTTCGGGCTTCTGACGTCAAAGATCCACGAATGATAGCCGGGACCAACGGCCTAACGTGCTTTCCGAGACACGCGAGATTCAAGGGGTCTTGGTATGTAAAGATAGTCACCCATCCACGTACAAACCGTAGCAAGCGTAGCTTAACCTGATCGATCGACCTGTGCTTGTGCCTAAGTAAAAGGGCACGCCCCTCAAAAAAAAATATAAAAATTAGTGGCAAAAAACGAAAATTAAAAAGCAAAGACACCAACTTCCGAAATTAAAGTTATTTTTCACTTTTTTAGTGTTTTTTTGAAGTCGGTTGTTTTTTTTTGTAAAAAGTTTTTATTTTTCCCTTTTTAGTGGTGGTACCTACCCCACACAAGTTACTACCTGCTATGTAAATAACAGTGAAGGAGTCTAATAATTATATCGTCTACATAGACTGTGGGAAAAATACGTAATATTGAAGCTAGCTCAAAAACTACGCAAGCAAACTTAATACAATTTATATGGGACCATCTCGGAAGTATACCCTTTCGAACTAAAAAAGAATTTTTAAAATCGGTTCACAAACTGCGGAGTAATCGGTGAACATATAAAAAAAAAAAAAAAAAAAAACAATCATCCGAACGTAGTACCTCCTCCTTTTTTGAAGTCGGTAAAAAGTAAAATAATGAAAAAAATTATTATAAAGTAAAGAATAATGAATAATGAATATTGCGTAAATGAGTAGCGACCATATTTCTTGTTCTTTCTTTGTCAACATAATTAAACAGTGTCAGTAATTATCATCCGTCTTCCATTATCCCAGTTTATTTGGGGTCGCCGCAATATGTAGGTATTTCCTCTCTAACTTACATCTCTATCTGCAATAATCTCAGTGTTTATTTCCTTTCTTTATTTCTTAACACTCAACATTATGGTTTTTAACCGTCTCTGTGGTCTACCTGTCTCAGACCTAGAGGTGGTTTGATTCCCAGCGAGGGGATCATTTTCTGATCGGTTTAGTTGGTGGTAGGGTTTGTTCTAAGTTCGTCTGGCTAGCTACCACAATCTTATCTAAGTCTGGTGCCATATATAAACTGTTGTATTTCGGCAGTTAGAGGTAAAACAATCAGTTCTTCTGTGGTTGAGGATTCCGGGTGAAGCTCGCTTCCATCTTCAGCCTCATCACTTACCATCAGGTGAGATGAAGGCAAGAGGTTAGCAGTAGAGGTTAAAAAAAAAAATTGCATGAGTCTATTACAATTCGTAAATAGAGCTTTGAATTATGTAACCTAAAGTTTAGTTACATTATCTAAAAAAATATTTTTACAACCTATAGGTATTTTGTATACACGGCTACACATGAAGCTATACATTTCCAGTATAAGCTGTACTGCCCACATTGTACGGAAATCCAATACAATGCGAGATCAGCATTTAAACTGGAAATGTATAGCTTGATGTGTAGTCTAGATGTTTTGCCAAAAATAGGGATCCATTTCCTCACATTTGCGTTGTTGTTTCTAAACCACAATAATAATGTCAAAGTCAATAATGTAGGTTGCATTCACATGATTAAATCAAATGAAGTCTGAATAATAGGCAGCAGGTTTCCTATTGAATTCAAGCCTTGTATAAAATGGTAGTATCTAGTCGAGGTAATGTTGCATATTTAGCAATGTTTCATCTATTTCAATCGACCAGTGAAAAAAAGAGAGAAATATTCGATTTTGATGGTTGCGCCGACGTTCTTTTGTTTATAATCAAGGTGACGCAGACGTCGTAAATATAATCCAAACAAAAACATAAATGTGAAATGGGAGCCAAATCAAAGTGTGGTTATCGACTTCGCCGACAAAAGAATTGAGATTTAAATGGGTGCCAAGTTCTATAGATAATCCTGAAAATTATAAAGAACATACAACATTCTAAATCATCAAAATGACAAACAAATTACGGTCAAAAAAATTAAAAATGTTTACTTTAAAATTATGAAGTTACGGACAAAAATATTGACCCATGCAGGTAGGATTTATTTTATATTATTCAACTTCGAATTTCCACCCACATAACTATTTTATATCTAAACATTACGCAAACGCGCTAACTCGTTCCTTATTCAAAAGTAGTGCTAAAGCAAAAAGCAGATGTTCCTGGCGAGCTATAAGGGCACTCGAGTTTGGTTCGTTAGCCAAATTAACGTGTTAGCCCCAGACCGGTTTTGCAGTTTCAAGTGCGTCTTCGTCACAGGAATGTCTTTGAAATGTTTACACTGCATGTCTGTCGGCTACTACACTTTGACGTTTATCATTTAGTAAGGTATTCCAATGAAATCTTTTTATTACGTAAAAGGTAAGGGTTTGATAAAATGGTAAACATTTTGTGCTATCAAAAGTTTCGTTGCTACGTTTGTTAAACTGTAGTGAATGTTGAGTATAAATGCACCTCCTCCTGTTAATGACACATGTTGGTAATGGTCAATATGAATTTTAACTAAACGTAGAGAATATTTTTTAGGCACATCATAATAACTGAAAGTTCATAAAATTGCAACTCTACTATAAATTTAAAAAATGTATCATATAAAATGTACTTACATGAGTGAAGTAATAATAGTAAACATCGACTCCTGAATCCGCCAGTATTTCCGCGAAGTAGTTGGTAGGGCACACGAAGAAGTAGTCGCCTACCACGTCAGCAATCATTTTCTGGTTCAGATAACCATCGGTAATTTCCTCCCAGTCCGTATACTAGAACAGAAACAATCTATTAGAACCTGAAAAACAAATGAACCACCACACCACTTAATTGGGCCAGACTTGTTAAAATACCTTAACTACACAGTGTAGTGTATTTTATAGATCACGAAAAGTTTTATACTAATTCCTGCTGTGGTCATTTAATGTTGAACCACAGTGTAATTTATGACAGGTGTGCCAGTGACGTTTCATCTCTTTCTAGGACTATGCTGTCACACATTCAGCGACTCTCTCTTTCTAATCACGTGACACTAAATAATAGACCTATACATCACTAAAGCACCATTTAGTATTTAATTGCCTACGTATGTTTCCGCATTCAAGGCTATTCATCAACGTCGATATCTCTTTAACGAGTAAATTGGGAATACAAAGTGCAGCAATGAGAAAAGCATTTTCGCATTATTGACGGTAATTTGAGATGGACATCCTTTTTAGTGGTCGGGATGTGATGAAATCACACCAATTTCTACGAACAAAGTATCGGGGCGTGCACTTAAGTGGTATGATTGAGATTCCAGAGATAAAAACTAGGAGATCCATAGTTGTTATCCAGTTGTGCTATTCGTTAGAAATCTCACCGTGAAAACTTAGGTGAAGTGAGCTTGAAGTGAACTGTCACTGCCTTAGCATCAGTAGGTATCGATGACACTGCCAGCTCACTCCACGCTCACTTCACCTAAGTTTTCACGGTGATGGTTACAGAATAGCAATGCTGGAATTAAAATTGCAGCCGACAGGCTGCAATTTTAATTCCAGCATGTGGTCATGTGGTCACACTGATAGCTTAGACTACGACTATAAAATAATATGAAGTTCCTAATTAAAAAAATAGTTCTTAAAGCACTAGGAAGTGGTGAAGGGTGGGCGTTTTGGGGGACTGTCTTATGTAATTTTGACGTTTGAAAAGTGCTGATTCTCTTCCTAGTTTGAATAAATGACTTTTGATTTTGATTTGATTTGATTTAATTTGTCACTTTTTTATCCCGTAATTTCATTTTACATAAAGGACCTTGTAATCTCTCGACCATGAGCCAGACACATCATTAAACATTCAAACTGTCTTCACACAATCGATACAAAGATAAGTAACAAGGACACCACTTTTATTGTTTGTCTTTTGAAATGAATGGTAATTACACATGGTACCCCAATTACATACTGTATAGGTCTTGACCCACATCATAATGAAGAAACTTTGTTTAATTTTAAACAACATAATCCTTGTAATATGACCTTTCATCATAGATATGAATTAGTTATAAAGTCCAGTTTACACTTCACTTACTTGAAAAACGATGGCTTCTCTCTTAATTTTTGAGAAATCCTTGAAAATAGTGTCGACGATTTCTAGAAATTTCTCTCGCTGCAAAAAACTGGGCCCATCTTTTTCGAAGTAGTCGAGGAAATCGTAGAGCAAAAAATACGTCCCTGGAACGAGAAATACATAATTTATTATGATAATGTTGCATTAAAGACGAACCAGCTATGCAAATGTTAAGATGAAGATGTTGAACATCCATTAGGGACATTGAACGACGAAAAATGTTTGCATATTTGATTATTGGTGATTCACCGCATTTTCTGCGATGAATTTTAAATATTCGTTAGACTAAACAAACAGGATAAAGACGTGATTTTTACTGAGCTTTCCTCTTTTGCTGTCTGACACTAATTAAATCATCTACGTTGGAGAGCAAATAAAATTAGGTTCCCGTCCATTTCATTCTCGTTTGTTTACGTCTGTTCAAACCTCTAGCTTTGACTTGGTTCCAGCTTCACTTTGTTCTTGTTCTATGTTCATTTATTTTGTTCTTTACTCAATTATTTAATAAAACTTACAGCAATATTAAGCTATTTTTTATATATCATATTTTTTTCTTTATTCCAGTCACACCACAATCCGTACTTTGGATCTAATACTAGAATATTGTTTTAGCTCATAATTCTTGATGTTAGCCTGTCATTCGTTACAATTAGGACTAGTTACCTAGTATAATATTAATATCTGAGACGTGTATATTATTGTATTGTCCTAAATTATCTGTATAATATTGTTTCATTCATTTAATCATTTATGTGCAGCAATCGTTCATGAGTATTACAAAGCTGGATTCGAATCGATTTTCGATCCAACTTTCTGTATCATTATTATTTATGTACAGATAATTCTTACTTAATTTGTCTAAGCTACAGATTACGCATCACTATCCATATAAATTAAATAAGGACGCAATAATGCCTTATATAACCTTTTATTAAATGAGGTTCAGGATGTACATTTTATGCTCATTATTTTATTAATGTATCGACAGATAATGAGGCGAAGCTGTTGACATTTCCCGGGGTCCCGGGCAAAATTCCAAAGCATTTAGTAACTCTTAGGACGGACATACTCGAAACGAAAAGGACAATAGCCACCTTTTCGAGTAGTCACAAGTGCTTTTGGTATATTTATTTAACATCATGCCTGAATTTCCTGAAAGGAAGGGCAGAGGTTTATTGTACAAGCCTTTGTTTAAGGCCGCCACACCGCTAGGAGCTTTGCTTCGTGTCGTGCAGCTTGACACCAAGATTCAGTGTGGCCATTGCAAAAGTAAAACAAACAGAATTTGTGGAAGACGAGAAATTAAAATAAAGCAGAAAATTGCATTATGTATGCTATGTATGTTATTAATTATTAAAATAATAAGTATAAAGTTATGTCAATATAGTACCTAATTATAACTTATACAACGTGCCGCTACCATGACGACATTAATTTAACACACGTATCCGATTTCGCGTATTCGTTTTAGGAAAATGTTTAATTTCATTAAATGTTATTATTTATTGATTTATTTACAATTTTCTAAATTACCATCCTGGAGCAACCTGTACTTAAAGAACTGTAGCGAAGAGTTCATTTGCCGGGGTCACGGATCATATGTAGGCGAATAAAAGGAAAGCCGCGCAATTTCCTAGAAATTATGCCGACAAAGGATCTTGACCGATGGAACGAAAGCCAGCTGGTAGGTACCTACATTTATGAATCTTTTACAAAGAGTGATCTCAATTTTGGTTATGTTTTTATTATTTAGTTTGTTTGAAAAAATTTTTTTTTCAATTTACGAATTATTTTATTTTATTATAATTTTTATGGTTACTGGCCACTAGCCCTACCCGTGTGTTAAATTAATGTCGCCATTGTAGCGGCACGTTGTATATCACAACATTAAAAAAAATAGAAATGTTGTAATATTTTTAAGTTATATTTATTATATATTTTTGATAGAACATATAATTTAATATTAGCAATATTTATTTTTAGGTTCTAATATTGACCTAGTTGTGTATAACTTATATATATATTTATATTTTTTATATTTTTAATAACTGACTGCCTCGTTGTAGAGGTTATAATTGCTACAGCTAATCATGAGGTCCTGGGTTCGGAATTTCTCAGTAGCAGCCCGCAGTCTGGATTTGTACTCGGTTGATTGCAGTAGGCTCGCCCCCTATTACATGGGACTTAAGATAACTGACGAAATGTGGGTGTACTAATACACCTCTGCCTAACCCTTTGGGGAATACAGGCGTGATGTTATGTTGTGTTGTAAAACTAATAAACAAGTACGCGTACTTATGTACTATGTCGACGTATCTTAGATACGGTTCACACGAGCGAGTACTAACGCACGGGTAAGCACGCTGACTTAGTTTGTATGAATATTTAACGCAACATTAGCAACTTGAGGAAAATTTTCAACTTTTTATGCATAAGTAAGCGATAGAGTCTCCGGTTCCACTCGTGTGATTAATCTAAAAATTCGCGTTATTTTTATGACAAGTTACTTAAGATAGCACTTAAATTGAAACGCATGTGGGTGGCTGGGTTTTACACCAGGTTTTGGGTTCAAACCCTTTTTTTTTTTTTTTGATGGTGGGAAATCATCCAATGACTTCTCCCACTCTGGGCGGAGCGGAAGGGTGTGTCAGACTTTTACTGTAATATGCGTATACAGATAGGAATGTTATGCCATTGCATAATTTGCTGGGGAGTTAGTAGCGCCATTTCTTCTTCCCAGCTAAAGCACTAGGAAGTGGTGAAGGGTGGGGTTTTGGGGACTGTTTTATGTAATTTTGACGTTGGAAAAGTGCTGTTTCTCCGCCTAGTTTGAATAAATAGTTTTTATTTTGATTTATAAATTAATGCCCTCTTTTTTTTTTTTGAAGATCGGAAGTCATCCACTGACTTCTCCCGCTCTGGGCGGAGCGGAAGGTCGTGTCAGACTTCTACTGACTAAAACCCACCCGTGTTCTTTCAGTTGCCTGTTGCCAAGGTCCCGGTATCCCTTTCGGACTAACCCGCAACCCTGGCAGGCATCGGTCCTAGCGGACCCCGCCAATTGTGCTGACATCTCTATGAGGCGCGCGTGGAACACGACGCGCCATCGACCCGGGCCTGGTCCTAATCGGACGGCTACTAACGAGCTACCCATTGCTCGCCGTCCGCAAGCCCGCGCCTATAAATGGTGGCCGGGAATCCGCCTGGGATTCCCGACGCCCAGGGCGTCTCCAACGGCGGCGGTTAGGGGCGTGAGGGCGCAAACTATGCCTCTCCCTCACGCGTTCCGCCTCCTCCTTCGCGAGCATTACTGCTTCGCAGAAGGCGGTGACTGCTTCCCATGCCCTCTCGCTCCGTACCATGGCCTGGACCAGGGCCGGACGCGAGCGGTCACCGCCGAGGGTTCAACCCCTAAGTAATGCAATCAGACCTAAATGTAATCTTACATTTAGTAATTTCAAACATTCTACACCACACCATACACACTGAGGAAGCTTTCATTATACATATTTAGTAACGACCTTCGCCCATCTATGGTATCATCTCAGCCTCTAGCCTTATTACCACAAAACCGTGACTATCAGTTGTTTAGCCTAAACACCTTTTAAACATGACATTTCTGTATGGAGTTTGACATAAAACTGACATTAAACACGCGTTGAACAAGTGTCTAAGTTTTGTGGTTAGGCCCCTAATATCCATATTAAAAACACTGTTCATAACGATTACTGAAATTTTATCTCAACCCTGAAAAAACACCATATAGATCCGTTCCCGTATCCAACATGAAAACCTTTTATTCCATACCTTTAAAAATGTTAACGAGCTGTGTTTACGAGACTTTGGTAAAAATGACAATTATTACTGAAGGACCCGTAGTACCAATGAGTTTACAATATCTGGGTCGATAAGTAGGTCACGTCGCTGGCAAGAGAAATATTAATATTTGGCCCTAGAAGGTGTTGACACCTGAACTAATAAACAAGACGAAATGAGCTTGTCACGGCGTCGTCGCAGAAACTAACGAAGTATCGTACACAGAGCCAACAAACCGGAAAAAATCATGTTGCTACTGAGAAAATACGGTCTTGTTGCTAAAGGAAATAATATAAATGAGTATAGATTTCTGGGTCGACGCTTACTTTTATTTTTATTAGTATTGTAGAATTAATTAGTACAAAAACCGATATGTACTTCGACTAGATTTTCGCCCTAGGAGGACATAACGTGGTGTTCTTCAGAAAAGTCAGGTGCGTAGTACTCGCAACCAGCGTGCGTGTATGACCAGCGCCTATACCACGACGTATTAATGCCACCATTGTTCCAGTGTTAGTGAGAGACGGAGCTATACAAGGCCGCTAGCACCATCCTTTTTTCGCAGTGGAATAATGATGACATTAATACTTCATAGTCAGCCCCCAGGTGCCGTATTATGAAGTATTAATTCCACCATTGTTCCAGTGTTAGAGAGAGACGGAGCTAGACAAGGCCGCTAGCACCATCCCGTTTTCTGAGTGGAATAATGATGGCATTAATACGTAAACGAGGCAAAAGGAGTATGTAAGGATCGTAGCAGGTGGCGTTCAGTAGTTTGTGCCTACCCCTATGGAAAGAAGGTGTGAATGTAAGTATGAATGTAGATTTTATTTATTTCATATCATCATTATCATTTTTGCCGGAAAACGGCCACTGATGGCCACCCCCAAGCACCTCCACTTCGACCGGTTCTGTGCTACTCGCATCCAGCGGATTTTTGCGGCCTTTACAAGGTCATCGACACGTCTTGTGAACTTATTTCACACTAGGTTCCGCCGCGGTTCGCCTGCGTGGTATGTCGAATAAAGTAGCCTATGTCCTTCCCCGGGATGCCATCTATCTCCTTGCCAAATCCATTCAGTGATTTAGGCGTAAAAAGGTAACATACATACAGAAAGACAGACAGACAGAGTTACTTTCGAATTTTTCGTCATTAAAATGAATTAGTACAGAAAGATTTTGTTAACTACGTTGTATCGTTTTTGTAAATTTTAAAAAGTCAAGTAAACAGACTTCATGACTCTTTAAATTTATATTTAAATCGAATTGTAAAGGTTTATGACTTTTAGTAAGTTTTAATGGAAAAGAGGTTTTTTAGTGCCAGAACCTTTTTTTCGTCAAAGTGATGGGCGTTTTAGATAAAGTATAAAAGCAAAATACTATCACTGATTATTATTTTAGCAATTTTTTTTGTTTATTTATGTACCTACACACATTAAAATACAAATACGACATAATAGTACAAAAGTCTGTCTTCTAACTAATATTATAAACGCGAAAGTTTGTAAGTATGGATGGATGTTTGTTACTCTTTCACGTAAAAACTACTGAATGGATTTCGATGAAATTTGGAAAACAGATAGTTTATAAGTTGGATTAACACATAGGATACTTTTTATCCCAATATTCCCACGGAATCGAGACTTATGCGGGTGAAACCGCGGGGCGCAGCTAGTATAGTATAAGTTGTATAACTTTATCCTTGTTGGGATCTAAGAAAAGGGTCGTCCAACTAAGGGCCTAACCACATAACCGCGTTGCGGCACCGCAACGCAAAAATTAGAGGCGGCACCCTAAGATTTTCTTAAGAAATGGCCCGAAGCCGCCGTTAATTTTTGCGTTGCGACGCTGCAATGCGGTTATGTGTTTAGGCCCTAAATCCGAAAATTATGTATCAAAATGATGATCTAATTAAATAGGGAAATATATTAATCCTCTAAAAACTTATTGACCTTCTAATAATGAACATTTTTTTTTAAATGAACCTGTCTGACAACCAGTCTTACCAAGGGGTATCGTATTACCCAGTGGAGGTCAGATAGGCAGTTGCTCCATGTAAAATACTGGTATTCAGCTGCATCCAGTTCGACTGGAAGCCAACCCCAACATAGTTGGGAAACTCAAACTCAAACTCAAAGCATTTATTTCAATTAAACCATTTACAGGCACTTTTGAATTGTCAAGGAGTCGGTCAATCAGAAATATGAAGCTAGTTGCCCATTCCAAAGCGTAGTAGGTACCTATGGAGAAGAACGGGCAAGAAACTCCACGGACACTCTTTTAAATCAAAATATTGTTACAAAATATTGGTTACATCATTTATGTTGAAATTATACATGTGAGAACAATGTAGAAAGCACGTTAAAAGCGTCCGCAATTATAACAAACAAATCAAAAATTAAAATAAGCCATGGCAGCTAAGAGATGACCAGTCACAACTGACGGCGCCCGTTCACGAACATGACGCATGGATCAGCACCATTCAGCTCAACCATTTTGAAGGGAGCTAAATGATCCAACACACGCGCCACCATCAGCGAGACATTTGAGTGAGCATGACATTCCCAGCCGCCAGGGCACATTCAAGTCAATTAAAGACAAATTACCCGGTAAATGGCTCTATAGTACATAGTACTCACACCTGTGCTATGCAGTTATATAATACAAAGGAAATTGAGTTTATACAATGCAAAGATGGTCTTACAATCTTCAGCAGCTCCAACATTATTTTCGAATGTTAATTAGTTAGTTGTGGTTGTGGAGCAGGACCAGCATTAAGCCAAGCATTTTTATCAGAAATGTAATCCTCCAACTTATAATATGCCTGCCTGCATAGTGTGCGTTTTATACAAGTATTGAATTTCGTCTCGTTCAGTTGAAGTATGCGGGGAGGAATTTTATTGTAACATTTTAAACAGTACCCCATGAAAGATGAGTCTACTTTAGCCAGTCTGAAACCTGGTTGAACTAATAGGTCCCTATTTCTAGTACTATAGTTATGTCTATCACCTCTTTTACTAAAAAGATGTAATTTTTTTCTTACGTGCATGATGTTTTCATAGATATATTGGCAAGCTACCGTCATGATGTTAATATCCTTAAACAGTTCCCGTAAAGAATCGCGTCTGCGGAGATTATAAATGGCTCTAATCGCTCTTTTCTGCAGAATAAAGATAGACTCGATGTCTGCAGCCCGTCCCCATAGTAAAATACCGTAAGACATGATGCTATGAAAGTAACTAAAATAGACTAGCCTCGCGGTATCTACATCAGTAAATTGACGGATTTTTCTGACAGCATATGCTGCTGAACTTAGCCGTCCTGCAAGAGATGTTAAATGAGAACCCTATTGTAGCCTTGAGTCGAGCGTGATCCCTAGGAAAACAGTTTTATCGACGAATTCTAGTTTCTCTTGATTCAATATAATCACACAATCCCTACTTTTGACATTTGGTAAAGAAAATTTTATGCACTTAGTTTTTTTTCCATTGAATACTAAATTATTAGCAGTGAACCAATTTTGGACCTGCAGTAGGGCGTTATTTACTTCGTCAAAATTTGTAGCACGTCTATCTACCTTAAAAATTAAGGAAGTATCGTCAGCAAATAACACCATGTGTGGCTGATTTTTTAATAAATGTAGTAGATCATTAATGTACACTAAAAAGAGGAAAGGACCCAAAATCGAGCCTTGTGGAACACCCATTTTTACTTTTAAACCTAGTGAGTTGATACCGTTTATTTGAACTTGCTGTTGTCTATCATTTAAATAAGATTTTACTAAACTGAGCGCAAGTTTTCCAAGTCCGTAATGCTCAAGTTTCAAGAGTAAGGTTTCGTGATCGACGCAATCAAATGCCTTGGAGAGGTCACAAAAGATTCCTATGGCGTCTTGGGCCTCTTCCCACGCGTTAAAAATGTGTCTTAATAAGGTTACACCGGCGTCGGTCGTACAACGTCCTTTGGTGAAACCATACTGTTGGTCGTGAAGGATTTTATTTGTGTTAAAATGATTGAGCATTTGATTCAGCATTACCTTTTCAAACACCTTGCTGAAAACCGGCAGCACGGATACGGGTCTATAATTATTAGTGTCTTTACTGTCCCCGGATTTGAAAAGTGGTATTACCTTACTGTATTTCATTAAATCCGGGAAGACTCCTTGATCCACACACAAATTAAATATTAAGGCTAAGTAAGGCGCTATGGTTTCAATTATGGAGGTGCAGACTTTAATGGACATTCCCCAAAGATCCTCGGTTAGTTTGATCTTGATTTGCTTAAAAGCTTTTATTACTGTTACGGGGTTAATATGCTTAAAGTTAAATTCGATCGGGCAGGCTGAAACGTTCGCCCTTACTAAATCAAAAGAGAGCGATGGCGAGGAGTTTAAGGTTTCAGTAGTTTTAAGTGGGATACTGGTAAAGAAATGTACAAATTCTTGAGCAACTTCTTTGCTGTCGCAAATGAGACCGCCACCTGACGTCTCCAGTGTGTAATCGGAATTATGCTTTTTGTTCCTATTCGTTTCATTATTGATAATTTTCCAAACCGTCTGTATTTTATTGTCTGCTGATTTAACTTTGTTGCTAATGTATAAGGCTTTAGCTGCCCTACAAGTGCTCTTAAAAGTTCTAGAATAAGTAGCAACATACTTATTAAAAGTTTCTGTGTTAATATAAGGCTTAAGGCCATACAGCTCGAAAAGTCTTTCCCTACTTTTCCTGAGTCCTTTAGTTGCCCAATCACTAAATAAAAACTTAGAGCTGATAGTTTTAGTGTTTTTCTTAAAAGTATTATTGAACTCGGTTTGGACTACCGAAAAGAATTCTTTATACAAAATATTGGCATTGTTTATTGAAAGGTCCTGATTACTTAATTTACAAACTAAAGTGCTATTAAATTTATTTAAATTAACAGCTGTTACTGGTCTGAATTGAATCTGCACTTTTTATATTGGTAAGTTGGACTCAAAAGTTACGGTTTGCCCACTGTGATCAGAAGGGAGATAATAAAAAGTCGAAAAGGCTAGTAGATGATGATGATGATAATGATGAACCTCATTTTATCATTCTGACCTTTTCTCTCAGTTGGTCGCAGTAACAAAGCCAGGGACAAACAACTCAGCCTGTCGCAGTCCACTGCTGGCCATAGGCCTCTCCCAGGCTACGCGACAAGGGAGTAAGGCCTGCACTCCACCGAAGCCTGGCAAAGCCAGGGGCAGGGGCAAGCCCTCCGCCACCGTCGTCGTCGCCGCCGCTGCCGCTGCGGCAGGGCCCTCGCATGGGTCTCGGGAGGGGGTTGAAATGGAGTGCCAATAATGGCCCCATTTCACCTCCTCCAGGCGAACATCAACCACTGCGCCACCGCTCAGGATCTTTTGCTCCAGAGCATGGCGCAGTGGTCGATTAATATCGCCGTGGTCGCTGAGCCGTACTTTGTCCCGCCCAGGGATGACTGGGTGGAGGACCTGAGCGGCTCAGTGACCCTTATTTCGTCGGCCGCCGCCGGTACTCCGTCCCTCGAGGCTGTCAAGAGAGGACGGGATTGCGTGGCAGCACGGTTCGGGGAGATTGTCGTGGTAGGGGTGTACTTCTCCCCGAACCGAACTCTCGCCGAGTTCCACAACTCCCTTGCGGAGTTGAAAGTCGTCGTCGTCGGGTTCCGTTCCCTCCCCGTGCTCGTCCTCGGGGACTTCAACGCCAAGAATGTGGCTTGGGGTTCCCGGTATACGGACACACGGGGCAGGATGGTGGAGGACTGGGCTCTGGAGACAGGCCTGGTCGTCCTAAACCGGAGTTCTGTCCCCACGTGTGTGCGGATGCGGGGTGAGTCGGTGGTGGACATCTCGTTCGCCAGCCCCGCTCTGTCACCGCGTGTCACTGACTGGCGCGTCATGGAGGAGGTGGAGACGTATTCCGACCACCGGTATATCCGGTTTGACGTCTCCGCCCAGTCCTCGAGCGCGCCGGTCCGACAGGCCCCGAGTGGTCCGCGGTGGGCGCTGAAGCAGCTGGATCGGGAGCTCCTCCTGGAAGCCTCGATCGTGCAGGCCTGGGTGTCATCACCGGACAGGCCTGCCGACATCAACGACGAGGCGGAGTGGTTCCGGGAGGCCATGTCCAATATTTGTGACGTGGCAATGCCCCGGGCCCAGCCCGGACGTGCTTCGCGCCAGGTGAGCTGGTGGTCGCAGCAGCTGACGGCTTTGCGCCATGCGTGTGTTGCTGCGCGACACCAGTACACCAGGCACCGCAGGCTCCGTATCCGCCCTCCGGATACGGAAGCCATTGAGGCGGAGCTGTATGAGGGGTACAGAGCGGCGAAGACCGCCCTCCAGGCGGAGATCCTGCGGGCCAGGGCAGTGGACCGCGAGGAGATGCTGGAGACTCTGAACAGAGATCCGTGGGGACGCCCATACAAGATGGTGCGGGAGAAACTCCGCCCATGGGCTCCCCCGCTGACGCAGAGTCTCCGGCCTCAGCTTGTGGAGGACGTGATGAGCGCTCTGTTCCCTTCGAGAGGGGAACATACCTCCCCGCTCATGGCTCCGCCTACTGCGGTGCTTGATGCGGACCACAACACCGACGAAGACGACGATGCTCCGGAGGTGACCGAGGTAGAAATGAGAGTGGCGGTGCGAAGGCTGAATGCCAAAAACACCGCCCCAGGACCTGACGGCCTACCTGGGAAGGCCTGGGTCCTGGCCATGGAGGCTCTCGGGCCTCGACTAAGGGGTCTCCTAAGCGCATGCATGGAGAGGGGCCAGTTTCCACTTCGTTGGAAGACGGGGAAACTGGTCCTCATAAAGAAGCTGGGGCGCCCTGCGGACTCTCCGTCCGCTTATCGGCCCATCGTGCTGCTCGACGAGGTGGGCAAGCTCTTTGAAAGAGTAATTGCAAACCGCCTCGTCGGGCGGCTGGTGCGGGTGGGGCCGGACTTGGCGGAGAGCCAGTTTGGTTTCCGCAGAGGGCGCTCTACGGTGGACACCATCATGCGCGTACGGGCCCTCACGACGGGGGATGCTGTGGCCCGGGGTGGGGTCGTCTTGGCGGTGTCTCTCGACATCGCCAACGCCTTCAACACCCTGCCCTGGAGTTGCATAAGGGAGGCACTCCGGTACCACCGGATGCCGACCTACCTCTGTCGTGTGGTCGAGGCCTATCTGACGGACAGGGCCGTCATCTACCCCGGTCACCAGGGAGTGTGGAACCGGCGAGAGATGTCGTGCGGTGTCCCACAGGGATCAGTCCTGGGGCCGCATCTGTGGGACATCGGTTACGACTGGGTGCTGCGCGCCGACCTCCCCAGTGGCGTCAGTGTAGTTTGCTACGCTGACGACACGCTGGTCCTGGCACAGGGGAGGTCGCACCAGGCGGCGGCCGAACTAGCGACACGCGGGGTTGCGACAATCGTCGATAGAATCCGGCAGCTGGGACTCGAGGTGGCCTTGCACAAGTCCGAGGTCATGTGTTTTCATGGCCCTCGGAACGCGCCACCGTCGGGTTCCCAAATTACGGTAGGAGGGGTTCACATCGGCGTCGAGTCGACGATGAAGTACCTAGGACTCGTCCTCGACAGTCGGTGGAACTTCGTTGAGCATTTCCGACGTTTGGCTCCCAGGCTGGACCGGGCTGGAGCTGCCTTGGGGCGTCTCCTGCCCAATCTGGGGGGTCCAAACGCCTCCTGCCGGAGGCTCTATGCGGGGTCGTGCGGTCCATGGCCCTTTACGGGGCACCGGTGTGGGCGCGTTCCCTTAGGCTGCGGCCAGCCCGCCGGTTGAACGCGTCCCAAAGGGTCATGGCCATTCGGCTGGCCCGGGGATACCGCACGGTCTCCCGCGAGGCGGCGAGCCTCCTGGCCGGATTACCGCCATGGGATCTGGAGGCGAACGTCCTCGCGCACATATGGGAGTGGCGCGAGGAGATAAAGCGCCGGGGCGTAACTCCGCTGCCGCGAGAAATCGCGGCTCAGCGGACAGAGCTCCGGCAGGATCTCATGGCGGCATGGAGAGTGCGATTGTCGCAACCCAGTGCTGGGCACGCCACAATTGCGGCGATAAGTCCCCTCTTTGAGGAGTGGCTAGAGAGGCGCCACGGCGTCCTCACCTTCCGCCTGACGCAGGTCCTCACCGGACACGGTTGCTTCGGGAGGTTCCTGTTTCGTATAAGGCGGGAGGAAACGCCCGGGTGTCACCACTGTGTGGATCGCCCGGAGGACACGGTGGAGCATACGGTGGAGGTCTGCCCCGCTTGGGCGGAGCCCCGCTGTGTCCTCTTGGAGGCGATTGGCGGCGGTGACCTCTCGCGTCCGGCTCTGGTCCAGGCCATGGTACGGAGCGAGAGGGCATGGGAAGCAGTCACCTCCTTCTGCGAAGCAGTAAAGCTCGCGAAGGAGGAGGCGGAACGCGTGAGGGAGAGGCAAAGTTTGCGCCCTCACGCCCCTAACCGCCGCCGCCGCTGGAGACGCCCTGGGCGTCGGGAATCCCAGGCGGATTCCCGGCCACCATAGGCGCGGGCTTGCGGACGGCGAGCAATGGGTAGCTCGCCGTCCGATCAGGACCAGGCCCGGGTCGATGGCGCGTCGTGTTCCACGCGCGCCTCAAAGAGATGTCAGCACAATTGGCGGGGTCCGCTAGGACCGATGCCTGCCAGGGTTGCGGGTTAGTCCGAAAGGGATACCGGGACCTTGGCAACAGGCAACTGAAGGAACACGGGTGGGTTTTAGTCAGTAAAAGTCTGACACGCCCTTCCGCTCCACCCAGAGCGGGAGAAGTCATTGGATGACTTCGCACCCTCAAAAAAAAAAAAAAAAAAGGCTACGCGACAAAATCCTGTCCTCCGCCTTCTGCATCCAGGCTGTCCCACCATAGGTGGGTCCATCTAGCTGGGGGGCGTCCCGCACTACGCTTACTGATGATACGCGGTTTCCACTCCAGGAGTCGTCTACTCTGTGGGTACCTAACAAAGACTAAAAAGCCTCCATAATATATTATTTGTCGAAGAATCGATTCGCTTTACACAACACATACTGAACCAACGATAACTAACAATGAGACTGTGTGATTAGGATCTAATTCGGATTTATAGATAAAGTTTTCCCAATTGCCATCTAACATTGAACAGTCTGTGTGTTGATATAAATTATTAGCTGCTTCGACGCTATTGCTTCTCTTTGTGCGTTTATCAAAGCGCGTAACGATAAAACGGCGACTGTACTTGCCACATCGTTTGTTAAAATTCTATTCCCGTCAGTAACACTCAAGTGTAGTCTCGAAAAATCCTTTTTTACTGTATTTGTTAACCTAAGGGACCTATCCCACGGACGGTAATTAACGAAAAACGAGTTGGCGAGGAACGAACACCGAGTGCGTGCCACGACGAGCGACTGAAGTCCATTTGAAGCGGCGCTAGTGTCTATGTCATTGCATCACATTGCATTTAAAAGAATATAGTTCCACAATTTTCCGCCGGCCTTCTTTTGTGTCGCGCACTCCAGCAAGAGTGATTCTCTCAGCGAGTGTCGTGTGTATCGCCGAGCCAGTACTCTCTGTAATAGCTCTTGTTGCTGCGACAAACGAGTACTTGCCGGCGCAGGCGGTGTGAACAGTCGGTGATCAACTATTCATATATGTATCTCTTTGAATTACACGGGACATACAACCTTTTGTACCTTTCTTGAGCGAGAAAAGCAATAATAGCTAGTCGCTTCCTCGTCGGCGGTTGGACAGGTGCCTAAGGAACATGAATGTATGTTCAGTCAAGGACTCTTTTTTTCATATCATCATAACATAAAATCACGCCTGAATCCCCTGAAGGGTTAGGCAAGGTTGCATCATAGGTAGATCATACTTAGATTGCTTTGATTTCATGGTGAATCATACATAGATTGCTAAAATTAGGTAGATGACACGTGTCTTTTATTGTTAAGTTTCCAGTTGACTAAGTAGCTATAGTAGGTGCCTTTTAACTTTTAGTAGGTAGCATATTATAGAAAATTCATAGTTTTCCTGTCATATTGTATGCCGTGCCTAACTATCAAATTAATAAATTTTACAAACAGTACAAATACAAGCCATTTCCAGTCTGCCGATTTGAAATGTACGTTGAATTTGAACGGCCAACAAACCAATACGAATGCTGTAAACGCTGGTTTCTCCGAAAGGCAAATTGGCGACATAGCCGACAACATGGCTCCCTAGTATTTGAACGTGGAACCGAGTGAAATACCTACCAATCACGTTAGATTTTTGAATTCTGTTTGATTCGCTGTACGGTAAAGGATGCCGTCGTATTGGGCAGTCAGAATTTACAGGATAAAAAATTCCTTTATGGAAATAAAAATATATAAAAGATAACGGTTTTCTGCTCATCGTATTCATAAGACAAGCGAAACAAAAGTTGAATAAGTAAATTAAAGAATTGTCAACTCAAAGGTTTCTTTTGAAAGAACTTTTGCCAAAAGTTGTCTTCAAGCGGAAAATACTAAAGGGCAACCCATTTAATAAATTATTTTAGACATTTGTTTGAATCCAATAAATAAGAAATAAATAAAAAGTAGGTAAGTAGGTATTTATTCCAAATAGCAATACTCTTCCATGAGAACTTTACCAAATAAGAAAAAACTGACTGGTAGGTAATAATGTCAAAAGTTTTTGCCTTTATTAAAAGCTATCAAAAGGATTCAAATAATAAGCTCAAATACAATTTAATGACCTATCGTCATCATAATAAAATCTTTAAAAGAATATTACTTTTCAACCGTTCGGTTCCAAGTTATAACTGTGAGAGATAGACAGACATGATCAAATTATAAAGATTCCAAGTTTCCAATTCGTCACTTAAAAAAACAATAAATAAATCAACTCAATAAAAAGCTCATATTGCTAGTCAACGTATCATAACATCAGACCTTTCAGACCTGTATTCCCCTTCCTGCCAGGGTTGCGGGAAAGTCCGAAAGGGATACCGGGACCTTAGCAACAGGCAACTGAAGGAACACGGGTGGGTTTTAGTCAGTAAAAGTCTGACACGACCTTCCGCTCCGCCTAGAGCGGGAGAAGTCATTTATGATGATATCACAGGCACAAAAAAAAAAAATGGCCTGTATTCCCCGAGGTTTGGGCAGCGAAGTGGCTATAGTAGGTACACCCACATTTCGCTAATTATAGGTATTTAAGTCTCATGTGACAGGGGCGAGCCTATTGCTATTACCGGAAACAAAGCCGTACTCTGGACTGATACTGAGAAATTCCACATGGAAAAACCCAATAACCATTCACCCGACCCGGGAATCAAACCCAGGATCTCATACTCAGCAGTAGCGCTTGCGACTATTGACCAGAACAACGATCTACTCAAAGTAATGTTCATAAATAACTTAATCTAGAACAAAAAAGCAAACAAGGTCCTTGCATACAAGTTCATAATAAAGCGCTTAGCGCATTATACTATGATTTATGTATTACATACGCGATAATCACGTAAAAATGGCCGACGGCGGTATACGTATGGCGGGCGACATTGGAACTTCGCAATCCACGTCGTGCGGCCAAGGTCAAGGGCAAGAACAAGTGGGCACCCGGGGTGGAATGTTCTAGAATGTCGCTTTATAACAATTCTCATATCAAAAGAGAATATTTGCACGGTACCTGTATTACTTAGGTACTTTCGCGACGAGTACCAATTTTCGTGATTGAATTCGGAATGGAAATGAAGTAAACAAATAAACTGGAAAATATTTGCTTGAACTTATATAAAGCAATAAAAACAAGTACCTACCTTAAAATTGCTAGCATTTAATTCTGTTGCTTACATAATAGATTTGTTGTTTCTGTTGGTAAACAACAAATCTAATGCTCAATTTAATAGATAAATAAAAGAAAGTCGTATTCTATGTCAAAACTTTCAGATTTCATAAATTTATCTAAACAAGTTTTAAAATCGAGATTCAATACTTGACCATCGTTCTACCACACGGTTCATATAAAAGTACAAAAAACTCGATGGTATTTGTGCTAACGTTCTATACGATTAATCATCTGCACTCCCCGTAGTAACTCGTAGTAACGGTCGCCCAGTCGTCTTTCATTTAGGATTCCAGTAGCGAGAAGTACTGGCAAATCCTTTCAAGACTGAAGCGTGCCTGTTGCAATATCCGACTAGTACTTTAACGGACACTGCGTTTGGAAACAGGCTGTATATTGTATAACGCTACTCCTTGCATTTTCCCCGCTTACTCGAAGAATATGATTTTGTTTTCTGCGCAGATTTCAGATTTCATGCTGCAGAATATTAAGTTTCGACGTCTGTAGTATCGTGTTATGATGTTTTACTACTGAACTTTAGTAGTTGGCAGAAATAGAAAGATTCATCAGGAATTTAATTAGGGTCGTTTGCATTTTCGCGGAATTTTGCATTTTAAGTGTCAGTGTCGAGTGCCAATATATTTCTATATAATATTTCTTTATTATATTTCTGTACGAATGCACAAATAACAGATTGTGTTGTCATTCGTCGGCAGCCAACTTAATTTTGTTGCAAGCTGCAACTAACTATCAATTATTGGTCATTAATTTAAGTACCGCCGACAGCATTTTTATATTTTTCTCAGTTTTGCGGTTACTTGAGGTGAAGTTATGAATGCCATTGTAATCAAGATAATTTTAGGAACAGAATTAAATGTATTTCACAAGTAAATCTTTCAGATTGTGAGGGGCCTATTTTCCATATAAAAAATGGTTCCTTTTCGTTTAGAAACTTCTTGGCTAAATCGGCTTAGTATTAAGTATCATAGTTTGGTTTTCTTGGGAGATAAACCAAAACTTTTTGCCTTTTACGATCCACCAATCACACGTTTACCTTTCCTACGAGTCTTGATCCGTAGATTGCTTCAGATTTACTGCTTCACTGGGAAATGTAGGTAAGCACAGAAAGCTCTCAGGTGAATTTATGATCTAGCAAGACCTAGTTCAGGCCTCGGAGGCTTTCAATTTTACAAAGGTAAAGCACTCGAATCTTGGAACTGATGGTGACGATGCAAGAGTGAATTGGTTTCACTTGAAAACATGTGTAGATTCCTTTTTAAATTTAGAAGACAATCTAATATTAATTACTACTATTTGTTACTTAGTGAACAAGTAAGATCATCTTTTTAAAATGTTTGCTCATAATTTAAACTCATTGCAAGTTTGTTAACCGCCCGCTCTACAAAAGCTTTGGAAATTTTATCAAGCCTTCAATGTTATTATGCCCTAATTTTGTATAAAAAGGTACCGCAATCTCAAAAAGAATTTTTTTTTCAAAGGTACCCATCATCATGCTCTGTTTCCAATTTGACGAGCAAACTAAGATGAAGCTCAGACACAATAAAAGGGCAACTTAAAAATCTGAGATTTGTTCGACTAGTTTCAGGCAAAGCTCCAGGTGGCAATAAAATATCCCATTTTCTACAAGTTGTCCTTAGGAGTCGCTCGAGTGGCAGGGTGCGTAGCAACAGAGCAGGGGTGGGGTACAGGGCCGGGGAGCGGCGCGGCTACGTGGGCGAGTCTGTAGTACTTGGTAGTACGAACGGTACGACTCACATCTACAGCGTGTTGTTGTTGTGTCTACATAGATTTGCGCAGGCGCGTCGCCCGCTACGTAAGTACGTACCGATGTGCGGACTACGCGAACGACCTCGAACTCCACACCAAATATTGATAAGTCGTACTTAAGCTTTTATTCGTTCGTTTTCGAAATGTGTCTGGCTGAACTGTCAGTGTTCATAACACGTTTCGTCGGGATATAAGCAACTTCTTTACCAGCTTATACTACGTATGCCGTGAACTCGTGATGAAAGTCACGTCGCCTCGTGTGACTGGGTTTTCTTGATTTGTTTATTACATTTTCTTACTGAGGTATGATTTAACGATTTTTTAGACTTACATAGGTTTGGTAACCACTTTGTTTAAGTAGATGTTTATCCACTAATACCTTTTTTATTACATTTGTAAGTCACTTCGTTTGTTTACGTGTCAGAAGCATCCAAACCCTCTTTGATATGACTACAGTACTAACTACGATTAATTTATACTGTGCCAGCACCAAAGTATTAGGTTCGCAGCAAATATTATTCAACATGAAAGCTAACTAAGTAGATTATACGGTTCTTGTAAATCTTCTATTAATTTTGCTATAATGAGATAATGGTTACTTATCTTGCGGCTGTAATTTATAAAATAATAACAGCGCTTGTAACTACGCGGAGGCACGTCAGTAACAGAAAAACTTACCTTCGTCTTGATTACTTCCAAGAAGCACTTCGGTATTATGGAAATTGCCTTCCTTCATCATTGTGTCCGGATCTTTGGGCAAAAACACGCCGTCCACAGTCGGCGCTGACGGGAATCCCAATATGCCAGTGTAGGAATTCCATTGCTGTACTGATATAGTTTTAGCATCAACTCCACGCATACAGTCCATAACTAAGCTCGGATCAGCCGCTAACAGACTACTATTGCAGTTACAATCATCCACTAAAACTTTTCCTATGTCTTGTGCTCTCTCTCCTGTCATCCAACTCCACGGAGCGTTTAACGTCCCCGATTGCAATATACCTCTTTTGAATAATCCCTTCATCTCCGGCGAAAGCATATGCAAACTCACGCTCCCGCCGCCAGCCGACTCACCAAACAAAGTTATCAATTCTGGGTCACCACCAAAAGCACGAGCATTATCTTTAATCCAACGTATAGCGAGTTGTTGATCCCATAAGCCCATATTTCCCGGAGCTTCTTCACTTCCCGGCGAGAAATACTTATTCAAGTACAAAAATCCGAACGCTCCAACCCTATACTGCATAGATGCTACTATTACATCACTGGAAGAAGCCATTATGTCTGCTTTATATAGGTCGAGTGTAGCCGTACCACTCATGTAGCCGCCACCGTAAATCCACACCAGTATTGGCACTTTGGGCCTCTCGGTAAGAGGCTTATCTTGATGATGACGAACCCGTAAGTGTTGAGGTACCCAAATGTTAAGATAGAGACAGTCTTCTGATATGTTTGTGTTTGGATTCCACATTTCCTCTCCCTCAAATCCGGGGAAGTATTCATACCGTTCTTGATAGCAGCTATTTGGCATCGCTGTGGCCTCAAGTACTCCATGCCACGGGTCAATGGGTACCGGTTTGCGGAATCTTAACGGTCCTAGAGGAGGCTTCGCGAATGGAATGCCGGTGAAGATGTGTACCTCTCTGCCCATAACTGTTTTAGCGTAGCCTTTGACGAGGCCACTTTTTGTTTCGACGATGAGCGGATCATTGTGGAAGTTCTTTGGTAATGGGCTAGTTGTGGGGGTGGTTTGTGTGGTGGAGGTGGTGGTGTCGTGGTGGTTGGCCCATGACCGTGCCCAGGCGCCTGACGCGAGGCAGCAGAGCAGGAGTTTGGTGAACACAATTTTCGTGTTGCTGATCATCTCGAATGTTGTTTTTCACAAGATTTAACGAGACGTGACGGAGAACAATCGGAAGTAGTCCGCCAGTTTGATGAGGTACTTATTGAAACACATTTCTAGTGGCACCCGATTTGCTGTTGCGGTTGTACCTGAAATAGAAAAAACTGTTTTAGTCGAGTGTAAGGTACAAATTAGTTTAAATTTCGTCGTAGTGGGACTTTCTTAATAATTTTGTAGTTATAAGCTATAAATAACATTCTAGTTTAAGATTACTGTTATTATTTTGTCAGTCGTTAAATCCATACTTGTATATTTAGTTGTCAGTTTTTGTGAACCAATTACGCCTCTTTGTTTCTACTAAATTATAGTTGTAAGGCGTCTTGGAAATTATATGATTTCCGTTGTTAATTTTACAAAATTACTAATACCGTTAAAATTACGTATCGTTTACAGCGTTAACGGTAGCGCAGATTAATTAATTAGTCGATACAGCTGGTGTATAGTAACAAGGCTTTAGGGATATCAAACTTTATGCCTTTTAAAACTTACTCATATGAAGTTGGTTGTGATATTGATAATATTGTTGCTCGTAATACTCTTTTAAAATGTAGGTAACTTATCTAATAATTGGTTGAGTTTACTAATAGTTTTTCATCTTTATTACATTTAAAGATGAAAAACTAGGTATATGTTTTAAGGTAAGGTATATGTTTTTTATTAGATAAAAATAAGATTATTAGTTTGGTACATTATGTGTAAACTATATCTAATCTATACATGCATCTATACATTATTAAAAATTAAAGTCACTTTTCGTGTTTGTCTGTATGTCCGCGTTGTTCTTTTTAACCACGCCACAGATTTTGATGTCGTTTTTACAATCGTTCAGAGAATTTATTCTGGACTGCTTATGCTTTTAAAGTTACATATAAATAAGAAATCTCGATGTTTTGTCAAGTCGTAAAAACCGGGGGAAGCAGAAACGGCTCATTAGTTAACTATAATTAACTACATATTTAAATTATACCCTTTAAAAAAACAATAAAATATCTTAACTAATAGTATATTGAATTAGGTAATTTATGGACTTTTTGAATGTGTGTCATTGAGTAAGTAGGTTAGTTTAACGGCTGTTTCAAGATACTCAAGCCAAATAGACAACCCTTCGTAATCCCTTCTGTGTCGTAAAACACTACTAGGAACATAAAATGTATAGAGTAGGCATTACGCAGCATCATCATAGTAAATCAAAACACTAATGTACGTCTTTATTAACAAAGGATTTAATACATTTTGTGAGCATTCAATACTACTTGATTAATAGTAAAATTATAATATTACGAACCCAAAGGATGAGCAGGCGGCATTCTGAAGTTTCTGCCTACCACCATGGGAAAAAGTCGTGAGTTTATGTATGATCTTAATATTATAAATGCGAAAGTGAGTTTGTTGGTTTGTTACGTTTTCGCACTAAATGGCTACACGGATTTTGATGCAATTTGGCACATAGGTAGACCATAACATAATATACTTTTTAACGGGATCGAGACTTATGTAGGTGAAACCGCGAGGTGCAGCTAGAGTAAAATAAAAATATCGTTAAAATTAAAACATAAACCTACCTATAGGTAGTTCTACAAAAATCTAAAAGTCGACATAGTATTATGAAGTCATTATTAGTAATTAGACCCTTTTTTTTTATATAAGTATTTTTTTTTTTTTTTTGGGTGGGAAATCATCAAATGACTTCTTCCGCTCTGGGCGGAGCGGAAGGGCGTGTCAGACTCTTACTGACTAAAACCCACCCGTGTTCCTTCAGTTGCCTGTTGCCAGGGTCACGGTATCCCTTTCGGACCATTCTGCAACCCCGGCAGGCATCGGTCCCAACGGACCCCATCATGTGTGCTGACATCTCTCTGAGGCGCGCGTGGAACACGACGCGCCATCGACCCGGGCCTGGTCCTTATCGGACGGCGAGCTACCCATTGCTCGCCGTCCGCAAGCCCAGTAATTAGACCCTAAGAATATAAAGTATCATAATGCTGGATAAAAAGAAAATATAAAAAAACAGGTGGCAACAAGTTTACCTTAAAATTCTGTAACTTTACCCATGATAAAACACTATAACCCTAGATTTACCCTAATAACTAAGGGTTAACCGTATAAATCGTTCGTTTTCGTTTAACCCTAGATTTGTATTCTCTCAGCTCATACGTCCTTCAATTTACCATTGAGCGACAGAAATTGATTGAAGGGCACTTGTACACAAAGACCCGATTTGGATAATAGTAGGGTAGGGTTGATGTATGGGGTTGTTGGTCGAGAAAGTGGTTTGTAGTTTATTGTCCTTCGTAATTAAAATATCGGTACGAGAAATTCGCTGTGGGCGCAAGTATTTTTCAGGGAGAAGTATGGCTTTCAACCTTCTTTGAGGAATTACGACCTAGGGGTGTATTGTATAAGCCACCTCTTTAACAAAATTTCTGACTATATGAAATGAAATGATTTATTCTGTAAATAGGATATAAGAATCACTTTTACATGTCTTATTATTGAATAGTAAAAATAAGCTAGATAAGGAAACAAGGTGCGCGCCTTCAACGGTTGGGTCATGCCGGTTCTGATGTACTCTTTCGGCATACTCAAATGGACTCAGACCTCGACGACGAGCTCGGCGCCCTGGATAGGAGGGTCCGTACACTGCTGACCGCAAACCGGATGCATCACCCACGATGATCGGTGATGAGATTGTACATCCCGCGGAAGTGCGGGGGTCGGGGCTTTTTAAATGCGAAGACCCTCCACAATCGCGAGGTGTGCAATCTCAGAGAATATTTTTTTAAAGCCGAAGTGGGTGTGCACCGCGGTGTGATGGCAGTGGACGAGGGACTCACACCGGTCTCCATGGCTAAAGAGAACTGGCGCAAACCTGTAGTACTTACTACAGAGGACCGCAAGGAGGTATGGCAAAGCAAGGAGCTTTACGGGCGCTTCTATCGGGCTCTTCATGAGCCCGGTATAGGTTTCTTAGCGTCCGTATCCTGGCTACGTTTCGGTGACCTTTTCGGGGAAACTGAAGGTTTCGTCTGTGCAATTATGGACGAAGTCATCTTGACGAATAACTACCGGAGGCATATTATAAAGGATGGGTCAGTTGACGTGTGTCGAGCATGCCACCGTCCGGGTGAGTCCATCAGATATCTCTGGTTGTTCTCGTCTGGCTAACGGCGAGTACTTGCACAGGCATAACCAAGTGGCCAGGATTATTCACCAGCAACTTGCCTTGAAATATAAACTTGTGGACTCTGAGGTACCGTATTACAAGTATGTGCCCGACCCAGTTCTCGAAAATGACCATGTCACGTTGTACTGGGATCGGTCTATCATTACTGATAGGACTATTGTTGCCAATAAGCCTGATATAGTAGTGATAGACCGATTAGCGCGCCGCGCAATGATAGTCGATGTTACCATCCTACATGACGTGAACCTCGTGAAAGCTGAGAAAGAGAAACAAATAAAATATCTCGACTTAGCACACGAGGTGGTCGACATGTGGGATGTGAGCTCGGCTATCGATCGGATGTCGTAACGGCCAATGGCCTGATGGCCGAAAGCCTCGACCAACATCTCTCGAGACTCTCGTTAGGCGGTTGGATCAAGGGCCTGATTCAGAAGGCAGAACTCCTTGATACGGCTCGCATTGTGAGGAGGTTCCTGACTCTGCAGCCCTAACCACCGGTAGCTTGGACCCTGCTCCCGACACTGGCGGATTTCTATTTTTAAATGTTTTTTATAGGTTTTTATAAAAATATTTAAAAATGTAAATATACAAGAAACTTAATAAATAAACGAAATGAGCTAGATGAGATCGGCGTTTCCTATCTGACTACTCTGAGAAGAAAGGCCGAAACAAACTCAGATGTCGCAGTCTCTTTTAAAGTCCAGACATAATCTTGGTCAGACCATATGAGCACCATGTAGATTAGCGTCTGAAATGGTGTTTTGACGAAAGAACCACACAGATTTGAGTGGACCTGTCCAGTCAGTGCAAGCATTTGTCAGTAATAGTGGAGTTCAACTCAGAACTTAAGGAGCTCAACGACTCGACGAACAAAACCAAACAAAGGACATTTTCGTAGGCCGCATAAAGTACTCAAATTGCCAGACCATATATTATTTACCGATGGGCATTCTCATGGATTGTCTTGAGAAGGCAAAGGGTTACGTCAAGCTCCTACTGATTAAAATTCACGGTGTTTGTCCATATGGCATCGACATGAATAATAATTGTTATTATTATGATAACAATTAGCATATAGCTCGTGTAATGGAAGTCATTGTATGAAGTTAAAAAGACATGTCAACGTTAGATAGTTGCCCAAACTAATTCAGACCACTACTACAGGAACTAGCGTTATCCCTGTCATTAGGTATCTAATAGATAGATAATACAATTCCAAACACTCAACATTACGTTAATGATGTAAATAATCATAAGGTACATGGCTGACATTGGAATATTCCAACCTATTCAATTAGGTGTAACATCCTAATTTGTAGTTTTTGGACATAATAAAATAAAATATTTATTAACCGACTTCAAAAAACGAGGAGGTTATCAATTCGTCTGCTGGGTGAACCGATTTTGATGATTCTTTTTTATTTGAAAGCTGGTGCTTCCCGTGTGGTCCTAAAAGATTTTCATTTTTTCCTATAGGTAAAGAAGCTCGATGTACCTACACGTAGTTACATAACTTTGAAAACTACCCAACGGACTACCATGCCCTGATATGTTGAAAGTAGATGAACATAAATAAATAAATAATCGATTCTTGGCCTAGAAGGGTTAAAATTAGGTAAACAAAGATGTATTACTCCCCTACGATCCCAGAAGGGTTAGACAGAAGTGTATTTGTTTTACACACACCGTTGCCTATATGTTACTGTATTAGATCAATTCCAACCCGGGCTCACAGGGTGGTGACGGTGAATTTACAAATCGAAAACTTCCAACACATTTTGGGTTGAATTCAGATGATCAATCAACCAACATGCAACATCAAACATGTGAACCATAGACAGATTTATGTATCATAAAACATGTTGCTATGCGGCTCTTTCTATGTTGTCATAAATATGCCTCATGTTGAAAAAATTGGCTAAGTTCGAGTCGGACTCACACACGAATGGTTCCGTTCCACCGTACAATATTAACACTATGTTTTTAACTTAAGTAAAAAATAACACGTTTCTTTTGTGCGCCCTTTAATTTCTAACTTATTTTATTATTCGTTGTTAAAGCGCCAATAGAAATGCACAATCTGTGAAAATTTCAACTGTCTACCTATTGTCAGCGGGCTGTATCTCATGAACCGTTCATGACAGACGGACACCTTTGGCACCCTTCGGGTCCTAAAAAGCAGTATGGTGGTCTCTTTTACCCCGTTTATCAATGCAATGTACTAGGACTTGCAGGATTTACATATTGCATTATCGATGACCGATACACTTAGACTGCTCGCAGTATTGAATTTTTTCAAACGTCTACTAAACATCTGTATTTATTTACCAACCTATCCTACTCTGACTACCTTAAGAAACTTATTTTCTTCCACAGCGTTTATCGGATTTCACGACAAATAACACTAATTGCATGTTGCACAACTGCTAGAAGATCTCAACAAACAATATCGAGTTCAATGGAAACTGTAAACATTAATATCGATATCACAGAGTTAATATCATAATATCATATTGTTTTCCACAATAGAAAAGAGAAGATGGATAGCAAAATGTGTTTACTTAAAGCCATTAGCTGATTCTAAAACAAAAAGACCCGACATGTCGTGGAAATGGTAAATCAATCACAATCAAATGTTCGATCGTGAGTGGATTGTGAAGGTAATGACGCTATCTATGTGATGGCTACTGCAGGGCTGGCCGTCATCAACTTTATTGAAAAGATTTAAAATAATGGAAAGCTGAAAATTAAATTTAAGAAAAACGAAGATAGTATACAAAGAGCGAATGGCTTGGATGAGTAATATGAAGGAGCGAAAATACATCACAGATTTAAGAGAGAAATTGCTTGAGAAAAGATATTACATACTGAATTGTCGGACTCTTATAGAACCGGTGCACGCTGTAGCGAAAAATCATCATAATGTATATAGAGCTAACAGTAATATTGGAAAAACACTAAGTAAATTTATTAATAAAAAGAAGAATCTTAAGTAAGCCAATGGTGATTGACTAGAAAACTACTAACCGTGTAGCTCCTGATAATATTTTCATTGTTCACCATAAAAGATAAAGTGAACGTTCGAAGGAGTTTGCCCCTGTTTGAACTTACGAATGTACAGACAGCATGAAAACTAAATGATCTTTGTACAAACTTTCAAAAGTGGTTCATGAATTAAACATTGTTTTGTGGACAAACCATACCTACAGAGGACTTTAAAATGCGGCTATAAATTATGAATTAGTAAATATTTTGTTCGCTTTTGGTTCTGTAAGTACTTGACGTTTGCCGGTTTCTGAACCTCAATTAATAAAACTGGATGCCTTAACCGGATCCTCTAAACTTGAACACCAAGGTCATGCAATAAGGCCGTTTGGATTTAGATGTAAATCAGGAGACAGGTTTGGTTTGATTTATTTGATTAAACATGAATTCTTAATCTCCGTTATCGATTTCTTTGCCATCGATTTTAGAATCAGCTAAAGGTTCATCTTCAAAGCATAGTTTAGATACGGTAATCATATTCACATAAACTGGTGCTAAAAAAATACGGTCACATTTCATACGAAGTGTAAAAGTTGACAAATAAAACGAAACATTTTTTCGCCGTAAAAAGCCAACATTTTTCTAGCTTTCATAACCGTGGTTCCACACGAAGAGCATAAACTGTTATATTAGGCGCAATACCGTTCAGCTAACACATAGTTACAACATTCAACAGATAGTCAATCGAGGGTTATTTTCTATTCGCTTGACTATGAGGTCGCGCTTATCCGTCGATCTCGGCGCCGATCGGGTGATCATTATTTCATCGGCCGCTTGGATCGGCCACAGGGGACACATAACCGTTGGCTACGGGCACCGACCGCGCCAAGTGAAAATAACGGCCCGTAATAATATTTGTTTCATGGTGATTTTTACTGTCAACCCCTGTAATGAGAATTTGAATGGATTGCGGGTTTGTTCTACATAACGGCATGACGTATGACGCTACCTCACTTGACCTATTTTTTTACATCATCTACGATTATGTCTGTTATTTTTCTTGCCTTTGTTTTAAAAGAAAGGTGAGTAAGTAGAGCCTTTAGAAATGAACGTAGCAACAACAAATCAGCGGCACGAAACAAAGGGTGATTAACAGAAAGGTATCATTTTGAGGGTCGCGATCGCAAACCTTGTTTTACGGAGCAGAAAAAGGACGAAAGAGCTATTTGTCGAAGCTTCGGTAATTTGTAAACAAATGCCGACTAATTACTACAAAGATTTCTGGGTAATATAGTAAGCAAAGAAGGGCTTTGACCCGGATTTTATCAACATGCTTTAATTGAGTAATGCTATACAATATTTTCATAAAGAAAATGGGCATAATGTTAGATACCTATGATATTTTACGGCCTGAGGCCAATTTAGTAAAACGAACCGGCACAAAATCCGACAATCCGACAATTTTGTTATGTTTTTTCATAGTTTTCTGCTTTATATATTTTGACAAATATGTCGCATTGTCAGTGATATTATTTTACTTTTAAATATTACGGATTGTCGCCTGTTGGTTTTATTAAATAGGCTAACGTAGAACTCGTAGTAAAATCTCAAACATATCGAAAAAAAAACTAATCATTTACACACACTCACAAACATTATCAGGGCATTAATTTATAAATCAAAGTCATTTATTAAAACTAGGCTGAGAATCAGCACTTTTCCAACGTCAAAATTACATAAGACAGTCCCCCAAAACCTCCACCCTTCACTACGTCCTAGTGCTTTAGCTGGGAAGAAGAAGTGGCGCAACAAACTCCCCAACAAATGATGCAATGGTATAACATTCCTATCTGTATATGCATATTACTATAAAGAAACAAGCTCTACAATCAACACGTGTAGCATTAGATTACTGGGGCCTTATTATGAAGTATTAATGCCATCATTATTCCACTGCGAAAACGGGATGGTGCTAGCGGCCTTGTCTAGCTCCGTCTCTCTCTCACACTGGAAAAATGGTGGCATTAGTACTTCATAACAGCCGCACCTGAACGTACAATACGGCCGACATAACTTGCCAGTTCCAAACTTCTCGTAGAGGGCTGCGCAGTAACATTTTTAATCGACTTCTTCAAAAAGGAGGCGGTTGTGTGTTCGTTTGTTTTTTTTTTGTGTATTTTCATCGATATTTTCGCCAGTTGTGAACTGATTTAAAAAATTAAGTTTTAGTTCGAAAGGGTACCTATACTCCCGGTATGGTCCCATAAAAATTGTATTAACTTTGTTTAGTTTTTGAGTTAGCTTCAATAATTACGTATTTTTCCCACCTAGTCTATGTTGACGATATATTATTTTTCTCCGTCACTGTTATTTACGTAGCAGATATTGGTATTCGAATTTGTGTGGGGTAGGTACCACAACTAAAAAGTGAAAAATAAAAACTTTTTACAAAAAAATAAAACAACCTACTTCAAAATTGTAAAAAGTTCTTTTAGGAACCCAATAGTGACATGAGGCGAGTGTGAGTGAGAGAACACGCGTGTGAAAGTTATATGCGCCTATGTTCAGACCTGCCAAGTTATATCGGCCGAAACGTAGTACGGTGTTAATACTCAGTTAGATTCCATGATTGTCCTCCTATCTTAGTGGTGTAATCCCTTAGTCGGCTTTTACGACGGAAGTGATTGTGTTGGCAAATCCATATAAAGGAAGGAAACCACGTGTTGGTGGTGGGTTCCTATTACATACCAGGCGCATGGTATTTGTAGCTACAAATCTTGTGTAATAGTTTATCACCCGTATTATAATAATAGTACCTAATAGGCTCGCATCGTGAGGAGGTTCCTGTCTCTGGAGCCCTAACCACCGCCAGCTTGGACTCTGCTCCCGATACCGGTGGATCTCTATTTTTATATTTTTAAATGTTTGTTTTACATGTTTTATATATTTTTATTTTAAGAAATATATAATGTGTATAACGAAGAAAACAGGCGACACAGGCCCATAGATTAAATAACCTAAACATATAAGATATTTATCCGCAATATTCAAAAACTACTATCCGTAAATAAAACCGAACGAAAAAAGGGAACAGGGTATTACAAACACAAACAATATATTACAACCCTAGAGTGGTTATACAATTTGTTCAGCCGACAAAAACTATTCGTTTTACGTTGTACATTTCGCCGGCTCGAATAACACAAGTTTTCAATTCGAAGGAAATTCTATTGCTATTTATTTACAGCGAGTGAGTCGAATACAAAGAGCACGTAAACTTGTAAGGCAATCTACAAACGATAACATGTGGGCTCAGGCCGCACGGTAAAACCTTCATATTGGATTTTTGGGAAAAAAAAACGTAAATAAAGAGAAACTTTTCCGATAACTTTTACTTGAACCTGCAGTGAATCAATGATGATTGTAGTTGTTGTCTGTTTGAATATTTGTCCGGTTGGATGGAATATTTCTGATAACGAACTAGCGCTTTGTCCATGACTTCGAAGGCGAAAATTTAGATTTTTCCCATAAAAACTTTAACAGCAAATGTTAGGTTTCAGCCCTTTGGGTTAGATGTGCGTGAACTTGGCAGATCCATTCCCCAGCAGAGCATAAAAAAATGTGAGTTCTATTGGCATGCGGATGAGTTCTAGAGTTCCTTAAACTTAAAAAAAATAGTTCTGGCTTTTTTGCCAGAGAAAAGTCGAATGAAAATATGTTCTGCTAACTTCCGTCAGCAGATCAATTTTGCCAATATTAAAATTTTAAAACTGATTTAGGTGCACAGATTTAGTTTGTCTAAATGTATGTTTAATTTTAGTCCAAAGCATTTCAGTTGTTTAATAAAACTTATTCAAAAAAATAAAAATAAACTTTTTTCTGTCTTTGTTAAGCTACATCAATCATTAAGTTTAGCACTTGCAACAATTTGTCATAATTTATCCGTAATAAATTATAGTTACCAGAGCAAAACTATCTCGCTGATAAATATATTTTTTACTACTTCGTTGATCTACATGCCGTAGGCGCGACCGCCGAGACTAAGAAGGTAGCTAAGTGATAATGGGTTTTTTATTGATCCTCTTCTGCTATTGTCATAAAGGTCATAACTGATTAACAGGGTGCGCCAGACAAACATGACTTCTAAAGGTAAATTAAGGTTTGATTGGGAGACGTCTGTGTCTGTATCTTTTCAGTTTACATCATTGGAACAATCCTTTTCCCAAATATATTGGCGTCGGCTTCCAGTCTGTCAGATCCAGATTTAACTCGTAGCGACTGCTTATCTGACCTCCACGATCCACGGCAGATGCCCCTTATTGGCACCATAGTTTTGAAATAAATAATTAGTCTACTTTTTTAATAAAAATGTTTTCTTCCTTCCTTTAAGAAAACGGTAAACAGGATCACCTTTAAGACCGCATAATTGGTACAAATATTTGAGGTCTATCACGAATGTTTGTAGAAGTGATAGGGTCGCTTGCGGACAATGAATTAATGATGACGCGATCGGCACGGATCCCGGATCAGCTGATGGGTGCGACCTAGTTGTACGTTAGACCTATGATGCTGTGTGAATCAACATCAGTATTTAGTTTAAAATATGTAATACAGAAGTGGTTATTGAATAAACAACTGATTCTAACAAATCATCAACGTAGTTTTACAATTGAGGAAAAAAAACATACGAAATGCAACTTTTATATTGACTAAATAATTCAGAACTTATTTACTTGTGAAATATGCTTACACTATACCAAGATCAATAAGCAAAACTGTGTGATATTTATTACATTAAATAAGAAAAGATAATATAACTTATAGATAAGTTACAAGATTAAATAAGTTACAGAAGAAGAACTTTGAAGCACAAGAACGAAAGATCAAACAGAAGAAACCCCGCAAGACTAAAGAGCCCATGCAAAACGAAAACCACTTAAACTTGAACATTAAAGGTTGTGAATAAATTCCTCTCATGTATGACGGTAGCGCATATCAAAGTACGTTTGTGGAGATCAGTAGCGGCTTCCCTAGGGAGTAGTCGCTCTAAATTAACTTAGACTCGCTATGTATGCAGACTGTCGTGTCATCTAACGAGGTCCGAGACAGCCCTGTACAAGTTTACCAAACGACAATGTGCCGCTAACTTATATAGCGTACATCGCTGTTAAATTTTCGGGTCCTAAGGGGAGAGTTCTGAAACCTCTTGTGAATAAACGTCTGCCATTATTACCGTCATCAAACTTTAAGCGAACTATGTATTATGGAGTCTCTTAGGTTTTCAGGCGAGTATAATTTTTGGTTTAACTTCAAAGTCGAAACTAATCGTATAAATTATGATTCTGACTCCAAAAGTACCGATTACAAAATTTCAACCCATTTCACGGTTTCATCAAACACAATGGAAATCCAAACAAACAAGAACACTTATTATGTTTCTTCAAAATTGATTTACTGTACATTTTATTATTCAACGTGATTTTATCAAACAAGTATAATAATTCCATTTAAAGTTAGTCGTCACGAATTCTGTGAAACAAGCAGCCTTCCAAATATTTTTTCAACGTCGCGGAATGAACGAGCTCATTATTCCGTGTTGACTTCCAGTTTGATGCTTCTCTTTTTCCCTAAAAGTTCTCGTAATCCGTTTTGAGAATATCTCTGGCCTTACTTTTATCAAGTCACATTTTTTTGTTCTCATTCTGATGTAAGTAACTGTGGATGAGAAAATGTTCTCCGTGAAATTATGACTTTTCTTGTAAAATGTACTAAAAAATTATTGTAACCGTATTCCGAGACGCTGAAAAACGAGTGTCGTAAAATTGATTTGTTACTGCTCTACGTTTGAAATTATATTACCATTTTTTAAATCTTAATAAAATATTTAACTGAAAAATTATGATTATGTTTTTTTGCTGTTATATGTAACTCTCCAAATTACTTTGAAAATTATCTTCATACTTAAGTTACCTTAACATAGTGAAAAAGAAAAACAAAAGAACACTCAAAGTTGAAAATATTGTTATTAATTTTAAAGTTTTGGTAAAAGGTAAAAAGAATTCATTCGGACATTAAAGTTTGTTAGTGTCAACGAGGTACTCAAATTCTAAACATAAGTGATTAAATTTAGAGTTATATCTCTATATCAGCCTTACTAAAACCAAAACGTCTTCAATACATCAAACAGAATACATTCTCGCTTACCGCGGTCACGTCAGCTGTGTGTCCGCTGCCTTATAGTGGGGAAAAGAGGTGGCCGGGGAACGGGAGGTAACGAAGAGGTCGGCGCGCGCCGCTCGATAAATCGATGTGGGTAATACAATGCTATGCGGTGGGACGGCCTTGGGAGCTTGCAGCCTGCAAGACACACCCCCGTTCTACTTTCAAGTTCATTACCAACGAGACGTCTTCACTCGGCAACGAATGAATATCATCTGACCTAATTAGTCACTGACGCATGATTACTGTTCGTGCTACGGTCGGTGATTGGATCAAGTGCTCCCACGCGTTCGGCGCCTGAGTTGCCGTGTTGCGGTCATTTATTTGAGAACTATTTTCTTAATTTTGAAGTACGTTTTAGTTTTTTATAGATTGTAAAATCTGGGAAAAGTTTTATTGTTGCGAAAACTAAATTTAGTGCCCGTAAATTCAAATCTTAACCGTCATTCTATGAGAGTCTTATGAAATGGTTATAGCACGGCAAATTGGCGTAGTTTATCAATCTGCCGAGGCTTAAACTATTACTATATTTAACTATATTATATTATTTCATTGTGTTAGAGCCAACATGAAGTGTTAAATCTCTTTTTATAACTTTATTTTTATTCTTATTAATTTTAAATATTTTACATCTTTTGTTTTTACTTCTTTATGTGACATCTCAAGCACCAAAAAAAAAAAACAAAAAAAAATTGTTATGTTTCATTATTTGTTTGCTTAAGTATTTATAATTATGAGATGTCACTTATTATAGAAGTAAAAACAAAAGAACATGTAAATTAAATATTTAAAATAGAGAAAAATAAAAAATAAAGTTATAAAAAGCGGTTTTACACTTCTTGCATGGCTCTAACACACGGACTGTACTTTTCCATGACGGTAAGTAGATATGAATTTGATGCTTCTGTAGAAAAAACTTGTTGCAATTTCTAAGAAATTAATAATGGCTTTTGAAAGTTGAAATGTTAATAAAATACGACCAGAATTTATTCAACCCTAAAGAGCTCCGTCTCCAGTTTGAGTAAAATTAATAGGAGAAATAAAATAGTGTAAACTGCTTTCTTTTAAAAGGAGCAAACGTTAACAAGTGAGCGGCCATTTGTAAACGTCTCTGGGCAGCCTGACACTATAAATTGCAGCATTCTTTGAAGCAGGTGATATAAAATATTACCTGGTACTAAGAGCAAAAATCTTTTTAAATAATTATATTATTGGTTAATTATCATGATAATATTTTACTAATTAGAAAAACAGTCCGCCACTGGTGAAACTTTATTACATAAACAATTTTGCAAGCACTTTTTTTTTTCTAAGGTGTTGTAAGAATCAATCAGAGACAAATAGGCAATCGTTTCATATATAATACTGGGAGGTATTCAGCTGCATATGGTTATGGCTGGAAGCCTTTTTTTTTAGTTAACGGGATAGAAATCCTCTTTGATGTCCTGCGCCCTGGGGCGGACGGTGGGGTCCGTCAGACTTCTACTGACTAAAAAAATCACCCCGTGTTCCCTCGCGCACTTGCACCAGGAACTAAGGGGCCACTTAAGCACTCTTCAACGCAGCCCTCGATAGGCTGGAAGCCTTCCCCAACATAGCTTGGGAAAAGCTAGGCTGATTAATATGAGTAAAAATCAAGTAAGAAACAATCGTGTATTTAGGATATTTAATGATTATAAAAATATATTAATTGGAAGACTGTAATATCATTTGAATTCAGTAAACAACTAACTAAAAGAAATATAATTATTTTGTTAAAATTAAAACAAATTGGCCTATATGCAGTTATGATGCCAAAATTCATTAAATTTTAAATACGAGTCGCGAGTACTAAAATATTAATGAAGTGCTATTAAACCAATGAATGGCCTGTAATATGATGTAAAATAACAGTTATAAAAACTAAAACCCAACTACGGAAAAACACAAAAAAAGGTATAAACAAGACATCACAGACAGACAAAGTTTCTTTTTTTTAAACCAAATCCCTAAAATGCAACGGTTAGTAAATTATAGAAGAGGTCGAAAATGTAAAAAAATAAGCCATAAAGACAACGTCTACGTCAAAAACAAGAGTAAAATAAAATACATGAAAATCCTTAGCTATCCTTTCCTCTCTGACATTATTGGAAGAAAATAACAGTAGTTACATAATACGTATTACGTAAAATGGCCGTGTCTCGCTGAGAAAACGCCACCCCTCGTGTACTGGAGATGTCGTAAGCAGTGACTAACGGATTATGTCAAGAGGTAGACAAGCATCCCTCCGACTGGTAATTTAAATAGTATGTAGCTGACCTACATTGGGTATCGGTTTTATAAAGCATTTTAGACATAAATAGGGTAAATGCTACTATACATTTTGTCAAAAATAATATCACATCTGTAATCCCCGAAGGGTTAGTAGAGATGTAGCTATAGTACACTAAAGCCACATTTCGCCAGTTATGTTTATGGCTTATGTAAGGGGGCGAACCTGTTGCCATCGATAACCGGGCACTAATCTAAACTTCGGACTCCGGACTCATTTTAATCATGATGATTTTCGGTAAATCATTTTAAAATGCAGTAACTTAAACATGAAAATTTAAGAATACTTTCTTTGAAAAAATCAAAGGCCTTTATTCACTGAGAAAATTTCTTATCTAAATCAATGAAAAGGCTTTCATAGTTTTTTAGAAACAGCCTATTTAATAACCCTAAGAGCTGAAAATCTTCTTTAAGTTCGTAAAAGCAGCTAATAGTACCAAAATCCTTTTAAGACCTTTTTGGTAAAACTTTATAGTACTTACGGATCATCTGAAAATGTCATACAGTACGCCGAGTACCTAGAGGAAGAATATCTATCAATATATATATAATAAAAATGAAATGCTGTTCGTTGAAAAGCGCCTCACTTGAGAGAGGCTAGACCGATTTGGCTAGTTTCTATTTTAAAATGTTCTTAATAGTCCAAATTATGTTTTTATTGTAAACAAAAATTGGAAAAGTTTCCCGGAATATTGGAAAATTGAGAAAAACTGAGTCTTTTTTTCTATGGGATTTTTGTATGAACTATTGTTAGGATAGGACAACGTCAACGTCAGCTAGTTTAACATAATAATATTCGTCGGTACAGCGTTTTCTTGGCTCACTGCCAGAACCCGTTTTGCTTACAGAAAATGATGGCTCGTTGCTCGCTTCTTTATCAATAATGTAGCATTTACCATGTTTTACGAGATGCGATTGAAAATTGCTCATGTTTTTTTACGATGAGTAAGTAGAATGAAACTTTACTGTATTATTTTTAAACGTGATAGGTACATTTTATAGGATTTGACGACGATGGACTAGTTTCTATCAAGAGGGGCTAGAAAAAGTGAATTTCAATCAACGATAACGATGATGGAAATGTCAAAAATGTATAGAACTGTCATTAGCTAGGTACCTAATATACGTTTTACCTATCTACCATCATCTGCTCCAAATTTGATACCCCTTGGTGGAACTGGTTGTCAGACTTTTGGATTTCTGACTACGTCACGGTAGTCGTTGTAGAAAGCGATTGTCGACGTCGCCTTTTTTAAGCCCTCTTCGTCACATGATAAGACTTATGATAAATAGTGAGGTGTAATGCAACATGGGATTATGATAATTAGAACACAATATAAAATAACAAACACAACATCACGCCTTGTTTCCCCGAAGGGTTGGGCAGAGGTTTACCTGTAGTATACCCACATTTATACAAAACTCAAAATAATCAGTTAAAAAGCACACGATCTGATAAATAGTCCAAGAAACTACACCATTCGTCTGAATTTAATCCGTGGCCGATAATATACGCTGTTTTGCTTTATAATTACTGTGTTTCACAACGAAACACAAGTCAAAATTAAATAAAACAAATAAAAACAATGGATGACATTACTTAACTATTTATTCAAATGAAATAAACCAACATTATTTCTGTAGTCATAAATTTTAAAAACAAAATAAAAACCTGCCAACGAACCTTGGTTCCAGCGTTTACCGTAGACGAGGGAAGTTAATAAAAAATAAGTGGAGTGCGAGAGAGCAAATAAATTAATTAAAACAATTTTGATTTATGCACGACACGTGCGGTAACCGAGGCACTGCGTTTCGAAAAGGCAGTAGTGCCGACTATCTGACATACCTACCGACATACAAGGAAATGAAGAAAAGTTCAGCAGTACCTGCAACACTTTCATAGTTTTTTTACTTATGATTTTGCATCATTGTCAACATCGCGGTGATCTTTATTCTCAATACGATAAGGTTGATGTTGGGTTGCTGCTGTCAGAGGTAAAGTAACTGTGACAGAACTGTACGATAGCTGTACGACGGCAAATTTTGACTGCTCTTTGTCAACCTTGTGTACGAGTGAAAACGCGAGAATTAGCCTCTGGAACTATCGAGAGAGTTGCCACTAATCGCGACGTGGCGTCGGAACAGAACAGCGCAATGAGCTTGACTGCTCCAGAATAGATGATCCTTGCAAAAAATAAAATAACAATACCTACCTCCTTCTTATGGGTATTTACTTAATATTGACCACCGAAAACACAAAATAAAGGCTAAGAAAAAATATTTTGATAAGCGCAAAAAATCGATTTCGATATCGACAGATCCTCATTAAAAAGCAAGAAAGTCACTTACCGACTTCTTTTTAATAAAGATTAGTTTTATGTACTTTTCAAAGTGTAAACAGAACGTGGTGTGAAAGTTCCAAGCCTAGACGCGGATATCTCATTGCGATATTGAGAATTATGTTTTCTTCAGAGAGCAGTGGTGGCCCAGGGGTAACGGCCGCGACTTAAGAGCTGTAGGTCTTAGGTTCGAACCAGGCACTTAACTTTGTGTAAATTATTTCATCACCACTGCTCTTAAAACTTTTTTTTTTTTTTTTTTTTTTTTTTTTTTTTTTTTTAAATAATGGTCAAGCTAATTAACTTTTTTTACAGGCCGGGCGACGAAGTCGTTTTCGTGACGTACGCCCGATAGCGGGGCTGACGCTAGTGCCGCCCCAGAATGGGGAGAAAGGCAGCGAGGGACAGGACGAGATTGTAAAGGAGTCAAGCAGCGACTGCGGTGATAGCGTGCCTATCTAGGCAGGCTATGTCCGCAGCCGTCTCCTTGAGTTTCGGCCCATATGACATGATGTCGGTGGGGCCATGGGTGGTTGGCGGGATTGCTCTCAAAACGTTGAAGGAAAACATCGTGAGGAAACCGGCAAAACCTAGAACAAAAAATTCGAAGACATGTGACATCCGCCAACAAGCACTGGACCCATGTGATGGATTATGGCCCACTCCCTCGCAGAAAGGAGGCCTGTGTCCCAGCAGTGGGAAAATTAAATGCTGATCATGCTTATAAAAGCTTATATTTTTTTCTACAAAACACAAGCACTTTAATAATTCTGAAACGTTTTCATTATTTCGCTTTTTTACTTTGAAGTTAAATGCTGAAAACTACAAAGTCATTATTTTGACTGCAAATGTTGCGATTTTCTTAATATTTTATTATATTTCAGAGCACTTATTATAATGGAGTACAATGTAGACACTTTGTCGAGCATAACGATAAATGCTCAAAGCATTTTATGTTTTTCTCGTAGTTTTTTTTCAATTATGACTTTATTCGATGCAATGCGTACATCGTTTTATGTGTAACAAACAAAAAAAGCTCTCTCTCTCTCGGCTATTAAAGACTTAGTGAACCTTTGATGATATTACCAGACAAATTAGGTATTCACAGCATGCAGCTGATGTTTTAACGTCTATAAAATAATCCTTTAGTTGCTTACGATACCCACAGGAGGAAAGAGCTAGGCTTAAGTATCTATTGTCAGTCTTTATACACACAAACGCCATTGTAATGTGGTGTACACTGCGCTGAAATTTCAAGACGTCATTTTTACTAAGTATCGAGTTAATCATAAAGAATAACGTTTGTTACTTAGGTATAAAAAGAAATACTGATCGACAATTTTATACATCGATGACAATAATTGTAAAATTTTAATAACAATGTAGGTACATAATATACCGATTTATGATGGCAGCACAAGATGGCGGTCACAATACATGAGTTGGAAATATGTCTGGTAATTTTCGTTGTAACAAAAATATTTAAGGCCTATTCCTGCGAGTTGGCTACCCTTTATAATGAAGACTTCGACGTGTCCAAAAAATCTCTAAAACCAAAACATGAATCTGAAAAGGTGCCAAGTATGTTATCAACATTATCACGCTATCCCACACACGCCTAAACTAACAGCAATACCGCAAAAATGTTCGCTAAAAGCTCGACACCAAGAGCTTTCAGCGCGACCATCTCAAGTTTTTCTCTAAGTAAAACCTACCATGTTTTATATAAAAGCAGCCTCAAAGATACAACCTTTATTCAACATTATGTCTGATTATGTTTAGTAAATCAATATACACATGCATCTGCCTCATCTATTATTCATTCGAAATCCGATAGAAGTCTAGCCTTTCCATTTACGACATCGTGTCTAGGTATAAGATACCCACTGATTCGTAAACCCTTCACGATAAACATATTTGATAAATAAACCTCTTTGCTGTAATATTAAAAACAAGCCAAAATGCAAGTCGGCCGTAACGTGGTAATACCTCAAACTGATGACTAAATAATAGGAATTACTGTATCTTCTATACATAACCGTTTTTGTTACAGTAAAATGGATTTTCTTTATATAAAAGGATGATACTTTGAATCTATCTGACAATAAAGTTGATATCAATTCGTAATCATATCTTATTCCCTTAGGCATATGATACACGCTTCTGTAGCTCCAACGAATAATATGTTCGCAAAATACTGTCATATCATTATAATATTGTGCTTGCTCTTTTGGGAACTAACATGATGTTATTATTACTATATCTATTTTATTTGTCAGCAATATCAGTAGTGAATGTAGTTATGTGGCATGCTCGTCATTGAATGATCGAAAACAATTCAGACAACATGAATATACGGAACCATTTATCCTGACAATTCTAAACTACCATTTGAATACAAAAAATCAGCAAAATTCTGTTTATTTTCAACAATATCGATGAATACACGTTTAGCCTAGGGCATAAACAAAAGCAATATATGCACTTTGTGGAAATAACCATATTTGCATTTAGATCAGATATTTTGAGCTGGAAAAGTCCTTCACAGCCTGACTTGGTTAGAAATAGCAGCAAGGCCGGGGCGACGAGGCCGCAACGTCATATACCTTTATTTTAGTTAATAATACATCTTAGTTAGTTAGCAGTGAGGAGCTCGTGACTAAGTAATAACAGCCACACGGGTCGATCCGTCAGGTTAAGCTACGCTTGTCGGGGTCGGTCCGTGGATGGGTGACTATCTTTGCATATCGAGACTCCTCCGTGCCTCGGAAAGCACGATAAGTCGTTGGTCCCGGCTGTCATTCGTGGATCTTTGACAGTCGTTACGGGTCGTTAGAAGCCCGAAAGTCTGACAACCAGTCTTACAAAGGGGTATCGTATTATCCAGTTACTGGATTGTGGAGGTCAGATAGTCAGTCACTCCATGTAAAATAGTTGGAAATCCCCCAATATAGTTGGAAAAAGGCTAGGCAGATTGAATACATCTTAGTTACCTTGCGGAGACTGATAAATACTTCAACAATACTTAATAATTATAAGCCCTGCCGCCTTATATGTAAAACTGTGGGTTACATCACGTAGCGGCTCCTTCGTGGTAGTAACACTGCTTAGTATTTTCGTCCCGTTGTAAGGGAATATAAAATTCGTATCACGATCTCTGAAGGGTCCTACTCACTGCTTATCTTAATACTATAACAGTCTCTTAAAGAAAATGTTTACTGAATACGAAAAGTAAATGACGCTTTTCTGGGTCGATGATGACAGATAGAGGCAGCGTTGCAAATAAATATTTTTTTAATAAAAATATCCGAAAAACAGCGGGACTGTTCTGAACACTGTAAACTCAACAGAACTGTAAACTCTGCAACCGCGCATTGAAAAAAGGAAAATTTCACTTATACCTACGGACACAGAAATGACTCAAGAGTTAGTTCGAATTTCAGTTTTTACTCAGTAGTCAGCTTTGCTAGTGAAATGCACCACTTCACAATGCCACACAAGGATTCAATTCCTTTGAATTGAATTCATATTGATTTTGAATTAATTTAAATTATTATAATTAATATGATGCCTAATAACTTTTTGACCATTGTGGAATATTGTTTGTATGTTCTGTTTTTTTTTTTTTCCTGGCTTTACGATGATTGTTAAAATTGTTACATTTATTGTTAAAACGACTACGTGTATTATTATTCGTGTATTTATTGTTAAAACCAGTGTCCAACACAAATGTAAGAATAAAATGTAATATTCGAATGAAACTGAAAAAAGGTATCGATGAAATTGCGACCATCATGTTTGTTTTCATTTCAAGGAACTTCATGATATCATCGCAAGAGGCATCTTTTCTTTGCGGTGCTTATAATATTGAGTTTTAATTTTTTTAAGCTCAAACACATCTATCGAATTTCCTTTTCTTGGTGCTCCTTGAACATACCGTATCTAATTCATCATCTAAGGCTTTACAGCAGCGGGTGGGCTTTAAGCCTGGTCATATTTCTACAACGTAATATATTTGCGGCCTTTTGTCTCCAATTTCTCTTAGTTTTGGTGTCGTTAATTATTGATTGGTATCTATTTACAAATATTTAAATTCAGTCATTGGTTTTACAGAATTATTTAATATATACTAGCTGTTGCCTGCGACTTCGTCTACGACCCAGGATGAAAAGTAGCCTATGTCCTAACCCAGGTCATGGTCTCATCCAAATCCGTTCAGCCGTTTTAGCGTAAAAAACAAACTCAATTTCGCATTTATAATATTAGTTAGGATAGTAAGGATTCCCGCATTTTATTTATCTTTAGACATTTCGCCTTTAAAGCTAAGAGTATTTTGAAGACGTTCAGGACATCAGGCTTTTATTCACGGCGTTTAGGTATAACAAAAACACACAGGGACACGTTTAAAAACACACTAACATTGTCGAAAAGTTTCACAATGAACGTGTGCAAACTGCAAAGGTACAATAGCGAAATTTTCGCGTTTAACTTTCGAGAAAAACACGCTCTCTGTTTTTGTTAAAACTGGCCTAGGCGTTACAATTTTTTTAACAATATTATTAAGAATTCACTAAAAAAATATATACCTCCTATTAGTAATTATTATAATAGTAGGTACTGATAATTCAAAAAATTAAATCCATCACATTTGGTAAGTTTAATAACCTCTTTTTTCGATAAGTCGGTTAACAAGACTGAACACATTTTAATGCCAATATAATCGTTTTCATAGTACCTAAGTACCGTTACCTCACAAAATGGCTTCTTAATTATATGTTTTATTATGATTCTCGTCTGCACGTAACTTCTTTGAGTATTCGTAGGTATATTAAAGTTAATGTGATTGCTTTAATATACAGACAGAATATCAAAATTTCTTTATTATAATTAAGTTTGATAAACCTTCTGGAATAAATTCCCTTAATGATGGTGAAAACCGCATCAAAATCCGTTGCGTAGTTTAGAAGAACAGCTTCACACAGACTGACACGAAAAGTGACTTTGTTTTATACTATTTATAGATTATCAAGGAGCCGATTAATAAAATCAACTCATTATGTACTTCATCATCATTTTCTTACCCTAATCCCAATATAATCGTCTTTTTAACCCCCGACGGAAGAAGAGGGATACTATAAGTTTAACGTGTGTATCTGTGTGTCTGTCTGCGCCATCGTAGCTGCCAAACGGTTGAACCAATTTTGATTTTTTTGGTTTTGTTTGAAAGGTGACTTGATCGAGAGTGTTCTTAGCTATGATTCAAGAAAATAGGTTCAGCCATTTGAAAATTATCTGCTCTTTTCTAGTTGATGAATGGATGTGAGCATCTTCCACAGGTCTAATCGATTGGAAATTTAGAATTCTCTTATTTCAATGATTTGAAAAGAATATAGTAACCTTGAGCTGATGCTCCAGCATCACCTGGAATGATCCAAGCGTTGTCGTGTCGGGAGACGGCTAATGCAAACACCAACACACACTAGGAATAATGAATGTATGCTGTTGTAGAAAGGATAGCTGCTGTTAACTTCCTATTTTCATTAGCCGGCCACGACGATGCTTGGATCAAAATATTACCTACAACTTTTATGTTAAACTTAAAGGGCCAATACATATTATTGTTTTACTTTTTAAACGCTTTGTTTTTGTCGGGGGTTTTTTAAATTTTAAATTTAAGTTTTATTCTTCCATACTAACATGTATTTCTCAATTAGTCGTCATCTCCGTTATAGTCACCCCCTTTCTAGCCATATCATCTTTCACACAGTCCATCCATCGTTTCTTTGGTCTTCTCCTACTCTTATTGTCATCCTTATTAATACTCAAAACTTTCCTCACGGCATTTTCCTGACTCCTCCGCGTTACATGCCATTAGATACAACTTTTCAGTCACCGGTGCCATTCTCAAACTTTAATACTTCAACATCAAAAATACTTCACGATTTAAACAGCCACTCCCCTATCAAAATCATAAACGCACCTTTTACAACCGATACCGAAAAACGGTAAATAATACCGAGCAAATAAATAGCGATAAAATTAACGAACGATACGGTTGTCGGTTATAAAGTCGACCTTGATAAATGTTTCCCTTGACATTAATGGGGGTATTCGGTTTTGAGCTGTGGAGTTACAGCGTGGCGCCGTGACTTGTGTCGCACAGTCACGACAAGGAATGCTAAACATGCTATTAATTACTGCTTTATTAGGTATTATGAAGATTTAATGCATGTGATTAGGTACATGGTTATGTGAAGTCTGTCTATAGTATGTAGGTATCGGAGGAGATTGCTAAGAAGAGTATCTGTTAGGTGTGTGAGTGCGTAAAAAATAAAAAATAAATAAATCATATAGTTGGACCAAACATTGTACACATTTTATAAACCTGCCAAACTGTGCGGCAGTTTGTCGGCAGGATTAGCGCTCGCCTTAAAAACATTTGGTTTACACGATCTAATTAATCATATCTAAGTACTTAGGTAGAAACATAGTTTAAAAGGACGGCGGAAGGAAAAAGGTAGGAAGGAAGGCGTGTGAGAGTACTTTGTGAATATTTGTGTATGAGTGTGTAACTCAAAAGTAACAGATTTTACAGACAACTTTATCTCGTCTTAGACGTACTACAATAGAAAATGCTTTAATCAGCTTTCCTACTAGATCTAGTTATAAAAGTTTTAGTGAGTGATTTTCATCTACAACTTTACACATAATACAGGTAATTTATCTATACCAAAATATTCAAATATCTCAGTTTATATACTTTAGCTTCTCCGAATAGGTACTATCCACAAAGTAGATTAAAAAATAGCACAGAATTTGTATGAAATTATATGCCAGATAAACGATAAGTTCCAGAAGTAGAAAATCAACCCCATATTATTACTACTTCTCAAGTTTCATTATAGCGGTCAAATCGGAAATACGATCTGTAACTTTATTCGCTAAAGTACTATTATTTATAAATATTAGGTATGTTATAAACTATTACTATTACTTTATGATGTATTTGGTGCTTTAATTTTGTATATTATATTCCGTGGCTATCGCATTAGGCTAAGACCTGTATTGTAGTTTTAAGGCAATCAATATGCCTAGCCTTTTCTCAACTATGTTGGGGTCGGCTTCCAGTCTAACCGGATGCAGCTGTATACCAGTATTTTACATGGAGCGACTGCCTATCTTACCTCCTTCCTCCTTCTGACGACTCGTAACGACGTAGTTTTAAAGCATTCAAATAAATAAATAAAATAAATTATTTATTTTAACATATTAATTCAAATAACTTGCTACATAAACCTAATGTGGCATTTAGGAACAATTATACATGTATAATACGTAAGCATTGTTGCTATACAAAAGTAGAGTACGTGTGTTACTTTGGATAGCAACAGGCAATTCTAACGCGCCCTAATTCCCTCACAATAAGCAGAATGATGAATACACCTAACACAACAGTGGGGAAGAACAATGCCCTTAGTATTGAAAGGCTATGCTATACAATACCATAAATAAATAGGTTCCTATGTAAATTATACCATTGGTTTTGTATAAGATTAAATCGCGTCGCATCTGGTTAGCGTAAACAATTTATATTTACGCGCGTAAACAGCTTTTTATTACGCGTGCAGAGAGTAGGATTTAATTAGGCTAGGGCCCAATGTTCGCTGGCAAAAAAAAGGGTACCTACCTCTGGAGAGCCACAGTCACAACGACAGATTGTTCACAGCCAGATACGTAATGGATTAATCACGAGGATAAAACATAACAGAACATAACAAATGACGCCAGAATTCCCCGAAAGGTTAGGCAGTGTACCTTAAGTACACCACCAGGATATAGCGTGTCCTAATCAACGTTATATTAATTGAAAGTGTGTATGTTGAGGTACACCTGGTATGAAACTAATGCATTTTTTAATAGAACAAAAACATTGTGAGGAAAATTCGATTAAGAATGATCTGACGCCGGTAGCACACATCCGCCGCGAAACCATAGCAGCAAACCCGCAGTAGTTGAACTGTACTGACTCGCGTCATGTTCTGCTACTCGAATCCGATTCAACATTCCGTGAACGTTAATCAAGCGATCCTTCTCGATTGAAGACGCCTTTGCCCTACATAGGATAGTTACCTACAGCTCGTTAGAATTCGATAGTCCACCATACTTATCTTCCTGCCCTAGTCCCACGATATGGGGCCTGCGCAAAACGTTCGATAGCCCACCAATCAGCCTATAAAAGAAATTATGAAAAAGCCTCAAGTAAAACAGCAAACTTGCGAGTTTGCCAATGTTTAGCAGTAACCGTTTACAAGCTGTTACCGAACTTTTAACTTCATTACTTTTCGAACAAAGCACTGAATAAGGCACACGTTCGGTTTTCCGCCAGCGAAAATTTAATTTATGTTCCACTGAAACAAACGGGCTTCGTAAAATATAAACGATTACGCCGAAAACGTATTTACCATCATACGAGGCGTAGTAGCGAAGCTTTACTGTAAAAATATTCGAGGAATTATTTAAAATGCAGGCTGTATCTGCTATTTTAAATGCAAAAGATAAATTCGTGAAACGGTTACTGTGAATGTGATTGATTGAAACATGATATTCGTGTTAACCAACAAATATTTTTAGAAGAGATTATTCGTAGTGTTTTATGAGGCCTTTGCGATTCAGTTCTTCGACCAAAAAGTGTGTATTTTGAATAATTACATTACATACAGTTTTATTATTAATACTACATAATTATTATCTTATTTTCTTTAAAATATTTGTATGCCAATCCATGGCGGGACATGTAGAATATAATCCTATTATTAAGACCAATATTGTACCTTTTTTTATGTAAATAAAAATATTATATTCTAATCTATTATAAATTATACCATTTTAAAGTCAAATAATGACAACATATCGACCAGTTAACGCTCTTATCTCTGGGGTCATGGTCCAGTTGTATTTACAATTTATTTATTAAAAAATAATGTGTCGAGTCCTCGAGTCCCAAAGACGCTGAGCAGACGATTCCAAATTGTCCGCGGAAAAATTATGCATCGTCTGCTCAGCGCCTAAAGGTATTCAAGTCTAACCTCTAAAACTTTGTATAAGCACTATACAAACACCGTTGTATAGTAAGATATGTAATACAAACTTCGTAGACAGATTGCTTTTGATAAATATCAAAATAACATCAACTTTTATAAGAGACCGAATAATTTGAAACACCTACGATAGAATTGATACCTTGCCGAGATCAAATTCATACACCTTTCGATTTAATACACAATTATGAAAATAAATAGGTCTGCCCACTTTCAGGAAAGTCCAATTTTGATTATGTTAATGTTTCTTTATGTTCTAGAAAGACTACAGGAAAAAACAATGTTTTTCTACTCTCTTTACATTATCGAAATTCTGATTGATACACCTACGTTTAATTTAGTCTGGGATAGGCATGTTATTTTTTCTTTGTCACTGTACTTTCGCAACGGCTATCCACAAAATGAACTAAATGGAACCAATAAATTCATTCATTTGATTTACAAGTAAAGAAAAACTAGGTCAAAGTGTTTGTGCTGTTTTTTTTTGTGTTTCTAGGTACTTTTCCTTTGAGAACTTCCAATCTTTTAATGTAACCATAATTCTATTCAGTCTGTAAAAGGTTGTAGATAAGTAAATAATTTAAAAGTGAGCCGAGGTTGCGTGCCCATTAGTATTATACCTGAGGAGGGCTCGATAGCTGGCGAGATCCATGATAACAAAACATTTTCGATGACGGAATACAATTTCGCTCTTGTCACTGCAAAATACAACTTGATTTTAAATACAATTACGTGTCCCTTACTTCTTTTGGTAATTAATAGATGAAGAGAATACCTAAACTAGTTCAAGAGTTGAAAACGCATTGAAATATTTTGAAGGCGGGAACTGGTTTTTCATCTCTTTAATGCCATTTTTATTATATAATCTTTTGATTAACGTATATGCTTCGAACTTAATCATCAAAATGTGTTTGCTGATCACATCCTTTGCTCATTAGAATGATTGAACGAATGACAGTGAAGAATAACATCAGTCAGAACTAGCTATTGTAAAAGTAGATCGCTCACTCACGCAAATAAGGCGGTTCGAGGGTACAGTGGCTCATAAAAGTAATAAATCACACTTAATTCTGACTCCGGGTCCCACTCGTCCCAACCCCTCATTCGTGGACGGAATGCTTATTGAGTACTTTTTTTGTAAAAGACATTTTTTTCAACGTATTCTGAGAAGCCGAACTCATCAGGCGACGCCCACATTTACCATGAGATCTTGGAAACATTAAAACATAATCCTGTATCATTTTTGTTCATATTTTTTTCAAGATTAAGTATTACATGTTTTAAACATACTGTAGGCTGCAAACCTTTTTCTGTAAATGAGCCACTGAAACAGAGTTCGTTTGCGAGTTAATACTTCTTCATATAAAACGTCGAACAGCCCTGGGGGAGTCGTTCGGAATCTATCACCATTTTACGTAATCTCGAGCTTCGTGTTCCGTTTCAGTATTTTTTGAAGCGTGGGCGGACACAGCTCCACCTCACGTAAGATTGACTTTTAGAGGGTATTCCTAAGACCAAGAGATATTGGGTTATTATGTAACTACTGTCTTTATATTGTAAATCAGTAGGCTTATTTATTTATTTATTTATTAGGGACAAAAAACAGTTACATGCTACAAAATACAGAGAAATAATTAAACTAAGATTTAACAAACATGTAACCCACACCATTGTCCACGTTTTAACTAAAAATTAAAAGAAGTGGCTTAGGGCAAGATTCGCAGACCACTCCTTGACTTTACTTTGAAAGTTGGAATATTATTTTTCGTTATTTTATAAAAATAACGAAAAAATAATAATAGTTTGTTAGTTAATCCTACTTAATATTATAAACGCGAAAGTTTGTGAGTATGGATGGATGGATGGACGTTTGTTACTCTTTCAAGTAAAAACTACAGAATGGATTTGGATGAAATTTGGCAAACAGATAGTTTATAACCTGGATTTACATATAGGATACTTTTTATCCCGATATTCCCACGGGATCGAGACTTACGCGGGTGAAACCGCGGGGCGCAGCTAGTTCAGTATAATAAAATATGCGCATCCATTTCAATTGTAACATGTATCTACGGTAATAAGGATCAAATAAAAAGTTTCTAAAACTTTGCTGGGTAAGTAAAGTGCCACATTGCTTTGCATACAAATGTGAATCCAGTTAAAAATTTAAATAAGCGTTACGTACGAATATCAACACTATTTTATCCGAATAAAGTTCACATTACCGATGGATGAAATGTGTGAAAGATGACATGGCCCGAAAGGGAGTTACTACCGAGGTGATGACTAACAGAGAAATAAGGAAGAAAAAGACATGTTGTCGAAATAAATTGGGATATGGGCAGGAGAATGACGATGATAGAAAGTTTTCTACTCCCATACTTTGCCGAGTAAAGTAAGTGTCTCATACGAACTCGTATGAGACACTTACTTTACTCGGCAAAGTACTATCTTAGAGTTATGAGGAACAGGGTGTAAAGTTCACTCACCTCTATAGAAAAAGGAGAGGGAGGATCTTCTAACCAGACGGTGACGGACGGTGAAGGGACGGGTCTCGTGTCTGGTGGACAACTGCCCAACGATTGATGTCGAGATCTTATATAATATGTTGATCGCGCGGTAAACTCTAATTGCGCGATGCAGGATTTTGTATGACGACAGGTCTTTTGATGCGTAGTTCGCATGTGGACATGTAGATGCCGCCATAGTATAATCCAAGATCGATTTGAGCATCATACCCTCAGCCTATCTATATCAAACGCTAGATAAATCTCTTAGTAAAGGGATAACGCTCTTTCCTCGATAGTACATAACAGATAGGGTAGGTAATGGAAATTCAAATCACGACAATCGGTTTTAATGACAGCACATTTAGATATCTGGAAGCGATTACATTGCCATCCTGCCTAACGCTACGAGCATAAAAGAATCAGCATGTTAGGAACTTGGTAATTATGCCCCAATTTTTGAGTCTTACATTTTTTTATGGACGCCTTTGGCAACGAAAAGCAATGTTTCGTTCTTTACAAGCCGTGGGACGTGGGTTTTTCCATTGGCAAAAGTGCGAACTCCTATTTAACTCCTTTGAGGTCGTCCCCTATTAAACTTTGAGGGAAGAATTTTCAAAAGTCCTTCCTTAGTGTTCACTTTCGTTATAAAGGAACTCGTGTGCAAAATTTCATCCTGGGACCTAGCGATTTAGGCTGTCTGTCGTATATCAGTTGACTGGCTTTAAGGGTGCGGGCACGAAACAAGTAGCAAGGAGCGATGGCCGAGCGGGGCGATGGCGAGATGGGACAATTTTGTACCGTGTCGCCCTCGGCACCGCCCCACTTAAAAAACTGTTAAAGATCTACAAACGACAGCTGGGACCAACGGCTTAACGTGCTTTCCGAGGCATAGAGGGATCTCGGTTTGTAAAGATGGTCACCCATCCACGGACCAACCGCGGCAAGCGTAGCTTAACCTGATCCACCGACGCGTTACTTCTGATTATTATAACTTCCTCTTGATTTGTAAATTCAGTCAAAGCCGCGGGTAAATTATTAACTTAAGTACAACTATATCTAAAAGGTACACAATGGCCGTTAGGTATATTAATTTGTCGCTTTCAAAACGTAAGTAATTAATTTCACGTGTCGCCGCTGTCAACTCACAAAGCGTCCATTATATCAACTTGATTATTATGTTACCTAATCACTGTGTTAGTATGTGTCAGCAACCATGTTTTAATTTATTACAGATACAATAATTGAGATCATTTGTTTTGATGTTTTAATTAAAATTTGCACCGCAAAACTAATTTATGAGCCTATAATTAAGCACTAATGATAGTGTGACATAGACATTAAGTAGATTGAAGAATGGTGTGTAAATAATCCTTACTAATATTCTAATTGCGAAAGTGAGTTTGTTTGTTTGATACGCTTTCACGCTTAAACGGCTGAACGGACTTGGATGAAATTTGGCAAATGGGTGGTAGAACTTGACCTAGAGGACATAGGCTCCTTTTCATCCTGGATCGCAGTCGAAGTCACGGGCAACATCTAGTAATATTTTATTTTTCCTGACATCTAAGTAGATACTCAAAAAATAAAAGTTAAAAAACTAAAACCCTACTACGACAAAAAAGTCAACTAAAAAGGTATAAACAAGACATCACAGACAGACAAATTAAAAATCCGGATTATCACGTGTTAGGCATAAATCAAACAGATTACGTGCGACTCCGAATTTTTATCAGTAGGTATGTGGCGGCATCTACATAGCCACATGCGAACTACGCATGAAAAACCAGACGTCGCACAAAATCCTGCATCGCGCAATTATAGTTTACTGTGCAATCAACATTAGGATATACAAGACCCCATCATCAATCGTTGGGCAGTTGCCCAACAGACACGGCACCCATCTGGTCGGAGGATCCTCCCTTTTCTATAGAGGTTGAGTGAACTTTACACCCTGTTCCTCATACCTCTAAAAGTCCTTGACATAGCGAGCTTCTGCGCTATGTCAAGGATACAGATACCAGGGTAGGTACTCAAATTCCTGCCAGGGTTGCGGGTTATTCCGAAAGGGATACCGGGACCTTGGCAACAGGCAACTGAAGGAACACGGGTGGGTTTTAGTCAGTAAAAGTCTGACACGTCATTGGAAGATTTTTGATTACCCAACCTCAAAAAAAAAAAAAAAAGGGTACTCAAATTACTAATTACTTAGACTACTTAGATTAGACTTTGCTTAGGTAACTAAAGAAATAAAAAGCTATGTTCCTTTTAAGAATATTGTAAGATTTACTTTATTTCCGTTGAACATAATGTTTTAATCAAAAAATTTGGTCAACAGACTTGCAAGACGTATAAATACCTAATAAAGTTTTCAATCAAAATATTACAAGGTTTCAGTCATTTCATATTTATGCACACACACTTTGCAAAGCATTTTGCCTGACAACTCTCGACGTAAATATTATAACACACGCACGACTCGTTACATACTAAATCCCGGAATACAAAAGCCTACCTAAACGTTCTATAGTAAACAATTTATTATTTATGTGAAACAGGCTTATTCCGATCTCTCTCTCTCTCTCTCTCTTCTAATTTCTAAAACTTTTTATTCATTCTCACAAAATGTTTTAAATTCGCTTTGATAATTATGATTGTCATTGTCAAGCAGGTATAAAACTTTCAGGGGCACAAAAGAGAAATTTAATTCGTTTTTCCTGTTTAAGGGCCTACCCTACCTCAAATTGCTTAGCATGATCATGAAAATACTGCAGCATTAATTTTGAAATAAATATTATGTTAAAGTTGAGGATTGATGCTAGGTTCTATGTTTAACGAAAACACGATTACGTATTCTCTATAGAAAAAAAATCAAAAATTACTTCAAGTTAGATCATGAAACTTTTTTTTTTAACCAGGTCTTATGTTATTTTTTATTACCATTATTTTAACCGTAAAAAACAATTACCTAAATTATTCGAGGCTTGGAGCTGCCAGCACCACCACTCAGTCTCGCTCTCACTCAGGCAGCGAGTAGTTTAGTGCGAGCGAGCTATAAACTGTATTTGAGCTGAGGTAGGGTATGCCCTTAAGTTTAATTTATCTATATTACCTACCAGTAACTTTTGTATGAGATGACAGCTTTTCTTTTTAAAAACGTAACGCATTCATTATTTGTTTGAAAAAAGCTTTTATTTACATTTTGCATCATGGCCAAGATTTCCCGCGCTTAAGATGACCGTTACAAATCTAGAAAACGTATCTTCTAGAATCTAAAGTTTCGAGCTGATGTAAAAATAAATACAGCCATCTTATTCCAAGCATCCATTTCGGATTTTAAACATACCTAAGTAGATGATTTTTCATTAGCTGTTGTCAACATACTTCGGTTACAATGGAGGAGCTCGTGGCCAAGTAATAACAAGGAGTATCGTATTGCCCAGTTACTGGGTTGTGGAGGTCAGATAGGCAGTCGCTCCATGTAAAATACTGGTATTCAGCTGCATCCGGTTAGACTGGAAGCCGACCCTAATATGGTTGGGAAAAGGCGAGGCAGATAGATAGGTACTTCGTTTACAATGTAACATTGAGTAAACCACAGGTCGTAAAAAAGTTAAAACTCTTCCGATATTAATCCTTGTGTATCATTGAATCCCGAAATACAACATGGACAGTGAAAGCTTTCAAATAATTAATAAGGATGATCAAGATATCGATTTAATGGAAGCTTTCATCAAAATTATAATAACATACAAAAAACTATGTGATATTTGTTCAATAATAAAGAATGAACAAACAAAATGTATTAATAAACTTGTTGAAAAGTGCTTTTATTCTTTTTTTATAAACTAACATTTTACTCGTAAAAATCTTTCGAGTGGCGCTGTAACATAAGAATATAAAGGCTCTTACATACTGGCGCGATTCGCCGCACGACGCGAATTTTAACAAAACAGTTTCTGGGAAAACTTCACGGCGAACAATACGGCGGCGTCGCGTCGCGCGACGAATCGCGCCAGTATGTAAAAGCCTTAAAGATGGAAATTACTTACCGTAGGCATTTGGTTTCTTTCGCCAAGCTGATTTATAATTTATTTCGTTTAGATTTTTGTAAGCTCACTTTATTAAATTATTCTTCGCCTTCTTGGTTAATCCGTACTTATGCTTACAGAAATTACTGGCCAATACAGAAATAAAGAAGAAAACTGTATTTTTTTCAGTCATCTTAAGGTTTTTTTTATTTTCTTGCACGATTGTGGCCAGTAATGTAATAAATATTGATGAAAGTCCAAGAGGCTGTTTAAAGAATTTTGACCTCCTTACTCATTTCAAATATCGTTTACTGTCGTGAAACAAAACCTTTACAAGTCGTTGTACGGAATTTTTTGTTTGTTATGCGATCCTATAGCTTATTGCATTTTATGTAAAATGAACAATATTGTTACGTAACAAAGTCTATTTTGGTAGGTATAAAATATATCGTACCTAAAAATTTAAGAAGTTTCTACGTTACTGTAAGAAATAAAAGACAATTCCTAGTTGCGACTACTGTAATCTTCGCCATTTCAAACTCCCTCGAATTTCCTTAGAACGAGTGGGCGTCGAATACGACGACCATCCATATTGTCTCGAATTGACTGCGCGTAGAGTCATTGAACCCTAACAACCATTTTTCATTTTTCTCTTTGTGACATTATCATGGACTCTGTGCCCAGTCACCTGGCAAAATCCTGTAGCTTCCCTTACTACGTCACTGGGAAGAAACGGGGACGTTTATTTTTGAACATTGAACATTGATAAAAGCATAAAGCTAGCATTATTAAAAAAAATCCTGCGTTACTGAAAACTCTTGTTACCAAGATAATTGCTGACTGGCTTTTCATTATGCAACTCTTGTATACTATACTAGGTACTATTCCCGTAAAACTAGACATTAGAAAGTCATGGGAAACTATGAGCTTTCCAAGATTTAAAGTTGACAATACACTAGAGCTCTTTCTCGTGCCTTCATAAGTCATAATTCATTTATTTTATAACAAAATGCATTGTATTAAAATATTATAGTGACGATAAAAAAAATAAAAAATAAACATAACATTGATATATAAAATTCATTACGCATTTAAAATGTATCAATAATTCAATTATAAATAAATAAATAGGTATCAATAATTCAGTAACACTAATTAAATATTTATAAAATTCATTAACAAGCTTTAAACAAAAAAAAACAAAATATAAACACAAATAATTCACAAAATCATTTAATTGTGGCTGTTGTTTGTCATCTACAAACTCATCGATACTGAAATAACTGGTCTATAATAAATATATCTTTAATTTGTTTTTAATTAATTTTATGCATTTGCTGATGGACATAGAAGAAAACCTACAGTATGTTACATCTACATATTTAGTTTTCCTCTAAAACAAACTGTTTGTAGGAAATCCTGCCATAACCTCACAGTTTCAGTATAAAACAGGCAACAATTACGTAGAAAACAAAAGACCTCCGCTCGTAAATGGCTCGCATTGTTTTGTACCAGTTAACAAACTTGTCATAAAGTAATAAAAAATGCATTACCCACGCGTGTGTTTAATTATTTATATTTCCTCAGGGTTGGATAACTATAACGCGAGGTATGAAACTTCCTCAAGCATTTCTTATGGAACGTCAATGAGAATTTATAACGTACGCAAAATACTTACAAAAAGTTTACAGGTACCTTTTTCTATCCGTTAAATGACTTTCTTTGAAAAAATTATAATCATCTGCCTAGCCTATCTTCCCAACAATGTTGGGGTCGGCTTCCAGTTTAATCGGATGCAGCTTAATACCAGTATTTTACATGAAGCGACCGCCTACTTGACCTCCACAAACCAGTGACTGGGTAATACAATAGCCCTTAGTAAGACCGGTTTTCAGACTTTCGGGCTTCTGGCTACCCGTAACGAATGTCACATATATATAAATAACAGCCTGGACCAACAGGTTTACGTGCTTTCCGAGCCATGGAGCGATATGCCCATAAAATGTATGGCAATAAACGTGCTCGTTTAGCACCTTATCGTGAATTTAAAACCGTCTTCAATTATATTTCCAATTCTCCATACATTTTACTTCCCTGCGCTATCGTGATGCCGTGGACGTCCACAATAATATTATCGTCACGTTAGAAATTATAATAATAACGCCCAATGTTTCACGTTACTGCGGCAACTCAATCGTTCCATTTACAAAGCCAAATTACACCTCATTTAAAATAAACTATCCAAAACTCCGTCACACGTATCAATCAATCGTAACAACCAATCGTTTTTGAATATAACAATATGAATTAATGAAACGTAGCTGTTACTATAAGTATAGTTTCCGGAGCGCGACGGCTCGACAATCGCTGCGGCTCATTGAGTTCCGTGTGGGGTGGCACGATATAGATTACACACGTAGAAGAAATATGTTTATTAGGAATATCTACGTCTATATTTCACAAATTAGGAGCTTTATGTCTGAAAGTCTGACACGAATACTTTTCTATTAGTTGTGGAGGGCAGATAGTAACGAATACTTTTCTGTGGATTTAGTTGTGGAGGGCAGTGCCTCCAAGTAAAATACTGGTATTCAGCTGCATCTGGTTAGACTGGAAGCCGACCCCAACAAAGTTAGGAAAAGCTTCTGACCGTTGCCATTGGCTGGTCAGTATATTACTCTACCTATTATGTATCTATTACTCTGGGATAATGATTATGGAATTTTCTTCATCACTATAGTAAGTAGTAGTAGTAGTGGAGACCGCGTATCGGCAAGCGTAGTGAAGGACGCCCCCAGCTAGATGGACCAACGACCTTAAAAAGTTGGCTGGGACAGACTTGATGCGGAAGGCGGACGACAGGGTGTTGTGGCGCAGCTTGGGAGAGATCTATGTCCAGCAGTGGACTGCGATAGGCTTAGTTGATTGATTCACAGTAAGTACATTCAGGGTATTAAGCAAATTGATAACCCTACTTCAATTCGCCATGTTAAAGCCATTTCATAGAACTGTCAAATGATAATGTTACTTATATGATCAATTATTTTATGCCTGTGAGCAGGTTTGTACAAATCTTTTACACGTCAATCATATTTTTTTAAACTAGATGAGGGCGGCAGTTCCTATCTGACTATTCTGAGAAGAAAGGCAGAAACAAGAGGTCACAGTCTCTTTTAAAGTCCAGACATAATCTTGGTCAGATCATGTGAAGACCATGTAGTGTCTGAAATGGTTTTTTGAGGAAAGAACCACACAGGTTGAGTGGACCTGGCCAGTCAGTGCACGCATTTGTCATTAATCGTGCAGCTCAACTCAGAATTTGAAAATGACAGTTGAGATTTGAAAATATGGACAATTTAAGCGAAATAATTAATTACCTTTGCAGTGACAGTGGCCCATTCTCAAGGCCATTCCTAGCATTAGATATTAAGCTTGGCAAAGTATAAAGAGGGTCACTGGTTAATTAATGAGGAGCTCGTGGTTAAGTAATAAGAGCCGAACGGGTCGATCCATCAGGTTAAGCTACGCTTGCCAGGGTTGGTCGGTTACATACCGAGACTCCTCCATGCCTCGGAAAGCACGTTAAGCCGTTGGTCCCAGCTGTCATTTGTTGATCTTTGACAGTCGTTACGGGTCATCAGAAGCCCGAAAGTCTGAAAACCAGTCTTGCCAAGGGGTATCGTATTGCCCGGTTACTGGGTTGTGGAGGTCAGATAGGCAGTGCCTCCATGTAAAATAGTAGTATTCAGCTGCGTCCGGTTAGACTGGAAGCCGCTCCCTAACATAGTTGGGACAAGGCTAAACAGATGATGAATGGTTAATTAAAGAATGTTTGGGGATATCCAGAAATCAACTAATTAATTACTATTCAAAGTATAAATCGACTGAAAAAAATAACATGCTCAATGTGGAAACAATGAGTATAAACACAACTGTGTGGAAGACTCGTTAAACAAAATCATTCTTTTCTAGTGGATATTTTGGTTTAAGTATCTACAAACATGTGATATCTAGTCTATATGAACTGACAAGATAATAGAAAAGACATTTTTCGGATTGAAAATTTCTAAAAGACTAGCCTTTGGCACAGTATAATAAAGTGACAGTATTATGTCTCGGCAGTAAACTTGAAATAATAACCTACAGCCGCTCGGTAGATAAACCTTCCGCGTTCGTGCGGAACTGCCACGCACACCAGACTGTTGCGTACTGAGATTTCGTTCGTTTTCTATGAAGATTATAATACTGGTACTTATTTATACTGTGCCTGTGGGCTGCACCGGGAGTCGCAACAAATTATCTCTCCTTCGCGCTTTAATCCATCCAAAGGTTGTCTGTAAAAGATCGTTCTTAGCGATAAGACCGCCCATTGTATCACCCTATGTTAAATTTCTACATTTGTATCTGTATTTTTGATGGTGTACATAATAAAGAGTTCATTCTATTCTATTCTATCTACGTTAGCTACTCGTACCTAGTGGCTACGTATTAACTAACCTAATCTCGTTAAGCTATAGCAAAAAGAACGCTCTGTTGGCAAGGGAAATCGGAAAAGTAGTTTTTCTTTATAAAAGAAACTAATAAAGAAAATACTAATTGGATCTTTTAATAAGATTAGTTTTCATAGCGAACTTAGATTAAATGCCAGCTTTTGATCATAGATTACTTTAAATGACACGAAATGCGTTTAAACCCTAATCCAATTTAATTCAATTGAACCCATAACTAACCATAATAATTAAGCGTGACTATAAATCCAGTAACACAGTAAAATTAACATAAATTATTTCAAGGGTATTTTTCCAGTAATTTATGCAGCTATAATTATTTTCATTATGAAATTGATTTCTGCAGCATGAATATTCCAGAAGGTGATTTACCGTGACCTTGTGTGCTATAACAGTGCGTCGATATGACGTCTCGGAACTATAATGGAACTCCAATTTTGTAGTTCGTTGTTATTAGTTATTTCCAGTTCTTGAGGACTTAGCTACTTCTGTACTGGTACGTTCCATTGAAAATAAAGTTCGCTCCCTAGTTTGCAATTCTAAATCAAGGACGAGTTTTTTGTAGAAATGAAAATCTAGGCCAGAGGCCTTGGGGTTTTAAATTAATTCCAGGTGACATTTTTTTAATTCAATACCGAAAACCTGAACCAAAATCCTTAAACATAATATTCTCAGAAGGAAAAGAACACACGAAATACGAAAAACGCACTGGAAACACGAAGTCAAAGAATTAAAAATGGAGCAATGACAAATAAATAAATAAAGTATGTGATAGATTACGAAATATTGTAACTACATGTTGATGCTGGCTCGTTCAGCATCCTGCACCAGCAAATAACTCGTGAGTTTCGCGGAAGGTTACCTCCACACCTGAATGAAAAGATGTTCTGTCTAGACCATTTTCCTCGAAACAGAGAACAGCTGTGAGCACTTCAAATTGTGTTAAACTGAAATTCAGGTGCACAATGTTCTTTGTTGCAGGGGACCTGGCAGAGACGGTAAAACTGCTATTTTATATTTAATGATCATGAAGAGGTGTGGAACAGCGGCAGATGCTTGAACATACATTATTACCAGCCTATAATATCAGTTCATTATCATCATCATCATTTCAGCCGAAAGACGTCTACTCCAAGCACCGCCACTTATAATGTGCAAAAATGCTACGTTATTATTATTATAATAAATCTTCTATAATTTATTCTACCTTGTCAGCATCATAATTGTTTGCCACTTTTTGTGTTTTTTATAAACGCGGAACTATAACACATTTGATATTAGGTTCCTACCTATGTCCTTATGTTTTTTTTAAATTCATTTCTATCTTAACAAAAATATATTATACATTATCCTTAGTTTATGTAGATCCATCATCGGTTTTTCCTAATTTATTATCACTATCAACAAGCGCAGTGGCAGTCTTTACCATGCCTAGGTTTTCAAAGATGCTGAAGTTTAGCTTATTCAAATTAATTTGAAATAGTATACCTACCTACATATATCGCATTATTCAGATACTAAAATATGTATTGAATAGGTATTGATCGCCAATTAGTTAAAAATACGAACGATATTTTTTTTCCAAATTAATCATTACCAATTAACTCTTATCATCTCGACGTCGTTAGCAACATAATAATTGAATCCTAATAAATTCGAGAGACCTTTAAACATATAAATTGCACAAATATAATAAAACTGAATATAGAATATTGCCGAAACAATGCTTGATTGTGTTTCTATATTTTTTTACGAACAAACTATTCCACCAATTTCTACACTAAGCAATAAAAAAAAACTCATGATACAAAGACCTCGTAGCCGTTTTTACTATGACTCAGTCACAAAGTACTACTGGAACGAAGTTTCACGAACAGATAGGTAAAAATCTCCATGTATTGTCCGATACAGATTGAGTGATCGATTCTCAGCCTATACAAACGCAATCATACTGGCCGTCCGTAGGTATCCACAGTTAATTATGGGCAACATGTTACAAAGCGAGCATTCGTAGTCAGTACGTGGAATCGAGCAGGAACACGCGAGCAACGAGCGCATGTTACACGAGTTTAGAACACGGCGTAACGTAACATGCTCACTGCGATGCTGTGAATGGTACATTACGCCCCGTAACGCCAGTCTGCTTTAGAAACAGTAGCCACTACGGCTATCGCCCTAATAAGAGAACAAAACAATGTTGGCCCGCAGATGTATTTTTCGCTACGACAATTCGAACGTCTTTTGTTATTGATTACATAACTCAAAAGATACTAATAGGATAAGAGCGCTTGAAGTGGAAATATAAGAAGCTATGTAATAAATTGTGGGTTGGAACCTTTTAGTTCGTTACAAGGGCCCGGTTGCGCCACCCCTCATAATATTGATTATCCTTTCTAACACGGCCTGTCGAATTGTATCCGTTAGATGGACTTCGATAATTACGTGAACAATGTCTTCGGAAAGTAATGATGAAGAATTGTAGTAAATTAATTTCCTTGCTTGTTGAATCTATTTTCTGTTTCGCTTTTTTTTCTGCATTCAATGTATCTGAGCAAATCTTATTGTTCTTATTAATTTATCTTTTGTATTCAACTCATTTTATATTATAGAAAAAAAGTTATCTATCTTGTCTCTGAGCATAATTATTGTGTTGTGCTGATTAGCTAAGATGGGTAGTTGCTACATACTGCTGGATGTTTTCCAAATTTTATTTGTAGGTCTGTTTTGTAGGTTTTACTATCGACATTCTTCATTCATTACTAAAATAATATTTTTTCTTCTGTTTAGAGTTATTTCGGCTTTTTCCCGGCTTTCGCCTTTACAAATAATGTAACCCCAACCCAATGAAAATATTTTCATCACCTTCCACATTTTTAAAAATCGCTTTGAACTATTTGTATAGCCAAAAACCAACTAAGGTAAGGCTAGTAGCGATAGTAATTCTTGGTATTATACGTATTTGATTTCGTTCACGTGAAAAAATATACCATGAAACCACTGATTTAATATTTTCCGATACAAAGGTTTTTGAAGATTTGTCCGGTCAACCATCTTTTGATTTTCCGTCATATTATGTGCTTATTTTGGGACTATTGAAAAGGTGAAGCGAAAATAGAATGTTTCGGGGATAAAGTTGAACCTTCGTCGTTGTGTAAGCGATAAACCAGGAATATATTGAAATATCCAGAGTATTGTGAAGGATAAATGCTAAATATTATTGCCCTCTTTCCTAAACATCTTACAACTGGCCAAGATCTACGAATTACCGACGTATGTTCATCGTAGTATACCTATGTTTACGGTCGACGGAAGACAGCTCGTAAATTTCAAGTTCACCCAATGAATTATAGGTGTATTAGTTTTTAGTTGAAGCGAGCTCCTTCTTGATTTTCTTGGAACTCATAAAATTAAGAAGATAAAGTGTACTACATACTAACAGACATACATATCAAATTTCAAAGGTGTTCAGTTTGACTTTGATGCATCTTTGCTACTAAAAAAGAGTAATATTTATATTTTAGACACTGAAGATAATTTCAACTACAATTCTTAAGCCCCATTTACACGACGCAAGTTTCTTGCTTATGGTATACCGTAAAACTGAAGCAACAAACAATTTGTATCGTCTAAGCACTGTTTAGAGAATGCAACTTTTTTTTATAGCTTCAACATATGGTATGAGAGTAGTGGTGGTCCAATGGTAACGGCCGCGAATTAGGAGTTGTATGTATGGTAGGTACGAACCGAGACAGGCGCTTTACTTTGTGTGAATTATTTCATCACAACTGCTCTCAAAACGGTGAAGGAAAACATTGCGAGGAAATCGCATGAGCATGTCTTAAAACCTAAAAATCGAAGTTATGTGGTGGATTGGGCCCGCGTGGTGTATTACGGCCCACTCCCTCTTACTGAGAGGAGGTATGTGTCCCAGCAGTGTGAACATTATAGGCTGATTATGCATGGTATGCCACGCGATTAATTCGCTCCGTATAAATCAGGTTTAGTCCAAATAAAGCCCTTCAGTCTTTTCAAAGGACCCAAAACACTTTGACTGGCATTATAATTAATAATAACAAACTACATATAAACATAGGAACACAATACAGCAACGGCTAACACATAAATCCGAGTAGGTACCTACCAAACAGTAGTAAAATAGTTTATCAAAACAAAAACTGTAATCCAATAAAGCAGAGGCAACAATAACATAAGTTTAGAATTTATCAGGAGTTCCACAGCCACGGCCGTAATAAACTGCGTACCTTGCTTTAACTACACGGTTAAATCAGCAAAAACTAGTTGACGTTTAACAATTTGATCATTACGGTTCAAAACTCGTAACGTTTTTAATTGATAGAACAACAAATTGTAGAGAAAAAACAACCTTATGTTATAGAGAAACCGGTAGTTAGTGCGAGAAGAATTTCGTCATAAAAACAATCCCCCTTGGATTGTTTTTGTGAGAAAAACACGACGTTAAGCTCAGGTTAGCACGGGCATTACCTATTTTATCTTAGCGATTTTTTTTCACGCACTGGATTTCAGCGCCGATAGTTGAAAATCCAACAGTGTGTTTTCTTGACGTTCTGAGATATGCTCTGCTGGATTCTAAAGGGTCGGCTCAATACCAAGAGTTAAAAATTGAGTGCGCGAAAAAAATCGCCGCGATAAAATAACGCCCGTGTGAACCGGGTCTTAAAATCAAGCTTCACCGTTTTTTATATACAAGTCTTTTTGCGTTTTATGAGGAAAAAAACATGTATCTGGTCTAGCACCGTTGTATGTACCTATGTATATGTATGTGTCTATAAAATGTACACAGGGCTACAATCAAGCTATCCATTTCCAGTATAAGCTGACCTCGCATGGTACGGAAATCCTATACAATGCGAGATTAGCTAATACTGGCAATGTATACTTAGCTTGATTTGTAGCCGTGTGTTTGTATACTTATGTATTTTATGCATATGGCATTTCTTGATAAATTTGCACTGCATTGTAGAAGAAGTCCTATTGCGTTGACTATATTTTACAACTCAATGGGATAAAATTGAAATTTATTTAATGCCTTGTCTAGAGTTTACCATTATGAATCTTTGCCGTCATGCGGTCTGGGACACATTCTGGATCAAGTAAAATCTTACGATAGACAATTTGTTGAGGTTTAATCATGTTTTGATACTTCTAAATCTGTTCCATAGTTCATCTACCTGAAATTCTCAGTAAAAAAATTAATAAGTTCTGAAATATTTAAAGAAAATCTGTCATCTCTCGAAAAAGCTAAGTGCTTACTTATTCTTTTAAAACAAAAACCATTCTTCATACCATTTGAGCGCTCTAAATTACAAAGTTGTACGAGTAATTTTATTAACTGTAGCTCAAGACAATTATCATCTTATTAAAACTCGGAGAACCAAGATTAATGTACTTTACTCAGAGTTGAAGAAGCACCTGGTCATGTTAAATAATAAATTTGAACATTAAATTAGAGATCTTAAGTACGTAACCTTAGAGATTTTGATGGTTTATAATATACTTAAATAATATATTATAATAAGAGATAATTTAGACCATAGAAAATAGAGAGAATATTAATTTCCGAGACACGGATTTGCCTAGGAAAGCACGTTAAACCGTTGGTCCCGGCTGTCATTCGTGGATCTTTGACAGTCGTTACGGGTCGTCAGAAGCCCGAAAGTCTGACAACCAGTCTTACCAAGGGGTATCGTATTACCCAGTTACTGTGTTGTGGAAGTCAGATAGGCAGTCGCTTCATGTAACCCCAACATAGTTTGGAAAAGGCTAGGCAGATTGATTAGACCATAATGTTTAAATACATATTTATTTCTTTAAACTTAAATGAATTTGTTTGAGAAATATCAATAATAATAATATCATTGTCAAGTCGATGAATTTTTAAAACATGAAGCAATAGATTAGGAACTTCCATCAATATCGTTCGAAATGCAATTGAAAGTGTGTTACGCGATAGGGATGCAAGTAAAAAATCATCACAACAACGTGATGCGACACTATAACATTATAGCCAATGATAGAGGCAAGAATGACAAGTCAGATCAAGAAAAAGTACTGGCCATTAAAGGAGAAGACAAACTAATAGATAAATAAATATAGTATTGTAAACAAAATTATGGAAATTGCAACGCCCGCAGATCAAACGCCCCTTGGATAAATTATGGAAAAATTACAAGTGTTCACTTTTTTCCCAGTCATACCTATCATCTTTCATACAATATCGATTATAACAACAGCCAATAACGATTATTGTAGGTATAGCTGTGCAAGATTTTTTGTCACGTGACCAACATCAGAACTAACGCGCCATCTTGTTTTTTCTATAGAATTTCACAAATAATGCACAAATGTTAACCAACAGTGCCCCCTGTAAACGTCATTCGAGCGCCAAAAGATCGTTTATATGTCATAAATTATTCGAACAACGTTTAGCTATAATACTCCTTGATAATCAATAAAACCTTTTTTATTTGATGTTACAAAAAGGAATGCCCATGAAACTTAAGTTTTAAAGTTAATTTACGTGTCACGCGAACTTGTCAGACTATACCCGAAGGACCGGGTTCCAACAATACAATATGGAATGACGGAGTGATAATGATTTGTTTGCTCAAATACCTACGACAAATACCTAAGTACTCGTTATGTTGTTTATTGTTTCAGACCGCAATATTAATTACCTATGGCTTTGTCACAGGGAATGGGAAAAAGCAGTTGTATAAAATATGGTGTACCATGACAAAGCATACAGTTCTTACGATTTGTATTTAAAAAAAATTACTAGCTAGGCTAACATGAAATTGGGCTGATCTCTATGGATATATGCTACCACACAGCTTCAAAAACGCCAGGAAATGATATCGCAACAGATTCAGAAAGGCAGGATAAAAAGAGCTGGACTCCTATTTAAAGGATTGGCTCAAAATAGCAAAAGTCCAGTAAGAAAGGAAAGAGAGAACAGAGGATTTTGCTTGGCTATGAGACGCTCTAGATAGACCCTTAGAATACGTCAACATGGATATTATAATGGGTAATTCAACCCATATCGCAAGTTGATCCCTCCAACAAAGCTAAATAATCCTCGTGTTAGGAGTGTATATCTCTATCTATCTTTTGCGAGTTTACGAGGCGGTGATGCATTTCTGTCAGCGTCACTACGTGTGAGCTAGACTCACGTCCCAGCCACATGTAGGCTTAGTGTTGGGACACTGTCGATATATTAATATCTACCATATAATTTTCTTTTGTTATCCATTATTTTGTTCCAGATTTCACCCATATCTGTTACACCAACGACTACTTGAAGTGATTCTCGTATTCGTAAAAAACAAGGTTGTTTTCAAAAGTTTTAAAACTTTATTTTATAAGGATACGCAACGAATACGCACAATTTTCTTTTCAAGTACCTATTCAATAAACATCATCAAAGATTTTGAAAGAATTTTTCTCTTAGAAAACCTTATTTTCAATAGCGGCGAACCGAACGCGGAATTTATTGAAGTTGGCTTTCATTAATGGAATCAATTTATCAGTGGCTAAGAAAACATTTTCGGGAACCTGTAAATCCGCTAAGAAAATCTTCTTTCGAGATAGAGTAGCTAAGTACTCCATTAGTAGATTGCCTTGTAAATTAACCTGTGTTTTGTGTAGTCTACTATTACGACCCGTTCCACGAAATGGCTGAGGATGGTACGTAAATTAACAAAGGGAACGATAAGTAAGGAATTTATTATAGTTCCTGTATATGAAGTCACGAGTACTGCTAAGCTAACTGTCAAAGGACGAGCATAATCAGCCTATAATGTTACCACTGCTGGGACACAGGCCGCCTCTCGGTGAGAGGGAGTGGGCCGTAATTCACCACGCGGGCCCAGCGCGGGTTGCAGCTGTCACAATCTTCGAATTTTTGGTTCTAGGACACATGCCTGTTTCCTCACGATGTTTTCATTCACCGTTTTGTGAGCAGTGGTGATATGTGTCTCTGTCAAAAGACAAGTTGAAATACTTATTCAAAATTGATAACCATCATCATTCTCCTGCCCTTATCCCAATTTATTTGGGGTCGGCGCAACATGTCCCTTTCTTCTATACTTCTCTATTAGTCGTCATCTCGGTAGTCACTCCCTTTCTAGTCATAATCATCTTTCACACAGTCCATCCATCGTAAAAATCGATAAAATTAATCGACAAAATCGATTATCGTCAAAATTGATAACCTACAATAATAGAACCTCACTATGAAGAAGAAACCTATGGCAAGAAAGAATTTGATAGTTCCAACCGTTCTGTGATGAGAGTCCTAATGTTAATTGTAGGGAAACTTATGTAAGCTCTTAATTATTTCCAAGAACATTCACTAAAACTTAACATTAAGAGAAGAGGCAAGTCAACGAGAACGTGAATGTGTTGTGTAATTTTAACTGAAGATGATGTTGTGTACTACAAAGTAAATGGAAGAACTAAAAATTTTAGTGACTTCAATGATGATCATGAAAGAAGGTGGTAGAATAATGTAAATATTTCAACATTTATTTCAACGCAGGTAGTGATTTTTGGAATAAAGTTGATACAAATATAAAAGGAGAATACAGTAAACCAATATCTTACAAAATAAATGTAAATATGGACGAAGAAATACATTAAATAAGGTAGCCTCATAATAAAATTCATTCAAACAGCTTTGAATCCGATTGTCGCGAAAATTTTGTTTCGCTGTTCGGGAAGTAATACGTAAAAAGGATTTGGCCTGAAGTAATAAATTTTTAATAATAACGTTCATAAAATATATTTTCACAACTGAAAGAAAAAAAAGAATGATGTTTTTCAAAAAATTCTAGAATGTCGTTCGCTCATCATCGAGAAAGAACGAAAGAAAAAATAACGTTTATTTGGACACAGTTAGTTAAACAAAAAGTGAAAATAATGTTTTAACAAAGTGTGCCTCAGGAATGCGCCAAAAGGTTCATTTCAGCATTAATGCCAGACAAATGCTGTCTGATGCTGGTTTTCTAATGAATCTTTAGGGACAAGAACGAAATGTGATTAGCACAGAGCGAGGAAACGTGGGACAAGAGGGAGAAGGCCTATATCTTCATCATCATCATCATCAGCCTATAGCAGTCCACTGCTGGACATGGGCCTCACGCCATTTAGCTCGATTCTCTGCAGCTCTCATCCAGCTGCTACCAGCCACCCTGCGAAGATCATCGCTGCACCTAGACTGAGGGCGTCCTATATTAAATTTGCCGATTCGCAGTCTCCACTCTAGAACACGTCTACCCCAACGGTCATCGGTTCTAGGGCTAATACGGCCGGCCCATTGCCACTTCAGCTTGCTAATTCTGTGAGCTATGTAAACAACTTTGGTTCTCTGCCGAATTACCTCATTCCGGGTTCTATCTCTCGGAGTTACTTTTAGTAGTTCTAACTCCAAGCATAGCTCGTTCCATAGCTCGCTGAGCGACCTTAAATTTATGGACTAGCCGTACCGGCCTACTTATATCACATATGGTAAAACAAGCAATGTCAATCAGTCAGTGATGATAAAGCTGTCATCATTACCCTTATCACGCCGACCGTAACACAAAGCCACCCAGATCCAAGAAAAACCACATCAAATTCTATTGATCACCTAATTTCTTTATTTACCCTTAACGATCTAAGTAAAAGGGTACAGAAAACGATGGCTTTACCCCTTATATGGTCTGTTTTATTCATTAGCTGACCCCTTGCTAAATTTATGTACTGCCTTATCGAAGCATTGTGTCAGAATGAACGAGTAAATTTCAGATTGTACGTCTTATCTTCTTGAACGAATGTCAGGGATCAACAGACCATAATCTTGAACTTCGTTATCATAAAAAAAACTTTCCATAATAATTTTGACACAATTAAGATACATATTTCGATCTGCCTTTTCTCAACTATGTTAGCGTCGGCTTCCAGTCTAACCGGATGCAGCTGAATACCAGTATTGAACAGCAGTTAAGATATGAGTACAAGCAAGTTACTAGTCTTCTACCTTTGTAACAACTCAAACTATAAAATAAATATTTTTCCCCAAAAGGGGCTACCGGAGGTACACTTTGAGTCGATGTTATTTCACAAAAGCCCATGTTATGTCCCATGTCAAAAGGTCGTCCCTTTTGGTACCTACCTAGGAAAGATTGTGGTATTGTGGCTCATCGACTAACATACCATATCTACCTACATTTTATAATAAGCGACTGTACTATTAAATAGAAATTTCCTGGAAAAGGGGATGTAAGTTCGAAAAAGCCAACACCATTTTGCCTGACCCAAGAATCGAACGCCGACTCGACACGCCTTACCGCTTTAGAACAGAAAATAATTACTGAGCATTTAAAACAAAAACGTTTAGGCATCCCTATTCCGAAGCAGCATAAAGTGAGACTGCCCTCAGCTCAACACGAGATTTAATTGAATTATTTGAATCAGCCCGACGCTTCCGCCGGGCCAGCACTCGCTCGGCCAACTGTGCAGGATATACCAATTGCCACTTTAAAATATGTATTTCTGTTTGTTTGTTTAATGCTACACGACTTGTGTGACGTATTTATAATAAACATTAGGATTTATGAGCGATTTTGGATGGTGTTATGTAACTTTTGGCAGAAGATGAGAATAATGCGAGTTATGATTCGCGTGACCTGGAATTTGGTTGATGTTGTAATGTTTAAAAGCTTCAGTTTTGATAAATTATTAAAAGCCTGTGTTGCTATCTAATCAGGTCTGTTCGAAACGTCGAAAAAAGGACACTTTTAAAGTTTAAATTAACGGCCAGATTCTTTAGCCTATGCTGTCTTGAAGTTAAAAATAAAGAAGAATTGAAGGCGCCAATGCCTATGAAGTTATAGATAAGAACTGAACCCTTCTGTCCTATATAGTGGTAAATCGATATAACTATTAAATCCGTTATAGTAGTATTAACAATAGTATCGATAACAATTAGATACAAGGTAACAATTAGATACATAATTGTTGTAATATCAAAGCCTGAAAAAGAATAAAACAAAACATCGATCTACAGAAAATAAAATATTCAAACGACGTCTACATAAACCAATCATAACTCCAAAGCTTCAAATAAACTAACTACAAGACACACGTTAAGCACTAATTAACTAATTGTCACGTAACCGCGATATAACGCAATTAATTAGTCAATTAACGTTCGCAAATCAAGTCCACATGAACATAAGCCAATACTTACTATGTTACACAATACTACTGTTTATTTTATTACATATGAAATTACATACATATAGTATATCAACACAACAGGTGTCAAATTGCTGATGGATGACCTTGGCTGGGCAGTTCGAAGGGGATGGGTCTCGTGGAACAGACACTTAAAGTTGGTATAAGTTCACAATCACTCACTCGCGTTTTGTATAGTAATAAAGTAATATTTTTTGGGAGAGCCCGACCGCGATGCGTCTCCACCGACGTGTCAGAGTAGACTAAGCGCCGTAGTGAAATTGGCCCGGTGCCTCCGAGGGTTGCAAGCTCTCAGATACGTTTTCCACTTTTCCAATAAATCAGAAGTTGAGCTTTTCGCTTTTATCGATATCTGATGCGCGGTGTAAGATAATAGTTTTGTTGGTTTTAGAGGTGTAGTAATATTGAGCTTGTTTTCGGTTTTATGATTCCATTAGTCACCAATTAACTAAAAACCAATATTCCGGTTTTTTTATGTAGTTAAAATGTTGATTTAATTCTATGTGAATCTTCTAACCGAACATTTTATTTTGAATCAATACGCACTTAATCCGTTTAATAAAGGTTCATAAAATGCTCCTGAATCATTCAGGTTATGGAGGCACTAAACCGTTACATTTTTGATCATTTCGGGGAAATTCTCCCAGTCGGCCCTCACTCGCCGTGGATGATCACTCTTCCCCGAACGGTATCGCGCCCGGGGCACCCCATACGATGACCTCTTACTACTTGCTCCATATACAACGCCCCGCTCAACTTGCGTCACTTCCATTACTCGTTTCATGAACTTGCACCATTTAGTATTCCATTACCGAACTCCAATGTATAACGAACTAGTTGGATTACTCGAGGGATCGCCGATATTGTTATAAATCCACAGTTTCCGTGGAGCAACACCTCGAAAACGATTAAATAATTGCAGATTCGCGGTTGTGGTTCGGCTCTTTCGTGAAATTTCGACGAAATTGGGGCATTCAGTGGGAAGTTTCTTGATTACATTGAACCTAATGAATAAATAATGGAGTGGTTTCGAAGGGTTTTGTTTTCAGTTCTTATTTGCGGCGGATAAAAAGATTTTGGATACTAAGAAGGTAGTTCAATTGGCTTATTTTAATCAAAAACTTGGTAGGGTGTCTATACCTATTGGTTTGATTAATCCAGTAGCTCAACAAAAACCGGATCAAAACGGGTGTGTTTTCGCTCATCCGTATTTTTCCCACGTTCCGTACAAAATGTGTATAGTACGTTAGATTTAAATTTGCTAGTTGCAGGCCACGCTCTGAGTATCATTGTAGGGCCGCGTACGTGCGCAACGACCCGCCATGTCGCCTACTCGTTGCATCCACGTTGAGCGTATACTAACATTCTTATTCATGTATATTTTGTATTCATGGACAGTTTCATAGGGACGAAAATTTACTGAGAATCATCACAACTTCTAAGAGAATATGCTAGTTCTAAGTGCGCTTTAGAGAATTGTGAAGTTGAAGAATGTGTAGAGTAGATTGTACCATGTATAAATATTTGTTAATAGGAGTAAACAACATGTACACACGGCTACACATCAAGCTATACATTTCCAGTTTATGCTGAGCTCGCATTAAATATGATTTCCGTACAATGCGAGGTCAGCTTATACTGGAAATGTATAGCTTGATGTGTAGCCGTGTGTACAATCAAACTACACCTCACTAAATGCACAAATGTTGACGAAACCGGCCTCACGTCACTGTTGACAGTACTCTGTTTTGATGTTTTATTGGTCTGAGGTTAGTTTAGAATACAGTAATTAGCTATTCAAGCTGACTGTCGACTCCTATTTTATTCTTTTACATATGAAATAGCGTTTAAACTCATATTATATTCCCTTTATATTTCAAACATTTATGTAGGTGTCCACAAATAGGTTCGTATTAAAATCCCGAAATTTCATAATAACTATGACTGAAATACCGACGTCAAAAACAACGAAATTCAAAATACCGAAAATTATAAATGCCGATAGCCGTTATATCGAAACATTAAATACCGATGTCCAAATGCCCGAAAGGATAAAATCTCGAATGGACGAAATACCGAAGGGACGAAATTCCGATGGATGAAATCCCAAATAATATTAATTTGCCCATATTAGCACAACAAAGCTAGTTCAGTACAAGCGCCTGCAATTTTGATGTTATGTTAAAATGAATAACTTTGCTATTAACATATTCACAGAAAAATGGTTTATGCTGCACGAACAAAAGGCACAAAAAAAAGGCATGGTTTCTGTCACGGCTCCGGCGCTGCGGGGCTCTGGCGGTCCCACGCGAGCTTATCGTCGCAGATGGTTTAACGCTCACCATCGCAGCTTCGTCTTGCTGGCCTGCTTAGCCGGCCAGCCTCAGCTGCGGCGGCGAGCGATACAACCACCTGCTCCTCAACTTCGGGCCGCCTCGCCCCTCCGCGCGATTTTAGATTTTAGCTTTCGGATGTAATTTCGGGATTTTGAACTTCGGGATATGGATCTTCGGGATTTTAAGCTTCGAGATATGGATCTTCGGGATTTTAAGCTTTCGGGCAAACAATCATTTGGCGTTTAATTTTTCGGGATTTCGTCCATAGGTATTTTAAAATACGGTCTTTTAAATTTCGGTATTGTAATACGTACCCCTACAAATGTACCATCTAGACAAAACCTATATAGTAGTTACTTACACAATCAATTCTTAATATATCTGCCTAGGAAATACTTAACACAGTACAGCTCTCAATGAGACAAGGTAACGTTTGTATCGATTGATAAGTGCTTACAACTACTACCTACATGATGTATGGTAGCCTGGTAGTCATAGTTTACCGACATCATTATTAGTTCCCAATATAGGAAATGAAATGAAATGAAATGAAATTGTTTATTCTGTAAATAGGATATTGGAATCACTTTTACACGTCATATTAAAAAGTTGTAAAAATAAGCTAGATGAGGTCGGCGTTTCCTATCTGACTACTCTGAGAAGAAAGGCCGAAACAAACTCAGAGGTCACCGTCTCCTTTAAAGTCCAGACATAATCTTGGTCAGGCCATATGAGGACCATGTAGATTAGAGTCTGAAATGGTCTTTTGAGGAAAGAACCACACAGATTTGAGTGGACCTGTCCAGTCAGTGCAAGCATTTGTCAGTAATAGTAGAGCTCAACTCAGAACTTAAGGAGCTCAACGACTCGACGAACAATACCAAAGAAAGGACATTTGGGTAGGTCGCATAAAGTTCTCAAATTGCCAGACCTTCGCTAAAACTAACAGAACGAAAAATAAATATCCACATAGTCCTCACATTCACAATAAAACAATACTTTACAAGTAATCATCATGTCATTTTTTATATAATATTCAATAATGTCAATTTGTATATAAAACTGGTAGGTATATTTTTATGGTTTTCCATAATATTCAAAATGTCACAATGCTTAGCAGAGCGAGCAGCTCAATCCCATGCATTTTTGTCTTCTAAATAATCTGAGATTTTATAGTACCCTTTTTTACAAAGTTTGGTTTTAATACAGCTTTTAAATCGTTTAATGGGTAAGTTTCGAATGTCAATGGGAAGTTTGTTGTAAAAGCGTATACATTGACCCATGAACGAGTTGCCTACTCTGTGGAGACGAGTGCGATGTACAGCAAGATTGTGTTTATTCCTGGTATTTAAACTATGAATATCGGACATTTTCTTAAACTTTGATATGTTTTTGTGTACGTACAATAGGTTTTCAAATATATATTGTGAGGCTACAGTCAGAATATCTATTTCTCTGAATTTTTCTCGAAGGGAATCTCTTGGACCTAGGTTGTAAATGGCTCGAACAGCCCTTTTCTGTAAAACAAAGATAGCATTAATGTCCGCACAGGCTCCCCAGAGAAGAATCCCATAAGACAGAAGACTATGAAAATAACTAAAATAAACAATTCTGGCTGTATCTACGTCAGTTATCTGTCTAATTTTTTTAACGGCATAGGCGGCCGAACTAAGCCTACCTGACAATTTTTCTATGTGTGGGCCCCATTGTAATTTACCGTCAATGGTTATTCCAAGAAAAACTGTCGATTCAACGGGGTCCAACTCTATTCCATTAACTTTAACATTGTTAGATAGCTGCCTGACATTTGGCGTTGAAAATTTAATGAGTTTAGTCTTTTTTTCATTCAAGAGAAGATTATTTACATTAAACCAATGCACAACTTTAGAGAGTGCATCAGGGGCGAGCCCATTATACTTTATCTGGCACAGTTTTATCCTCGAGGGTTATTATGGTTTTCGACAGCCGATTAAATCGTTTTTTTGCGTTTTAGCTGTTGCCCGGGAATTCATCTCCGATCCAGGATGAAAGTTTAGATGATAGTCTACCCATGTGCCAAATTCCATCCAAATTCTCCCAGCCGTTTTAGCGTGAAAACGTAACAAACAAACTCACTGTTGCATATATAATACTAGCTGCGCCCCGCGGTTTCACCCGCGTAAGTCTCGATCCCGTGGGAATATTGGGATAAAAAGTATCCTATGTATTAATCCAGGTTATAAGCTATCTGTTTGCCAAATTTCATCCAAATCCATTCAGCCGTTTTTGCCTGATTAACAAACATCCAAACACACAAACAGACAAACTTTCACATTTATAATATTATATATATATATATAGTAGGACTAGCTTATGCCCGCGAGTTCGCCCGCGTGGATATCGGACATCGTCCCACTCAACTCAAAACTCAAAGCATTTATTTCAATTAAACCATTTACAGGCACTTTTGAATTGTCAAGGAGTCGGTCAGTCAGAAATATGAAGCTAGTTGCCCATTCCAAAGCGTAGTAGTTAGGTACCTATGGAGAAGAACGGGCAAGAAACTCCACGGACACTGTTTTAAATCAAAATATTGTTACAATATACGGAAACGGAAACGTACTACCGGGATACTTAAGAAATGCTGGGTTTCATACAAACTTTCATCCCTTATTGGATTATTTTTGAAACAAAAAGTAGCCTATGTCCATCCCCAGGATGCCATCTATCAAACTACAGAAAATTGCCCTCAACTAAAATTTTTACTTACTCGGAAAGCTAAAACCGTTGCTAAAAGCTAAAGTATGCGAATAAAAAGATGTTCCTAAAACAGAAAGGGTCGGGATGCAGAAAACCCTTGCATTGACCTAAAAAGCTTTAGAATAGTAGGTTAATGAGGCGGGAAACGTGTCCATAACTAGAGTATGAATAACTAAAAAAAACTAAAAAAAATCGCTCAACATCATAAAAATAGACAGCCTCGTTTGTCTAGTGGTTGCAAGCGCTACAGTTGGAGCTGCATTTAAGGTCCAGTATCCGATTCCCGGGTCAGGCAAAGTGTTATTGAGTCTTTCCATCTGGAATTTATCTGTAGCAGCCCGGAGTCTGGATTTGTGCCGGACAAAGCTCGCCCCCTATTGCATAGGACTTAAACAGTGGCGAAATATGGGTGTACTATAGGTAAACCTCTGTCTAACCCTTCGAGGGGTCAAGTGTGATGTTATGCTGTTATGTCTAAACAGTACAGGCAGACAAACCTGTCTACTTACTTCTCCTTTAATATACCTACATACAGGGTTGATTTTTGAGACGGGGCAGTGAATGCCGGTACCATAGACATTATAGGAACCGCTACTGTAGCGGTTCCTACAATGGTTATGGAAAACGTTCTGAGAAGACGTTTTTTTTTTATAAGTAATTGCTTAACTTTTTGAATAATTGCTAACAAAACGTCAACTCTCACGTTTTATTTTAAAGAAGTCAATCGATGCAGTTTCTTACAGGGATTATAAGATTTTTCTAGACCAAATCAGGTTGGAGTAGTACAAACTTTATAAAAGCCACACATCGTTAAAAAAAATCCAACACCTACCTACGTTTCGTACGTATGTACCTACCTACTGATCATTCCTCATCGCGAACTTTCAAAATAGCTTATATAGCTATGCCAGGGAATGATTCTCAGGCGGATTCCCGGCCACCATAGGCGCGGGCTTGCGGACGGCGAGCAATGGGTAGCTCGCCGTCCAATAAGGACCAGGCCCGGGTCGATGGCGCGTCGTGAGATGTTAGCACAATTGGCAGGACCCATGCCTGCCAGGGTTGCGGGAAAGTCCGAAAGGGATACCGGGACCTTGGCAACAGGCAACTGAAGGAACACGGGTGGGTTTTAGTCAGTAAAAGTCTGACATGCCCTTCCGCTCCACCCAGAGCGGGAGAAGTCATTGGATGATTTCTAACCCTCAAAAAAAAAAAAAAACGGAATGATTCTGATGTCGAAAAAATAGAAGAGGATGGTACCTGAAACATAATGTCATGCCATCGCAGAGCAAACTTTTCAAACGTCGTTCTCTGGAGAAAAAGCAGGTGTTCGAAATTGAAACCACTTCATTTTAAGTTTCGGTGGTACACTGAATACATGTCTATTTGTGCAGATGTCTATAAGCAACACAGTGTCGCCTGTACCTACCTAGTACTTAGGTACTTACATATTTAAGTCTATAATTATATCCTACTGAATTACCTACTCATTTTACTGTTGGAAAACAAGCCCAGTCTCGATCGCCGGAAATTACGCCTCAACCTTTTAATATTTTTACTACGCTATTATTATGTGTTGAAGGTCTCTTTGAATTAGGTTGAAGGGTTCTAATTTAGTCGTTAAAATCTGGCTAAGCTATTATATGTAATAGGTATTATTTAGGTAGGTATAGGTATTGTAGGTATAGTATACCTACCTACCTACAAATAAGTAAGTATGAATAGTTGTAAATAGGTACAACATAGTAAGTAGGTACCTACCTAAAAACTTTGCTTAAAGTTAGCGACTGTTTATGCATACTTGTTTGACGTTTGAACTGACACATAGCTTTAAGGTAAAATTAGCGATACAATACAACTCTCTAAGTTCTTGTAAGTGCATGAATGACTATTTCATGAAATGGCAAAACATGTAGCTACTTCAAATTAATATAAGACATTTCAACCTGTACTCATGTTTCACAAAATAAATATTATCTTATCTTATCTTATGAAATCATGACATTTGGCACTTTCATGAAATTAGAGAGTTGTATTTCTGATTCTAATGTTAAAAATTCTGTAAACCCATATTTGTTACGGCCGCAAATAATATTTAGATAAACATACAACATAATTTGTGCCGGAAGGTTTATTAGTAGGTATAAGTAGGTAATATATTATAACAAAGTTACAAAGAAATCTCGATGGTTTGTCAAGTCGTAAAAACGAAGCAAGCGTGTGAAGCAGCTAGTAGTCCTCCAGACCGTATTTTCGGCCACGGCGGCCAATCTCAACGGAGACTAGCCATCGGCGCGGGAGATATTATAGTGCACAAGTGTTTGCGCAGACACAAGTGCACTCTCTCTTCCCTCACTCTCATAGTCCGATGGGACGGCAATCCGACACGACCGGAGAGAGATCAGGCGTAGGACCAACGGCTTAACGTGCTTTCCGAGGCACGGTTCCAAACTCCGGGCTATTACTACGAAATTCCTAATGGAAAAATCCAATAACACTTTGCCCGACCCGGGAATTGAACCCAGGACCCCACGCTCTGCAGTCGCGCTTGCGACCACGAGACCAACGGGGCAGTCCAACAGTAAGTAGCAGTAAGTAGCGGGGCAGTAAGTAGTTAACTACCAAGGTACCTACGTACAGTTTATCACTCTTACCTTAAAATCTGCAAGTCTTTCGCAAGGTGTACGTACCTACCTATGTAAAATCTTCCGCCCTCGGTTTCTATCCAAGTTTCGTCACTATTTTGTATTCATGACACTGAATTACACAGAATCACGTCCGTGCTGCGAAATTATAACGTTCTCATCAATTTGGAATAGACACGTACCTATACCATGTAGGTAGGTAGGTACCTAGAACTCCTCCAGCAGCCTTGAGAAATAATAAATACCTGAAGAGATTTGGGTACCTAGTGATTTGCCTAGGTAGGTACCTACTTTGTAACATTTTGCAAGTTATTAAGTAGGTACTTACCTACCTACCCTACTAAAGGCCTGTTTAGATATATGCGATATCACTGTCGCATTCCGCATTCGGTAGCGATACAGACTAGGCCCTAGACAAAATGACATTATATCAGCGATAATGATGATGGAAAAGGCAAATTGTATAGGACTGACATAAGCTATCGAAAAGCTTATGTCAATCCTATTGAAAGTCGTTGTAGAAATACGAAACGCTTTCGAAGCGATTGTCACTTGTCTAGGCCCTAGGGCCTAAGCTTTTCGATAGCTTATGTCAGTCCTATACATTTTTGCGTTTTCCATCATCGTTATCGCTGATAGAATGTCACTTTGTCTGGGGCCTCAGGTCCGCTTTCTGGTTAGTCACTTTGGACCAATATCGCTACCGAGCGCGACAGCGATATCGCTTGTAACTGAATAGGCCTTAATTAACAACCGTAACGATTTGCCTACGTACTTTATAAGTTATATCTTCATAGAAAACGGCCGAAATGATGCGCTTCGAAATCTCAGTGCGCAACAGTACGTATCGAGTGCGCGGCGTTTTTGCACAGACGCGGAAGGGTTATCTACCGAGCGGCTGTAGGTAATAATTTCAAGTTAGTTCAATACTGTTACTTGATTATTGTTCTACTGTCTAACCTTGCCTGTAAGTTAAACATGGCTGGTTGCATTTCTCGAAACACCCTAAAAAATTACCTATAGCACGGGTACGGTAGGTAACGTTTGAAAGTACCTAGATTGAGGGTATTGCAATAGGGCCCTTTTTGAACATTTTGGCTTTAACTGGTAACCTATTCTTTGCGGCCTCAAGCATTTCTTTTCGTTTCTATCATCCCACATACAAAGTCTCTCAAACCATGATAAGTAGGTACCTACATCAAGAAGCTCTACTTGTGAAAAATACCTATCATTAGTGTCATTATCACTCAGTTTTTTTGTAGATAAGTACCTAGGAATTTAGGTAAACTACTTTCGGGAATTTGTCATTTTCAGGAATCAGCCCTGTGTAGCAAAAAGATTTTTAAAGGATAAATAAAAGAACATCTATTAATGAAACAAATATATTTCATTATGAAATTAATTACCAACAAATCCATTTTCAACACGTTTTCAAACCATTTTCAATATGATAGGGAAATGTGCCTTTTTTATAAGTGCCAAATATTCATTTAATATGCTGTGCAAATGTGGCTGCAGGTAATATTTTGAGATCATTGTAATATTAAACAACATAAAGTGGCCGATACGACAGCATCGTCCAATATATCACTAGTAGCCACACTTGCAGAGCTAAAAATTTTACGCCTAATGGTAACACTACAACACACATATTTATTGCACATTTAGAAATTTCGTAAAGTGTTTTTGTCTTTTTTTTTCTTATTTTTAGAGATCCAAGACATTTACTATAATTTTGCACATCGATATTAAAATGAAATAATATACACAATAGCGTTTAAATTTAGACTGTGGTATAATACACATCCAAAATATGGAACTATGCCTAAGTTAGTTTGGACAATGGACAAGATATTATAAATTAAATGGACTATTTTATAGACGAATAGTCATATTGCAAAATAAAAATCTTGAAAACAAGTAATAGTTAATCACGATAAAAATATAAAACGATCTGTATAACAATAATAATTATCTGAAATATACAAGTAAAAAAAATATATTATGTAACAGTATGTATGTACTATCAACTAGGTTTCGGATAAACTGACCCAAGACATAAATTAAGTTTGTCAACAAAAACCGTTCGTCGAAGATATACATAAATATATACAATATATTCATCGTTAGTGCCTGCCATCGGCACATACACACTATGAATATTTGGAAGAACGAATAATATATCAAAAAAACTGAAACCAATTAAATACTTCTTTGTCCGATTTTCATTACTTTAACAGGTAAGAAAGTTTTATGTTATTACTATACATACAATTTATTCCAAGTTAACTTTATTTTAATAAGGCCATAAAACAATTTACACATAATATTCCAGTATTGTTTGAGAGTCAATACTTCTGACCAGCCAAAACCTAATGAAAATTTACTAACTAGCATTGTCTGCATTACGTTTAAATACATTAACGATCTCGCCTTATTATGAATGGTAATAAGACTTGGACGTATTTATAAGAAATAATTAATTAAAAACCTACAATTTTAAAACTCGCACCGCCACGTCGATGGCATTTGGTCGACTTAAATCTCATAGAAATAAATTACAAGTGAAAGATACAATATTAAAATTGTGGAATGGTTACACCATCAAAGTCTTACGAACACAATTCCTTACATTATTGGATACTTTGGTTTCTAAGAGACACATTCGACCAACCACATGACACCTTTAAAATACTGGACAAAATAAATCCTTAAGTAATTACCTAAACCAAATTATTGCTGATGTGGGTATATCATAGTGTAATGTGACTATATTATTACCTATGGAAGCTTCAATAAATAAAATGTCTCTGAAGAACAGTTTCTATCACATATCATTACACATTGTAGCACCACGCGGTTAATAGACCCATCTATGTCTACACTTACCTCTATTCATTGTTGTATATGGAGATGTATAAAAATCAATACATCTGAAAAATAATTTAAGATTGGTATATAAAAGATTCTGTATAATTATGTTTAAAAATTAAATAAACTCTCTTATTGTTTTATGTCGTAAGCTATTGAGACTGTGTTTTGGCTTGTAAAACATTTTTTAAATCAACACCTATTTATAAATATTACTTATTGACTGCGAAACATCTGGCCTACTTAACTTCTACCCGAAAATCAGTCTATCTACGTTCGATCGTCGTTGGCTGTTCTGTGAGAGGCAAATGCCTCGCCTCTTTCATCGCCTCCTCGTAAAATAATATCACATTCGTCGCCGTCTCCTTACAACCACAGTATAATAAAGTAACAGTACTATATCTCAGCAGTGACCTTTAAATAATTACCTACGGCCGCTCGGTAGATAAACCTTCCGCGTGCTTACGTAACTATCGCGCACTCGATACGGATATACACTGAGATTACGAAGCGCGTCGTTTCGGCCGTTTTCTATGAAGATATAGTACTGTTACTTATTTATACTGTGGTACATCATTACTATCTACATTCAATATCCTACAGTTGTCATTAGTTGCGTGTGGTGGCAGCCTCCGCATTGGCTCGTATCGACGCTTCCATGTAACAGACTTCCACAAATAAAGCTCGGTACATACAGAGACGTGACCGTTTGCCTCACATCATATAATTAACTTAACCCACCAGATAACATCAGCTACACAAGATCGTCAGTATATTATTTTCCTATTGCAGTACGTAAACATGTAAAAACTTGTAATAAATAGTCGTTGTAACCGTATTTTATAACCATTAATCCTATGTGTATCTATTGCATTAAGATGTTGAAATAATAAACATTAAATGGAACAATCAGTAATCAGAATTTGACACTACAATGCCATCAGTCGGTGAAAATAATGAAACAAGACACACAATATTTAGTGGACGGAGACAATATATAAAACGCTTTAAAAAGTGTCAAAATTGTGCGTCACTGTAACACTGTGTAACACTGCACGTTCTTACATTATTCCAGACTGGCGCAATCTTACTTGTCTACCTACCCTCCCTTCATGGAAGTTCTCCTAAGATGAAGACTATAAAAAAGTAGTACAATAAATAATGCCCGATAACCTCACAGTCGATGATTAAAATAGGTATAATGAAAATGTTCAAAAATATCATATGCCCACTTCTTATACCAGAACTGAAGATATGGTATAGCTTCAACTCATACTGGTAAAATGTTTTCATTTGAAAATCTTTAGTTCTTAACGAAATGAAAGATCACTTAAATCCTAATTTATCACATTTGACCTGGTTAGCACATGCATATTTACATAACGTTTTGCTGTGCTCTCTATATTTTAGAATCTGATTTAAAATTAAATTATCTAATATATATTAGAGTTAAAATGTATGTTACAAGAACAGATATAAAGAATACCACACCAATTTTAACACTACGAGAATTCAAAATTATGAACCACTCAAAGTAATTGAAACATTTTTGGAATACCGAAACGACATAATATATATAAATTAAAACTGGCCACTGACTCACATCGGACATACATATAACATTAATACTTTGAGTGGTTTATGACCTTAAACCTATAAGACACTAAATTACACCACAACATCAAGTAACTACCGCTGATATACTTATAAAAACAGTCAACATCAATTTTGAATAATATTTATATTTTAAATTTGAAGTAATGGCAAAATATCTACATTATACACAATGTGAATGCATTACATTGTTTATTTGATAGTATTGTATAAACTCGTCGCGAGTGAATACGAAAACTGGCTGTGAAACATTATTGGATGGCAATGTTAAGGGTGCATTTCCACTGAAGCGGAGATGAGCGGAGCGGAGAGGAGCGGGGATGATCTGCAGGAATAAACCAATCACAATAGTTGAAATCTGTGATTAGTGATTAGACTATTCCTGCCCGTCCTCGCTCAGCTCCGCTCGTCTCCGCTTCAGTGGAAACGCACCCTTAAGCTGGTTGTAGACCAAGAGCTAAGCTAAGTTAGTTTAGCTTAACTCGTTATATTTGGTAATTTTTTATACTAGTGTTCAAAGTTTGCGGTCTGCACACAAGTATGAAAAGTTACCACAGTTTTGTGAGCTATGCTAAACTAACTTAGCTTAGTTATCGGTCTGCAATCGGCTTAGATGTACTGTAGCTACACTTTATAAAAATCGAGTTGTTTCATGAATATATTAGATGACGAGTCTCCGTATTCGCTCCTCTAGCAATTAGAGTATTTCGGTAGTAAAAATAAAAATACAGAGTATTGCTTCTCATTTATACTAAAAGTTTTCGACTACCTATCTTACTTATTATATCCCTCTGGCAAAGTCACTATTATATTTTAATACACTTTATTTTAACTGTATCATGTATAACAATGAACAAATAAGACTATAAAAAAAGTTAATATTCTCAGTTAAAATCGGCTTATGATAAAGTACTAATTAAATCAATTACGCTATATTGTTTCGATTAACATTTCCTGTACCTGAATATTTCGTTGCATTGTCTTCCTATCTTACTGTGGTAAAGTGTAGGCTTTCTACGGAGCTGAGTATGGACTCCTAATATGTGCTGGAAATATTCGCCCGCAAAATTATTCAATAAAAATATCTGATTACTGTACGGTTATCTACAGCATTTCACTTACCCTAGACTTAATTGACAGTATTTTATACAGTATCATTATTTATAGGCTTTCCGGACAGACTATAAATGAGAATGATCTAACTATTTTTTAAAGAATAAAGCTCTCAGTTGTACATTTAACTTTTGAGGTTTTCATTACAAATTGAGGATATTCTTAAGAATTGAGAGGACACTGTGTGTCACTGAATTAGAGGAAATATCTAAAATAATATTTTAGATTAGGTAACTTATTGAAATTATAAAAGGAAGTATAAAAATATTTATATTTTCTGAATATATTCATATTAAGTATATGAAAAAACTATTATAATTATATTATAAGTTACATACAGAGATTGTCATGACATTTGACTGTCAGAAAATAATTTTAAATACTTAGGTATCTGTTTACAGATAAAATAGTACAGCATTTATTAAAACTTATACTGTATTTTATAGAGAATATCACAAGATCGGCAGTTAAAAATCGTCTTGAGGAGATTTTATTAATTGATTATTTTGAAAATGGAACTAACCTTACAGAATAATTCCGGTAAAATAAATAATAATTTATATTCTTGCGAACAATGGTCTCTTAGAAATCAGAAAACATTGGTATAAATATGTGAATCTTATAATTCGAAATGGTGCGAATTAGCATACGGGACGCATTTCCTGAAACATTGCGGACGAATATATTCCAACTGAATAAAATCCATAGACAATATAATCTAACCTTTAGGCTCGTAGAATTCTGTAGCTGGCTAAGCAATCAGTTTGTCTATTATAAATCTTGTAGTCGATTATATATCGCAGTGGTATTCTGTACTGTAACATCAAATCTAAAACAAAATGTGTACAAACAATTATTATTGACGATTAATTTATCTACTTCAGTGTTTATTTTTATGAGGTACATATTTTGGCACAGAGAGATTTCTTAAAACTATAGTTAATTAATACATAGGTATATTAATTGTTAGATAACGTTATTTTAAATTACATAAAACATTTTTCGATGTTCTAAAACTTGTTTGACTGGTCTTAATCGTACGAATCACAGTTTTTGCATTCTCCTATTAACCTATCGTCACGACTACCAATTTTCTAGTTCCTCTTTAATGGAATGAGTTATTTAAAAATCTTATTATACGTAGGCATACAAAAATATGGCAAAAGAAACTATGTTTAAGCCTTCTTAAAACGCAAATGGTGTGTCTTGTTGTCATCACCAAGTTAATGTTCATCGTGATCGATTGGACTGACACCGTCGGTAGATAAACATAGAGGTCGTAGTCAAATGCTCGTGTTCATGCAAAGCGGGTAACAGACATGGTCCCTCATCTTTAAACAAATGCGCTGCATTGCACAACTAAGTTATACAAAACGATGCTAATTACTGGCATGATGAGAGAACAACAAACACTGCTGCATTAGTAATGCAAAACTCTTACGTTAAGGATTCAAATGTGCACAAACTTAAATAATTCATTTTGGCCTGAAACAGCAAATCAAAATATGTAAGCACTCTGTCCAAGCCACGTGTTTAACACAAAAATATAGTTGCAGCATGAAAAAAATAAGCCGTTACAATTACTATTATTGCTCCGCGGTAAACGTAAAGTTTACATTCACTATTTGTTTCCAGAATCAATATAGAAAATTATGTCATAAATATACAAAAACCACTCCAAAACGAAAAATAGTCCTGTAAAATACTAATTAAACCTGCTTATATCAATAATGTTGTAAAGTTTAAAAACGTTTTTAAAAAATATTCCCATTTACTGTTATAATATGACTCGGTCATTAACTATAGGGCACAATGTAACCACCGACTCCATACAGTAGTTCATCGCCTTGGGTAGTGACGGGCCCCTGGAATATGCACAGGGGTGCCACATGACACAAATAATAAATTAAAACGATCATCAATATCAAATTGTCGCAACTTCGTACGAAATCGGAATGCGCCAGCCTAAAGGTCAATTCCTGAGAAAGTCAGGATGAGACATCAGCCCCGACCACTTCATCCCGCAAACCTAGCACGATTACTCTGCAATTATACTGTATGGAGTTCAGTTATATTGTGCCAGAGGTATGCGAAGATCGAGAAAAGGACGGCGCGTTCGTAGATCAGCGTGTGTTGTGTACGTGTGTGGTCAGGTGTTTGGAGAGATAGTCGGCGCGGGCGAAGCACTTGCCGCACGCCTCGCAGTGGTAAGGCCGCTCGCCGGTGTGTATGCGCAAATGGCGCGTCAGGTCGCTCTTGCCGCCGAAGGCGCGTCCGCAGAACAGACACACGAAAGGACGCTCCCCCGTGTGCTTCCGCACGTGGAGCTTCAAGTTCTCCTTGGACCTCACACACTTCCCGCAGAATGGGCAAGCGAATCTCCTCTCCCTGTCCCTCTGTCTTTCGTCGTTTTGCATGAAGCTTAGTATCCCCGAATTCGAGCTTGAGGTCTCGTGCTTGCTGCTGTCAGCACGCGACTCGTTCTCCGAGCTGTCTGCCATCGAGCTGATGCTAGCAAATGAGACAGGCACCCGCCTCTTCTCGGAAGTCGTGTCTTCATCCCTTTTGCTTTCGCTCTCAGCGCCCGAAGTACGACACTCTATTGAGTCGTCTACGGTCACAACAGAATCTGTAGCGCCGTTCGAGTCGACGGTACTGTCTTGTTCTGCGTCTCGGATCACCTCATCGGGTGTCTTCGCAGCATCATTTCTGTTTTTCTTCTTCATGGACAAGTCCATTTCACCGCACTGGCCGATCAAAGCCTCGTTTGTACTGGAGACTTGATCGCTTTCAGGTGTGTCTGTATTCTTAGTATGCAGTCGCTCTAGAGTGTGGTTGAGGCGGTGTTTCTTGAACGATTTGAGGTAGCGGAACTGCATACCGCAGACATCGCATGTAAAGAGTTTGTCGGCGGGGAGTCGCGCGCGATGGTTTTGTTCGCGGTGTTTGACGTAGGCGGACCTGTACCTGTAGCTTTGCCCGCACTGCTCGCAGACGAAGGGTTTGTCGTCGCAGGGGGTCTGCGAGGCGTGCTGTAAGGCGGCGTGGCGCTCGAGCAGCCAGGCGGACGGGAACGAGGCGAGGCACACGCCGCAGCGGCGCCTCTCGGAGTGAAGCATGTGGCGGTGCTGGTACATCATGCAGTCGTCGCTGAGGTAGCGGCGCAGGCGGCACGCTTGCAGCGCCAGCAAGGGGGACCACAGTGGTAGCGCCGTGGGCGAGCGCGCCGGAATTGGGCTCGGGATGCTCGGTGACACACATGACATGTCCAAGCACATCTGGAATCGAAAGCAGAACTTATATTATGCGTGAATCAAATATTGATTTCTAAAAGAGTTAATTTGTTTTTATACCTTTGAGAATCCATGTAGCAGGGCGATGTTTTCAATAAAAGAATAGGTCTGTAATGATTGTAGAGCTTTTATTTGTCAAAATTGTATTTTTACAGCTATGATATGCTTATATTTGTTTCAAAAGTTACAATGATCAACAGCGATGGGTCTCTGTTAAGATTGTTGCAAAATTGACAAAACATTACACCGTTTGATCCTTGATCCGTTCTGATATACTGTAACACTTTTTCAACAAAACTGTACTGCTCTTTGTTACAACATTATGAACTATTAATAATGTTAAGGCAAAACAGATTTTCTCTAATCTAAAATGTCAACAATGTATGTTAAATAAAAGAGCTTAAGGGGAAACAATTATCGTTTCACTGACGAAGAAACGACAACTATATTAAGCTCTATAAATAAAGTGGACCTACGTTATTTGAACTTGTGCTGAAAATATTCTATACCAGCATAATATACGAAGTTTATTATATACCTAAAGACATTCCTAAATCGAAAAATTTAAACAGCAATGATTCAAATTTTGACAGTCACTACGGGAAACAGAAGCGACTAAACCTAACCGTATATTATGCCAATACAAATATTAGTCACGAAAGTTTAACTCTAAATAATTTATAATAAACACATTATAATTATTAAAACAAATTGTACCGATATACAATAATTAATACACCTACAGGAACTTAGAAAAATTGCAATATAAGTTCTATATTTAGGTATGCCACTTAAATAAAATGGTAAGTTAAATTACAATGAACCAGTTCAGGCTTCAGCGACCTCTAGCTCGATCATGGACGAAACTTAACAATACTATCTAACACTATACAACACAACTGTAGTAATATTGGTCAAGAACATAATCTAGCACTGGTTGTTATCACCACTGGACTGGAATGCGCTAGCTGGGATACGATCGCCTCGGGCGCGGCTGTCGTGCTGCGTACAAATCATAGGACAGAAGAGTGCGCAAGTCACATATCATAACGCAACTTACAATTTTCACCATAAAAATTACAGTTTTTCTCTATCTGCTACATATTCTATGTTTAATCCGTGATTTGCAGCCTTTATATAAGTCTTGTATAGGCAAGAGGCACTCTAAATATAAAACTGTGGTCACAATTTATGATAATATAAAAATGAATCTACGTCGTATCTATTTCAACACATGAAATATTTCGTGCTAGTGTTTTCTTAAAGTTATCATGCTCTGTAGGTACTTAGAAAGATACCTACGTAAATTTAAAATATATATATATAATAAAGTTTATCAATATAATATATATTATATATGTATCATTTATTTGTGCTAACGGCGTGTGAACTCTGCGGGGACGTGGCATTAACTGGCAAATGTTAAAATTTGAATAACTGCACTTGGGGGTAGTATAATCTATTGTTCATGTACCTACTTTATATTTCACTAACAACATTTACCACATTGCCTATATACACGTAAATACATAGATATAAATCTATTTGAATATCATTATTTTAATAATAAATATTGCCTCTGAAAGTTAGGAAACAAAATAGTATTTTAAACTGCATTCTGAATTATTATAAAAAACTATTTCGATAAAAACTCGTACAAATTTGTTAATTCGCATCATTATTAACCATTTATTTATTGCTATTAAGTATTTCTGTAAATTGTAAATATTTAATCTTTCTTAAAATAAGAAGAGGAACATTAATCAAGGTTTCAATATTGCTATACAGTTTGGTAACGTTCGACTCTCATAAAACAAAAACGAGTGCAGCTTTTCAAATAGCAACATTCTGGTGTCTCATTTTTTTATCATTTTTATTGAATTTTATTCATTTCTCATTTCTAGCTCCGGAAAGTAGCGCATCTACTAATCTATTATCTAAAATGCATTTTATATACTGTGTGAGTTTTAACAATAGACCAACATTAATTTTTACTTTCCCGAGTTATTTTCATAGTAAATTCGCTAAACTTTACTGGAGGAGTGTTCGAAATAATATGTATTCAAACAATTCAAAACATCGTTCATGAATGTTTAAATTTACTTAAAATGACGAAGACGTGGCCAATTTCTAGCAGGAAAGGAAACATATAAACAGAAACAAGATCAAACTGCCCAAGTAAATTTAAACATTTACTGGTACCCTCAGCGCATAGACTTCGACATACAATTGACTGGTTGGAATGTAAATTATATTGCTAGCAATTTTTCAAATCACTTTGATCAATATAAAGCACACATTCTCATCAACCATGTTATATAAACAATCACATAATACTCGGAAAGCAAGTGAAACATTACCACGTGCTGGAAGAGCTTCCACTAAGAACACTACCACATCATAATTCAATAACTATTATTGTAACATTCCATTCAAACGAAATAAACTTATTTTATAAACGAGTTTGAAATGCCCCGGTACTCACGGCGACCATACTACAGAATTTAGACATTTTATATTATATATTAAATAGCTCATATAATATTTACCTATAGTGTATCGGTGGCATTTGCTAAAAAGTAACCAAGTTGACACTGGAATAATTTTGGAATGTTAGGCGTTCGCAATCCAAATATGTTTAAAGAGTTAAATTAGATATACCAAAATTAAATCAACGAATAGCATACTGGCCTTAATTTCTACATGATGCCTAAACAACTTATAAATAGCAATGAGATCTGTTGCAGAATTTTTGTTTCCTAATTTTAATTCTTCTCGTCACACGATAATGCGCTTCTTTATATTTTTAATTTGAATTTACAAAATAAAGAATTTATCAATTTAAATGTTGCTAACGTTAATAAAATAATTCAGGTCGCAACTTTTAATCTGTAGAAGCTAATTTTTATTGTTACAAAAAAAAACATTAAATTCATCATAATATTAAGATTTAAGATCTCAACGGTGTGGCCTAAACTCCTAAATATTTGAAATCACATTCTGAGATCGCATCATAAATTCCCAGATGTAATACCCTTACTTGTATTAGACATATATCACAGATCTTTTTCTATATTACCATAATACTTTCTTTTGAGTGAACCCAAAATTATGAATCACTAAATATCTAATTTACAATCAAAGATATTTAAACGCCTACATTCAGAACGAAACGTTTACAAAGAATTTTAATATCCTACTTTTAATTAATATACAGGGTCAAAATAAATTAACTAGCGACGCTGCAGAATTGGTATCTAGACACGATAAAATAAAAAACAATTTGTTTTTTTTTTTGAGGTCATCGTTCTCTTGTAGTGTTGTTAGTTAAAGCACAGATATTATAATACTACGCACAGATACCCAATCCCATACAAAGAAATGACACCACCCTAAGTCTGGCTATTGAGCTGGCTATTTTTATTCCTCCATTTTTTTAACAGATGGCAGCATCAGCGACTCCCTAATTGCCAGAGACTGTAGTTTTACAACGCCATCTAGGAGTCTTGCCTAGTTACTACGCAAGACTCCTATATGTTTTTCTTCCTTTTTTACGTTTTATCTTCCTAGGTGTTGAATTTTTATATTTCTACGTAAAGTACTAAATTAAAAAAAAATGTTGTTTGATTTTCCTTAATGAAACGACTTAAACGCAAGTTAAAAGTGACCCTGTCATCACTGGAGTAAAACGCCATCTATTGCAAAGAGCTCTCGACAAAATGATTAACAGATGGCTACTTTATCATTCTAAGGGTTCGAATTGAAGTAAACGGCTTAATTTAAGTTTTTTGTTGAAAATGCGAGATTTATGAGTGTAAATACGTAAATCAGCATTAAACAAAGATGTTCTGCCGTATAACGCTTTTTAGTGATTGTTAATTTCATAAATTGTTACTTATGCTGCCATCTATGATTTTTTTTCAAGACTAATTATAATTTGTTCGAGTTGAGACCCCATGGTTAAAGTATGAGTTGAGTTAATCTGTTTTATCGTGTTTAGATATCGACATCTTTCACGTCTGTAAAGTCTAATTTAAATAAAATTCTATTTCAAATATCACAAAAAAATCTAATTCTTTCAAATGATATTTCAAGTGTCTCCACAAAAAACATCATCAAATTATTTTTTTATCATGTTTAGGTATCGATACCCATCACGTCTGCGGAGTTTCGATAGCTAATTTTATTTGATCCTGTATATATTTATAAAATAGGTGTAATTCACCCTTATTTTATCCGTGAAATTTATAGTATTTTATATAAAAATGATATGTCCCATGACCAAAAGATTATGAAATGATTAGGCAGTTCAGTCTATCTACTAGTACATTACGTAAACCATTTAGGTACATTAAGATAATGATATAAATTTCTATAAAGATATTAGTACGTTCTAGCCAGAGAGTACCGTGGGCAGATCAACATTATGTATAAGTAATTTTCCATTGAACTTACAGACTATATGAGCCAACATCCAATCAGTTCCAAATCAAAGCTTTAAATTTCTCGGTTATGATGTCGAAATATATGTAACTTTGTATAATAAAACAAATATTTTCTATAAATTCTGAGCCCAAAAAATAAAGGCTATGTCTAAAATCGTATTTGAACAAAAATATGTTGGTGTTGAAAAATAATGAATCTTACGATCAATAAAATATCCCTGTATTTGACTCTGTTGAATTTACTGAACACAGCGATTATTGCGAGGAGTTTCAAACCCTGGGCACATCCGTCAGGATCGAATGATCAAGTGATTGTCTGATTATATTTAACTAATGGAAAAGGGATTATTTCAGACGATAAAATCTAAAGTGCGGTGCTTTCATAAAAAAACGTCGATATCCGCAGGCTTTGAAACTTTTGAATAATCATAAATCAATGTGGTTCTGCAGTATGAAAATAGATAGAAAATTTGATATATATATACTTATATGTATATGCCATGCCTCTTACATGGTGTGGTTCCACCAGTTTTGACAAATTTTTATTTGAAAGTAACGGTTTTTTAAATAAATATTTGGAGTGAACAGAGAGGCATGAGGCACGCAGCAAGAGGCACGGCACTCGGACAGAACAGAAACAGCGCTTAAAGCTTTGATTCCCATGATCACATCCACAACCCTCCCCGTGTATACCGAATACAGAACTACCGAAGCGTTTACATTCTAATAAATTTCCTAAAAATCCGATATTATCAAACTATATGTTATTTACATTTTATATGTCATAATATTGCTTTTGAATTACCTCAGGGGAGCGTGCGTCGTTAACTTCGAAAGACATAAAATTAGTAAAAATCTCAAATCCCTAAACTTCTTAATTGTTACCAACTATGTTGAGTGCAATTTTCGTATGGTCTCTAATAATAATAATTAAAGCACTCTTAATCAATCTTTAATTTTGTTTATAAAATCAACTCTGACAAGATACTACTATAATAAATATGCAAGTCTCTAAACATTATGCCAGCTCTAAATTAATATGATATTTTACAATTTCTTCATTAATTCCGACAATTTTCGAAATTGCAACCAATACGACGTCATTAAAAAAACATTTTTGTACAAGCAAATTAAACTAAAAAGCATTTGTTATTATCTCGATTTCGAAAGTAACGTTATTAAAAGGTTTCATACTTCTCTAGCTAACTTTGGCTATGCCGTCTAATGACCCATCGTAGAATGAGTTTACTTTTTATTATAAACTAAAGCATAAAGAAAGCACCTAACGTTCAAAAACTCTTAAGAAAATGAAGCAAACAGAACGAAACTGAAAAATGTTCGAAATAAATTTAAGAAGTATCAACTTTAGTGTGTCAATTATCTATTAGTGAAATATCAAATATTATTCATATCATTCAGATCACAGTTGCGGCGTTTTAATCACATTCTTATCTAATTACAACATATTGTCCCATTTGTTCATTCAACTATCACTTCTCGCTCACATTGACTATTTCCAGTAATAGTTTGTGTTACTGGTGAATATATCGTGGAAGGCTAATTGTGCACTATGGGGGTCCGAGCCTCATTGGTGCGGACTCTCCTCCTCCGTGTCGACGGGGCTGGGCGACAGGAACTTGCGAGCGTACTTCGGGTAGTGCGTTTTCTCGTGCGCCTTCAGAATAGTTGACCGCGAGAACGTCTTGCCGCAGAGCCCGCAACGAAATGGCCGTTCTCCTGAAATAGGTAGCATAGTATTGTTAGGAATGAAGACAGGAAATAATGTAATAATGCCTAATCATAAAGAAGTGAAAAATATTCAAAAGTTTAACAAAGAAAGGCTAGCTGAATAGTTGAATTAGTGAAAATTAAGAATCTTAAATGACAATATTGCTTTTAAAGAAAATAAGTAACGCGTCCTTTCTACTAGGAAACTACTAGTAATCTAAGAATCCAGGCTTATCCCAGTATCAAATGAACTCTTAACCTTTAGAGAAAAGATATGGGAAGATAACACAAAGTCATTGCTTACCTGTGTGAACTCTACAGTGATCCTTCATATGGTGCCTTAACTTAAACGCCTTTCCACAGAATTCACACTTAAACGGCCGGTCCCCCGTGTGCACTGGTAAATGTGTTATTAACGACGACACATCCGGGAAGCTTTTCCCACAGAACTTGCACAGCACTACGTTCCCGGGCTCCACGGCTCCAATGTCCAGCTCTATGGGTGACTCCTCGGCGTGCATGCTCATGTACGGGGGGTCACTGAACTGGCCTATCATGGGCAAACCTATGGGCCTGCCCAGTAAGGCGTCGCGGTACTTCAGTGTGTCGAGCGTATGCGTCGTCAGTATGTGCCGCGTCAGTTTGCTCTGATGTGGAAACGCCGCACCGCAGTGTATGCAAGGATACCCCCTGTCCCCTTCATCAATTCGCCCCCTACCGGACCCATCGTACTCCTGCAACCACAAAAAAGAACATCAACTTCTTTTTTCTTGTTCCATTTGACACGGACCAAACTGTGTGCATTATCTCTACCACTACTTTCTAAATTGAGATGCAGTCTCGGTATATTTTTAATTTCCACTATCTAATTAAGAAGTTGACGCTCATTTTTGCCCAAAAAAATGTGCAGGAGTGACCCGGGAGCCGGCTACGCGTAATGCCTTGTTGTTTAGCAACGCGCACGCGTACTGAATCACAGATTCGTACAACAACGTATGCATGTAATATGGCCAAAATTTAAAATAAAAACTGCCCAAAATATATATCAAACAAAATGAATGGATATAAAAATGATGGCCAACAAAATGAAGGTCAACTTCTTGACAGCAAGGCATAATACTCGATGTTCAAAGTAGCGCAGCATATCAAAAAAGCATGCGTGTAACTAATCAATTTACACAAACACCGACAGCCAAATTAAATATAACTTAATAGTTACGGGATCTTCACAAGACTGGGTTAGTTACTTTATTTTGTGCCACCACATAAATTAGTAGGCATACATTTATTATAAACATATTCCTGACAGTATTAATCAAGCAGCCACACAATATACATTATGTAACAAACAAAAGAAACATATTGGAATGTTGGCACAAGGCAGTCTAGACTTTTAATTAATTGGGCAAATATGTTTTAAAATAGAAAAATAAAATACTGTTATATACAGTAGGGATATAAAAAATACTAGCCTTGCTTGCTAGACACTGGTATTTTTTTAAAGAATTTACTTTTAATAAGTATAAATATCAAATATTTTATGATTGTGGAAAAATAAATGAAACATGCAATACAACACAGATCTATCATTATATAAAGAGACATTTATTACAAGCTACTTATACACACATGCATTATCTACATAATTTATATAAATACATAGATATTGGCAAATGTCTCAATACAAATATACAGTGACATTCATCAATGTTTATAAGAATACAGTGTAAAGTCTTGAGCGACTAGCTACCGACAAGATTTATTTTAGTCATAATATATATATTTTTTTTATAATAACTGTGACTTCTTTAGTTTGTAAAAAGAAACATTTATGCTGAGTTTTTTCATAGATAGAGTGAAAATCAATTAAGTATATTATCTACATTAGTCTCAAATCCAGGAATGGATTTTATTAAGCCATAGACAAATTAAAGCTTGTGACCATTTTTCTTTTACATCTTTGGCAAACAATTTTTTTTTATTAGCTGCTTTTTTTGACCCACTCCTGGGCAAAGGCCCAATTTTTTAAATATATTTTCAAAGTACAAGTTATAAATTGTATTCTATCTACATAATATACATCTTTACACATTTAATAAAAACAGTTACTTTACTTACGGATTCGTGTTGCATTCGGTAATCTGATGATGTCTCACCAGCCACCTTCTCTTCATTGCTCCTGTCCCAGTCAATTTCTTTCTTCAAAGACTGCAATTTTTTTAAATAGTACTTGCAGGATTAACATTGTTTTCTGTCTAACTTAAAATTAACGAACAAGTTACAATTATGATTAGATTTTTGCTAATGTTTTTAGTCTTTTTATTCCGGACTACAGTCATAGCATGGGTCCCGACTGCAATAAAATAAATTAAAAAATTATTGTAATTTTTTTTTTTCTTTTTCATGATCTCTCTTTGTATAGGGCTTATACAAATAAATGGCTATTTATGAGTAGGTTGCACAAAAAGTAAATGCACAACTTTAATGGAAGCAGTTTGACAATTTGCATGGATGTGAGGCATATTTTCTGTCTTTTTTTTTTCAAAGATTCTAAAGCCTGTAAGTACTTTTTTCTGGGACTCTCCTGTTTAGTACGCAAGTCATTGCATTTTACAGGTTAAAAAATAAGCTACTTTACTGATGTAACATACCAGGGGTACTTGTTGAACAGGAGGCAGTCCGGAGGGGCCTGCAATAGGTTCACTCCTTGGACTAGGCAATGAAGCGTGCGAAGGGTGGGTCAATCCGGGGTGCGATATAGTGTTCAGAACACTTAGCCGCGCCTCCACTGGAGAGTAATGGGCTCCTAGTACACTGCTACTGCTATGACTGTTTATCGTCATGTTCAGTCCTGAAAATACAGATTATAATGTGTGTTATTGCTGTTCCAAGATATATATATAGCAAGGCAGAAATATTTTGGGTAATGTTGAGGTGAACAGAACCTTCTCGGCTAAAGATGTTAAAAATGTTTTAAGTAAGCTATCTACGACGACACTCTGACCATAACGAGTATAGGGTCTGAGTGTCGGCTTAGATAGCAAGGGGGGACCGTAAATATTAGCAACTATACTGAGGAATTCAACTTGTTTTTTTATTATTTTTACCCATGAATTTTTTTTTATCTTTTAGGCTCTATTAATCACACCATTACATGAAGAGGTATAATGACATGGTATAACATTAAAAATCAATCACTTTATCCACTACACAAGTACCTGTTCTTAAGTTACTGCACCCAAGTTAAACATTAATGCTACACTATGTTTTGCATAGTTTTGAATTAGAGAAATCATTAATACTATAACTTGTATCATATAAAATTTCGTTGTATTTTCCATGATAAAATCAAACAATTCGTATTCAAGAACGTGCGAGAATGACAAACATGACAAACGTCAAATTCAAAAGTCAAAACAAACTAGAGTACAAACCCACCGCTAAACGTAATTGTTTACTTAGTCGATTATAAATCCTTATCGTAATTTATTAGTCGAGTGCAACGAAAAAATGATGCAAAGTGGCTTGTTTTCACTTCATTGGAAAACTTTAATTAGACTAGACAAAGTTTAGCTAACTAGGCATAATTTCCGCTCGGCCTTTCCGCATGACTAAAAAACCAATAATTTTTGGAAACAGTAAGTATATTAAATTATTCGATGCTAAATAATTTAAATAAATTAAAAACTTAACTCAAAATAAAATAACTGTATGAACCTAACATAAAAGATACGGAAAGTGAGTGCATCAATTAACCAATAAATAACTAAATTTTGTAAATTCATGTTCTTTATATCTTAGTGCATAATCTTTTATCCTAATTCACCTTTCGTAATAACATTTATAGGTACCTACCATTTTATTTTGTTTATTGCAAATATTCACTTTGTTTTTTTTAAGGAATACCTACATTCCAGTATGTACTTTTATTATGTTCTATTGTTCTATAGTTCGTTTTAATTCTTTGTAAGTAGGTAGGTACTTACCTACTACTGTTAGTGGTACCAAAATAAATATATAAAAAAACTGCTGTATATTTAACAGGTAGGTATTTTATTTTTTTAAAAAAGCTTATTAGTAAGTATCTATCCTCCTAAACTAAGCTAAGCTTATTAGTAAGTACCTATCCATCCTATTAGCACATTCGCCTACCCACCTGAAATTTAATTGACTTTGCTTACAACGGTCTACCTACCTACTGCCAGTTACAGTAGCAGGTACCTACCTACTTATTAAATAGGTACCTAGTAGAAATAAATTAAGGGTCATCGGGTATCACAATAGAATATCAATTAAACCTAACGCTAGAAGAATTTACTATCTTAAGTATCGTAACTGTTACGTACCGATACTTTCATTTTGTGCTCCATTTGATCTAATCGACACCGCATCGTCTTCTGGCGACGACGATCGCATGGGCTCGTCAGGAGGCTCGTCTTTAGGGATAGGAGGGTGTGAGAGGGTTGGAATCTCACCCGTTATGTCTGGCCTAAATCGCCGAACTGACAGTAACGGGGATATCCTCGGGGGCGACGCTTCGGGCATTTCTCTGTGATCACGAGGTTCTCGAGATTCACGTAAGTCCCTAGGGTCCCGAACTTCCCTCAAATCTCGTGAAATATCCCTAGATTCTCTAGACTCTCTGTGTTCCCGCAGTTCGCGGGGATCCCTCAAGTCTCGAGGGTCTCTTGTTTCCCTAATCTCTCGAGATTCTCTTAAATCCCGAGGTTCTCTTATTTCTCTGTCTCTGTGTTCTCTTGGTTCTCTCGACTCTCGAGAATCTCTTGAGTGACTCTCTCTTACGTGAGTTTCTCTTACGTCACGAGTCTCTTTGTTTTCTCTTTCACGGAGTTCCCGTGTGTCTTTCAGTTCACGCCGATCTTCTTTCTCCCTGTGATCTCTGCCGTCCAACTTTTCGTGTGATTCTGAACTTTCCCTCGTGTCTTGTGGTTGGCACTCTTCCATTGGTTCTTGAACTTTTCTTGTTTCAATGCCGGCGGCGCTTAGGGTAGTCATTTCAGCAAGTCCTTTAACCTGGAAATTATTTAAAAAAACATTTTATATCTCTGCTAACTAACATAACAGTTGCTTACGTATATGTATAATACCAAGTGCCTGCCAGGGTTGCGGGTTAGTCCGAAAGGGATACTGGGACCTTGGCAACAGGCAACTGAAGGAACACGGGTGGGTTTTAGTCGGTAAAAGTCTGACACGCCCTTCCGCTCCACCCAGAGTGGGAGAAGTCATTGGATGATTTCCCAGCCTCAAAAAAAAAAAAGGTTCCGAGAACTCAATCGCCAAAGTTTTCTTCGAGATTGGTGAGATAGTGGGAGTAAGGGTGAAGAAGACGTGACGGGTCTAATTTTTTTCCAAGCAATACAAGTAAATATTTGTGGCGGCATCTACATCGCCACATGCGAACTATGCATCACACTGACGTCACGCGAGATCCTGCATCGCGCAAGCAGAGTTTACCGCGCGATCATCATATAAAAATACAACTTCCCACCATCAATCGTAGAGCCACCAGACATGACACCCGTCTGGTCACCCTGTTCACCACACCCTGGTGACCCCGAAGTGTTCTACGGAGGATGAGTGAACTTTACACCCTGATTCTCATATTATTCTAGTATTAAAAAATAGGCGATGTTGTGCTCAATCTGCGTAATTGAAATAGACTTGACCTTAATAATATATTTTATTTGCGATAGCAGACAGGCTGAAAACCAGTCTCAATAGAAGCTAGTTTTATCATTTTTATTCGTTGTCTAAATATTAGTGTAGGTAGGCTATCTAACACGTGACTAGTGCTTATGGATGATAGCTGGTAGAGGTGACCTTTTAATTTTTTTTAACAAAATCGATAATAAAATGATAAATGTATTTATTTCTGTAAGTACCTACCTAGGTTTGTATAAACTCTTTTATGTACATGTCAATCATATTTTGTCATACCTGAAGGCTCTCAGCAGTTTTGAGGAGAGCAGGCAGTTGACAGTACTGGACGTTGACTTCGCCCTTGTACATGAAGTCAACCAGGGTCCGTAGTTCCTCAAGACCCACGTCTTTGAGAATCACGATGGGGTGACGCGACGGGTGGTCCACGAACAGAGATCGGAAGTACGATGAACACGCGGACAGCACTACCTGAAAATGATACAAGGGTTTTGCTTTATCATTTGTTTTATTTGCTGGATGCGTCAGCCGTGAGACCTATTTGAATAAAGGAAGAGTCTGGCCAACGAAAGTTGGTCCTGAAAAACCCCGCGATATTTAAAATATAAGACAGTTTGTCACTAAGAATAGTGCGATAATTCGTGTTGATAATTGAAATTTAATTTAATTTGAATAAAATAAAATTTCAAGCATTAACACGTGTTATCGCGTTTTGTATTTCGGGGCAGAAAACAACGTAGGTAACTTGGGATTTGAAACCCCAGCCACTGTAGAAAAAACTAGACAAGGCAGTTCCCAAAAATAAACCTAAGTAAGGACAAAAACATGTAAAAAGTACATAACTAGCGCTGATCTATTAAGTTTTTTCTCATTGTTCGTGTCGTTCGTCATTCGTCTTTCATTTAGAGTACCTACAACTATTTTAATAATGTCGCTCAGCAAACTGATATAAACATAACAAACGGAACGGCTGAACGGATTTGGATGAAACTTTGCGGGTAGACCACGAACTTGGGTACGATTATGACATATCGGACTTTATCTACTTTTCATTCTGGTAGCACGCTTGTTATGTTTATAGTTTGCCGAGGGACTGGAACACAGTAGCGGTGCAAGATGTAAATTTAGTGTGGGCGAGGTACATTTCGCGAGGCCCTTTGGTGGAGCAAGAAGACAAATAAAATAAAAAAAACGGTTGAGACATTTTAGGCACACTACCCTCAAACAGGTTACGTTTTCTTTTGACAATTTGACTTAAACGAAAAAGTCGGAGCATTAAACGAATATTATGATGTTAGAGCGAGCGAAGCGAGCTCGAAAATTTTTGCAATCTGGATAGGGCAGATGTTTTTCTTTGTCGATATGTTTCTTTGACAATACGTTCATACATAAATAGGAGTTACTTTGCCTACTTTTACAGAAAAGTCAGAGAAAAAGAGAATTTAGGATGCAAGAGCGAGCGAAGTGAGCTCGAAAATTTTTGCACTTACGTTTATATTTAGGGGGCCCCCAGCAAATACTGTCTTTAACTTAGTGAACATATTTTGGCCTTGTTTGGGATTTGATTAAAAAGTACCTATTTCTAAACATTTGGGGGCCTCCCAGAATCGGGGGCCCCGCACCCGATACTTTGATTGACATCCTAGCCGTTGAAAGTAACGTAAACAAACAGAATGGGAAATCCCCAGCTCTGGCCAGCGGGGATTCCCCACGATACGACGCTAGCAAATGTTGCTAAACTAAATAACTTTTTTCGTCGCGTTCACGGTTTTTAAGTAATGCATAAACCGTCGTGGTGCGAGGCCCCTTGGACCGCGAGGCCGTAGGCGGTCGCCGACACCGCCCACGCCTTCCGCCACATTTGCTGGAACATTAAAAAATTAGTTGTACTGCACCTATACTACGACGAATTAATGCTACCATTTTTCCAGTGTTAGTGAGAGACGGAGCTATACACCATCCTTTTTTCGCAGTGGAAAAATGATGGCATTACCTAATACTTCATAGTCAGCCCCCTGTACTTTCATTGGACTTCAATTCATTCGAATCCTCGCATCTAGGTAGATGAGGAAGGTAGCGGTACTTGCCCGTGGTCCCCTAGTCTAGTTCCCCTTGGGGTACCACGAGCAAATATTTTTGCCCGTGGAACCCCCAAGGGGGACAAAGGGGTACCATAGGCATATCTTTTGGCCCGTGGTACCCCGCTAATCGCCAGATAAATAACCTTCCTACTTAGAATTCAATAGGTAGGCAAACCTACGCGGTAAAACGCCTTTGCCTATCTCACTTCACAGAAACTGATCGTGTTAAAGATGAAAGTATTTCCTCGTATTCCCGATTAATGGATACTAAATCTTAAACGGGATGGACTGCATAATGTCCATCGCAGTCGACTCTTTAACTGGTGTTTAACTTAACGTTCGGTAAACTAAAGTTTAACAATAAATTAAAACTTTGCTCTAAAGTACTTGATAATCTTTAAAAAAAAAAACACATGTGTTTAATTCCCAGCATAATCAGTCTATATTGTTCCCACGGCTGGGACACAGGCCTCCTCTCTGTGAGAGGGAGTGGGCCGTAATCCACCACGCGGGCCCAGTGCGGGTTGTTAGATGTCACATGTCTTCGAATTTTTGGTTCTAGGACATGCCGGTTTCCTCACGATGTTTTCCTTCACCGTTTTGAGAGCAGTGGTGATGAAATAATTTACAGCCTGTAAAGCCTCGCCTGTCAGGGTTCGAACCTACGACCTACAACTCGTAAGTCGTGGCAATTACCACTGGCCAGCACTGCTCCTCACTGGGTCAGGACTGCTCCCTACTGGGCCAGCACTGCTCCCAGGTCGTTAATTCCCAGGTCAGGTTATATTAGGTAGCTACATTTTTCTATTATAGCTGATTTTTTCAGCAGCGGACCAGACTTTAGTTTTGTGCACGATCATTGGTGACAATATAGGCATCTACCTACTGGCCACTTATTCTAAGGCTGTGTTCTAACTGAATGAGATTGTCGCGTACTCGCGCGATTAATCAAGTCGCGGTTTTACGTCATAAATTCTATCATAACTATAAATTACTAGTTTATGCCCGCGGCTTCACCTGCGTGCATGTGGAAAATTATCCCGCGGGAACGTAAGTACTACCGGGATAAAGTATCCTTTATATTAATCCAGGTTATAAACTATCTGTGTGCCCATCAAAATCCGTTCAGCCGTTTTTGCCTGATTGTGGAACAAACATCCAAACATACTACCACATTTAAATATAGTAATGTAATCTCAGACCAAATAAAAAACCTAGACAGAGCGCTGTCAACAGTGACGTGAAGCCGGTTTCGTAAACATGTGTGCACTTAGTTAGTGTTGCCGCGCAGTAAAAACTCATTACCCTAATATTTTGTCTCAAGTACTAGCAGGGGGACTGGACGAGTAAATAGATAGGTTAGCGTTATATATTTTTTATTATTTATTTATTTATTTAATACTTTAAGCACACAAATGTACAGAGGCGGACTTAATGCCGTAGGCATTTTCTACCAGTCAACCTTTGGGTGATGCAGAGGTTTGTCTCTGCATCACTGCCGACTATTTTTTAAATTGTTTAAAGGTACGTCGCTTTATTCCGACAAGATAGGGTAAAAATAAAACAATAGTTAAAAGTAACTACACTTATAATCGAAGCAAAGGTTTTGATGGCCCTTTTGTTGCGTAATTTTTTTAATATTGTCTCTTACTATCCATTGTTTTGGGAATTGTTTCCAGTTCAATATTATCAATAATAAAACTTTTATAATAAATTTATTATATAAATAATTTCGTATCACGTGAATTACGTACCCAATAAATGGGGATAATTGTGACACATACTTCTCGCAACACTTGTTAAGGTTTTGTGTTCCAAGCTGTCATAATTTGATTTAATATAAATAGGGATTTTTATCTAGTTTATAAGTTTATTTACGTATAAAACGTGATTCCACCTTGCTTTTTATTTTTTGAAGAATGGTTTTTGTACCCTTTCCGCACAAGTCGGCATTTTCGCGATAAAATAATTTAATTTGTTTCAACGTGACGCTTCATTGACAAACTAGCTGTAACTAATCGGTTTGGTGTAGTTTGGTTGTAAATGTGTGCGTGTGAGCGTGTATGCACAGAGTTTGGTGTAGTTTTGCATGCTTCACTTTATTGTTCGCAGTGCTCTGTCTAGGTTTTTTATGTGGTCTGAGAATGTAATATAAATTATTACTCGTGCGACTGTCGCGTTCGGTTAGGACACGGGGTATGGCCTTAAACATGGGCGGGAACTTCGGGAAAGCTAAATTAGATCCCAATGACCAAGCGTTGTAGCAAAAATAAAATCAATTGGAAACTACAGTGACTACAGTACAGTCCGATTCAAAAGCGATATCGCGGGCGCGACAGGCAGCGCAACCCTTGTCGCGCCCGCGATATCGCACTAGTTTGCATGAGGGTTTATGGCGGCTGACGGCTTGAAAAATGAGGCGAGTCGCTGTGCAGCAACAAATTCACGTGACAGCGGGGGTGAGAGTGCGGTACTGCGCAGCTAGTAGCGCACTTATTTGACGCGTATAGGTACATTACTGGCGTTACCGTTAACTAAACAAAACAAGAGACCTGATAAACACCGATTCTTTCTAACTAGGATAATCCTTTGTTATCATAACAGGCTAGGATCGATTAAGAACTTCCTATGCGTAATATGGAACAAAACATTGTAACATACCTAATTATAAATTATTCGGTGATCGCAGAGTGCGTGATGATACAAAATTATGATGCAATTAATAATAATTTAATCACATTGTTAATGCAATTATATTCTTGCACTGACAATGTCGTGCTGTCGAGACGCGCATACTAACAAAAGTCGGCTAACTTAAAAGCGAGTAAAGTCCGGTATCCGCCAAAGCACAGTTGTGCTATTCTGTAAAAATCTCACGGTGAAAACTTATGTGAAGTGAGCTTGGAGTGAACTGTCACTGCGTTATCTTCAGTAGGTATCGATGACAATGACAGCTCAATGGGTGGAGAGAAAAGAAAACGTGTCGTAAAATCACGCCTGTATTACCCAAAGGGTTGGGCAGAGGTGTACTTAAGTGGTATATAGACCCAATTCCGCCAGTTATGTTTTAGTACCATGAAATAGGGGGTAAGCCTATTGCCATCAACCGGGCACAAATCCAAACTCCGGGCTAATAAATTATGACTATACATTATTCATTTCATTATTATTTATTTCTGTTACAAAATGTTAATTTGTGTATTTGTGTGACTCCCTTCAAGGTATTGAATGTACAATTTAATTTAAATTTTTTAACTCAAGTTTTAATCTATTCTATTATGTAATGTATCCCAATTAATTTGTTATTGTTATTTTTATAGTTTTAAAATTTTTAATTGTTTTTCTATTTTAATTCAATTGATGTTTTTGTATTTTAGTTTAACTACGTGACATTCTGAATTCAATGTAAATTTTGCAAATTTTAATTTTGTTATTATCATAATTATAATTCCATTTTAGTTTTTTATTATTGATTATACAAGTGCTGTGCACGCCTATAAGTGACGAATTCACCGCAAAACTATCGAAATACAATATATTTTTAATGTAGTGATTTAGTGAATAAGTCGTTGGTGTGTCAATAAATAAATAAATAAATGACTAATAGTAATATACCGGCTTATTATTGTCCTCACTACGAATTTTCTACACTGATGTCAGTAAATGTCTAAGATAAACTCAGAAAGTACATAGCGCGATCAAAACTGGGAGGAGAGTGTGACCTCAGCTTTGGTGGATACACCCTTGCTGACAAACCTCTCCACTCCCCTCCCCCTCTCCGCTCCGTCATTCGAAATCGTGATTTTTCGGAAATAAAGTGAATTTTCCAGAGATAACACTTGCAGTGTCGGATATACATTGACGTTACCGATTGTTCTGTTATGAGAAATTAGTATTATTATCAGGTAGGCCCAATACACCTAGTAGGCATTTAGGGTGGCCCTTTCCTAAGTCTATCCTGGAGCTCTACAAATCATCTCTTACAAATCCAGCACACCAATTCTGCGGGAAAGTCCGAAAATACCGGGACCTTGGCAACAGGGAACTGAAGGAACACGGGTGGGTTTTAGTCAGTAAAAGACACACCCTTCCGCTCCGCCCAGAGCGGGAGAAGTCATTTGATGATTTCCCACCCAAAAAAAAAAGTACACCAATTCTCTTAATAAAAATATTCCGCCTGACACGTTTTTTTTCACTATCAGCATGTATTCACAAATTGAAATTAGTTTTGTGTATTTAAATCTTGCCTTCGCATTACTTATTATAACAGTGCTTTTCCACACTCCGTCTTTCGCCGGATTTCCGCAAACGGAAAACAAGAAAGATCGGTTGACAAGAAAACCTCATAGCAAATTATGTATCAATCCGTGATGTAAGTAAAGGCTGTAACATGTGAACGGGCCTTAAGAGCGCGCAGATTAACAATAGGTACACACAAAGCAATGAAATGAGGCGCAACGAGAGGTTCCTACACGTGCCGTGCTAAACAGAAGTCATTAAACCTACCTAGGAATCACTATCGCTCAATGCCAACTGCCAACTATGAGAACTTTACACGAAAATCGAAAGTGACATGTGTTTTCAAATCGGAACAATAAAATCCAAATCAATAATTTGTTTTTGGGATATCTATTTCCTACTAGCTGCGCCCCGTGGTTTCACCCGCGTAAGTCTCGATCCCGTGGGAATATCGGGATAAAAAGTATCCTATGCCCTATTCCAGGTCATGGTCTACCCCTGTGCCATATTTCATCCAAATCCGTTCAGTCGTTCATGCGTGATGGCGTGACCAAGGGAAATAGGGATTTATTTTTATATAGATATATTAACGTGATTGTGTGAGTGATTGCGTGTCTAATATCTGTCTAAGAGCTGACAAAGGCTCAGTCCGCTCGGTAAGACTCAAGCTCGTATTACCATCTTTGACAAAGAACGTCAGCTTTTATCGTGCGCCTGAGTACCTACTGTCCTTCTCAAAATGTATTTGGACATGTTTAGCACGACCTCTTCTTACATTATAAATCTCAATGAGCCATTACAGTATTCAGCCCCATTCTATAGCCATAATATCATCTTTCACACAAAGTCAAAGTAAAAGTCAAATAATTTATTTCAAATAGGCACATTATGGCACTTTTGAACGTCAAAACAAAGAAATAGAATTGATTCTAGTTGTCCCTTCCAAAAGGTAGTTTTCGTATGGAGAAGAATGGGCAAGAAACTCCACCGTTATTCTTTTTAAAAATGTTGTAAAAAGAATTATAAATGGAGCATTAATTAACAAATTAATTACCAGATACATGGTGCTCACATATTTACAAAGATTGTAAAAGTATACGATATTACAATAGTCCTAACATTGTTACAAGTAGTACTAATAAGTCAGTGCGTGAGTTTACTTAAACTGACAGGGTGTAAAAGTCTATGACATACATATAATAAAATAAAAAACTAAATTAGCTATCAGTTTGATTTTGTCCAGACACTAAATCGTCCTATGGAGCAAGACCAGCATGTTTCCAAGCATTCTTATCTTGGATATAATCCTCTAATTTGTAATAAGCTTGTTTACAAAGTGTACACAATTCTTCCGTTATTTCTTCGGTCTCCCCCTATAGTCCACGTTCAAAGTCGAAAGTTTACCTCATAACATGTCCCTTATTCCTTCGCATCACATCATGTCCCTAATACTCATCAGTTTTTATAGCTGCGAGTGTACCTAGTACTCAAAAGTATTTAATTACAGTACTAGTAACCACTTATTGATAGGCCTGCACTGTCCTCCCATACCTATTAACACTGCCATGTAACTTGAAAACATTGTAAAAGCCAATTATTTTTAATAGAGTGAGTTTCTTGTCGGCTCTTCTCCAGAAACGATCAATTCAAACCAAACCTAGCTTTTGACGTTTCATAAGGGCCCATGGAGGTAATTTATGTGAAATAAAATATTTTGATTTGAAGCTTCGAAGTTTACCTTGTGAGCCCTAATGGATGCACCTTCGGAGCAGGCTAGCGTGACGTCGACCAGGCTCTCGTCGTGCAGCAACTGGCTGAATACTCCCAGCAGGTTGCTCTGATGATTGTTCCACCTTAGGCAATAGTGCTCACTTCCCATGTCTGAGCTAGCTCCCGCCGCTGGAACATATAAATAGGATCACTTTAATTACAAATTCTTGGTAATTTGAAAAAAAAGCTAGAGTAATAAATTAGGTATTAACTGTCCATTTTAATTAGACAAGATGTGAATGTTACAAAAGAGTGTTGTAAAATAAAACCAATTATTGTGGAAACATGCTTCTACCGGTAAAGTTAACTACACAAAAAACCATTTCTAAAATCCGCGGGATAGCTGCGTAACGCACTAAATGACAATTGCGCGATCAATTGTCATGGGTTTAATTTTGACAGTTCACCCACGTTCATTGCGTTTTGTACGTTGTTGACCAGCTGATTTTTTCTCTGGGATTGTGTTTGAAAGTGTGTTATACAATTAGGGTGCCGATCGTCATAAACGCAAAAAAACGTCCTAGTTATCAAATCATCAGTATCATAAAAATTTATGGAGTTTTTAGAAATAATGCGCCAACGACCTCCAACCTTTACCAAATCCTGAAATACTCGCTAATTATTTATGCTCCCAGTTTATTGTGCAATAGGTATATAATTTTATTATTACTAGACTGACTAGACTGAGAACCAGGACTTTTTGAAGTTCAAAAGTCACAAAGGAAAACCCCTTATACGACCATCCTTCACTATTATCTACTATTAAAGATGAACAGTAGAAATGGCGAAATAAAATGACCATCATCACTGCTGAACATAACCTATTATAGCAAGTAAAAATCGCCACTGAAAAAAATATTAATTGGCCAGTACCTCGGCCAGTAGGTACTGGCCAATTATTTTTTATTTGATTAAGATTATTTATTTGTTTTGGTTGCCATAGGTACCTATGCCTACCTATGGCAACCAAAACAAATAAATAATCTCACGGTGCACCTTGTATCCGGCTCAGCACAGATAAAATATATTTAAAAAACATCACGTGGTTACGTCTAGGTGAAATGTCCGGCTGGAGATAACAGCCTCAGGTTTAGGTAAATAATACAAAACAATCTTTACATAAAGGCGCTTACATACACAAAATCAGTACCTAAATCGTATCGTTAATGCGACTCTCATATGCGGTAAATGGCGGTAGCTTGGTGGAGCGACGATCTTCGCTGGTAGCAGCTGGATGAGAGCTGCCGAGAATCGAGCTGAATGGCGTGCAATTGGAGAGGCTTATGTCCAGCAGTGGACTGCAATATGCTGATGATGAGTGGTAAATAAAAATAATTGCAGTACGTCAGGTTTTTAAAGGTTTATTTGATAATTAATGCACAAAACATGTGCTCAAGTGTTTATGAGTTTACAAGCGCTGCCAATAATCTCTAAATTATCATGAGGACTCCTATTGCCATGTGGATGCAATAGGCAAATAGTGACGCATCATTTTCTTGTTTATATTTTCCTAGGTGACTCGTTTTCCAACGCTATTTGAACTGTCAGTTATGGTTTCGGTTCTGAAATATACGGAAACCGGATCTAAATGCGTCTGTCGCGTAGGCAGTCTCAGCCCTATAGTTTATACTTATGTAGTACTATGTAGGTACTCATGGTTATCGTTACACGTGTGTTTAGGTACGTCTGCTACAGACTTATGCGTTATCAATTTTAAGGCCTATTTTCAACACCAGTCACGACTCATTATTCATTTACCGCTTATTAACTGATACAGTGTGTAACCGACAATACATGATGTTAAATCATCCACGAACCGTCATCTAAATACAAAAGGTATTGTGTCTAGGCATACTACTAAATTTATATATGTAGTTTAAACGGTTTTAGTCTGCGACCTCGAAAACATCATGGAATAATAGGTATAAATTAATTTTGTTCAACGCAGTCTCGATCGGTATGCTAAAAATGTTTAATCGCCGTTGATAAGTCCTTTTAGTGCGCATATTAATTTCATCTGGACCATAATTCAGTTGCCATGGGATTTGATGTCGTTTTTAAAAATTTGGTATAATTGTTCTGTAAGTTGAAGGACACAAAGTTAACGTCAATTGTAAAACATTATTGCAATGCTGCAGACGAATTTAAAATCAATTTTTTTGCGCATCCGCCACTAATTACAACATTTACCTACCCGACGCAGCAGCCGGAACACTCAGATTTGCTAATAAGTACAAAACGCCACTTGTGTATTATTTTTTATTCTGTGATTACCGCTTCGCGCCTACATGCGCGAAGATAAATATAGCTGCGAGTGTACCTAGTATTTAAACGTAGGTGTTGTGCGCACACGCGTGCGGCCGCGACGCAGTCAAGATCAAGGGCGCACGATTGCGCAAGAGTTGGCGGTCGCACCGCACTGCAACTCGGTGTGATGTCATCGGTCCGTCTGTCTCCCCCCACTCCTCACTTCATCACACGCTCGTTGTAAAGGCCGCGGACGCGGAACATTCTATTTTAAATTTTTGACCGTACGCTTTGTGTTTAGATCTTTTTTTTCCAAAAGCCTTTGGATCCTTTTCTCATCGTATCCATCGGTTCTCAGAAAAACGTCATATCATTGTTCTAGACTTTGCAAATAGCTGCAGAATATAATGAGCTACGAGTTGCTGTGTTGATGGTATCTTGAACAATTTGCTGTAATTTTCAGGAACGGCTAAACTGTAGGTAAGTACGTGTACCTGCACTAACAATTTAAGTTTTTTTCTGTTAACTATTTCCGTGATGGAACTTAAAACTTATAGTACTTATAATAATGTATTCCTATCCGTTTTTGTAACGTTTTCTCTGTTTGCATAAGCCTACAGCCAAGGCATTTTCATGATAATAAAAAAGTAATCTATCATATTATCGGCACAACATTTTCCGTGATATAAATGGCTGTACAATCTTATGACCTTCCTAAAATGCACTTGATAAAAATGCAATAGATTGCCGGTAACACGCTACGCAGGCATTTTGATGTTATCTCTTTAGATACAATCGACTAATGGCGCGAATTCATGCGTTTTATTCATAAATTATTCAGAGGAAAAATCTAGGAATATTTGTTCCGGATGGTTTACCTACGTAGAAACTCCTTATCTTCCAAAGTTTTTCCTTAATATCTTTGAGACCTCAAGAGTATGAAGCCCTTGGTATGAAGAGTTTAAGAAAATATTCTGATTATTTCAGGATTCTGAGTTAACAGAGTACACTTAGTGGCACAGTCAAATTTGAGCTCTTATTTTGGTCCTGATGATCAAAAGAGGAGCTAAAATGGACTCCGCGTGTAATGTCCTTGAAGAATCTAACCTATTAAAAAACCAGATACTTTTTTACGAAGTAATACATTCTGAACTACAAACCTATATTAAAAAATAGGACCTTTTTCTCTCATCCCAGCCAATGCACCTGTTTCGTAAAGGCACGTACCCTTACAACTTAGCAATTAGACATCGACCAATGAACATACATTTGAACAAATAATTATTGTTTCTTGTTACTGCTAAGTAGCGGGAATTCTTCGCAATAACTTGTTCTTTCAGGATAAATATCCACTAATAATTGTTTGTAGATGGAAGGAATCGAGATGTATGTATGTCGCAGAGAAATGAGGATAAGGCATTTCATTTCATCAAATCTTTAGGGATGCCTTGCTTCGAAATCAAGATGATGTCGAAAACCCCAATTGATAGATACTTTACACGTCTGGTTTAAGTTTTAAGGTAGTGTTCTTGTATTGGTTTCCTATCATGAGATAATTAGGAGCCCTATTTAACTTGAATTTGCCCATTCATGACCTTATGTGAGCTTTCTATTTAGGCTAGTCCCAAGTAGCTGTGGAAGGTTACTTTGGCTATGCCATGAAAACAGAACAAATCAAATGAAAAAAAAAAAAAATTAGACATGTGTGGTTCTTTCCTCAAAACACCATTTCAGACATGGTCTTCACATGATCTGGCCAAGATTATGTCTGGACTTTAAAAGAGACTGTGACCTCTGAGTTTGTTTCGGCCTTTCTTCTCAGAGTAGTCAGATAGGAAACGCCGACCTCATCTAGTTTAAAAAATGTGATCGACGTGTAAAAGTATTTGTACAAACCCTCTTACAGAAAATAAATCAATTATCATTTGAAGGAAATACAACACACAAAAACATCACGCCTTTAATACCCAAAGGGTAAGGCAGAATTTTTCTATAGTACACCCACATTCCCCAGTTATGCTGAAGTCCCATGTAATAGGGGGCGAGCCTATTGCCATCAACCGGGCACAAATCCAGACTCCAGGACGAAACAACTCATCAAAATCGAATAGGAAGTCAGTTCAGAACGCTTAGCTCAAATGCTAGCACACATTTGTAAGCCTAGTTAGGTATACTGGTATAGCTATGGCCGACCTTCGCAGCACAATAGTCTAGCTAACATGTTTAAAGGAGTGGACACACGGACGAACGCTACATTGTGTTTCTTTTATGAGTATGTAGGTTTAATTAACTCAGAGTTGTAGAGGTCATTTAATTCTCTATGCTTAATTTTTTTTTATTCTATTAATTATGTTTATATGTTTTTATTTATTGAGATTTTTTTTTTTATGATCTTTAAATGGATTGAAATAAATGATTTTGAATTTGAATTAATTTTGAGTGATGATAGAGCATGCATTATCTGATTCGATGCATGCACTAATTGTTAGTGATATATTTTTTTCGTTATGAGGATGGTCTGCCAAAAGGTATGTTTATATTCGAAGTGGAAAAATACCTACCATATTTTTGGGTTTAGTCAACTAATCGGTTACTGCATTATATTTAGTACCTATAACGAGCAGTGAAAATTCATAGTTTGTAGTATTGGTAGGTACCAGACTGTCATGCTTGTCAAAAGATTGGTGATCGCAGTCAGTAGGTATTTTTACTAAAGTAGAAAATACATGGTGCGGCCTTCGTCACTGACTCACTGTTCTCTTTTCCATACTAAGACTAATGAACGCTATTACGAATAATTCGAAAATCGAAACCATGAAATCGGCAACCAGACATGGCTGGTTAGATTCGAAGGGGATAACACGGACTAATTTGTACAGTAACCCCCAGGATGATGGCAAATTGTTTTTTGGCTTGTTTAGGTACAGAGTCCTTTAAGAAAAATTTCTCAAACACAATGAATAACGCACAGCATTACGCAATGCTTGAATAAAACACACATATAAAGTAAGTACACAAATATAAATAACAGGTAGATTCAACCAAAGTTTTTGTTGTAGTAATCAGTGTACCCTTGGCTTAACGATGCAGTTCGCATGAGCTGTCCTATGTTAATTTAATGGTACATTAGGTGTCTTTCACACTTGTATGTCACTTCATACGTTTTGCGCATGCAGTTTCCTATAGCCTAGGCATACTAGTTATACCTAGGTATGTTGTCACGTGCACAGATATAGGTATGACAAATAGACTTGACTAAAGTCACAAGTGCGAGTAGTGATCAGAATTTACTCTTCCTTGATATGTAGGAAAAGTTCGTTTTTTAATCCCGTAGACTAATATTAGACATTTCAAATTATTGTTCTTTGTTTTTTCAATTTAGAGTTTGACATTTCCACCTGTCAAATTAGTTTACGGGAGTTATATACAAACTGTGTTACTTAGCATAAATAGTGGCAGGGGGGGACATCGACACGCAATCTGTTACAATTACATGATTCTGGATTCCACTACATTAGAATTTTTCGTCGGTTATTAAGTAAAAAATAAATTACCTGCTCCTTATAATTTTACCATGTGTGAATTGCACTTTTTTAAGAAACTGCAGATTTTTTCGACGAAAAATTTCAACATCCCTGGGGTTCAAATTCATGTAAGTACTGAATCCATGGTATAACAAGTTGAAAACTGATGTTCATGCCCCCTGTGTAATTCATAATTTGGAGTTCATTTTTATAGGCAGGTAAAGGTTAAAAATCCGAAATTTTTAACTCTACATTTGACATTTGTTAAAATTCGTACAATATCAAATGCGGGGTTAAAAATCCGGAGTAAATTACAATGTTTTATTTTTTAATGATCAGCTATTACATTTTATGACGCCCATACAGTTACAGCGAATGTGTGACTAACCTTGTGAATGTGATCTATTTGATAATTCCTTTCCCCTTCTGCCCATTGCCAGCATCTCAAACTTCATCAATTGCCAACTCAAATATAAAATATTATAAAATTCTAAAACAAAACAAAACAAACGGGAAACGCGTGCGCACGCATACAGAAGTTCATTATTCATAATAATTCCATTAAACATTTTCTATTTTTGTTCTGTTCTCCAATCAATAGGGTGACGTCACGCGTTGTCCTGAAACTGCAGTGTGTGGCACTGGCCTTACATAACACGCGCAGATCGAGCCGCGCGGCGTGGGGATCAAGGTCGCACGAAATAACGCATATATGCCGCCCGGTGCAGGTCGCGCGCGCGTCGCCGACGGACGCGTTATCTTCGGCCCGACGACTATGCCCGACCGACGCCCGACAACGCATGGGCATCCGGTCGCGCCTAAATGTATACCTAGCACCCGCTAGCTCTTATCAAAACCATTCCATCGGTTCTGGGTATTTTTAGCCAACTGCGTTTTCCGTAATGCGCCCAAATTCCATTTCCGTAAAGTTCTATCTTTACCCGACTACGGCGAAGAAAAAAGGAGGGTTATGATTTTGACCGGTATGTATGTATGTATGTATGTTCATCTGTTCCCTCCTATCTTCCAAACCACTTATCACAATTTGACAAATAACGTATCGTTAGAAGCGTCGTGATTGTCCGCTGGTTATAGGCTATGTGAAGTCACATAAAATTAAAAATGGCGCCCTCTAGAGGACATAAAGTGAGGAACTTAAAAAAAAATATGGTTTCATCGTACCATGTTGGGTATCAAATGAAAGGGCTTAATGAGCACATTTCAAAAATATATATATTATAACCCCAAAAGAATTTAAAAAAAAATCAAGTAATAAAAACTAAAACTCAACTACGACTTAAAAGGTATAAACAAGACACCACAGACAGTCAAATTAAAAATCCGGAGTCACACGTAATCTGTTCGATTTATGCCCTAACACGTGTGACTCCGGATTTTTAATTTGTCTGTCTGTGGTGTCTTGTTTATACCTTTTAAGTCGTAGTTGGGTTTTAGTTTTTATTACTTGATTTTTTTATTACTTGATTTCCTTAAATGGTTAATAATCTAATCACCTATGCCCACTGTAAAATTCGTTTTTAAAAACCACAAACTGCAATATTTTGTACAAACATGTTATTTCAGGGCTTTTCAATTTAAATGTGGTTTTATAATCTAGATTTGGTTATATATTTTCCTATTTTCCTCGTTGATAAATGTATGAATAGGTTAAAAAACTAAGTAGTTATTATTACATTTGGATGGAACGAGTCAAACAAGGAAGCAAGGTGTGGTGAATATCGACTCAATAAATGATGAGGTCTTCAAAATTGATGTGTTTGTGTATTTAATGTGACTGCAGTATTACCAAGGGGTATAATGTTGCCCAGTAACTGGGTTGTGGAGGTTAGATATGTAGTCGCTCCATGTAAAATACTCCATGTAATATTCAGCTGCATCCGGTTAGACTGGACGCCGAACCCAACATAGTTGGGAAAAGGGGTAGGCGATTGTGAAGCTACGACTCTACGTCCAGATTTCAAGTAGCGAAGGGTTAGGCAGAGGTGTACTTTTAGTACACACAAACAAAAAAAACATTACAATAGATTAGATTTCAAGTATGTACCTATAAGTATGTGAATAACTATAAAACCTGTATTTTTTTTACAAGATGCACTTCCGGTACATATTCAAATTCAATGGTCATTATTACCTAATCTTAAAAGTCAGCGAACTGAAAACTTTCCAGATACTTTCACAAATGTTTTGTCTGTGGATACACATTGAATTAAAACAATTTATTAGCCAAAGGTCCAGCGAAATCTTTAATTAATTATATAATCAAACAAATTAAAGATTTCACTTAAAGGTAGACAGAGTCACCTAATCAATTAGGATTATTGTAACTCTCACATTATTTACTAATTAAATGAAAAGCTAAGGGAAAATTAAATTTCAACTTTATTTCCAACATTTTCTCACTATTTAAGCCTTTTGTTGTATGAAACGATTCAAAAATAGTTAATTCGTTAAATTTCAATGTTTAATACTCTCCAGTTTGAACTGTGCGACGTGCGTAGCGGAGTTGGGCGGGAAGCGTTCATAGTGAAAGAATATACCATACTTAGTCATAGTTGTTCCACGTGGTTTTAAACTTGTAGGCATCCCCTCATTACTGAATGTCAGTATTGAAGGGGATTTACCTACAAGTTTATTATATAAAAGGTTACTAAGAGATAACCTTGACCAAACATACGACCAGTGATCCACAGTGGCGTTGGATCGGAAGAGCTCGAGCTCATGGGTAGAGGGCTTTGTCCAGCTGTGAGATAATTCAGGCTAACGGTAAACTAAAGAGCGTCATTAGTAAGTACGAATGAGGCTTTTGAGCAGTTCATTTCTGTGGCAGTCAGAACTCTGACTGCTACTGAAATGAACTGCTCCGCGATTATGGAAAATCGTCTTCGGTCGTTCATTGCATCCGTCGTAGGAAGTCCCATGTTCAGCAAAAGACATTTACAGGCCAATAATGATCTACGTAGTTTAGACGTCCGTCACAGACAGCGTCTGTCATATAAGGCATACTGTCCACGGAGGTGTAGCTTCATAGACGCGTATTCGTTATCATACGCTTGGTGTACGCCTGCTTGCTGCTTATATACAAAACGTGCAGTTCCACTCGATGTAGACTGATGACACTGGGAGACAGGCGTCTCGAACACGATGCAGCTACGCCAGCGCGCATTCGTCGAGAGTATTCCGCAGTTGTGTTTATTAGCATGTATGCAGCAAGCGGGTGTACACTAAGCGCATAATCATATTTACGCCTCCTATGACAGTAGCCACATCTTATCCGCCTTTTCACATGCTCAGATCGCCGGGTGACCGGCCACCGGCACGGGTAGTTTATAGACAAGAAGCTTCACACGTAGGTAACGGCTGATTTCACCCTCGTTAGGCATACATTCGGCTAGCCGGGAGCCAGAACGTGTGAAAAGGGTCTTATATTGGCTACGAAATTGGACCAAAGTTGATGCGGACTTGATAGGTACCTAAGTGAGTAATGATCCACTTTGGCAAGACAGTCATACCATACACGCTACGGCTTTCATTCGGCTTTGACAGGTATACAGGAAATGTCCATGGTACAACTGCCACTAACATAATTATATTGTTGTAGATGTGGATAAAAATTCAAAATTGATTTTAAATTGCATTGGAAAAAATTTTAATATGGATTTTTTCTCCCAACAGTATTGGTTGAATCTCATTGTGAGATTTAAGCAATTCTGTGTTCGGTAAGCATTATGTACATTCCTGTTGACCCCGTTGATTAAGAGTACCCAAGCTGGTAGGTACTGTACACTTAGGTACCTACTGCATCAACAGGTGGGCATAAAATACATCTGCATCCTTATCGCCAGACTGACGCCTTAGCTGTATCTCTAAACACCCATAATATAAGTAATATTCAAATATATGCATCAATATATTTTATAAAAAAAAAAAACACCAACAGTAGTTTTTTAAAATTCGAAGCTAGCAGTATGGCCTTGGTTCTAATCACTCCCAGACTAGTCGGGCAACGACTGACATGCAGTTGGCGGTATTTGCATTTTCTGAAGGTTGCTCACTTTATACGCGTATCTAATAAAAAATGGGCAAGTGTGAGTCGCCGTCTGGAAACTAAAAATAGGCCTACAGACTTTGTAGACGGACAGTTGCAAGAAGAGAAAAAGGACTAATATACATTTATTATGCCGGAAAAAACTGCTGTTCTTTTATTCAAAGGTGTTCTTTGTATATAGGTATTTAGTTATTTGCTAATAGGTGAATACAACAAACGTGTCCAGGAATATTTACGGTTGGGAAAAGTAAAAACATTTTTTTTTCATTTTATAAAGAGTTTATAATAAAAAAAACCGGCCTGGTGCGTGTCGAACCACGCACAATTACAGCTTTCTAGTACTAAAAGTCTCTGAGCTAAGCCGCGGACAGACAGACAGACAGACAGACAGACGAACAGACAGACAGACAAACAAACGGACATGGCGAACTATAAGGGTTCCTTGTTGACTACGGAACCCTAAAAAATTCACTTGTATTCTTCGTTAATACTTTTGTGAAATTGAAAAGTTACTATGTTCTGCACAAATACTTGTCACTCACCCAAAATCGGTTGCCATTCTGAATTCAGGCTAATAATAAGTGTACATGAATGTTAACGACTAGACCCGTCTTAGGCAAGTTAGTCCAGCTTCATTTTCTAATTCCAAAGACACCAGAATGCATCAAAACTGCCATGGTAATTAACGTGTCTGGAATTCGGGTAAATTCTTTCGGTTAACCGAATTCGGGCGAACGACCAAGTGTATGCGCCTTTATTCAAAGTATGGAGATCGCATATCTGTTTTCCCAGCTTTGTGATTATTGGCACTATCCATCCAAGATCACGCAGCGGTCTAGGGGAGGTTTGGTCATCAGCAGAGCGAGGCGAACTCGCACGATACGCGTACCTTATTAACATTTTATTTTGTATGTGAAATGATTATGAACTACAGGCGATATTATGTGGGCGTAGCCCATTTTTCTGGTAGGAAAGAGGGGGGATTGTTGTTTTTGTTCAATCCGTTCTGTCACGATATACAAAACGTGGTTGAAGTTTTTAAGAAGTTTAAATGTTGGGACACGAAAAATAAAACATTTCCTAAGTTTATCTATGAAATAAGCATGACTTTCGCATCAAGTGGTCAGGCTGATTTATTGTAGTAATCGACTTCATAAGAAGTAACTATTTCACTGAAAAACTTATTTCTCTGAAATACTTTTTACAATCTTAGGTTATGGGGCCTATCTTAGGTTTTCTAACACTTCTCGCGAAATCCTAGTAGTCAATGCAAGGATGTATCATAATTCTTTACACGCTTTGCAGATTTGTACTGAAATCGTAAAACATTTGGTTAAACACTACACTATTTAAAAAAACATACATACGCTACGTACATAGAACCTCCTCTTTTTTGGAAGTCGGTTAAAAATGCATTGTACGACTATGTATAGATGAGACGTAAAGCAATTGGTTGATATGACATCGTATTACGTTCTAATTTCAAATGTCGTAGCATAATGATCGTGCATACTTTCTCGTAGCACTTTCGTAGAGCGTGCGTAGCAACAAATTTTTCCATTGACATAATTATGTAAGTAATTTATGTAGGTACATTATTTATTATTATGTTCGTTGATAAACAATTTAAATATAAATTAACCAAAAAGTTAAAAACCTATGCTAATCATTTGGCGAATTCCGATAATATTAAAAGGTCATTCTATTTTTGTTAAATGTCACAAAATAATGCAACATGCAATTTGTTATGCTACAGATGTGTTTTATCGAAAAATAAATGATATTTCCTGAATATCTGATAATCGGAATCTTGAATTTTAAAATGGCTGGTTTTGAATGGATGGTTCATAGAATCTATATTTTAAATATTTTGAAACAACACTTTGTACCTATGCTAAGTTTTTTCAAGCGATTTTGCAAGAGCTCAATGTTCGGACGAAAGGTCAGTAAAATACAAGGTCTTAGAGAAATTCTTTATTTTATATTTCTAATATAGGTACTACATAATACATAATATAATAAATAGTTGTTTACCTTTTATATTAAAGCTGAAATTGTAATACAAATTTGAAGATAGTCCTAGTCTTCATTATTTATGGAACGAAATGAAATTATGAAATTACATGATTTTTATGTCTGTAAGTAGGTTTGTACAAAAGAATTTTACACGTCAATCATATTTTAAAAACTAGATGAGTCGGCGTTTCCTTTCTGACTACTCTTAACTCTGAGAAGAAAGACCGAAACAAATTCAGAGGTTCTTTTAAATTTTAATTATTACTCAACAACGAAGTGAAAGATGCCCAATCAAAGACAAAAATCAATAAGAAATGTCTGCTATCTGCTTTAGTTACTTATCAATGACGTTGTTTTACAACGAATAATTGTTCTTATTGATTTTATATAACACTGAAAAAAAATGTGTACGCTTGTTATTTCATCATTCGATTTATGACTCCCTTCCACAAAGACATTAAAAAAAAATAAGGGCTGCTCTACTTATTATTCTATGTACGTAAATTAAGTCGTGGCATAGAAGCGACATTAAAATAAGATATTACTATGCGTACGAGTTCAGTGATGGGGTACACAAATAGCGCGGGCGGAGCATATGTTGCGCCTACGCAAGATTTTTGCACGGAACGCCGCCTATCCGACATCGTTGCAATAAATCCAGTATTATTGTAGGAAACCATGTCAAAGGCTTGGGCGTGACACTGCGCAATGTCCGATTTATGTCCCCCTATATTGATACGGTTACAGTTTGATGAATCACATGATATTGTTCTGAATATCCGATGATATATATTTGGGAATACAGAAATAAATAAGGGAAGGAAATCTATTCCGTATTCGTAGAATTATCGACAGCAGATCGGACACATGTGTATGATTACGTCTCTAGGCCTTTCACATACGCTTATTAAAAACTTTGAGATAAGCCGATGCAAATCAGAAGTTGAAGCGTGGGAAAAATCACTTCCTGGTTGAGAGGAAAGATGCTAAAAGAAATAACTTAGATCTTTCAAGTCTTAAACCAAACTAGTGTATATTTGAGAATCTGAAGCATCAACCAGATTACTTAAGTATTGTAAAAAACGCAATAATTGGCTTCTTCGATATCCTCCGGAAGCGTGGTACCTATACTCATCATAATTTAATGATCGAATGCTATACTTACAGATTAAAAAATAATAATTGCAGGTCAGTCCGATATCGAGTCCTAGAACTAAAAATTCACCACGTGTGACATCCACCAACCTGCACTGGGCCCGCGTGGTGGATTACGGCCCACTCCCTCTCTCCGCAGTTCCAGCAGTGGGAAAATTATAGGCTGATTATCCGATACACGCCTCCAAGAATTGCCAATAGATAACTTACATTTTTTCATGTGAAAATCCTAACCCAAATTATTCATTTCGATTAAAAAAACTCATGTTTTAAGATGTATATCGAAAGATGTTATCTAATAAATTAATATTAAAGTCTAGCCCGTGAAAGTTCATGAGATGACTGCATTCTCAAAAGTTGTTTTCTTGTTGCAGACAGATTAGTAGGTAATACAAATCTTAAATCCATGTCTAGGTGGCAGACAGACTTAAAAGTCATTCAATAAATTAGTATGCGTGAATCACCACTTTATACGTCGAACAAAAAATATTTACCAAATTCAAAGCACTTATTTCTACAGGCACTTTTTGAACTGTCAAAGAGTCGCTAGTCGGTCAATCAGAAATGTAAAGCCCATTCCGAATCGTATAGCGTTTTTACACCCTGTATACAGGATGTAAAAAATCTCAGGGTTAAAAACTTTGGAAATTAATGACCTTGCCCACGCCCCTATTCGATTTGATCCATACTTCCAGGGACACCCTATACATATATACGTATATCCTATGGAGAAGAAGGGGAAAGAAACTCCATTGACAATATTTTACCTTTACAGGTAACTGAGATTTTGTTCCTCTAGAATACGAGGTATCATTCTATAGGCTATGAAATGAATCTATGACATCTTTTGAAAAATATACATGACATAAAAAAAACTATGTACACTATCTAAAACTCATTATTACGTGATCGATACAAAAACCAGGATAACTCTTTCCATTTGCAAAAATCCAAGATAGGTACATATCTTGGATTTTTATGCATCTTTGGTTCAATGTATGAAAAAAAAATTACTAAGTAGATAACTGAATTTGAAAAGTAACTTTTGCCATTCACCGAGTAACGGCAATAATATAAAGTCGTGCAAAGTTCCAGTCAATGAATGCACCTACATCGGTCTTATGAGGCTAAATATCTAGCAAAAACGTCTAAATATATAACTCGAAGATTTCGGCTGATTTTTTGTTTATATTCGGGCGCGTAAAACCTGTCTAGCTAGCCGAGACTTAGACTAAACGTTAGAAGTTTTAGTCCGGTACATTTGAAATTTATTCGAAAAACAGATTTGATGTCTTATGTAATATCTATCATGAATTTAGATAATGCGGAAGTAGACATAGCTTCTGTTGCAGCGTATGTTCAATGTTTTTTTAGGTTCTTACTGTGAAAATAGAAGCCTGTTATTTATTTTAGTTTTTTGTTCATGTTTTTCATTTGTTTTTTTACAGATATCGCGTTGCAAGCACGAAAAAGCACTATTTTTCACCTTTAGATTATTTATTTAATAATTTAAGCACACAAATGAACAGAGGCGGATTTAATGCCATAAGCATTTTCTACCAGTCCACCTTTGGGTGATGCAGAGACAAACAGTAGTACAGGAACAGGTTATTCATTCTTCAAATCAAATAAGTATCTACTTTTGTGGTTTTAAAAACGATGGTTATTGCTTCTTTAGTAGTAAGTGCTGTGTTATTATTTCTAAATTATAGATCAACAACAGCTCTGAGGTGGGTTTCCCAAAATTTTTGAGAACAGCAAAAAAATTCGCTTGCGAGGTCGTCGCGCCAGTTAGACGCTGAGCAGTAAAAGGATCTTAGCTTATTTACTGGGAGTATATTATAATCCATGTTTTAGATCAGCCTGATATACTGACCATACCTGTCAATGATTATTTCTTTAATAACTAATTCAAATAAAATGAGAAGTCTTGAAGTGACGGTGATAGACCGTTCTAGATTTAATTTTATTATACTCGCAACAATCTAAGAAGTCCGTTTGAAGTTTCGTTCTCGTACTTTTAATGAAACGTTATGCCTTGAGAATCAGTTTTAAGCAATGTTGATAAGTCGTCGATTACAAACTCTCTCAGTATGTTTAATCGATATGTCTCGATAATCAGTATATAAGAAACCAATTTTTTTTTTCATCGCTACAGAAGTGATTTTTATAGCTGTCAAAACGGACTTCTTAGATTTTCGCGAGTCTAAAAGGACTTACGTCGATATCTAGATATCGACGTAAGTCCTTTTAGAATGTGAAGCTTTCTCTTTAAGTCTACCTTTTTATTTAACATAAATTATTACATAAAATATAAAATTCTAATTCAATTAATTATTCATTATAATCTAAGGGTCGTTAGCATCATCACTGTCGCGGGGCTAAGTTCAGTGTATCTACAACTTAGTTTTTCTTGCTTAATTGTAAAACTACTAGGTATTTGATTTGACTAATCTCTTCTATTCTGCTATTTAATTTTTAAATTACGCAGCTTGCGATTACTGACAAACATTTTGCGTGTAATTTATTAAGCTAAATTCTACTACATGAATTAGGTAAACTAACATATTGATAAAATAATACAAAAAAACAGGAATTAAAACAGCAAAATCGTAGCGATAGCGCTACATTTGATGCAAAAATGAAAATAACAGTAACACGATAAAAAAATGATAAGCTCCTGACCCTATTTAATGATTTAGCTCAACATCAGCATCAACACGTTTTTTTAACCGTCGCCCAACAATACAATAGCGTTACTGCATACAGAGTTATGTAACTATAGTCTACAGAACTACAGATGCTCTCGAGGTGTGAATGTGTGCGTCTAAGACAAGAAAAATACGGACTCGTGACTCACGCACACACGCAACGCTCGCGATGGCGTTGTTATAGTGATGCGAATAGGTGCTCGTGGAAATAACAGTTATGGGTTTTTTATTACATAATATCTATAGATAGTCCCATGAGGTTGACTATTGAACTTGTTTGAATTAACAGGGGAAGTACAAAGCTCCGCCGTTTTATAAGTTTGTCGGTTCAGTTCGCTGCAATTATACGCAGTGCGTGCGTAATGAGCACGTTAAGGACGATTTAGTGACGGGCAATTGGTAACCAGAACATTGACGTTTTTATATTCACATATCGGGTAGCACTGGATCGATTAGAATCTTATTTTACTCAATTTGCATGTTTAATGTTATGACATTATAATAACGTGAGTTCGCTTACTACGTTTTGAACTTAGAGTTTGAATTATAATACGAGGGTACCCGAGGAAACCATAATAGTGCAAATAAAAGTTCATCGTTTGAGAACGTGATAGTTCGATGCTTTCAATTGTCGAAACTAGTGATGCGCAATTCGTGGCAACGCTATCGAAAAAAGTTTTCTCTACAATAAACATTATAGAGGCCTAGGATCCTACAGAGAAGGCTTTCATCGATCAGTCTGCGTAGTGTTGTTCTATCGAATCCAGTAATAATTCAAGTTGATAATTGCGAGCGGTGAGCTAATAATAACGTTGCCGCGTTGTCAACCGCTGTTAAAGAGAAGAAATATCTCTATAAAAGTCACAGTTAAGGTTTATAATAGGTCAGAGATGGCCGATAGTGACACCTGTCGGTTCTGAGGCCCTAGACAAAGTGACATTCTATCTTAACGATGATAGAAAAGGCAAAAATGTATGGGACTGACATAAGCTATCGAAAAGATGTCAATTCTGTTAAAAGTCGTTGTAGAAATACGAAACGCTTTTGAAGCGATTGTCACTTGTCTAGGCCCTCTGGTGAGAACATGGCGAACATTTTGGCGATTCTGGAATAATTAAGTAGAAATTCTTATGTCAGCATGAGATGTAGATACGAGAATGTTAGGGTCAGCTATTATAGGGCCAGTAAGTTAGCGGTTACTTATGGAAAATTGATCATTTATCGAATACTAGCTGCGCCCCGCGATTTCACCCACGTAAGTCTCGATCCCGTGAGAATATCGGGATAAAAAGTATCCCATGTCCTATTCCAGGTCATGGTTTCCCCATGTGCCAAATTTAATCACAATCCATTCAGCCGTTTTAGCGTGAAAGAGTAACAAACAAACTCACTTTCGCATATGATTTTAAAGTTAGGATTTAAAAAATCAAAATCGTTTTAGTTTCCCAAAAATTACACTCAATGTCCATCTTCAAATCCTTATGATCTACTAAATCACTTTTAATTCTACCAGGGTCAATTACGTAACACACTTACAATGGCAATACCTTAAATGTTGACAATTAAAGTTACGCAGACGATCTTTCAAAAATAAGAAGCAATGTATTAGGAATTTTCTTCAAAATCCTGCGGATCGTGGTTAAATTTTCAATTAGGGTGAGGTTTTCACACTGAAAATTCTATCAAGAAACTAAACGTTTAGAAGAAAATAAGTTGGCATAATAAACTAAGCTCCTATCATCTAAGTTACATAAGAGCCATAGTGTTAATGGTTTATTTTTAACTTTATAGTGTCATGGATTTTCCTAAGTACCTACACATGATGTCTTTGGAAAAACCTTTAATTGGAATAAGGCAATCCTAGAACAATCGAACAGACTGAATATTCTAATTTACTTGTTCTTTGTTAAACTTTAATACATAACCAGTTCCATTACTGACCGATTGAAAATCGGAAGGCTACTGAAAACGCTGGACCATCAACAGGAAAGTTGAGAAATAAAGCTTAATTTACAATCCTTATGTTCTTACAAGCCTCCATAGAGTAACTTCTGATTGAAAAATTTCATGTGTAGTTGCTATAAACTTGTTAAAAAAAAATGGCGGTCATAGGGACTACCCACAGAAGTGAAAACTTAATACTGGCATTAGCTCCATCTATATTCTATAATAGAGTACTACAAAATCCATAAGTTTACCCCCTACCAAAAATAGCTCAACCCGCCTACAGAAGTTTTTAGCCTCCATAGAGTAACTTCTGATTGAAAAATTTCATGTGTACTTGATATAAACTTGTAAAAAAAAAATGGCGGTCATAGGGACTACCCACAGAAGTGAAAACTTAAAACTGGCATTAGCGCCATCTATATTCTATAATAGAGAACTACAAAATCCATAAGTTTACCCCCTACCAAAAATAGCTCAACCCGCCTACAGAAGTTTTTAGCCTCCATAGAGTAACTTCTGATTGAAAAATTTCATGTGTACTTGCTATAAACTTGTTAATAAAAAATGGCGGTCATAGGGATTACCCACAGAAGTGAAAACTTAAAACTGGCATTAGCGCCATCTATATTCTATAATAGAGCACTACAAAATCCATAAGTTTACCCCCTACCAAAAATAGCTCAACCCGCCTACAGAAGTTTTTACTTCAAAAATAGGATAAACCAAGCTGTTTGGTTATTTTATCCACATTTCACTATGTGTTAAACACTACTTATACCTACTATTCTAATCTTAATGGGTTGAAGGACAGTACATGAGACGCAGTAGAAATTTTATCATTATTACGTCTGGGGCGGTTAGTGTCCCACACTGTTAAAGACAAACAACATTTTTTTTTTACTTAAACTGCGTAGACGCACCTTTGTCGTAGATGTATATATTAAAATGTACAGGCGTGCTAGAAGTGTCGAACGAAGGTTAGTGTTTACGTTATAGGCTTTTTGTAGATCTGTGACCGACAGCATCTCGACCTGCTAGCCTTGAGATTTTTTAATGGCTTACCATGACATTACCAAGCAAATATTTTTTGCCATTTTTAAACAGCTATTTTGTTTATTTGACGTCATTTGGATCAATTTAATTGACAAAATATTCGTTAATGTTGTAGTTGCATATTATTAGCGATCGAGTAGAAAAAAGTCTAATTTAAATCCAAATGAGACGTAGATTTTGACGAATCTATCCTTACATATGATAAAACAAAGTCCTCCGCCGCGCCTGTCTGTCGTCCTGTTCGCAATAAACTCAAAATTCATCAATTCAGTCATTCTATTTAAAAAGTAGCCGTAAATAAGTGTTCTTAAAATAAACTAATAGATGCATGATGACGTCTGGCACAACAACGGAAGAACAGAATGACGGTAATATTGAAAAAAAAGAAAATGTGATGCAAAAAATGTATTTGAAAACGTTGCCCGCTTTCGCTTAACACTTATCGCGTTGACTGTCTTTACCTAAGGAACAAACGAAACCCTTCAATAGACATCAACGGGAGCACATTCTTTTTTTTTTTTTTAAGTTATAACCTTTTTCACGGATGTAAATTACGTTTTAATTATACAATTTCAATTTTTTTTTTTTTGTCAAAACTTGTTTGTGTTTTATATTTTTTTGAACGGTATTAAATATGATCTTAAACCAGTTTAGGTTAGAGTGCAAAGCATCTTTGAGGTAAACTTTCTCAAAACTTTCTTAGGCTTTATTTTGATTACAAGCATAGTAAGAAGTAATACTGTCGCATTTAGCGTTCCTATGACGCATACCATGTTTTAAAACTCAAGGTTGAGTCGCGTATTTTTAAACCCCTTCGGCAAGTCCAAAACGCGTGCACGCAATCCTTTTTGAGACATGCAGTTACGCTATCGCCGAGTTAAGGCTCTTACATATTGGCGCGATTCGCCGCGCGACGCGAATTTTAACAAAACAATTTCAGAGAAAACTTCACGGCGAACAATGCGGCGGCATCGCATCGCGGGACGAATCGCGCCAGTATATAAGAGCCTTTAGTGATTGATTCGATAAGGTATCGATAAAAGTGACTTTTGAAATATTTATCATCAATACCATTATCGGTAGGTACATCGTAAAGGCGTTGGGAGTACTAGCTATATTAAAAGCTGTAGTTATAGCGGAAGCTAATTATGCCTTAGATTGTATGTCTTTGTTAGTCTGTGTGAAAGATTTACAGGGTTAGAAACGGGGTATAGGTACTGAGATGGCGATTAATAGAAAAGTATTGAAAAAGAAGAAGACATGCTGCGCCGATCCCGGATAAATTGGGATAAGGGAAAGATGAAGATTTTAGGCTTTTGTAGTGTTTCGGATATCTACGTAATAGCAAAATATGCTAGCCTATTTTTAAGCCAAACAATCAGCATTGCCATCCAATGTGGCAACGCTGCCAGCATTTTGGGTACTTTGACCACTGACAGCGATTCGTGATGTTAGATTAGATTTTAGTGTTAGATTGTATAAGTATTTTATTTAAATATAGAAGAAATAAAAATATGTGTTAATAAAAAAGCATTATTAAAATACATGCAAAATGACATATTGGCCAATTTACCGGATGATGATAATATGAATTCAGTCGATTAAACATTAAACGCATAAATATTGACGAACAGACAGCTAACTCATAAAACCTTGAACGCGTATTTCTAAGTGTCGTAGTAATTCTGCGTAAATTCAAATATGCTTTTCAAAACCAAATGAGACTGCATTGAGGTAGGTTCTTTAGTAAAAAATACTACGCAGGCATGCCATTATGATGTTCATTTATGCAAAACTTTATACAAGTTTACTCTTCCGTATTATACAAAATAATCTTTAATAAAAACACTATTGTCTAATTTTGTTAGCACTTAAATTAATGCAATTTTAGTGTTGACGCACGTCACGAACCTATCTATAAAACATAAATATACAAAATTTTATAAATACATACGCATTTATAAAAAATTCTAAGTCACACCTTTCAAAGGTTATGTTGTAAAGGTTAATGTCACATAAGGCTTACAAAATATTTGCGATTCCGATACTAAAATCCTGAAATTATACTAAATTGAAATATGGCGATGTCTCGTGATAGTCATCACCAATATCGATTACATCGCTAGAAATTGGTACACCATAGCGATATAAAATATATAATATAGATAGATAATATAAGGAAATTAACAAACGCATCAATCGCAATAATTAGAAATGCGTTTAAAGATATTGCTGGTTCGACTGACGTTTTGAGTTTTAGGCACTATGGCTAAAATATTAGTCATCTGTTATTTTGGTAAAAATAAATAATAAAAAATGGTAATGATAAAATATGTACAAAATTAATACTAACATTGAAATAAGTACCTACTCATATTAAATAATAATTTTAATAATACATATTAACAAGGAAATGCATCGTATCCTTAATGTAGGTAATTTATTTATACAATTAAACATACATTTATATTATAATTACGAACTCATTAGGTTACATTAGTTTCGATATATTTTTTCTAAATTGCCCAAATACGACTGGAATCTATGTATTTGCATTTTTATAATGGAATTCAAATAGCAAGGCCATTTCATGCCTAGAAATTAAGAGTAGTGTTAAGGTGTATAATGACGTCCCAAATATTTTCTACTTTCCGAACAAAGCACACTTAAATAAAACCTATTGGTAGTGCATGGTAAATGGAGCCTAATTTATTCGGCTCATCGATTATTAGTTAGCCCAGATCGACTTTATTTTTAAACTACCGAGCTACCCCTACTTCGCAAGGCAATGCCGACATAACATTGGGCTTTCTGTACTTTAAGTTAAATATAAATTAAATAAACAGATCAACCTCCCAGAGTAAATAGTCTAAATGATGATAAAAACCAAACCAAATTAAGAAGATCTAAGTGATCACACAGACAGACACAATAAGCGATTTTATTTTACATTATGCATTCATTTATGTATAACCGAAACAGGAAATCTTGAGTGACGTCTGGTTACGTCACTAGTAGACTAAACATAGACTGTTGTAACGTAAGACCTGTATATGTCCTTGCCCTTGTAAATGAGATGCAGATAATATTTTAGAAAGTTAAATGATACTAAGGGCTGATTTTACCAAAGTCTAAATAAAGATATCTTTTATCTGTGGAATAAAAATGGCGTCTGACAGCTATTGTATGGAAAAACTGTCAAAAATTCAAAATTTATTCGCAGGATAAAACTTATACTCGGTATAAAAGTTTGGTGAAATTAGCTCTAAGTACTTCATTTAACTGTCGAAAATATTATCGTTTAAAATATTAGTTAAAATATTTAAATAATAATTATTTAAAAAACCACAAAGATAACTTAACGTTAATGTTGTTAGGCAAACCTTTTTATAAAGTTTTTTTTTTTTTTTTAATTAATTTTTAAATATCGAGATATCGTAGCATCGTAACTATTGCAACCTTATCTTCGTAGTAAGTAAATAACTAGGCCGTAAAAAAAGGCAATCACTCAATTTATTTAGTAAAAACATTGTATAATTACCAAATAACGCATATTTAATTATATTATTTGATTAAAATATTATGTAAATTTAAATTAAGGTGGAACCTAATCTTAATTATTTTTTGTTTAGCTATCTAAGAATCGCTTCGCGAAAATTATTATTTTAAATACAAAAAAACGGCGAGTCAAAATTATAAAATATACTCATTTGAATAGACTCGACGAATAAATTTACGATCAAAATGGCGGATGCAACAATATTTAGAACGAGTTTTCGGTAATTTTTTACATTTGTTGCGTTCTTCTGCACATAAATCATACAAAACTAAAAAGTGATAAAAAATATGTGTGGCAAGTACTTAATAGTTAGTAAAAATATTTCTACCGTCTTTACTGCTTTTTTTTCTTTCACATCTCGTTCACCGATTAAGACTGATAGGTAGGTACGTTCATTAAGATCCTCCTCTTCCCACCTTATTATAAACAATAAAAAGTTATACTCCTTGAACTTTGTTACTTAGCAATAAATGTAGCGATTACTTCAATCAACTATCTACTAAAGAGGGAAGACATAAAAAGCCTAAGAGTTCCCTAGAAGTTGTACAAGGAAGTTTTGTTATAGATGGAATAGAATGAGCTAATCTAATACGGGAAAGGCAATTGTGGCGGCGTATGCGATCGTACAATCGAATTCAAGTTTGTCTACACTCCAGACTGGCTAATTCGTTTGAAGTCTACCACTTTGTTCGCTGTCACTCGTCGTGACGTGACCAGACGTGTTGCGTAAGTGGTGTGAAATAAAATTTTGTTTAGCATTTCATTATAACTTAGAATACACGTTTATGTAGACAACGCTGCCGGTACTGAAAGAAAATGTTTCATGCGTTATATAATTTTTAATTAAAGTTAATAAAATTAATTTGAACATAATTACTTACTGGATTTTAAAAACATGAAAATGTACCTACATCATAAAATTAAGATGGTACCTACTCCAAGATAAATTTCTAAACTCGATAAATTCATCGCATTAAGTGCTGCCAAAATTGACGGTTCAAAACGCAAAAAAAAAAATATCTGTATAGTTCACAATATGAGTTCGAATAAAACAATTTTTCTATCATGGTTGCCAGAGCCAGAGTCAGAGCCTATAAGAGCACATAGGCATTTCTTTGTCTGGCTCTAGATGTATCTCTAATAATAGTATACTATAATAATAGTTAACTGCAATTTTTAAGACACTATAACTATAAAAATCGAAAAAATTGCTAAGTAGGTATGTCATCGCTGAAACCTGCCTGCGGTTTATTCAGGTTATCATTTTTTATCAATGCACCAATTCGGTGTGGAATTATCTAGCATTTCGCATGCGTTCAAGGGTAAAGTCTGTGGCCGGACGCACACATGTGCATACAAGACGATGTATGTGTGTAGACTGGTATAAACGATACCTATATACCTAGGCCTATTGTGCGCTGCATGCACATGTGTTAGTGTTTGCTAGTGTGAGTGCGTCAGCGACGGCGGCGGGTAACTTTTTCGCTTGCAGATATAGTTGCTATGCCCGAAATATAACACGGATGAATTTCGCGTCAATGTTAATTGCTAGGCATTACACTGAGCGGCGGCGGCGCCGATGTCAGACAGTAGGCGCAAGCGCACCACCCGCGCGTTTTAGATAATGTACGTAAACTATTGTGTGCGCTGCAATACAGCGCTGAAAAAGATTTTATATGAATAATATTAAACTAGTTTAGCAGACATTATATTATAATGTCTGCCAAACTGGTCAGTGTCCGATCTGTCTTATTGAGTTTATTATTAATTTGTTTTAATAAAATTATCCATAACACTTGTATGAGTTGAAAAACTTCTCACAATCCTCTTACATGATGTTTTACACCAAGAATTTTCATTGTTATTGGGTCCCACATTTGTTATTTAAACTACTCTATAAAATTTTATTTGAAATTAAAATTTAAACGTATACATAACTACATTATTATATCTGATAAAAATTTATGAAAATTAAGTTGCTTGCTTAGAGCAAAAATAATCTTTTTTTTTTTTTTCCTCGTCATTTGACGTCCAGTCGCTACTACAAGCGGCTTGTATACCTTACTAACAGTTGCTAGCTTAGTACATTGTTATAGGTATTTACCGATATAATAGGATGCAGTGTTGTGTATATAATAAGGTGTTTCTATTAGCGGACGAGCTCTTCATCACATGTTTGTTTTCGCTTGCACCTTTCCTGTCCCACGACGACGCTATGATGTAATGTATAAGTACATTACTGAAAATACTTTATACACATAATTATACAAGACACGCACTTCTGACTTTTCGGATCATGTTCATAATGTATAATTATCACATGCTTCAAAAACGGTGAAGGAAAACAACGTGAGGAAACCTGCATGCCTGAGAGATATTTCTCGACGGCATGTGAAGCCAAGTCATAGGCCCATGCGCGGATTTAAAACTCTGACATCAGGTTAGTCAAGAAGAAGACATATTATACAGACTTATTATACATTCTTGAAAAATGTATAAGTACCTACCTAATAAAATTCACTTACCTTATTGTCTTAAAATTCGAGCGCTTACAGGAAAGTCAAATAATAGGAAAAGTTACATGAAATAATGGTGTTATTAGGTCACGGTTATTTAATTTTATTACTTAATGTTTTAAATTAGGTAATGCCAATAAGAGAAAATAAAAGTCAAGTGAGTCACGAACTCTTCTTTTTACAACACTTAACATGAAAATCGTGTATATTTTTAAGGTTTTTCACTAAAAAGCCACTTTTTGTTGAGGTAAGATATCAAAGAATTTCAACGTACTTAGGTATTTTTATTCACGAAAAAAAGCATGATAATTTTGAGAAACATTATATTTTTAATGATTTCTGCGAAATCAGAAAAAAAAAACTTGATGTTGAGTTCGGCGTAGCACATTTAAATTCAAATATTCAAAGGATATTTTTTTATTCATTCCGCATTATTTTTCCTACGCTGTAAGTCAACACTCTATATTATTTATATTCCAAAAAAAACATAGGTACATTGTAATATTAAAAACATGCTATGAAAATTATTTTACAAAAAATCGTCTTATGTTAAACAAAATAATATGTACTTTTATATACATTTCATACATATGCAATGAAATGAAATGAAATTGTTTATTCTGTACTTATAGGATATCGGAATCACTTTCACGTCATTCTAACTAATATTTTAAATGCATATGTGAGCTTGTTTGTTTGTTTATTTATTTGTTTGTTACAATTTCGGTGGAAATTTGGCATAATATGGGTAGACCATGACCTGGAAAAGGATAAAGGATACTTTTTTCCCGATATTCCCACGGGATCGAGACTTATGCGGGTGAAACCGCGGAACGCAGCTAGTATTAAATAATTAAAAGTCTAAGCATTTTGTTAGTTTTAATTGTTTTTATATTTTAATTAAGTACTTACTTTATATTACTGCTTGTTTTTCCTGTGCGTGTCCCAAATAAAATATTTTTCTTTCCTTCTTTTTAAAATTCAGACATAATATTGGTTAGATCATGTGAGGACCATGTAGATTAATGTATGAAATGGTCTTTTGAGGAAATAACCATACAATGAAAAATACACTGAAAAAACTGAAGCCTTATTTTTTTAAAACAAATAATAAACAATACTTATCTAAACACTTTAAAATTGTTTCGGATGAATTCTAATAGCGGTTGTGTATGCATCTGTACCTATGCAGGTACATAATTTAATAGTTAATGTAATGTATACTTTATGAATTCTTAATCAATTTGAGAAGTACAACAATAATCTATTGCTAACTGTGGATGCTTGTCACCCAAAGACAATAAAATAAATAAATAATTATCTCGATATTCATTTTCAGGAAAAGTAGGTAGATAGAACTATTCGAATTCAGAAATATATTCATGAATCTGTATTATGTATCTGTATCTGTATTCTGTATCTGTTTCATGTATCTGTGAAATCGTTGAAGACTGATAAAGGTATATGTTACAATGTTGTTATCAGCCAGTTTAAGTATCAATTTCTTAAGATAATCTGCGCGTGACATTAATTGTAAAATTATTTTTAGGTTACAATTACACAATGGCCATTTACATTTATTATTATTCAAGAATCTATTTAGTAAGTGTATTGAAGTAACTACTTATATTTAATACATATACAACATTAGGTTTTGTTTATGCTAAACCCAAAAAAAAATCTGCTGTTCCATAAATTTGTGTTCACTTAAATCGACAAAATGTATTTAACAGCTGATTTTTTTTCCACGATTTCAAAGTTGGTCCCATAGAAAAAGTTGTTCAAAATGATGAGTACAATGACCCCTTTTCGGATTTAGCATTAAAAAAAAATAATTTTGTACAAATATAATACATAAATTCACGCCTTCTTCCCATGGTAGGTAGGCAGATGTTACAGAACGTACACCTGCTACGATCCTTACATAGGCACTCCTTTTGCTTCATTTTTATTTTGCAGTGGTTAAAATATTAGCAACACACTTTCAATCACAGTTCAAAAGATTTTGAAGGAATTATGATAATCCATTGCTTTATATTATCATCATCTGCCTAGCCTTTTCCCCCCATGTTGGGGTCGGCTTCCAGTCTAACCGGATGCAGCTGAATACCAGTATTTTACATGGAGCGACTGCCGGTCTGACCTCCATAACCCAGTTACTGGGTAATACGATGCCCTTTAGTAAGACTAGTTGTCAGACTTTCGGGCTTCTTACGACCGTACCAACTGTCAAAGATCTACGAATGACAGCCGGGACCAACGGCCTATCGTGCTTTCCGAGGCATGGACGAGTCTCGGTAAAAGATAAAGATGGCTCGGTAAAGATGTTCACCTATCCACGGACCAACCCCGGCAACCGTAGCTTAACCTGATGGATCGACCCGTGCGGCTGTTATTACTTAGCCACGAGCTCCTCTGAAGTATCCATTGCTTCATAAATGTTTGAAAAATTCGTCTGCTCAGTAAACAAATAATGTAATTAATGTTGTTAAACTATCAAAATGAAAAGCATTGCCATTGTAAGTATCTTGCGTAAATACCCCGCAGGGTAGGTGCTGGAGACGCCCTGGGCGTCGGGAATCCCAGGCGGATTCCCGGCCACCATAGGCGCGGGCTTGCGGACGGCGAGCAATGGGTAGCTCGCCGTCCGATTAGGACCAGGCCCGGGTCGATGGCGCGTCGTGTTCCACGCGCGCCTCAAAGAGATGTCAGCACAATTGGCGGGGTCCGCTAGGACCGATGCCTGCCAGGGTTGCGGGTTAGTCCGAAAGGGATACCGGGACCTTGGCAACAGGCAACTGAAGGAACACGGGTGGGTTTTAGTCAGTAAAAGTCTGACACGCCCTTCCGCTCCACCCAGAGCGGGAGAAGTCATTGGATGATTTCCAACCCTAAAAAAAAAAAAAAAAAAAAAAAAAAGGTGGGTCCATTTTACTCGTGTAACCTTCATTTTACAGAGAATTAGCTTCCGCCAGCGGATTCACCCGCGTAATCCTAACCTAAGTAACTAATCACTTGGTCCATTGGTCTATAGTCATAGTAAATACAAATTCTACAATAGGATTGTAAAAAAACACTTGAATATATCCTAATCCTAATGCGAAAGTGAGATTTTTTGTTTGTTACGTTTTCACGCTAAAATGGTTGAACAGATTTGGATGAAATTTAGCAAAAAAATACACCATGACCTGATACTTTTTATCCCGATATTCCCACGGGATCGAGACTTATTTGTTACTCAGATAATATAGGTTTCTATTGGTGAGAGAATTTTTAAAATCGGTCCAATGTTTTTTGAGTTTATTACAAACAAAATTACAAATCTTTTCTCTTTGTACTAAGATTAGTGTAGATAACAATATTGGTAGGACGTACTTACATTGTAAGTAATCCATAATTTAGAAACAAAATCATTGAACTGCATATACCTACTTCATTAGGCATTAGTTAGTTTAGTGCATTTTTCGGAGATGTTAACTATTAATTGTTTCACTTATGACGAACCCATTTGCATCTTTTCCTGCTCAGTTAGGTTACAGGTTCAATGCCAAATAATTGCGCTGAAATTGTATTGTCTGAAAACGAAACAAAGCTAGCTTTAGGTTTATCAATATTTATACGAATTTTCGACAGTCACGCGCTTAAAGCCGGGTCTAGACGTGTGTATTGTGTAGGTAATGTAATGTATCGTGTAATGTTACGCGAATTCTGCGTGTAACGGGACTACGAACATTGCAAGTAACGCTCGGCGTGGCGCTCACGCTGATCCATCGGCAGTCAGTTTTTAGCGCTAAGGCGCTAGTACGGCAGCATAGGCTCTCGCAGTGCTCGATTCGCGTTGAGTGTGTATGCCGTCCACACTATTCGCATTTCATTATACGATACATTACATTACAGTGTGTCTGGACCCGGCTCTACATAACTCATAGTTTTGTATGTTAATACCTTTTTTGTAATGTTTAAATTTTAAATTGCCTAGTTATGCTAATCAGCGATCGTACACTATTAAAGGAAAGACGTGGTTTGTTTAGGTAGGTGATTTTTTAAAATATTTTATATTTTTGGTTTTAATATTCAGACAAAAGCAACAAGCAAAACGAATAGCTGAAATATAACGATGATAGTTTCAACCCCTGTACTGTGCTGTATTTCTCATAGATTTAGTAGTAGACATACTAGGGAAGTAGGTACACACCGTTCGATTCTCTAAAAAAAAACCTGTATAGATAGGTACTTACCTTACTATTAAAAAAACATTCTAAAATATTTAATTTAATTTAAAATATTAAAAAAATATATATAATTTTTTTTTAAATGTCTTTAACATATCTCGGGACTTTAGGGACCTTTGGAAGGCGAGAGAGGGGCCGAATCCAACTCGCAGAGGCCCCCTTATTATTTATTAATATTTGATTGTGTTAATCCTAAAAACGATTATTAATCTACGGCCTTTAAGACTACAACTAACAGCACAATCAACAAATCTAAAAGTTTAGTTTTTTTTTTAACTTAATCATCCATAGACATTTTAAAATCAATGCTAGGAATGCAAGAGTCTAGATTCGCGCCGTCGGCTCTATAGTTTTTTAATTACATGGTTAATTTTACGCGAAAAGCGGCTGCGTTTAATCTCAGAAGAAACGTAATCGACCGATACACGGACGATAATATATGAGACGGATAGTTTGAAACGATCAATGTTAAAAAAATCCGTCCAACAAACGCAATGTTCTACCTGAATAATTTACACAAAGTATTATTAATTACACCTACATGTTTGTGTCTAAAATACATAGTTAGTATGTAGGTGATAGATATAGGCACGTAAAAAGACAGTAGATTTACATAGATTCCTACATTGTTGTTCGTATAGAAAGTTAAGCGGAAAATAATAATTGAAACAATCTTTTTAGTGTTGTGATTTTTTATGATCATGGTCGCAAGCGCACCATCTTCCGTCTTAATTTTTGTTTTCAAAACATTAATTATAATAATTAGTTTATTACACCCATATGCTAACTCGGTCAGATTTCTGACTGGAAGTGACAGAAAAATCGATCACAAGATTCGATTCGGAAGAGAGAAATTATGTCAGAGATGGTTTAATATAGGTAATAATAATATTTATTTTTATATTATTCGATACTTATCCAATATTTCCATTATGAAAATTTCCGTTACAATGTAAGCATGAAGTTTATTACTGTTTTATACGTAAACCGCGACTATTACATACAGACAGGATGTTCTGAATTAGCATGTATAAGTATCCACCTTTTTTGGCACTCAATTCTTAACAAATTATACTTACGAACAAACAAAACACTATCCTAGTAATGCGCAAACTTGGGCAATTATGTTCATTTGCCAAGTCTCTATTAATTAGAACGACTCTATTATGCTATTATTGATTTTGCATCTATTTTTATAACAAGCCTGATATTTTACGAAATAGTAAATCTACTTTTTCAATTGAAACTTGTCTCTAAGTTTTATGAAATTAAATGCCCGAATTTTCAGACTCACAGTTTAACTCAGAGGCCCGATTTTACCACAAGTCTTTAACTACATAATAACATAAAATCACGCCTGTACTTCTGAAGGGTTGGGCAGAGGTGTGCCTATTAAAATCCGTTACATAGTTTAGAAGAACAACGCGGTCACACAGGAGAGACACGAAAAGCGACTTTAATTTATAATATGTATTTATTTATTTATTTAAACTTTTCGCACAAAAAGAAGGTACAAAGGCGGACTTAATGCCTGAGGCATTCTCTACCAGTCAACCAAGGGTGGTGAAGAGATTAGATGGCGGGTGCTCTAATTGAGAGGAACAAAGAGAAAAAATATACAATAATATATCGTATTGCATTATAGATAAAAACAGGTTTACAGTACATAAATAAGCTATAAAACATACAAATTCAAGGGAGAGAGGATGACATGACTCTACTCTATTTATTTTGAAAAAAACTCCGCAGTTTCCGCTTAAATGCATAACGACTGGTGGCCGTCCTGATATCAAGAGGAAGCGCATTCCAAAGAAGAATGGATTGAATATGAAAAGAAGAATGAACAAAGTCAGAAGTATGAGGACAGAGTAGGAGAAGATGTATAAGGAGATTATAGATATACATCTTTCTATTATGAAGTTAACGAATAGGTAAATGATTAAATAAAGTTCGTAGACCTGCATCAATAGCGATCAAATTGTATTTAATATTAAGGCACCAACAAGGCGCAATATCGCGGGCGTGACAATGGTAGCGCTGCCTGTCGCGCCCGCGATATCACGCTAGTGTGCACGAGCCTTTATGGTATTTACAAAGTTATTCAAACTATGTATTGATTTGATGAAATAAACGTGTAGGTACCTTATGACCACAAAACCGTGTTTATCAGTTGTTAAGCCTAAAAACCTTTTAAAAATGGCATTTCTGTATGGAGTTTGACATAAAACTGACATTAAACACGCGTTGAACAAGTGTCTAAGTTTTTAAGGTAAGGCCCGTGGAGTTCTAAGAGAAAAAACCAGCATATTTATAATCATATCTTATTATAAATATTATCTGATAATGTGTTCATTATTCGTGATGTAACAATTATAAAATAGGTAATAATGTGATATAATCAAGAAACATTTATTAGCACTATACCGCACCACATTTATTGATTGATAAAGTATCTAACTACACAACTTATCATTACGCTTGCATTCCCCTAAGGGTTAGGTAGATCTGTACCCATAGTACACCCACATTTCGACAGTAATGTATAGGTAAGTCCCATGTAATAGGCGAAGGGGGAGCCTATTGCCATCAACCAGGCACAAATCCAGACTCTGGGCTGCTACTGAGAAGTTCCTGATGGAAAATCTAATAAGTACCTATGTATGTCTAACTGTCTATTGAAATATGACAAAGAGAACTGAATTATTTCAACTTATTATTGAATTATGTACTGAATTTTTTTTCTTTTCATGCTGTTATAATTAATTAATTAAGTTATTTCTGGCATGTTTTTTTTTGTAATAATCCGATGATTTTCCAAGTTATTTCATATATTTATTATGTTTACTAAACAGCACCTGACAAGAAAATATTATGACAATATTTTAATTTTTCTACAAATATGTCATGGCATTGTCCTAAATTTTATGTATATGAATATTAATCTGCTTCTTAAGTTTAAGTAAAAGCTCCGGCAAAAGATGAAACAAAACACAATTCCATGGGTCTAGCAGTTGCAGTTCAAGTTGGTAATAAAGAAATCACACGTCCACAGTGTTTTCATAGCAAACTGTTCTAAGAAAGATTAGGTACATTATCCACTGGCACGCTACAAGGAAGCTGCTACTGGAGATATTAATGAATTGGGTACAACGACGATGAACAGCTTTTGTGTACCTTTCTTTATAAGTAAAACTATTTAGGGCGAAGTTCACCAAACTTTTATACCGAGTATAAGTCTTATCCTGCGAATAAATTTTGAATTTTTGACAGTTTTTCCATACAAAAACTGTCAGACGCCATTTTTATTCCACGTATAAAAGATATCCGACTTTGGTAAAATCAGCCCTTAATCATTTTAAACGGAAATAATGCTCTGGAACCCATGTTGATAAGAAATGTTTTTATCTTTTTTTACAAAAAAATCCGTTGGATAATAATCCCTAGAACCGATGTTACATTCGTATGAAGGTAGGCAAACCATAACAACTATGTAAAAAATTAGTTTTCCTTTGTTCTTAAACATGTTAAACTTAATTATAAGGAAGTAAGATGTATTTTAAGTTGGCAGAAGTCTTTAAACTGAAGCATTGCTAGATATTTACAGTGAACAATAAAACTCAAAGCTTCGAAGTCTTCTAAGTGTTCTCTCGTTTGAAATTAACAATTATTTGTAACTATTCATAAAACAATATCGGTAGGCAGAATAATGTAGAGTTGTTGGAAAAAATTGCCAATTTCCAAAGCAGTCTTCTTCGTTAAACTACTCCTATTTGCGCTGAGCTTTTACATCATACCTACATAATTAGTAATGTACCTATTACTTTCATTAGGATCTTATTATTTTCTAACAAAGAATTTAACTTGAAGACTTATAATATCTATAATAATAATTATGTACAAGGGAAAATTATCAAAGGGCATCAAAAAATTCGTCTGCATCGCTGTCAACAGGAAAAGTGGCCAAAAGGCTGGCAGCATTGCCACGTTGTATGGCAATGCTGATTCTTCAATACAAAGAATTTGTATTGAAAAACTTTTTATTAACTTGTTTCTCATCATCTTTGGTAACCGAACCATCTTCTTTAATAAAAACAAAAGCGGGTTGTCTATGACTTAAATGTCAACGTTTTAACAACCGATCAACAGTTAGTCGGGAACTCAGAACTGTGCTCGGAACCAATGGGAGGATAATGCTCTTAAAGTTTAAGAACTAAATTAATTCGTTATAGCCAAGTCAGTCAGTTTTTATCGGTTTTTAAATAGGTAGCTAGGTGCCTAGTCTTTTGTTTAATACATTCATTACTCAGTAGTAATCAAAAGTTAATACTTTTGAGTCGAACATAAGATTTACAAAACTATTTCTGCCGGCAATTAGGCTTTGTCTTCAAGTCAAACATAATGATAGCTGGCGGTAACCGTCTCCATACATCTCTGGTATTTGATTATATAACAAAATAAAGATTGTGGTTCAAAATTGAGGGTAGACAAAGAAAATTCACTTTCCTGTTGCGAGACGGATTTGAAACTTTCGGGTGTTAGACGCGCGCTGTTTTCAAACTACCCGACAATGCAATGCGATATTCATCGGTATAATCGTTTAGCCAAAGGGTAAAACCATCGCTACTTAGCCGGGAGGTAGTATTTTTTTCCAATTCCTAATGTCACGCGATGTATGCGGCGGACAAAAGCTGCTTTTTAAATATTGACTGTACGTGCGATCATCGTACCCTCGTATGCGCGACACGCACAGACATACCAGGTTCCACCTGCATGCACTTCTATATTCCGTTTATACTCTACTCATAACAAACTAATTAATTGACAATTATTTATAACAATTAAATACATATTTTAGTTAATAAATAACCTATACACAGTCCAATTTCACCGCATGCTCCGCCCGGTGCGATGTCACGTAGGTAATTGTCCAGCACTGACTCATGAACAATTTTTTTATATAAAACTCATCTATGCTTACATAAATGTTGATACAGGCTACTATAAAAAATGAAATCTCAGACGATCTAATACTATGAAGGATAACAAACCAGTTTGGCGCTAAATACACAAAGGCGGGAAAACGACTCCTAATCATCTAAGGAAGGCAATAGATTAGAACGTTCTTCAACGGTTCAAATTCTTGAAAGATTTGGCTCTGATTTCCTTCAGGGTGCATGTTAGGAACATTTCGGGAAAAGTGTATCGCCGACAACGGCCTGTTGGAATTTTACATGAGTCAGTGGCAAGTGGGTTCTCACGTGTTTGCGACCTACCTATGTGTTACTGTAGTGTGCGCGAACAGCTGAAGTACAGGGGTGCGCTAGGGCGCACTGGATCGTCGGCGGGCGGCGCACTAACACTCACATTCAAATATTCGTCTAACCTTGATGCGAATCGGCGCACTCCGGGTTCCATCCGACGACTGTCGTCAATACAGACGGGCTGAAGGGCTCGCTTCAGGTGTAACAGTGAAAGTGACACTGATGAGGATATTGCGGATCGCGGGGTAGTGTCGCGGCGCGGGCGTCGGCATGCGGCCGGGCGGCAGGCGCATCGGCGCGCCGCCACCGGCGGAGTGTCGCGGGGCTGCGGCGCGGCGGCCGCGCTACATGTCACTGTGCGGCGAGCGCGCTCCTCGCGCCGTGGTCACCGACTCTCAGTGGCGTCGCCGTCCTACTGTCTGCCCGACGGCCGGGACGGCGGCGCGCGTTGCACCGCCCCGCTGCACTCCGCCTGCCCCCCTGGCGCTATGCCCCCCTCACTCGGCCCCCCTCCTCCCGTCGCACTACACCCGCCCCGCCCCGAAGAATTTTCCGCATCGGGCGGGAAAAATCGATTGTGCAGCGAGCCCCGAATAATTTCGGCAAGACGCACGGCGCCCTTGCGTCCTCTCCGGCGGCCGGCGCTGCCGCCGACGGTCAAGCGCATCGCCTTTCACTGTGCGACGTCGCCGAGCCGCACAATTCCCGCCGCCACTTGGCTGCTATGCTATCTCTCACTACTATTGGTTTATATAATATCACTGATATTTAAACATATGTTATTGTCAAGGTTAGATAAAAAGAAAACGGCATAATTTTTATCGCTTCCAAAAAGCCGAAGATAAACTATCTCAAAACTGTGCATGTGCATTGTCACATTTTAGTTGATTTTGTAGTATCGTCATATTCATGATTTATAATTCTTTTGTAACTGGCGCCACCAATAACTTGGCTAAATAAACTGTATGCCACAGGAAGAATCCTTCACAACAATGTTTTGCATTGTTTTTCTTTTACACGTTTATTGTTCGGTAGCGTCAGCCAAAACGAATTTCAACATACTCAAAAACTAGTTTTAAAATTAGTTATGCCGCAATAGATTTGCATTACAACTAACAACAAACTGTTTTTCTTTTACAACAAAAATATATTATTTTGAAAAATGGTACAGCAGACTTGCACGTTACCAAAATAATTTTTTCTTCAAAAGGAGGCCAGGCTATTGTGCGGTAAACTGGCCTGTTCTGAAACCCCATAACTTAATCTTTCCAAGGATTGATCCATACGTAGCTCAGAAATGCATTGCATAACTTATGTAAGTTGGGTATAACTATAATAAAACAATTAAAAAGAAAGACACGTATATCAGTAGGTACTTTATTACGTGCAAGGAGTAAAAGGCGGGTTAAGGAAATTGTACTCGTAAACGATAGACTAACTACCTGCTACTGCAATCTTTGAACTTTACCTGCTGAAAGACAATTACAGGAATTCTAAAAATACTGACGATAAGAATCCTTGGATTTTATATATATTCATAGAAGTTTCTAGGTTCATAGATGATAATAATATGACTGGAAAGGGGAGGGAATTATAAAGAGGAGGATGATTCATACATAAATGAAGGTTTTCAGGTGGTCGACTGCGACTAGTAGAGCCTCATTTAGAAAGGTTCGATATTTGTCGCCAGAATGAACTCTACCTACTTACTTCTGTTTCCTCTACACATAATATTAGTGTATATCGGTTTGTAGAGTATGCATATAGGCAGGTTTATACGAGCCCAGTAATGTGACAGTGCAGTAAGTCAGTCCAGCCCTGACTTGCAGCTGGGCTCGTGTAGTTTCAACCCAGTCCAGTGCTGACTTCGCGCCCTCACTTCAGTCCAGTTGACTAACCTACGCGTCTATTTTCGGACCCAATAGCTTCCCCCGTCTGACTTACTACCGATCTCGCTAACATGAACCCACTGACTGGGTTCGGAATTCCGAGTCACGTCAGCTCTCTGACTGGGTACAGTCCATTGTATAAACCAGAGTGAAAGTGATAGTGAATGAAACTTCTTAACATTATCTCTTTAGTTGGCAGCAGTAGCAGAAACTGAAATTAAATAGGAATACATCTGCGTTTGGTTTGTCATCCAAAATTAGAACACTTTTTCTTTCCTTCCGCGGAAGGGGATATAGTGGCCTGAGGGCCTAGACAAAGCGATATTTTTTCAGCGATAACGATAATGGAAAAGTCAAAATTGTATGGAACTGATAAGCTACCGGAAAGCTCATGTCCTGTTGGAAAGTGCTGTAGTAATACGAAACGCTTTGAAAGCGATTGCATTCTCTGCGTCCAGCGCTCGGTGTGGCAACACTTCGTTTTCTGGTTCACGTCTAGTCAATCGTCATCCTCAGGGTGCCTCGTTGAGAGGTGAAATACGTGTCGATTTCTTACAAGGTTTTTTATGACTCTTGAGGAATAGTTAAGCGGATAAGTTACTAAATATATCTACGTCTATTGTATCTTAAGCGATGATCACTTGTCAAGTCTTGTTGACCCTGAGGGCTCAGGGTCAAGACAGACAGAACCTCATGAGTTCTAACTGAGTTCTATAACGATCATCAATCCTTTACCCAAGTCTGGTGATTATGGCAATAGGAGTTTAAGGGGCTATTTGTGATTACACGAAAAATAACTGTCAGGCCAAATTCGTAGCAGTGCTACGAAAAAATAAAGGTTAGTTAATACAGTCTTTAAATTGGTTTGTAATTTAAAATTACAGGCGTCTATAATAACAACCAGATAGCAGAGCACGTCTACACTGCGACATGGCTCGAGTCACACATTTTATATGTGACTAAACTGTGATACAATTTCGCCATGTACATGACATGTAGCCATGTCACAAGGGCCGTGCTCGCCCCCCGGTTTTTACTTTTTTTTAACCATAGATCGGGTCGTGGCAGACCACGTAGGAGATGGCGGGACGAGCTGGATAGGTTCCATCAAAACTGGAAAGAGGACGCGCGGGCTCGTGAAAGATGGAAGGATCCACTCCTTCCATCTTTCACGAGCCCGCGCGTCCTCTTTCCAGTTTTGATGGAACCTATCCAGCTCGTCGAGGGAGGCCTTTCTTCCGATATATGTAGCTCAGGGGAATATCGATCTTAATGGTATAACAGTTCCCTATTTTACAAAAATGTAGAGTATGTATATTCAAATCTTGTCAGCTTCTAACACAACAGTCATTTCTTTAGACATATTTTTACGATAAAAAAAACAAGATTTATTTCGTAACTACTACTAAAAACTTTTGCTTATTTAAAATTCTCTTTCCTCACTCAATATTTAAAGTTAATTTGTTAATTATCGCGACATCGGTTGCGCCAGCGCAGCCTGTAAAATTGCATCGTCGCTGCTCACGTACATCAGTGTCGGACTGACTGTAATTTTGTAATAAGCAATAGTAGATAAACCTAGAGAACAAAAATAAAGCAATGTTATCTTTTAAGAGATGTACTTACAGAGCTAAAAAGATCTTTGCCAGTTTGATTAGTGATAATATTTTGTGAAATAGTATTCAAAATACAAGATGGCGGCGTTAGTTCTGATTTTGGCCACGCGTCAAAAGATCCTTGTGCAATTATAATTACTTTTCATTTTAAATATAGTAGTAAAACATTTTGATATCCGTCAAAAAAGGACCGACTGAGGGAGAGAGAAGTGAATGTCCCACAGACGCAGTGCAGAATCGTTTAGTGAATAATGACGAGGAGAGCCGACATCAGATGAGGTGTGGCTAGGCAGACAGAGATTACCTAGTAGAAACCCCTTCAGAATTGGTTTTTCCGTCTGATTTATCCCGTAACGTCCCACTGCTGGGCAAAGGCCTCTGTTTTCCTTTTCATTGGTAAAAACAAATATATAAAAAATATGTCTAGATAGACAGTCAAAGCTGTGAACTAGTAAAAAAATAAATAGCGTCCAACTGTTAGCCGCTAAATGCACGTACACTAGAAACGCACAATGACGAGGCACGAGTGTTAGCTGTCAAGCACACTAGCATCACAAATTTGGCTTGTTTTTTTTAGTTATTTTGCGACGCAACAATCTAGACATATAAAAGATCAAAGGGTGAAAGTTAAAAACTAGTCCTGAAATTCACATAGCTTGCATTTGGAACCAGCAAAAGAGATCTTACACGGGATTCAGACGGAAACACAACCGTCAAGTTATTTCCGGATAAAATTTTATCGAACAGGAGAACTAAGGCTGTGCGCAGATCTGAGACAAGCAAGACATAACGTTAAGTCAGACTATAACTCTATGAAAAAAACATAAATTGCACTTTCGAAGTGAATGTTCTGTAAACTTTCTGATAAACATAGGTCCAAAACTTATGGCTGAGGTGCGCACTCTGTCTTAACCATAGAAATATTAAAACTTCACTCATATATCTATTGGTCTTAGCACAAGAGCAAGCTAGAACTAAGTGTGAATCAAAGTTATAAGTACAAAATAGGTAGACCCCGACCATATTAGCCGTAAAACCGATAACCGTTGGGGTAGACGTGTTCTTCAGTGGAGGCCGCGAATCGAAAAACGTAAGGTAGGACGCCCTCAGTCAAGGTGGAGCGACGATCTTCGCAGGGTGGCTGGTAGTAGCTGGGTAAGAGCTCCCGGAAATCGAAATCGAATAGTGTGCTATAGAAGAGGCCTATGTCCAGCAGTGGACTGCTGATGAGGCACCGAGGCACTGTGGCTGATGATGAGGCACCGACGTGAACCAATTTTTTTACTGTGCTTTTACAATTCCTCTTAACCGTTGATTGTTGACCTATTGGTGTCTTTGGCTGAAGCTTTTAACAAAAAAAATTGTCTGAGGACCATAATTTTATTACTTAAGACTGATATCTATAGAAAAGTAACTTTTTGTAAGTTGTAAAACTTTCAACACTACGTATACACAAAAAAATTGTCTCAGGACCATAATTTTATTACATAAGACTGATATCTATAGAAAAGTAACTTAAGTTGTAAAACTTTCAACACTACGTATACTTCTGCAAGCGACCCCCAGCCCTGTTTAGTTTGGGGGCAATGGTGAAACCGAAACATTGTGATGAACAAACTTCATTGTGTTTATGTAAGATCACTGTCTGTCATCACCTTTTCTTTTTGCTAATAAAACTTATTGTATTCTGTATTTGTCACTCGCACAAAAAATGCCCCTCAATAACAAATATTTAAAAAAAGCATTTTATGAAAGCAATAAATAATATGTAAAAATTGCACCATTTGTATCTTTACCTAGAAATGACAGTTAAAATAGTACATAATAGTGCATTAGGTAGGTACGATTATTTTGCATCATACCTAACGATTCGCGTCAAAAATTTAACATAGTAATAAATTTAAGGCAAGCACATTTCAAATTCTAAGAATATTACAACAGTTGTTCGGTGTTGTGTGTCGTTATTATAGGTAACAAGGTGTTTATAAGTGCAGAATTTTATTTCTGTGTAAGTACTTTAAAAGGTTTAAAGGTTTCTATGAGAACTGTTATTAGTCTATGAGTTAATGAATTTAAATAACTTAGGGCTGATTTGTCAATTTTATCTGTGGTATAAATATTGCGGTTTGACAGCTTAAATATAAATACATTTACGAACATTCTGATTGATATCTGATTCGATAAAAAAAACCCATTAAACACCCTAAACACTACATCGCCCCATCCCATTTATTAGAACGTGGGTCAATTATTATTTCTAGGGGACGAATTGTGGAAGCCCCAACTGAATAATTTAATGCAAGCAAATACATACAGTCAACAATAGATATAATTATCATAAGTATGCAGCAGCTAACTGATATTACTTTTACACGTAAAAGAGTAAAGAAGCAATAGAATAAAAAAAAAAAATTATAAAAAAATCGCATAAACAATTTTTTTAACTTAATTTCTTTTATTTTTTTGTGTTGAACAGCTAACTCTTTTGTTGTCTATACTAGCTTTGTGAAAAGCATTTCTTTTTAAGCCCACATTAATACATAATTACTATCCTATAATCAGTTGAAGTGTTAAGTACTAAGTAAGTCTACTTCAGCTGATTAATGAACATTTTGTATCTTTGATTTAATCAAAATAAAAATCAAAAGTCATTTAATCAAACTAAGCTGAGAATCAGCACTTTTCAAACGTCAAAATTACAGTTCCCCAAAACGCCCACCCTTCACCACTTCCTAGTGCTTAAGCTGGGAAGAAGAAGTACAACAAACTCCCAAGCAGCACAGCTGTCTTTTCAGTTAGAAAAACTTGATTTTATTCAATAGTTTACAACATAATTTACATTAACTATACGTAACACTAAACATATATATTTGCCATAATTATGTCACCTAGCACACGCCAATATACCAATAAATAATATAAACAAAAACATACCCTTAGGTACATAGCAACTTTTCGTTGTTAAGTTCACTAAACAGATCTTCGATTGTCACGTTCCAGCTTGTCTATATACACATTGTACACCCCTGTTTACCTAACCCCTACTTAATGGTTTAGTCACAGGGTTGACGATCGCTGTACATGATATTATTAGTTCACAGGTGGATGCAGCATCCACCCCACTGGACCCCACTAGCGTTACACCCTTAAAGACACCCATGGGAAAAGATGGGGTGGTTCGCCTGGTAACAAGAAACTACAGACGAAAGTTTTGTATTTAGTTTGTACATACCTTAATGTTAGTTATTTTATAGTTTGTTAATGTTAAGCTAAGGGAGAAATAAAACATAATAAAAAAAAACAAATGCACGTTAGACACATAGCCAACGCCCTGTAACTGCTAAAAATTATACTAATCTGTAGTAACTCAAAAATCTTTTACTAATGAACTAAACTGCATCCACAAAATATCAAAATAACTCCCAAGCATTGTAAACTTGAGTTTTTCTTAAATTTTGCATCAATCGATTCACTAATAATCCAAAAAAACTTTCAAAACTTCTACATTTTTTTACAGTTATCGTCTGTGTTAATCTGCTTAATGACGTCATAGAGAGGAGAGATTTTTGACCTCATACGGGTCTTGTTTGTATTTTGTTAGTTTTTAATGTTTCTTTTAATTTTTTGTTTTTCCTGTGCGTGTCCCAAATAAAATATTTTTGTGTCATTTATGTTACTCCACACTCGGCTACAAGTTATCGAACATGTCCGTAAACTTTCATTCAAACATTGCACTCCCTCGCTTCAGATGCTGGCGAAAAAGCAAAAGTTACAAGTCTATCTGTACGAGTAGTACCTACCGTAGTGCGTAGGACTACTAGAGACTCGACTTCAGGCATTGTCGCTAACGCAATTCTTTATCAGGGCGCGGGGGGGCGTTTTTCCTCATTTATACTACGGTCGACTGTCTAAATCAAAAGTTAACTGTAATGTAAAAAGCTGTCGAGATATATCTATCTCGACAGCTTTTTACAGTCCATTCTGCGGATTCAGATATTGAGGGCAGTGATTAATGATGAAGTATAAAAAAACCATTTGGGGGTTACAATGGCAACTTATTATTAAGAGGTTACAGGAAACCTCGACCTTCTACTTAAAGTATACTTATCTATAGGAATCACTATTAACTAATTACCACTTTAAATCGTTCTCGACTCCTCTGCCTGTAAAGGAAAATTATTTGATATTATTTTCAGCTTTTTGTAGGCGTGAATCGACAACTCCAGAAATCGATTCGCATACAAATAAATTAACTTCGTGCGAATCGCCTCAAGAGAAAATAACATTATTTAAAACTGTCGATTCGCCCGTTTCGGGCGAATCTCCAATAAGCCTTATGCACTCAATTTTACCTGATACAAAGGTATATTTTAATTACCAGACGATGCCTCGAGCTGAGTCATTCCATTCTAATACCAAAAACTAATACCACTGGTATTTGTTTCAATTCATATTTATTTTTTATTCCGAACAGATACCATTATTTAAACTAAAACAAATTCGAAGATATAAGGTACAGTCAGTGAAAATGCTTTGTATGTAATTACATTTTTTGTAAATGTGAACGATCAATCTACTTATGAGTTGGGAAACTTTACGAACAAGATATTAAGTGATAATGAAAAATGTCAAATTCTTGATAAGTATGGGGCCTTCAGGGGCTTTTCCGAAAGACGCCTACCAGAATAACAGGTGTTTTTCATAAACAACTACTTCCAGTTAATTTCTGTTTTACTGATAGTTATAATAGGTATAGGAAATTACAGTTATAGGTAAGGTATAGGACAGTTTTAAGACTTCTATCGATATAGTGAATAATAATGAATACTTTATATTCCTCATTGTGTTTAATCTTTGGTTGTTGTGCAACTTAGTGAGATCGTTTAGGCGCCTATTTTCTTTTCATTTCTGTCACCCTGGTACTTTTCAAAACAACAAATGATTCAAATTCAAAAGTATTCAGTAGTAAGTCGCTTAAGCACCTAGTTCCAGTTCATTTCTGCTTTCCTGGTAGTTTGAATAACTAAACAATTAGGACAGTTGAATAATAATTTTAAAACGTCTATTGATATCATTTGTTACGTACGAATCCGTCATGCTCTTCTCTATGTTTCATCGTGGGTGCGTTTCGAGGAATACTTTAGTGGCGCTTCATCGGTTGCGTTTCAAAGTAGTTGCGGTTCGAGCAATACCCCAAAAAAAGTAGCAAGATGATTCACTTAAACTAATCTTACCTATACCTTTGTAAAAATATTGGAATGAAGTGTATTTGTATAGTATTTTATTACGATCACAAAAAATATTAGAAAACAAATTTAAATTTGATTAGGTTTGACGGAGCTGCCTGTCCCAAATTCAAGTTGTTGGTATTCGTTTGCACACTAAATTTAATTATTTAAAACGTGGTATCGGTTCGGAATAGAAAATAAATGTGAGTTCTAACTAATACCAGTGGTATTCGTTTTTGGTATTAGAATGGAATAACTCCTCGAACTTGCCAAACATCTTAACGATTTTTTTTTTACCTCAGTTATTCCCCTCCCTCTTTCTTCGCAAATATATATTTTTTCCTAATAATTTTATAGCAAACAACAACACAATTTTGTATGAAACACAATACCTAATACAAAACAAGACGGTTTCAAACAATATTCAGCAGTGAAAGTTTCGAGCGAGACTTAGGAAGCCCAGTAATCTTTCCGCAGTTTGCAGCCGAAGAAAACAGAACGGCAAACAACCCGCCCTTTTCTAATGGGGGTAGGCAGAAACAACAGAACTCCACGTGCTACTATACTTATCTACATCCTGTATTGCTTTGCGTAAATGCGTCGGTTGTATTAAAAGTATAGTATTTTTGTCTCACAAAGCGACGCGCGCTTTACTTGTGGTAATCAAATGTGCAAACACGCTGTGAGTATGTGTGTGAAGATAAGAAGCGTCAGTACATAACACACACACACCCCCACACACGTCCAACTTCGCAGTAGTCTCGAACGGTACCGAAAGCTCCTGCGCTTACGCACACATTCACAGCGTGTTTGTACATTTGTTTACCAAAAGTAAAACGCGCGTCGCTTCGTGAGAAAAAAATACTGTAATACTCACGAAGTTAATACTTATACCTGCGTGGGTCTCGTATCCACAGATATGGCCATAGACCATCAATAATTTCTCAGTAGCAGATCGGAGTCTGGATTTGTGCCCGCTTGATGGCAATATACATACCTATAGGCTCGCCCGCGCGCCCCCTCTTACTTGGACTTAGACATAACTGCCTACTACAGGTAGACCTCTGCCAAACTCTTCAAGGATTACAGACGTGATGTTGTATTATGACCTAAGAACGACTGTACGATATAAAAACCTAATATAGCACGATGCTCTTTTGTCATCTTACGTAGACGGAAATGAGGAAAATACCAATTTATTCCTGAATTCTTTGGCGTAGTCACTGAAAGCCGTCTGTGAGTCGTGAAAGTTTTGTCAATACTATAAAAAGTATGACAAAAGTGCATTCTGTAAAACCAATGCATAAGTCTGTACCATCGCGGGCACGGACGGTGAACCACTTTTGAACCTTATTACTTAGTGTATAGGGGTGAAAAGTGGTCAACCGCAAATGTCCGCGGTTGTACCTACCTCTTTCAATGCTGTTTGTTCCTTTAGCCTGCTTTTCTGTTTACAAAACATTTTTCAATCATAGACTATTCATAAAATCGTTACGGTATATTTAAGAAAACCGACCAAATGCGAGTCGGACTCCCACAGATCGAGCAAAAAAACAAGTTTCTTAGGGGACCTCCTTTAATTATTAACTTATTATATAAAGTTAACAATGGAGGAATAGATAAGATAAATAAAGGAGGTCCCCATACAAACAACGTGTTTTTATTATTTATGGTTCATGAGATAGGTACAGTCACGGACTTTAATTGATGAGCCACCTGGTACTGTTCGTATTTTAGCCGTGTAATGCAAATCGGGTTTATTCGGTTCCCGACACGCAAAGTCATGTCTTCGTATTAGAAGAAGAAAATTGTATTTCATACCGGTTGGCTAACCTGAGAGTCACCTTGACTGCAGAGTGACTACTCAAAGTCAACCAATTGCAGGTTTAGCAACAGTAACCTAACAACGATAAACAATTGTTGCTAGGTTACTGCTGCATAGTAACGTTAGCGTACGGAGAAATTCTCTGACATCGATATTTCAACTGTCACTGTCTTCAGTTAAGTTTTCAGAATTATTGAGTTAATGAGCTATGATTCAAAGGAGGTCAGTATCAAATAGATTGGATAAACTTAATGCAACATTGTATTTATTTTTATCATTAAGAACTTATGAGTCAACCTCTATGGATAAGACTATTTCCGATTAAAAGTAATTTATTTGTCATCTTGATATTTCAACTGTCACTGTCTTCAGTTAAGTTTTCAGAATTATTGAGTTAATGAGCTATGATTCAAAGGAGGTCAGTATCAAATAGATTGGATAAACTTAATGCAACATTGTATTTATTTTTATCATTGAGAACTTATTAGTCAACCTCTATGGATATTTCCGATTAAAAGTAATTTATTTGTCATCTTGTTTACGAGCTTGCGATTTGAGTTCGTGTTTAATCGTGTAATCTCGTGAATGTATAAAACTGCAAAATTGAAAAGTTTGAAGGTGGCCCATCAATTAAAGTCCGTGACTGTACGTACGGCCCACTGACAGACGGACGCGGACGGTTACACAGCGGAGGCTTAGTAATAGGCACCCTTCGGGTACGGAATCCTAATAAAAACAAATTATTATGTTGTAGGTATCCATTAAAAGTTCTTAAACAAATATTTTAACTAGGTACTCTGACAACCAGTCTTACCAAGGGGTATCATAGTACCCAGTTACTGGGTTGTGGAGGTCAGATAGGCAGTCGCTCCATGTAAAATACTGGTATTCAGCTGCAGCCGGTTAGACTGGAAGCCGACCGCAACGTACTTGGGAAAAGGCAAGGCAAATTGATGGAAACTTGGGTGGTCTGACAATATCAGAGTAAAATATATTCTTGGCAATAAAGTTCCGCTTAGAGCTCATTATTTTTTATTCGGTTATTAAAAAGTTAATTATGTTAAAGGTAATTTATTTATTTTCGCAATGTATTTTCTGGTGTACAATAAAGTATATATAAATATAAATAAATAAATATATGTTAAGCAACATCAACATAACATAACATCACGCCTGTATCCCCGAAGGGTTAGGCAGAGGCGTACCTATAGTACACCCACATTTCGTCAGATATGTTATTTAAGTCCCATGTAATAGGGGGCGAGCCTATTGCCATCAACCGGGCACAAATCCAGACTCCGGGCTGCTACTGAGAAATTCCAGATGGAAAAACCAAATAACACTTTGCCCGACCCGGGAATCGAACCCAGGACCTCATGCACAGCAGTACCGCTTGCGACCACTAGACCAACGACGAACGAATAATAAAAAACAATCCATTTAAGTTATTTGATAACATTAAATAGTTTGCCGGAAAACAACAGTTTTAATAAATATCAGTTAATACGTTCACGGTCATGATAATGCTATAAATAAATGAAAAACAAGGAATTAGTTCATCATCCATCTTGCAGCGACAAAAAGCGCCCCCTGCCGACGTGAGCACGAACTGGCGGCGCCACGAACATACCTGGCATGCCAAGCATTTTGCCATCATTATTAGCACCGGTGTAAGTTTCCACGTTCAGAAAGAAAGAAAGAAAATACATTTATAATAAATACAAGTAAAAAAGAGGTACAGCATAGCTTCTCAAGAAATAAGGCTAGCGGGAATAGGATAACACATATTCACGGTATGGATACCAAAAATACATAAAATATTATATTAGCTTTGCCCGCAGCTTTGCCCGCGTGGCTGTCGGATATCGTCCCACGGAAATGTACTACCGGGATACATAAGAAATGCGCCATTTCCTATACAAATTTTCACCCCCTATATCACCCCCTATAGGAGCTTTTTGCAACAAAAAGTACCTAGCCATGTCCTTCTCCAGAATGCACTCTATCTCCTTGCCTTTCGTCGAAATCCGTTCAGTGGTTTAGGCGTGAAAAGGTAACATACAGACAGACAGACAGACAGAGTTACTTTCGAATTTATAATATTAGTATGGATATCTACACTAGGTTTTGCCCGCGGCTTTGCCCGCGTGGAGGACGGAAATTATGCCATGGGAACGTACTACAAGGATAAAAAGTGACCTAGACCACATCCACGTATGGTCTACCTCCGGGCGAAAATTTCATCGAAATCCATGCAGCCGTTATTAAAGTGTAAAAAGGTTACAGTGAAACAGAATTTCTTTCGCATTTGTAATAAGTATTAATTTATGAATTGTAAGTTAACAGAAAAAGTCAGCTCATTGCTTATTGCAAGCACGGTTTCTAACTTTGAAGGTTTCTGAAAAGAAAAAAAGATAATAGTTTTTGTCTGAAATGCTATTTTCTGCATATTTGTGTAGAATTGTGAAGGTCGACACTCCATGCAAAATACTGGTTAACTCAGCCATATTCTAGACTGGAATAACTTGGACTGTCTTGGAAAAGGCAACCTGGATGATGATGAATCTTCAACTGTCGGGTCAACAATAGTTTAAAGCTTGATTCACACATATCAGTGAAGCCACAGTTCCGACACAGTACCGGCACAGTGCAAAATATTCTTTCATACATTCTCTATGAACGCATCCCCACTTGTCAGTGACAGTGCTGACACCGGCATGAGAATGTATGAAAGAATATTTTGCACTGTGCCGGTACTGTGTCGGAACGGTGGCTTCACTGATATGTGTAAATCAAGCTTTAAAAGAAATCCCATGCTCTTATGAAAAGATCAGCCAGCACCTCTATTGTACGTAAAACAGTTACAATCACAGTCCGTAGGATTTTGATCCATGCTTCATTATTCATCTGCTCGACAACGCTATTCATATTATAGAATTGTGAAAATGAAAGCGTGAAAGCCATGGCCATTGTAAGTGTGTTCCGCAGTTAAGGTCGATTCACACATATCAGTGAAGCGGTGAAGCCACAGTTCCGACACAGTACCAGCACAGTGCAAAATATTCTTTCATACATTCTCATGCCGGTGTCGGCACTGACACTGAGACACTGACACTGACAAGTGGGGATGCGTCCATAGAGAATGTATGACAGAATATTTTGCATTGCCGGTACTGTGTCGGAACTGTGGCTTCACTGATATGTGTGAATCGACCTTTAGGCTGCAGATCTTGTTGATAACATGAAAGAAACTTCATAAAAATATAGAACTATCATCTTAAAACAGCAACGAAAATACTCTGACTGTAAAACATTAAACCAACTCTTGCGAATGTCAGCAACTCGATATTATAGTAAACTGATTCGCAAAAACAACAGTTATTCAGTCCCAGTAATTGCACGACGCAGTTTACGTAATCGCAGTGACGTGGGTGGCAAGGCGTGGTGGTGGCCATTTCTATAGGTGGTGGTACCACCTGCTAAGTCAGCAAAACAGCTTGGTTCAAAGAAACCCAAACGTGAGACTTGGACCAGATCGTATTTAGTTTTATAAGATAATCCAGATTACTTCCCCCTTTCGAAATTGAAAAGCACCAAAATGGCGAAATCCGTCTTCAAGATAGACTAGATAAAATAAATATTTGTTAGTGAATCTATTTGACGATTTCAGATTGCTCAATTATTTCCTACTTCCGGTCGTAAGGGCGGAACGTTTCTAGTAATTTCTATTTTAAGACACTCAGCTAGAAAGTTGGTGTGGGAGTGACGTTATATTTCGAATAGTAAGCCAACTTGGATGGAACATTCCTTTTAAAAGCAATTTTATAATAACGTATTTTCTATAGCCTTTTCAACAATAAACAATATAGGTAGGTACCTAATTAATATTTACAAAATATTATTATCAAAGTAACGCATGATAATATTTCCTGCTAATTAAAATCATAATGTGGTTTGCATTTACAAGTTATTCAAGTAAAGTTGTTGCCGATTTAAGCTGTAACGTCTAGTAATGTATCATTATAATAAATTAAGTGCTACGAAACTGGGAATACAATATACATTTCCAGTTTCGTAGCACTTCACATTGCGTAGCGCCTTAAGGTAAATACTATACGTAATGAATCGTTAAGTAGATACCGTACCTATTTTATTTTTTAATTAAATCATGCGTTTTTTTCTGTTTTGCCTTATTATGATTATAATATTATTACTATAATCTTAATAATAATCTTTATAATAATAATAATATTATAATCTTATTTAAATTTTCATAGTCTTCGTAAAAAGTAATGGGAATTACAAAATTTACTAAATAATTTCGATATAAAATACTCTAAACACACAAGTTAACACAAACCTTGTTAATGTCGTAGGTATGCAAATAATTCGGTATCTGCTTTTGTAAGATAACATTTAAAAATGCAATACTAGTACCGTATAAATGTAGACTGTACGCTTGGCTCGCTAGCATTTAATTCTAGACCAAGTGAAGATAAAAAAAAGAAAAACAAACTTTAAATTATTGTATTACCTATGTCTAGTAGGTAGACTATATATCTGTATACAGCAATTTCAGTATACAGCTATCTAATATAATGCATTTTTGTTTTAAAATATGATATGCATAATTTAAAAAAAACTCTTATTATGCAACAATGTTTAAATAATTGCATTTTTATAAACTTATTTAAATGATTAAATAAGTTTATTTGTGTAACGTCTCTGCAAGCTAAACGTCAATAACCAAACATTCTGTAATTACTTACAGTCACACGAAAAACAAAAAAATCGGTTCAGTTAACTTCTTTACCTCAAACATAATAGTTCAGTCATTTTTGTAGTCATAACATACATAATAATCTTTTTGCTTCTAACAACCTAGGCGAATACAATTAAAGTTGGTTATTCGTACAGATCCGTGTGTAGGTCGCGAATGATGTTCTTGCTGCACTGTCGGACGCCGCCGCCGCCGCCGTCAGAATCATTTTTTGCGGCGTGTCTACGTCTTACCGCTAAAAAGCGTGTTAGGCATCGTTTTTTCTACTAGCCAGTCGCTTCGTGACCTCGGCTGACATTAAAAATGGTTATGCCTCGCGCACACGTGCCACTTTCTGCTGAAACAAGCTTTATGAGATGTCTCGTCTCCATATCAGTAAGATTCAGACGTTTTCTTTCACGTCACTAGCTGTCTGAGCCGAATATAATGTGCACCTGTCCTCACAAACGGCAGACAGAAAAATAAAGGTCTATGAAGTCTTTGTGTAGACGTTTCCTTATAATTCTTGTTGCTTCATGTTTTGACATTCATTATTTCAAGCGCTCACGGGTCGGTCTAGACTCCAGGCTTGTTCAATGGTACCTAACGTGTTGTTTTAAAGCGGCCTTGATATTATTTTTTCTTGTTTCATGTTTTCTTCTCGTTTCCATCGTAATTGATCCATGTTTTATAGGGTTCCGTACCCAAAGGGTAAAACGGGACCCTATTACTAAGGCACCGCTGTCCGTCTGTCTGTCCGTCCGTCAAGAGGCTGTATCTCATGAACTGTGATAGTTAGACAGTTGAAATTTTCACAGATGATGTATTTCTGTTGCCCCTGTAACAACAAATACAAAAAAACAGAATAAAATAATTATTTAAGGGTGCTCCCATTAAACAAACGTGATTTATTATTTATTTGCCGTTTTATAGATAATGGTACGGAACACTACGTGCGCGAGTCCGACTCGCACTTGTTTTTTCCAAAGAGTGCATCTTCTGATCCTGTATTCTGTGGCGGGTTAAGGCCCACGCCCATGAAATTGAAACTACCTAATTATTATTAAAATATGATATTATATTATATTATTTATTATTGTAATATTTTGGCTTAATGCCACAATAAGATGTGACATTTTTAAAAATTATGGTCTTTTATCATTTTTAATTAAAATATTCAGGAAAAGTAAATGAATTTGTATCAATAATTTATGCAAATGAGAGTATTAGGCAGTTGTTTATTTTTAATATTATCTATGCAGACGCTTACTTTAATTTTTCGAGGCATATTAACTATTTCCAATAAATCGTGTTCGTGAGCAATGATTTATATTTTTACTAACGTAAAAATTGATTCGTTTTTGCTTTTGAACAAGTACCGAAATATTTAGATTTGTGTTTTTATTTCAGCAAGAATGTTAAGAATGTTTCAACAACAAAGTTTTATATTAATAAATAAAATATGTATGTATTCAAAATCATAGTCAATCATTTATTTCAAATAGGCACATAAAAGGTACTTATGAACGTCAGTTGCCCCTTTCAAAAGATATGGGATCAGGATCATAAGGAGAAGAATGTTTTACAATATTTTGTATTTACTAATTATATAATTATAATGTGCCTGAAAATGGCACACGTGACAGAAAAGTTGTGCGGAAATCGGTTGTCATGATATGGACACGTGATGCGAAGGAATGAGGAAAATGTTGTGAGGAAAGATTTGGGCATGAATGTCGATGGCTATAAGAGTAGGGGACGACCAAAGAAACGATGGATGGACTGTGTGAAAGATGATATGGCTAGAAAGGAGGTGACTACCGAGATGACGACTAATAGAGAAGTATGGAAGAAAGGAACATCTTGCGCCGACCCCAAATAAATTGGGATACGGGCAGGAGAATTATGAATGTCAAGACGATGCCCTTTTTTTTTTTGAGTGTGGAAAGTCATCCAATGACTTCTCCCGCTCTGGGCGGAGCGGAAGGCCGTGTCAGACTTTTACTGACCCCTGAGACTGACCCTGAGAATAAAATTGCTATACCACACTACGTAAAAATAATGAAAAAACAAGGAATGACAGATAAATTAAAGATACTCACATAATTTACAAACATTGTAAAAGTAGACGACTTTCCAGATTTTTTTTTTAATATGTCAGTGTGCAAGTTAAAATTACTCACAGAATGTGAAATCAATGTCATAAAATTAATAAGTTACACAATTTAATTAGCAACCAGTTTGATTTTATCTATACGTTTCAAGTTATGTTTCAAAATATAACTTGAAACATTTGGTTTTGATACCAACATGAACCAGCAATTTATTGGTACTTACTTATCGATTCTCTGGTATTAAAAAAAAAACAGTTTTCAACTAGGCCGCAGGTACTATTTAACCAGAAGTCAATGACACATTGAGGAAAACTCTCGGATACTTGTCTATAAAGAGCATAAAATCTACGTGACGAATCTGATGATTTAGCACTACGGCTTGAATTACCTACTTCTTGATGACTCACAGAGCGGGAATTCACGTTAGGCCAGGTAGACCTAGCGAAGTAGGCACTCAAGCTCCTGGCTACCATAGCAGCCCCAAAATTGTATGGTTGGGGCAACCATGGTTGCCCCAACGCTATACTCGGGCGCTTGAGTCCTAACGCTTCCACTCTTCACGCGAACGCCATCGCGCCACTATAATTATATAATATTTTATTATTAAAGGAATTAAACTATTTTGCAAAATGTGTCCACAAATTATTCTTCTATCTATGTTATTTACTTTTCTTAGATTATTTTTCTGGAAGTAAAGCTTCCTTATAGTTCAAAGAAAATAAGAAAAATATCATCGATTTAGCCTCCTATTACGATGTTTTTTTGATCGAGTGAAGTTTTCAATATCGTGTTTTGAACCACGAATAGACAAAGTACAACTACAATAAGTTTTTTTTTTTTTGGCTTAAACAATATCTATTTGTATGTTTATTATTGAATCAGAGTGATGTAAAATTAGGAATATCTGGCTTAGTGCCAGATATTCCTAATTTTTCAGATACAGAAACGATATCTACGAATTAACGTGAAAAGTAAACTTTTATATGTATTTATTTATTTTATTATTTATGTACACACAGTAAAATACATAAATAGAAAGAAAGAAAGAAAGAAAATAAATTTATTTGACCCAGGTAAGGCACACAATATTTATACACGTACGTACGTTACATAAAGTACATAATTATTATACGTATAAAATGTACTTTATGTAATTAATTTATTTAACGCAAGAAAGTAAGTTGTTGCTAAGGACTGAAGAGTACAGTCTGGGGCAGAAATATACACACACTAAGTGAAAAACTTGTTTTCCTAAAGCATTGATTCAAATTATTCGGTGTTGTGAATACGGTAGGAGATATCTATGGCAAACAATCTTCGCACACATATTTTTTATTTTTTATTAATATATAATAATTCAACATTTGTACCGATACTTAATCAGCAATTCGTTTTACATAACTATGTTGTACAAAATCACTGTTTATTTCTTCACGCAGCTTTGGAATGGAATATTTTCATTACGAACATGCGTTATTGTATGTGCTCTATAGCTACTATGTATAGTACTAGACGAATTCATAGACAGACACACAAGGCCAGACTATCTTTGCTGGTCAATGACCTCATGTTTCGACGTCTGTAAGGCAGCCGTTAAGTAAAAAAGAATTAAAAAGCGCAAGTTTGTAAACTGTCTGCATTCAAGCCGAAATAATTTGTTTAAGACTATAAATAATTACGTAAATTGGCTAATTAGGTAAGAGTGCCTTATTGCATGATTGACTTTATAGTTAATATTATTATGAATCAGATAGCATTATTAATATTTTAAAAAATACACCTATTTCTGTGAGCGCTCAATTATTTAGTAAACTCGCAGTAATATTTCTGGAAATAAATCTATTATAGTACAGTCACGAGCAAAAATATGTATACACTCAGCTAATTCAATAACGATTTTCTCGTGGAATAACGATTGCAACTTTGAGATGATACATATTTCATAATAATATAGGTTCCAAAATACTATATTCCATATAACATTAAGTTACAATCAATACCTACAGTAGGAGAAAATCAATTTTAAAAGTTGCTAAGTGTAATATCTCGTTTGTAAAAAGCTCTCCCTAAGTCGAAAATAATCAGCTGTTCCATACGTTTTAACGAACTATGCGAACATAAATGTAGGAAACAGAAACAACTGATTATTTTTTCGCGATTTCAGGGTTTGTCCCATATTGAAAGTTGTTCATAATGATGAGTACAATGACCCCTTAAGAGATTTCTTGTATGAAAAGAATAATATTCTAAAGCCTCCTTCTTCAACAATTCAATGACATACGTCGGCGTCGGCGCAACTTAGACCACCGAAACATTTGATATTGTCATTTAACTAAGTTTTATACTATAGACAACAAAGCATTATGGGTATATGCATGGCATCATAACTAGTCATTTATTGCGTGCCTTTATTATCAAACATCGATCAAAAACTGCCTTAGAAAACATAGTGAGAAAACCGGCATGTCCTAGAACCAAAAACTCGAAGACATGTGACATTTAACAACCTGCCTGGTAGATTATAGCCCACTCCCTCTCGAAGAGAAAGGAGGCTTGTATCCCAGCAGTGGGAACATTATAAGCTGATTATGCTTTTTTAAGAACTGAAGTGTTAAACATTAAAGACTTAACTTATTTCATTCATCCAATAATAGGGACTTACAGAATGCAGCATGTGCAAATGTGTATGATATTAGTTGTTACTAAAGCAAAATCGGCCAAGTGCGAGTCGGACTCGCACACGCCGAGTTCCGTACCAACGTACAATCAATCAATCAACTCAGCCTATCGCAGTCCACTGCTGGACATAGGCCTCAGCATCATAGGCACCGTACAATATTTAACACGAAATATTTTTGTTACAAATACTTATTTAACAAAAAATGTTCATGATAAATATTTTTATTGTAAATTAAATAAACTTTCTTGTATACTTAATTTTTTCTTATAGCGGCAGTAAAAATACATAATTTGTGAAAATTTCAAGTGTCTACCTATTGCGGTTCATGAGATACAGCCCGCTAACAGCAGGCGTAGCATGACGCTTTCTATCTCTACGAAGAATAGACATAGCTTTTTCTATACAAAGTGACAGTTCGTTTCTTCATTTTTGACATCCACTGTAGAAATCTTTCTACAATCTGTCATTTTGTCTTTCATTTCTAACGATCTTTGTCTAGGTCTTTTTATATGTAGACTATTTCGGAAGAAAGTTTTCTATCCTTACTGTCAAAATCACATTGACAATTCTTCCGTCGACAAAACGGTAGTCATGCTACGCCTGCAGACAGAGGTACGGACGGACGAACAGATGGATAGTGGAGAAGCCTCCACTGTCCGTCCGTCCGTTCGGCTAGACACTAGTGTAAGGTCCACACGGAACCCTAAAAATGTACCTGATCCAATTGGCTTAAGACGGCACTAAGCAAAACTTTAAGCTTTTCTAGCTTCGTTAATCTAATAATCACGGTAATTTGAGCATATCGACTACCCGCTGCACCATACGATGACCTTATAATTAATTAGAACTAATAGGATAACTTATAATTGGCTTGCTTACAAAACAGAAAAAGTCTTGGTAGAAAAAGTTTTTTTCTCCCTTTCAATAAAATTTTAATTGGTACTAATTGTGGGTAAGTAAGGAAGCATAGACTTGATGTTAGAGAAAAAGGCATAAAATGAGGGTGAAATACCCTTCACTGGGTGAGAAGGCCTGTCAAAAGTTTCAAGGACCCTATTTTTTTTTGTCGTGACTGATTTATGAACGACTGAATTAAACAATTGGTGAACGTCATCATATTATATTTCATAACCATTGTCGAAATGGAAGACCTCTTGTCAAAGTGGCGCCAACTGGTGGCGTAAATTTTCATGAAAACCTCAAAATGTCAGGTCAGGCCATATGAGGACCATATAGATTAGCCTTTTTTTTTTTTTGAGAGTGGGAATTCATCCAATGCCTTCTACCGCTCTGGGCGGAGCGGAAGGGCGTGTCAGACTTTTACCGACTAAAACCCACCCGTGTTCCTTCAGTTGCCTGTTGCCAAGGTCCCGATATCCCTTTCGGACTTTTTCCCGCAACCCTGACAGATAGATTAGCGTCTGAAATGGTTTTTTCAGGAAAGAACCACACAGATTTGAATGGAAATGCTACCTAGGTACCTCACGTAGGTACTAGATACACGTGTCCAAGAGGCTAGCGAATGTTTTGACACTAGTGTAATCTTCTGCTTGCCTAGTACCTAACTCTGTTACGACAAGTAACTGCAAATTGCAACAACAGTACTAAATACTATTATTATAATTCGATTATGGTCCCTACTAACTTACATACATATGTAATAATTTATTAATTTAATTTAATTTTACATTGTTAAAATATACATTAGACGTATGCAATAGTGCAAATAAAAAACGTATGCAGAAGTGCAAATAAAATATATTCCAAATAACCACATAACATACTTACCTAATTAACTATACAATATATTTGCTCTTTATTTGAAATATTCGGTAGATATTATTTTATTTCGATGTGATCGGAGATGAAGGATCCAAGCTACAAAATATATCTCTGTCGCGCGTCATTCTAGACAATTTTCAGGTTTTGAATGCCGGCGGTACACTCTCGAATGTTGCATTTGATTACAGTTAGCCAAATTAAGATGACCAATGACCATAAAGTAAGTTTACATCTAGTTCGCAGACGCCGCCGCAGACGCATCTAATAAACTATATTATTAAATAATTTTATAACGTCCGAGTGGCCGCAAATGTATTCAAGTGGGTCGCCAGACGCATTAGCGCGAATTCCTAAAACCGACTAGACGTGTTCATATGGCTTCTTTTGTTAGATGTTTTTCGGTCTGTCTGGCCGGCCACAAAGCCTTGAGGTCGACTCACACGTCGTCGGCCCGCTAAGAAAAGCCTGGCGTTTTGTACTCGCAGGACTAACATAATTATTCTAACGCAAAGCTGTCATACGTAACGGTCGTCGCTGAGAGGATCCTACAGCTCACAAAAGAATTAGCTACTAAAAATAATGTATGCGCCAGACGGTTGCATACATTTTGCAAGAGTGGAACCTGTTTCTATCGCAAAAAACTATGATGAATATTAATAACAAAAATGAATTTTGTCTTATTATTAAGGCGACGTGTGAATACACTCTAACGCATCAACGTAAGCGAATACGACGCAAAACCTGAAGTAATTAGAAGGCATGATCAACGACTTACCTGTAGACTATAGAAATTAACTGATTTTTATTTTGAAAGAGATAAATATTTCGAATGCCCGTCGGGCATAATATTTTAAAATAATGAAACAGACACAAGATCCCAGACGGAAACCATTAGGAGCCTCTGCATATGCATTTGTTTTATTGCCTGAATTGCAAAAAAGATTCCAAAAAAATTTTAGATGAATTCTTTTGTTATTTTAACAGTACGAAAAATGTGCAACGTGACCCTTTTCTTAACGACAGGTGTAGAAACATTGAGTAAGATAAATGAAAGAGGAATTAACGGACTTCCTAGCTCTCTAAGATAATCTTGATCTACATAATGCATTATCTGGTTGAATGCAATACGTGAGTTTCGGCCAGTATCTTTTTGTAAGTGTGTGTTATCTATGAGTTCGGCTTGACTGTCACTAAAATAGCCACGGAGCGTGATAAGACATCGTGACACCTGCATTCGCGAATTATCTAAAGAATAATGTAGCACGCATCCACGAGCAAAGTATACAAGCCTGTTCAAACAATATAGGCCTTCAGTGCCATATGTATAGTCTGAAAACAGTTTACTTTTACTTTTGCATCGCATGTATTGACAGCTGTTTAAAAATGTTAATAAAATAGAGATAAATATTTCGACCTCGATGAAAATTTGGGAGTGCGTACGTGCTCTGTAATTCAGACGCCTGCGCAGTTATCGGTGCAGTAGGTACCGAATTAATCTACTTAAATGTACAAACTTGAAGTAAGTACCTAGGTACCTAGTTTGTTATCACAAACTCAAACTCATAAGTATTTACAGGCACTTTGAATTGCCAACGAGGCAGTCTGTCAGAAAGTTGCCAAGCGTTCAATGGGACTCTTTTTTTCTTCATCTCAGTTTCCACAACCTTCCACATCTACCAATGCCTCTTCCTAATTATGTTGTGGTCTTCTAACCGGATGCAACTGAACACCACAACCCAGTTACTGGGTAACATGGCACCCCTTGGTAAGACTGGTTGTCAGACTTCGTCGGGTTTCGACTACTACGCTACAAAAGTCATACATCTACGAATGAAAACCGAAACAAACATATAACTCAAAAAAAAAAAAAAAATCATACACTGACGGACAACGCACAGCCACAAAGTCTAAACCGCTGGGTATAGAAACATGAAACTATACACAAGAGTTCCTCATACGAAGGTGAGCACTAAGAATTTTTTTGTTTTAATTCTTTCCCTAAGGGTGAATTCGACCAAACTTTTATACCTGGTATAAGTCTAATACAGCGAATAAATTTTAAATTTTTGACAGATTTTCTGTAGAAAAACTGTCAGACGTCAATTTTTTCCACGGATAAAAGATATCTGGCTTTGGTTAAATCAGCCCTTGGGGGGGATATAATTATAGGAGATTAACGTTTGTAATTTTTCCAGATAATAAATAACATAGCGCACACGATTTCTCCATCTTTAAAATAAAAATATTTTAACTTGGCCTCGTCTGTAAGAAAACGCAGCATCTCAATATTGTGACCTACTTCCTATTGTGTACTGATATGCAACTTTGCAGACTCGGTCTAGTCCGACGACATAACAATATTACTGTCACTAACTTTGGATATCTCGTCAAGATCTATCTAACTGGACTTAAAGATGTTCCGTCAAACGATGTTCTATATTTGGATGCTTTAAGAAGCACCTAAGAAAAAAGTTGAAAAAATTCATATACATTATTGTACTAGTAGTTGCACGCGGTTTCAGACGTATCTTAGGGTTACTAACTCTTGTTCTTGCCAGGGTTGCGGGAAAGTCCGAAAGGGATACCGGGACCTTGGCAATATGCAACTGAAGGAACACGGGTGAGTTTAAGTCAGTAAAAGTCTGACACGTCCTTCCGCTCTGCCCAGAGCGGGAGAAGTCATTTGATGATTTCCCAAGCCCAAAAAAATCTTTCTTAAGTATCCGAAGAGTTGGCCCAAGATATGATCTATGAGTGAGCAAATTTTCGCTCAAACTTGTTTATAAATGGGTAATAAACATTATTGCAAACTGTTTTTTAACTACCGTTAAAAAACTTCATTATATAAACCAATGTTTTACATAAAAACGATAACAATCAGAATTCTCTCATGCAACATCATGCCCATATCAATAATTTTTAAGCCACATAAACATTTGTTCAGCGCGGGAGTCGAAACCGCGCCAAAGTGCATCCAATTACTAAGCTATTATTGCGCCAATGGAGCCTTATTATTTGCATATGTCTGTTATATTGGTTGTGACCTTCTTGCGTCGACTTTGGATGATTTCATGATTATGATAAATCGTAATAAATCGTTCAAAAAACATAAGTTTATCAAGTTATAACTATTAGTGGTGACGACATTATCTGTGGCACTTGGGTCTCTTCTTTTGTACCTTAATAACAATGATGCAATTCCATTATCTTTAATAGAACAACCATAAAAGCCAATTTTATTGTTCAATTACAATATTGCCAAAACAATTTTAATCAGACAACCCTATCTCACTACACCCAGAGGCGGCGCAACCAGTAGCGATACCAACAAAATGTATACAGCTCTATGGAGGATACTTTACCTGGGGTCCGCTTGGTTGCTCAACCAACCATTTTTGACAGCGCGACCATGGTTGCGCCAGCATGGTGTCCTAGAGAGATATAAACCTAAAAGACACATCATAGCCTAAAGATCGCAGAGGGCGTAGACAAGTGACAGTCGCTTTCAAATTGTTTCATATTTCTACAACACAAACTAGTTTCAACAGGACTAATATAAGCTTTTCGATAGCTTATGTCAGTCTCATATATTTTTGACAATTCCATCATTGTTAACGCTGATGAATTTCACTTTTCATAGCCTTGTGATCCGAGGCGAGCCGCAGAATACAAACAGAATATCATCGAAGTATTTCATATCGGTGGATGCGACACTGCACATGTCTCCCTATCAGTGACTACGGCTCACCTTGCCATTGTTGTGGCTCGCTATCTCTTAATGCGTGCACTTCCAATTTAAGGCGTAGTCCTCTGTGACCCTTCAAATTCAGTCCAATGTTGGATTTATTGTTTCTGTGTAGGTAGATTTGCTTTACATGCTTATGGCAACTTCAGCATTTTAAGGTCTTTTCTTGAGTGATTAATTCTCGACTCGTGCGCTTTACAAGATTCGCACAAATCTTTCACTTTCAAAAGTTTCACCATCTCACAAATATATTTTCATTTGCGTCATACAAAAATGCATAATGCAAATGCAGAAATCGATAATCTGACTCCATAATGGCTCCCAATAATTGCGTAACGCAGCATCGCAGATTTTGTTTAAAAGCGCGCTCATGAATCGCGTGACGTCACAAGTGAAAAAGCGGGAAACAAAATGCAAAGCTGCGAACATGTGAGCCGCTCGTATGGAAAACGAAAGTCTTTCGACGCGAGTTTCATTCAGGCGAAGTTGGCTCGCTCGCGGCTGCTGAACAACAATGTTGGAAGCAACTGAGCACACGAATCTCTTGGACTCGACACAGAAGTAACTAGAACACCATAAACAAACATAACCCCCACAACCCAAAATGGCGGCCTTAGCAGTAATTTTAGTTCACCAATCTATATTCAGTCTGGAACCGTATCGAAATTCGAAAGAAACTTGCATTTTTAGTTTTTTTTTCCAATGAAGATAGAACGACATGCAGCTTTAGAAATGATTACTTTTTTAATAACATGCGAGGTTTACATTAGCTCAGTGACAAACTGTAGGACAGTATTTTTTTCCAAAGCTCTTCCAAATACAGAGTGGAAAATATAGTAGCACTTTTTTGCACTTATCATAATAATTATGTAATACTAGAAAAAGTGTGCAGGAGAAAGTGTAGAACTGCTTTATTTATGTCTCCCAAAATAATTCTACGAAATAAAATTGCAATCGGTTTCATAACATATTACGATGTGCATCACACCCGAAGCAAAATGAGTCGTCGAGAACGTAACTCCTAGACTCGTTTTTGCGCGACTCAATAATACTTACACCGGATCACACTTCCGGCCTCTCCCTAACTTGAAATGCAAACCTACTTGAACTGATGCCCAATGAGCTCCTCCCCTTTATTTTTTCTTTTTAAATTTTGTTATATAATTATACATACATAACGTGTTTGTATAGGACGAATTTTATTTAGGATTTAATTAGTTAAATAATAGTTATTTGTATAATAATTATACAGGATGTAAGGGTAAACACTCTTGTCATTCAAACCATGGGTGGTTGACTGCCCGAACACAACAAAAAAAAAAGTTATTTTCATTAAAATATTTTTTAAAGTTTCTATCTGACACCGTGCTTGCTAGCGAAACAGCTGACTGACTAAGGGAGGGGTCGCGCTCGCTGCCGGTCAGGTCACATCCCGTACCCCGCGCCCGTGTTGAGACGCAAGTTCGTTGCCCTAGCGCATAAGGCAACGAACTTGCGTCTCTTGTGGCAAAATTTAGGTCTAAAAAAATTAATAAAAAAGTTGTAATTTTCCATTGATTTTACGTTCTATAAATGAAACCAAACCACTGGTTGCAAGGATAACGGTGTTTACCCTAACACCCTGTATTGGTTTTAAAGTGAATAAATGAAAACTAAAATGTAACTTTGGATATTAATCGTCAATCCATGAGACTCCATTTTTTTTAAATTTTTGCATTATTAGCCTTTTAATAAATACATGTAGATTCTACGCTTGAATAATATAATATCGTGGTTCAACTTTGTGCACAGGTTAGCTTCGCTTCTTGTATCATACTATTTATAGATGACCCTTCAAGAATAAGAAAGTACCTACCTAGTATCCAATAAATCACTGCTGTACGTTTTATACCATTTTTTTTAGATAAAAATACAGGAAAGAAATTACTTAACCCAGATATACTTTTACTATGACTGTAGATATTAATTGCTGTAATAATGATATTTTCGGCAACTTTTCACTTGGAATCAATCGAATTTCTAACACTACAGGTATCTTAGAACGGCTATAACAAGTAACATCATTCAGTAACATGCAAAATTCTTAGGAAACCCACAACATCAACTGATGTGGAGATTCCGGGAAGTTCGAATGATTCCGGGAAGTTCGCCGGATCAGAAACTTCGCTAACGGTAACAGAATAATCCAATCAATAAAAATAAACCAGTAAAAAGTAACCGGTAGTACTGGTGTAGTGTTTTTTTTCATTCTAGGAATATGAAGAAGCTTTTGGTTAATTAAAACCAGTATTAATTAACCTGTGTAACAAGAGAACAATGTGACTAATAAATAAACTCACTGATTATCCAAACATTGATGACTAAGCTTGTTTTCTCTAGAACTTATTTCCATAAAAAAAAAAAAAAAAAAAAAAATATTTTTAATTTTTTATTTGAGTTTCAGCTTTGTTCCTTGGGTATTTTACTACGTCTTTCACCCTGAAATGGAAAACGCACAATATACTAAAATGACTGCCTCATTGGTTTAGTGGTCTGAGCATGAGGTCCAAGGTTCGATTCCCGGGTCAGGCAGTGTTATTGGGTTTTTTCTATCTGGAATTTCTCAGTAGCAGCCCGAAGTCTGAATTTGTCCCCGGTTGATGGCAAAAGGCTTGCCCACTATTACATGGCGAAATGTGGGTGTACTAGTACACCTCTGTCTAACTCTTCAGGGAATTCGGGCGGTATGTTATGTTATTAAAAACAAAAAAAAAAACCTAATAATGAAAAGCGAAAGATTTAAAGATAGCTTATCAAAACAACGACGTAGCATGTATTTTAATCCTAACAAAAAAAAACTTAACAAAATAAAAACTACTTAACCTCTTTCCAACGCCCAGTCAAGCATTTCCTTCATCCTTGTAGATAAACTTCGCCAGACTCTAACTTACTGTTTAATAAACCGCCAACAAATTATAGTTGTGAATGTTGCGTCTGCGTTGTCCTAGTGCTCTAGTTGTTGTTACAGAGTAGAATAACTAAAGTATTGATAAAGTAAAAAAAACTAAAAAAAATTACAGAGAAGAGTAAGCTACAGACAATGGATAGAGAGATTAGAGCGGGATTAAAATACGCGAAAATACTTATCAGCATTGATATTCTGTTACCATCTCACCGTGAAAACTTACGTGAAGTGAGGGTGGAGTGAGCTGTCATTGTCATCATACCTACTGATGCTAAGGCAGTTTTCACGTGGACATTTTTACAGAATAGCACAACAGTTCACCTATAAAATGTATTTTTTTAATGTTACTAAGTGCAGAATGACCCCTATAATCAAATAGTACTTAAGTTTTTCCTAGACATCACAGACAAGGGTGATGGAAAACATCGCGAGGAAACCTGGCCCTAGAATCCATATAAGTTGAAATCGCCCATCCGCCTTGAGCAAGCGTGGTGATCAATGCTCGTGCCTTCTCTGTATGAGAAGGGGCCTTTGCCCAGCTGTGGGACAATAAAAGTCTGAAAAAAAAATCTTTAAAAAATATCATTAAAAAACATCTCAAATAAAAAAATATACTACACGTAAACATTTACTGAACATGACCATAAAAATGAATGGAAAAAGAGAAATCTTAATCCTTAATTAATCCTTGTAAAACAGATTGGCGATAGATTGGAGTTTGTTATGAACCCTTTGACATTATTTTATTCATGATTGAAAGGAGAAGGACAGCAAATTACAGAGAACCATATTAAATTCACGAGGACATGTCATTATTAGCACATAATTCTAATAAACTAATTAAATGCTCCCACAAACAGGCGCGAAATCGCGGGAGCGAGAGCGACACATGAGGTTTAAAGAAAGTAAAATATAAAATTGCCAAAGAATGGTTTCACTTAAATTAATCATTATTTTAAGTGAAACAAAAGTGAGTACCGCTTGCAATAAAAATAAATTTAAAAAAGTACGAATAGAGCAAAAGAAAAACGATACTAGATTTTAGTCGTAAAAATTACGTGCAAAAGTTGTTTTTGGGCATTGTATAGAACGCCTTGAAAATAGTTCAGACCTCCTGCATATATTAGTGTAGTCGACGCAGATCGACCTTTAGTATATTGTTTAGTTCTAGAATATTGTTTAATTACTAACAAACGAATGAACGAAAATAATTAATTAATTAATGCAACAGACGTCAATGGAACTGCCTACTTTGGTACATTGCCACTCGACTACCGGTTAGGCAATAAATCATTATCCTTGAGACTAGTTTCAAATCAAGGGTTAGTAAAATTGTGTAATATTTGCGTTGACTTGAACCAACAAATATAGCGATAGGAGTGACAGTGCGGGGTTGTTTCAATGTCACGAATTGGGGGCCCCATATATTATGTACTCATTCGGTATATAGGTGTACATAGATAAGCACATAGCACTATTTCTATGAGCGCACCCCACCGATTGTAATCTGGGTGAGGGGCGAGCGGTTGAGGCGGACGGACCAATCGCTGTGCTCCCGTGACCAGAAAAGGGGGAGGAGTTTCGCACCCCTAGTTTTCTAGGGGTTAGTGTGCTTCCGCGGCCAACCTAGTTTGCCGTAACCCTCCGCGCGCCGCGCTCTCCCCGTATCCACTAATTTAGGGTTGATCAATCGGCCGCGCGGCTGGCGTTACGTAAGAGACACCAGACGAATTTCATGCGATGCAACGCTCGCTGCCTGTCGGGCGCAGACAGACGACCGACCACAGCCTAGATAACGAGACAAGCTTTCAATAAAATTAAAACCAACTAATTTAAATTCAAATCTTGCTTACCTAAAATCTTTTGTCCATACTTATATTTGTTTTTCATTATTCCATTGTTACAGTCAGTCAGGGTTTTTCGTGATTTTTTTGGCAGTCATGTTTAATATTCCATCTCGTTGCAAAATCAAATCTAATTTTAACATATTAAAAATGTCAATCAAATTCGTCACTAATGCTGACATCATCACTTTCTTTTTCGTAGACATTTTGTTATCGTTTACTTCTCAAACTGTCGAACATTTCTGCACATTTCATTTGAAACTAGGGTAATGAGACTACTCTATCAGAATGTTTGAATTGCAAAGTCAAAAAAAAAACTAAATTATGGAAAGGTAAAAAATATTTAAAAGTAAAACTGCGTGGCCCGTTTTGGCTGCACTGCCAACATTGAAACTTGTAACAGCGTTGTTTGTAATTACCTTTCATGTTACGACTATCGATTTTGACGATAGGTACTATTATTTAGTTAGTTACCTAGAATAGATGCGTCACCTTGGTTACGCGTGGTTATTATGCGTACCTACTAGTTATAGAGCTAAATGCCCTATTGACCTTTACCTATTGTAGTCTGAATTTAGTTGTTAACTTACCGAATTTTAAGTGTTCCTTTTTTTTAATTAGATAGGTATTACTGAGTCGTTTGTAATTGAATTGGTGAAGACATTAGGAAAAGGTCTAGGATGAATGAGCTACCCACAATATGATAAATAACAACTACCTAACTAATAACACAAAATCTAAAAAAAAATAGTTTGTGAACTTCACAAAACTTCTAATATCTAAAAAAGACTTAACAAATATTCATGACTCTGGAATAAACTGGACAACCAACAAAAAAGTCCGCAGGGACCCTCGTAAACCTGGGGAGGGTTTACAAGGGACCCCCTTACCCCCCGTAAATCTATCACTCTTACACTAACTCTTCGAAAAACAAACTTAGGAAAATGTTCTTGTCCCGCGTTTATGCAAACTATCAACGGACACCGACCTCAGCGCCACCTATGGAGATCCTTTGATATAGTTTTCATGCGGCGTCGTACTTAGAAAAAGAAACAAGTTTAAAAAGAGTAACTTTAAAAAAAAGTAGATTTGTTGTTTAATTTCGTTTTCGTATTTTTTCTTTCATATCTAAACAAAAAATTCATTATTAAAGAAAGCTATATATTATCTAAACTTATGCCTACCGGGTAGGTAGGCATAAGTTTACATAATATATTCTAAGTGGTATACAATTGTTAATTTAAAACATTATGATGCCTGAATCAAATTCAATCGTACTGCTCCCGAAAAAATCCTTTGCAAACAACAATTTATGCAGCTAACATGTCATTAAACGATAAAAGAAGACCACGCACAGAATCAATTACAGTAGGCGCTTAAAAAGAGTACTTAGTATTTTAAACATTTTCCTCAAACGCCACTTTTACAATTGAACTTTTTGGCGGTTGAAGTGAAAAAAAAACAGATAAGAAACTAGCTACCGGTCGACGCGTCACAAAAAATAAAGTAATAGAAAATAATGTAGGACATTGGCCATGTGTAAGGAAATAAATATTTAGTCTGATTCAAGATTATCTGATGAAAATGTAAACAAATTGATCAGAAAACTTACATACATGCCAATTGAGTGCTTCGATTTCATTATTTGAGTAGCTTAACCTGAAATTCAAATTTTATATTACAATTGACGTTAATTTTATAACCTAATATTTTGTCGATGATTTTTTTTTAATTACTTATATTTTAATAATAATAATTCAAACAATAATTGTTGGAAAAAGTAGTGAGATAAAGTTAAAACTTTCTAAAGATAGATGAATATCTAATTCCCTTTAGTGAGTGATTGCGTAAGAATTTAACCTGAACAGGGTTTGTTTACACTTCATCAGATACTTTCGGAACAGACTATAAGTATCAAGTTTTTAACAGAACTTCATGACTCTAAAATGTTTGAACGGTAGCGACTAGATTTAAATTCCGAATTGGGTTTGATCTACTTTTTATGCGAAACCGTCTTTGGGGTCTATTTTTTTTTCATTTTTAATGTCAGTGATGCCTATATAATTGTGATTTGGATCCCAAAGGAGAAGACAGGAGTGTAGGTACTTCCCTTATCTTTAATTTAGTCAACAATATTAAGGTGAAGCTTGTAGGTCATTTTCCTTAATGCTGAATATGAGGGTTGGACTTTATCAGGGTGTTACCATAATGGAAAATTTTAGGCGCTTTTTAAATAGTTGTTACCATATCACGGAAATTTTATTATTTGTAGGGGGTCTGCAGGCTTTATATTTTTGACATGATGTTTATAGACCTTTTACGACCCCTGAAAGTGAATGGGGCCACCATTTAATTTCAGTAGGTGTATGTAATCCCCAATGGTAAGTATATAGACGAGAAATAAATTACCTGCCTCTAGGTACAGCAGGCAGCACGTCAGTCGTAACAAAACTAGTACAAGCTGGTCTCTTAGCCCAAGTACGTACGATTTTTTTTGCGCATTTGTATTTTCAATGCTCTGCTCAGCGCCCAGAGTTGAAAATGCAACAGTGTGTTTTCTTGACGTGCTGGGATGCGCTCTCTTGAATTCTCAACCTTCGGCACAATACCAAGATTTGAAAAACGCACGAAAAAAAAACCTCCCGTGCGAACCAGGGTTTCTTCTATTGAAACTCTGTACTATGCTAGGCCAGCTCAAGGTCCAAGTGTTATCACCGACGTGCGGCCTACTGAACTACGCTTTTTCAATGTTGCGTAAATATTTTTTTAACATATGGCACATTTTTGTTTTTTTTTTCTCAATTGGATGCGGAAGTCGCAGTTAGCTGGCTGTTTTTTGGCTATACCTACTACAATATAACAGTAAAACCTCGCCACACCTGAGTATTGAACCCAAGACTTCACGCTCGGTAACCCTAAATCCGACAACTGTAACCCTGCGGCTTCTACTTTTTATAGCCAAAATATAATAACCAAATGTCTGGTCTAATTTCATTCGCGATTAAAATGTCTACCGACCATCAACACTGGGTAATTAGAAAGGAAAGGTTAATCAGAAAAATGTATCTAACGACTTTATAATCTAGGTTTTATTACTTAACTTTAGCTGGGTTTTGAACATTGTTTTTTTGCAAATGGGAAAAGCAAAACAGGTTTGACAAATCTACCTACTCGAGAAAATATCAATTTTTTACCATTTCAATTTTTCATAAGCACCTGTCGGTAAGACCCCGCCTCTCATGTATAATAATTCATTCACATGGTTAGGTATCATTATTCGCCTTTTCCCAACCATGTTGGGGTCGGCTTCCAGTCTAACCGGATGCATCTGAATACCAGTATTTTTCATGGAGCGATTGCCTATCTGATCTCCACAACCCAGTAACTGGGTAATACGATACCCCCTGTGTAAGACTGGTTGTCAGATTTCCGGGCTTCTGACGACCTTCTGATTGCATGCAATATCAAAGTACATAAAATAGTAACAAGTGTAGCCTAGCAACCACAACAAAGATCATATATCAATCTAGAAGGGAAGACTTCATAAAGAAACGCTGCGAATACTTTCCTAAAAGTTTAATTAATATAAGTCTGAAATCACCAACCGATCTTGAGCAACCGTGGTGATCAACGCTCGTGCATTCTCTGTATAATGCTACGGCTACACTTCGCGTTATCGCGAACTTTTCTTCGTGCGCTCTCTCTCGCACACCCCTCGATTACTCGCTGAGCAACAGAGAGCCCACGAAGAAAAGTTAGCGATTACGCGAAGTGTAGCCGTAGCATAAGAAGAGGCCTTTGCCCTGCAGCAGGATAATAATAGGCTGGTATTATCATTATTCCAGCACCTACTTCCTTGTATAATTGCCAACGTGATTAGTGATGGTGCTGCTTTTAAATCGGTTGTCAATACCGACAGTTAGACGAAATCTTCGGAACATGAAATATTCACGGTTAGGTTTAAAACGTTAACGTTGACTAGTTATGCAAATTACGGATGACATAACTTATATCGAACTAGCAACCCGCCCCTGCTTCGCACGGGTAGCAGAGCATATATGCCTACATTTCAATCAGCGTCAGGCACTCTAGTTGTCCGGCAATTTTGGTGAACTGGGCCTTTTTGGCGCAAATGTGAGGCACACTCCCCTAATAATGTCCTACACTTTTACACTTTTTATTTGTTTCTTTTTTATTTTGTTATCTGCTTATACAGGGTGTTAGGGTAAACACCGTTATCTTTGCAACCAGTAGTTTGGTTTCATTTATAGAACGTAAAATCAATGTAAAATCACAACTTTTTTTAAATCTACATTTTACCACAAGAGACGCAAGTTCGTTGTCCTATGCGCTAGGGCAACGAACTTGCGTCTCAACACGGGCGGGGGGTACGGGATGTGACCTGACCGGCCGCGAGCACGGTGTCGGATTGAAACTTTTTAAAATCTTTTAATGAAAATGACGTTTTTTTTTTTGTTGTGTTCGGTCATATATTTTTATATTTAAGTCAACTACCCATGGTTTGAATGACAAGACTGTTTACCCTTACAGCCTGTATTATGTATTTGTGTGTTTTTAGTCTGTGCTGAATAAATGTATTTTCTTTCTTTCTTTCTTTATTTTTATTCTGGCGTATTGGTATCAGCCTATTACGTAGAGCATGTGGGTTAGATTAAAATGTAACTGATTTTTATCCAACTTGGAGTATTTTACATCGTCATATTTCAGCCAATTTACTCAAAACCGTAATGAATTATATACACCTAAACCTTCCTCATGAATTACTCCGTCCATTGGTGAAAATGGTATGTTTTAAACGGTGGTTTTTGAGTTGATCGCGTTCAGACAGACAGACGTGGCGGGCATGGGGACTTTGCTTTTTAATTATGTTGTGATGGGGACTCAATTTAATTCAAGGCAGTCGCTCCATGTAAAATACTGATACTTAGCTGGATAGGGTTATATTTGTCCAGCCATCAAGTATTTATCCTAAACCCAGTTTGTTCTAATTATTGTGCGTTTTCTCCTCGAACACAACTCCGACTACTTTTCAAATAAAAAACACCATAATATCCCATCTCAACACTTAACTTATCGTCATTCAGTTTTTATTAAAACTTAAAAGTGTGTCGACACAATCAGATATGAACTAAAACATTTTTTGCAATTCAATCGTAGGTATGTTCAGAAAAAAAACGTTTTGGAAATTCCACTTCACTTAATTTTTTTTCTGTCATTGAGTAACTAATTAAGTTTGTGAGTAAGTTCAGTGATATATCAGTAGGTAGGTCATTTTGGTTGGGATAAAGGGTTAACGAACTTGGGTCAGTTTTGTTAGAGTTAAGGTGAAGGTTTTTTTACCTTTTCACTATTTAAGGATTATGCTTCATATGAACAAATTAATATTCATGTATTATATGTATTTAAGTGTGTAGAAAATAATGTTATGAACAAAATACTGACGTTAACTAAGAAATTAGTAAACCACCTTTAGGGTAGGTTTCAAATAACTTCAGCTTTTCCATCACTCTTAGTTTCAGTTCTTCTATTAAGTACATAAAATAAGTCAACTATTATTAGTCTTGAGCCAAAATAAAATTACGCGATGGCCATGACGTGGAGTTACGAAACGGCTGCCTGAATAGAGCGCGCTTTGTTACCTTATTTCTATTGGTTCTCTCTATTGTAATATACTTCGATATGCATAAATTAAAAATAACAATAATCTTTGTTAACCCATCCAGTGAAAGTTGTGTTGCAATGTTATAAAAATTAGATTATATTTTTTTCTTTTACTGAAAACTTACTTACATTTGTGAAATATCATGCATAGCATAATAATCCTATAATGTTCCCACTGCTGGGACACAGGCCTCCGCTCTTCCAGAGAAAGTGGGCTCTAATCTATCACGTGGGCCTAGTGGTGGGTCAGCTCGTAGGTAGATATTATGTCACATGTCTTCGAATTATTGGTTCTAGGAGATGCCGGTTTCCTTACGATGTTTTCCTTCACCGTTTTGAGAGCAGTGATGATGAAGATATTTACACAAAGTAAAGCGCCTGATTGGGTTCGAACCCACGACCTAACTCGTAAGTCGCGGTCGTTACCACTGGGCCACCATTGCTCTCATGCATAGGTAAGGGAAATTTGCTAATTACAAACTTCCACATGTAAATATCTAGTTACAAGTAATGCGTCGACTATCAACTAGTAATAACCATACAGCGATTTGCAAGCTAAAGAATCAGAATGAAACTAGACAAGTGGCAATCGCTTCGAAAGCGTTTCGTATTTCGAAAACGACTTTCAACAGGATTGACATAAGCTTTTCGATAGCTTATGTCAGTCCTACACATTTTTGCTTTCTCCATCATCGTTATCGCTGATAGAATGTCACTTTTTCAAGGGCCTCAGCTTGTTATCTTAATAAAATAAATGAACATGGAAAACTAAATGTTATTCTAAAACTAAAACTTTAAAGCTTCCTCATGTAAATAACGAATGGCCAAATGTTGATCATTAATTCAAGTCAAATGAACGTCGATTTCACCCCCAACAATGCAACGAAATGACGTCATAACGAACTGTACCTAGCTGTATGTATGTATACTTTTGCCTCGTAACCTTTTCCGGAACATGAAGCATTTCCGTGACATAATTTAATATGATCCCATAAAGTTTATACCTATCTAAATCTGCACTTGTAAAGATGCCTTGCTCATCCATACGGTAACCTAATTTAAGCCTCAGCAAAGAAGCCACAAGCTACCTATTTATTTTAGATTTTAGGGTTCCGCTCACAAAATCCTGTAAAAAGAATTCAGGCAAATTGACTTCCTTTTTTTGGAACAAGTACAAGTCAACTATAAGCTTCATAATGTTACGCTTTAATAATAAAATACAAATAGGATTGTGGGAAACGAATATTTATAAAACTCATGAGTATCATTATCATTCTCCTGCCCTTATCCCAATTTATTGTGATCGGCGCAACATTTTTCTTCCATTCTTCTCTATTAGTGGTATCTTGGTAGTAACCCCTTTTCTAGCCATATATCATCTTTCACACAGTCCATCCATCGAAAATATAAATGACAAAACTGTGATAGATAATTTAAAAAAAAATCACTCGCTGACTCCACTTGTCAACAGTCTATACATATTATTATTAATAAGATAGATACGTCTGTAGACTGCATACTCGCTGCATACGTTACGCTTTCGCCAATAGAACTTTCATTATCATCTGTCTGTGGTCGAACTTTCCATCCAAGTTGAATAATTTGTCTGGGATCACGTTGTAATAGACAACAACTGGAATATTTGAATACAGATTCGATGCGTTTTTTAATTATTTTTACTAGTTGTAATTAGAATGTTCTGAACCAGAGTTGAAAGTCCCCGTTGAAGAAGTAATGTGAAGGCCATAAGAATTGACGTTGTTTTAGATTTTGAGAGCATTTTCAAAACATTTTATCGAATGTTTGCTTTTTGTAAGGAACCATCGGCGGTCAAGTCCAACCCGCACTTGACCAGACTTTTTCTATCATTAAAAGCGAGTTTTTATTTGGCATGGATAGTTACGCTCTGCTGGGTTAGGATTTCCCCTGATCGAGTAAAGCTTGGGTCAACGACTGTCTACCCGAGCCCAAAATGATCAACCTACTATATGCCTCCAAATTATATCTCTACGTGTAGCAACAAAAAACCAGCGGTTCTCCTGGAAGTTGCTGAATCACTTTAATATCTGATATTTTTAAATTAATTGTATTTGATACGTGACATTTGCTTTCTTTACAAATTTCGTTTATTTTATTTATTTATTTGGTACACCAACAGCAGTACCGTACATAAAAAAACAGAACATAACAATAAAATTACTGGTAGTATGCCTGTTATAAGGTATACACAGCAAAACAAAATTGTAATTTACTTTTTTTTTAAACTTATGAAAACATAAAATACAATTCAAAATAAGTGGATATTTGCATTATAACATACTAAACAAAATTATATAAAACTAGCTTCCGCCCGCGGGTTTGCCCGCGTGGTATATCGATAAAAGTAGCCTATGTCCTTTTCCAGGTTATGGTCTACCCATGTGCCAATTTCATCCATATCCGTTCAGCAATTTTAGCGTGAAAGCGTCACAAACAAACTCATTTATAATATTAGTTAGGACAGTTCACCTTCCACTTTTCGTTGTAACAACAACGAAAAGTGGAAGGTGAACTGTTAACGTAACACAACATTCATGGTATGGTATCTCCATAGGTGATGCTTTTCAGGGAAACGTGTAACAAACTTCAGGTGAAGTTACATCGACAAGCGGCAGAAGAAAGTGCGATGTTTTTGATGATCAAATAAAGCCGTAGAGTAAAGCTATTTGAAACAAAAACAAAACACAATCGCATTGAAAATTTGAAAAAGGTAAAATTTAAACTACAAATTGGACACCGTTTTTATGATAAAGTAGATAAAACCAAGACCGTCACATTGGAAATTTTCGTGGGGAATCGCCCGATGAAATATAAGGCATTCTTTCGGACATTCATTAGGCAATTGTATAAAGACTGTTCTTAATCATTGGAGGCCCGTCCGACCCCAATTTATTATCGGTCACATCTCTAATCTCTTGGCTGCGGTTTTTCTAACAAAAACACGCGATTGTATTCACTTCGTTATCTGATTTAATATGTTTGATAATGGTGCCGATTCTCTTGTACACCGAACTAAACTAACGAAACTATCACTAAAATTCCTTACTTTTTACTATGAGAATCTTAGAGCTATTCTGCCAAAAAAAATCTCTAAATTTAAAAATTATTTTGACAAAACTAAAATCGAATTTGACAATCGCGACTGCACTTGGTAGCTACCATAGATTACTATTATATATAGGGTAGTACCTACTTGTTTGCCTACCACGTGATTTTTTTGAGCCGGAGAGGCACGCAATGTTGCCGTCTCGAGGTATTTTTTATATGGAATTTTTCACTTTTTGGAAGAAAAAAAAAAAAAATTACCAACATGTTGAGTATTACGGGTTAGCGGGTGGCCAAGGGGGTCAAAATTTTCATTATTTTTGCGATAGGACACACCATTTTCGAGATATAAGCAAAAGAAAATAAAAAAAAGATACAGTACCGTTTTGCAACTGAATTCGAGGTGTTAGTTTGAATTTTAGTTCATGACATCTGATTTTATTCCACACATTTTTAATCGTGATTAAAAATAGTCAGAGTTAGTTAGAGGATTTTAGATAAAGAACAAAAATTTTGGTTAAAACGTCAAATTCAGAATAGCATTTTCACTAAATTAAAACTCAGTGCCATCTTAGTGCTGTCAAACTAAATTATAGTTAAGTTGTGTCACTTTAATTTAGAGAATTTGTGACAAGAGAATCGGCACCAATATTACTTATTTTAATTGCAATCTTTGATAATGTTCATAATTGAGGGCTACAAAAAAATAACAGCCGCTTGAATTGATTGATTTGTGAAGTTCAGCCTTGTTTATACCTTTTCGTGCATCGGAGAGCACGTTAACGTGCTTTCCGAGGCACGGAGAGCTCTTGGTATGTAAGGATGGTCACCCATCCACTGACCAACCGCGGTAAGCGTAGTTTAATCTGATTGATCGACCCGATTGCTTAGTAAAGCTTAAGGTTTTGCTAGGAAAGCGGTTCCATCATATTATAACGGCCGTCACGAAAATCGCGTTCTTTTTCACCAGTATTTTGAAATAAGGTGTCAAAAACGCTCTGTAGGTATTTGAACTTTACTGCTTTCTTGGGAAACCAAAGCCTAAGTACGTAATGAAGCTGTGGAGGACACAATTATGGTAGCAGCTCTATTTTACTCTATGCAGCACCAAATACTTAATAATTATTGAAGTGAAAACTTCTTTAGGCGCGTTGAACACTTTTTGCGTTAAAAAAATCATAGAACTCGCGTCATCGTCACCGTCACGCTTAAAGAAATGTTTTTAGCGCCATCTACCGTCTATCGTTTGAATTACGTTGAGGTTACGCATTGTTGCTTAGTTTTCATCATTGTTGCTTCTATCTACAGTCCCCAAGACTGCCCCACATGTTTCATTGGACTTAAACGTAAACCTCACAAAAGTGACTGTGCGGCCAATACCTGTATCTACTCTGCAAACCTGTCATGTCATGTCTTATGGAGCGAAGAACGATACACTCCTGACCACCAGTGACGTGGACCAATCAGAATTCCTTCAATCAGCTTTGTCTCTCTCATCCTTTTCGGTCTGTATTCACTGCATAACTGAATCTATATCAATGGTTATTATAGAAGCCGACAAATATATCAAATGAAGTAGATAATGTGGAATAATATATTGCAATTAATATCTATATTTACTAATCGCATCTTAATTAATCATATGCCTTTGTGTACTCAATTTATTATTATTTTATTATCTAGCGAGTTATTATGAAGTGTGCGAGCAGGTGCATAGATAGGATATTAAATTATTATAAAAATCAGCCGATTGTAAAGGTCATCAGTATCTAAGTAGTCTTTAACTGACTGACTGTAACTTTCTTTTAATGTCTTTAATTGATTTATTATTGTATTGCTGTTATTAATGATATGTTATTCAATCTAGCCTTTTCCCAACTATGTTGGGGTCGGCTTCCAGTCTAACCGGATGCAGCTGAATACCAGTATTTTACATGGAGCGACTGCCTATCTGACCTCCACAACCCAGTAACTGGGTAATACGATACCCCTTGGTTGGACTGGTTGTCAGACTTTCGTGCTTCTGACGACTCGTAACGACTGTTAAAGAGCCACAAACGACAGCCGGGACCAACGGCTTAACGTGGTTTCCGAGGCACGGAGGAGTCTCGATATGTGAAAATGGTCACCCATCCACGGACCAACCCCGGCAAGCGTAGCTTAATCTGATGGATCAACCCGAGCGGCTGTTATTACTTAGCCACGAGCTCCTCTAGCTAGTATTAATTATATGTTATATAGGTTTTTATATGACGAAGCACCTAATGATTATAGATGAAAATATTATTGTAATTAATCCCTATATTAGGGATTAATTACAATAATATTGTCATCTAATTCTTATTATTTAATTTAATATTTATTTTATTCATTTAATATTTAATTTTATTTATTTATTTATATTTATATAAGGTTTATCTTTTCATATACAAAATCTCTTAAGGGGTCATTTTACTCATCCTTATGAACAACTTTCACTATGGGACCAACCATAAAATCGCGAAAACAAATCAGCACATTGCTCGTCAAAATGTAGGAAAAAGCTGATATTTTTTTCGCGATTTTGGGCTTGTTGCCATAGTGAATGTTGTTCATAATGCTGAATACAACATACCCCTTAAAATATTACGTGTATGAAAAGATACACCTTAAGTATAATTATTAATATTTTTCCTTTGAATTTCAGCCTGAATATGATGTCTGATTAGATTTTGGACTTTCCAAGCCTTCATTTAGGTACATACTAGTAGATAACTATGTAGATACGTAATAAAACACCTTCAATGCCCTCATAAAATTGCATTACAAATAAGCTTTCTGGTACCAAAGCATAATCAGTCAATAATGTTCCTACTGCTGGGATACAGGCCTCTTCTCTTCGAGAGGGAGTGGGCTGTAATCCACCACGCAGGCCCAGTGCGGGTTGATAGATGTCACATGTCTTTGAATTTTTGGTTCTAAGACATGCCGGTTTCCTCACTATGTTTTCCTACACCGTTTTGAGAGCAGTGGTGAAGAAATTATTTACACAAAGTAAAGCGCCTACTTGGTTTCAAACCCGCCACCACTGCTCGATACACTGGTACCAATCAATTCTAAATCAGAAAGTTGCATCTACTTCTATGCAACTTTGATTATCAGCAGACAATAATTTATATAAATGTCAGTCTTCCTGAAAGGTATCATATGTTAGCTACTCCTACGAAATGAGAGATGACGACCAACTAAACAAAGACCACACATTGTGCTAAAACAATGTACACGAAAGTATAGACAAATGTTCTGTTAGATTTGTCTAAAAAAGACCCGTTCAATAAGCCCACCGTTACATTCATGTCGGCTAGACCCCGCTCTATCCACGCCTGATAACAGAGCCACATCATTAGGTAACGTGCACCGTCTAGACATCACTATGACTTACTTGTCTAGACGAAACACCTAGAAACACCTAGATCATTTCATACACCTCCTCCAAATTATATAGAAAGCATTCACTGTCAGCGAATCTGAACACAAATTGAATAATATTATAATTACGACGAACATCCCCAGGCAGCGACGGACCGAAATCGATTTAGACTGATCCGTATTAGGTCAATAGTCTTTACGTCGCAAACGCTGAGTGCGCACTGGGGTTGTATTTAATAATATTATAGTTCCAATATCGGCATCGGGAGATAGTGGAGATCGTGACGCGGCGACTGCGACGCGCCTTATCGCCGCATCGCCTTCGTGGCCGTCGTAAATAATGTGCAACTTTTCCCGCCACGCCCCCACTGATGCTAGAACAAAAAAACTATGCAGTCGCTAATAAGCGTTTTCATGCGTAACGTTACAAGTTGTCCTTGCTTAATAATGCTCTAACGATGCATGCAACAACGTCTGAAGGCTAATGAATAATATTTGTCAGCGCACTGCAAGCCTTAAGCGTTGCAAAAATACTGTTTGTCACTATTCTATTCATGCACAAGCTGACTTTGTTTTTGAAGCATTATAAGTTTTCTTAGAATTAGATGTGTTTCTATTCTTTGCTCACGTGTTTGTTGCCTACTAACCTACATATTTCATAACTAGACAGTTATTGTTGATTCGTTGTTTTTCGTAATCTGGTAGCTAGTTTTATTTTTTAAGAGGTTTATAGACTTTTAAATTTCTTCAATAACATACGCGTTTAGCCAGTGTACGCGAAATGATGCGTATCGCACATAACAATAGTAAAACCGTTTAAGGAAACCTTGCCTAAGAGTTACATAGCGGTGATTTTTTTATAAAAAGTGGTGGTTTAAAGATTATGAGCACGCAAGTCCTTTGCTGTCTGCGGAAATACGAAATGACGTTTAGAAGAAAAAATAAATAAGTCACAGATACAGATAAAACTGTGAATTCACCTTATCGAAGCTGCATTTGCGTTGGCGCTCTATCGTCGTCATGCCGTAAATGTTCACACAAACTTGGGCCTAGGAAATAAACCGCTTCATAGAACTGCTTAATTTATGCTTCTTGGCTAATATAAATGCACTGATCAGTGTTGTAACACTCATCGATAGTTATGTTTAGTGTTTTTTTAAGGAAAGCCAAATGCTCCTGTTGTTACTTGTTGTTGTTGTTACTTGTGGCAGTCGTCACTGAAATTCAGAACCCTAAAAGAATAAATGACGCATTACGTTTTCCCAATTTACCGTTAAATGCATTTAAAGAGACTATATATATTAGTGCAGTGGGTGCAATAATAAAGAGCCTCCACAGAGATAACACAATAAGCGTTCGTCCAGCTGATCCTGGAGAGTCAGCCGCACCACCTACCTTATGACTGGCTTACCTATTATCGCACGCCGTTTGCGGGCACATCAGTCTAGAGTCGGGCAAGAGCTCCCTAATTTGCAAATTCGTCTGGCGCACCCATGGTTGGCTATTTGATCTGTCCACTGCCTGCTGACTAAATTCACCAACATTCCTACTGATTGATTACACAAAAATGCCTAATTAGATTCAGTGGTGCTCTGCCCTGTGAGTCCAGTTCAAGTAGCTGAATTTTGGGCCAAACTTAACTTTTATGAACTTTTTGCCATCGATACACTATTGGCCGATTCCTATAATAGACAAAGCTTTGCATAGTAGACCGTCCCATATGGATGTAGCTATCACAGGTAAAATTAGCTAACGAATCTATTTATACACCCAGTTTGGCAGTAAAAAATGCTACCATTGTTATGAAAACGGTTCGTTTTTGTTTATAGGAACGGAGCATAAGAAGAAGTGGTGCTCTATAGGTTGTCTTATTCCTGATCCCGGCGTGCGTCTCCACGTGTTCGCTGTGCTCTCGGCTAGACGGTGCAGCGGTCGGTCAAACCGCGGCAACACTCGCAGTCGTGGCCATAGCGTTGTTTTTGACTGAAAACGGTGCACGCGCGCTTCATGCTTTATAGCGAGCCACTAAACTTATACGAGCAGCGATCTGTAGTGTTGTGCAATGCGATTTTATTGTCATTGTCGGAAGCAATGGTTTAAATCGAAAGTTTTCTGTAAATTAATAAAATTTTTGGGTAAAATTGTGTTTTGTAATGGAAAAAATTAAATTAAATAACTAAAAATTAGGTACACCATCAATACATCTGCCTTGCCTTTTCGCAACTATACTGGGGTCAGCTTTCAGTTTAACCGGATGCAGCTGAATACCAGTATTTTACATGGAGCGACTGAGTTCCACTACCCAATTACTGCGTAAAACAATACCCCTTGGTAAGACTGGTTGTCAGAATTTTGGGCTTCTGACTACCCGTAACAACTGCTACGGGAAATTTACAATATGACATTATACCCACCAACACTGTCTCACCTATTCATAGGTAGAAATACAGGTAGATAGGTACTCATGAAAGTTAATCCGCGTGTAGGCGTCTCATTATTCATAAAGACTAGAAAAATACTTCATTAAGGAATGTAGAATAATATATTAAAACAGGTTTATTTAAATCACCAATGTGCATCAGACACAGGTTGCGGCCATCGCCATAGCATTCGAAATTAATATATTTTTGTCTAGCGCACTAAGCGAGGTCAACGCTAGGCCAAATCTAGTCGGGCGTGGTTTACACGATGATTAAAAGATACATGTTCTAGTAGGTCGTACGAGTCTGTGTAATTTTTTTTTATGAGGCCTCTCAAAATTGGTCAAGGCCTATTTTTTTAGGTGTCCTAGGTATTTTGTTAGCGTGAGAAAATTTTAAAACAACTGTAATACTAATTCTTCTAAAACTGTTATTATTTTTACCGCTGATTATTATCACATTTATAAAAAAGTCATTTTTGACAATCATTGCGCATTTTTTCGCAACAACTGGCTGATTTCTTCCAGAGAAAAAAAAGGCTTCCAAATTCAAATCCTCGCGTGGTGTGGCCCGACTATAGCCCTACGATGCGACTCACGAATACGGTCTAGTCGTGGCCCAATGCTCCGACTAAACGCGGCTGTGTTTACACGAGATACTGACTTCACTGACCACTAGCCAGCGGCTACGAACAAAATTCTGTTCGGATATTAAATTTATATCGACCAAACACCCACCTTGGTCATCCATACGCTTGTCTACCTACTTGTGTTGCATGACGCATCTAGACGTTGTTTAAACCAAATGCAGTTAGGTGGTGTAACGGTACCGTTATTTAGCTGATACGTAGGTATGCGTTGGTTCTTGCATTTAATTGACTATATCTTTCAACTGAAAAAAGTTGTTTGTGGACTACGCCAGGCAGTGAACTTTTATTGTTGGAAACCTAACTTGCTTAGTTCTGAAATTGGATGATTTTTTTTTCATAGCGTTGATTGCGTAGTTTTGTTTCTAATGAAAACCTATAAGTACATGAAGACATGGAACAAAATAATACTGTTTTTGTCACGTCATAATGAAACTTGTCTTGACCAACCCTAATCATTCTTGCAACCCCCACGGGGCCCACATGGTGAATTAAGGCCCACTCAGAGGGAGCGGCCCGTAATAATCCACAGAGAGGAAGCCCATGTCCCAGCAGTGGGAACGTTTTATGCTGTTTATGCTTAATACTTTAAAATTATTTTAAAATTAAGTTGACGCTAAGCTAAGGACACAAAATTCAAAGCAAATTTTCAATGTGAATCATTTTCTCACGAATAGATGACATTGAATTTTAGTACCAAAAAAATATTATTTATTCTCAAAAAAAAACGCATTCCAAAAATAAATGCTATGCGATAGTGGCTGAATATTTTTCGTCTATCGCGAGTTTAAGAACCTTGAAAATAGAGACATTTTAAAATGCAAATTAGTGTCTGTCTGGGTCTACCTAATAATAATTAAATAAGAAGGTACAAAACTGACTACGTTTATTGTAAAAATAGCCGTGTTAGTTTCGTTTTTTAAATAATATTTTTATTTTTTTGGGTAATAATTACAACTTACAACACGAACTAAAATAAGTATTATATTAGAAAGGCCCAGAAAGAGGAGGACCCGCAGATCTAGATGCGTACCATAAGGGCTGGTTTGAGGTGGCGCGGGAAAGAGTTCCTCGAAGTACTTGGAGAGGCCTTTTCCCAACAGTGGGACAGTAATAGGCTAGGTAAAAAAAATAATTGCAAAAGCATAACTGAAAAAAGTTGCTGCTGTTAGTACTTTATGAGCTGTTAGTACTTTATGTGCAAAAGAGTCATCTTAATTTATCACAATTATAATAAAAACAAAAGAAATGATATAAGAATAACGTGTGCAGTGTCAAAGCAATTTCAAGGTCTGTCGTACAAAATTATACTAATTCAATTCCCGTTACACGTATTACGGTGCTAGTCTATAATACATGTGTCATTACATTACTCTGTAATTATTTAGAGATAATTGAATAAGTTCTGTTTTTCGGTAACTACCTGATAACCTTCTCTGTCGGCTCAAATCAAACTAGACTAACCAGTCCGAACCAGCCTAGGTTAACTTTATTACCTATACTAGCGAGCCGCTACTGTTTCGCATGGTTTTCACGACTTAACAAAACATCGAGATTTCGTAGATAAACCTATGATGTAATTTTTAATTATACACATAAACCTTCCGGAATACATTCTTTAAACGATGGTGAAAACCTCATCAAAGTCTGTTGCGCGGTTTAGAAGAACAAGGTGGACATACAGACAAACACGAATAGCGACTTTTATGTATAGATTATAGAAGAATGCTACGGCCGGCAACGATCAAAAATTTAAATTTCGGTTGCATCTGAGCTATTTCTCGTAAAAAAGGTTAATTGCTCTTCCAATAGTTTGACTGCTTGTGTAATAGTCCAATTATTATAAACTAGCTGTGCCCCGCGGTAGCACCCGCGTAAGTCTCGATCCCGTGGGAATATCGGGATAAAAAGTATCCTATGTCCTATTCCGGGTCCTGGTATACCCCTGTGCCAAATTTCATCCAAATCCGTCCAGCTGTTTTAGGTTTTCCCCATCGTTTAGAGAATTCCTTCCGGAAGGTTTAGGTATGTGTATAATACGTTAATATTAAAGTAACATATAACTAAGAAATCCAGATGTTTTGTCAAGTCGTAAAAACCGTGCGAACCAGTAGCAGGTCGCTAGTACTTTTTACCCGACTACGGCGAAGAAAAAAGGAGGGTTATGATTTTGACCGGTATGTATGTATGTATGTTCATCTGTTCCCTCCTATCTTCCAAAACACTTATCACAATTTGACAAATGAGGTATCATTAGAAGCGTCGTGATTGTCCGCTGGTTATAGGCTATGTGAAGTCATATTAAATTAAAAAAGGGGCCCTCTAGAGGACATAAAGTGAGGAACTTAAAAATAAAATGGTTTAATCGTACTATGTTGGGTATCAAATGAAAGGGCTTAATGAGCACATTAATACTACTTAATACAAAAAAAAAATATATATATAAGCGTCACACGTAATCTGTTCGATTTATGATCGATCGTAACACGTGTGACTCCGGATTTTTAATTTGTCTGTCTGTGGTGTCTTGTTTATACCTTTTAAGTCATAGTTGGGTTTTAGTTTTTATTACTTGATTTTTTTATAATGACTTGTCTGAAAATGAACAATAACTGAAAGGGTTTCAATATTTTCAGGCCCCGATTAAAAGAATAATGTAAATCAGTGTATTGTCCTTTTTTTTTTTTTTTTTGTTGTTGGGAAATCATCCAATGACTTCTCCCGCTCTGGGCGGAGCGGAAGGGCGTGTCAGACTTTTACTGACTAAAACCCACCCGTGTTCCTTCAGTTGCCTGTTGCCAAGGTCCCGGTATCCCTTTCGGACTAACCCGCAACCCTGGCAGGCATCGGTCCTAGCGGACCCCGCCAATTGTGCTGACATCTCTTTGAGGCGCGCGTGGAACACGACGCGCCATCGACCCGGGCCTGGTCCTAATCGGACGGCGAGCTACCCATTGCTCGCCGTCCGCAAGCCCGCGCCTGTGGTGGCCGGGAATCCGCCTGGGATTCCCGACGCCCAGGGCGTCTCCAACGGTGGCGGTTAGGGGCGTGAGGGCGCAAACTTTGCCTCTCCTTCACGCGTTCCTCCTCCTCCTTCGCGAGCATTACTGCTTCGCAGAAGGAGGTGACTGCTTCCCATGCCCTCTCGCTCCGTACCATGGCCTGGACCAGAGCCGGACGCGAGAGGTCACCGCCGCCAATCGCCTCCAAGAGGACACGGCGGGGCTCCGCCCAAGCAGGGCAGACCTCCACCGTATGCTCCACCGTGTCCTCCGGACGATCCACACAGTGGTGACACCCGGGCGTTTCCTCCCGCCTTATCCGAAACAGGAACCTCCCGAAGAAACCGTGTCCGGTGAGGACCTGCGTCAGGCGGAAGGTGAGGACGCCGTGGCGCCTCTCTAGCCACTCCTCAAAGATGGGACTTATCGCCGCAATTGTGGCGTGCCCAGCACTGGGTTGCGACAATCGCACTCTCCATGCCGCCATGAGATCCTGCCGGAGCTCTGTCCGCTGAGCCGCGATTTCTCGCGGCAGCGGAGTTACGCCCCGGCGCTTCATCTCCTCGCGCCACTCCCAGATGTGCGCGAGGACCTTCGCCTCCAGATCCCATGGCGGTAATCCGGCAAGGAGGCTCGCCGCCTCACGAGAGACCGTGCGGTATCCCCGGGCCAGCCGAATGGCCATGACCCTTTCGGACGCGTTCAACCGGCGGGCTGGCCGCAGCCTAATGGAACGCGCCCACACCGGTGCCCCGTAAAGGGCCATGGACCGCACGACCCCCGCGTAGAGCCTCCGGCAGGAGGCGTTTGGACCCCCCAGATTGGGCAGGAGCCGCCCCAAGGCAGCCCCAGCCTGGTCCAGCCTGGGAGCCAAACGTCGGAAATGCTCCACGAGTGCTAAATTAAGTGTCAATTCCTTTTAATATTTCCTCCTTTTGAATACTTCATTAGCTTTTATCAGCCTCGATATGCGACACAATAGCCAGACCTAGTTTGCCCGATATCCGATTTTAACCAGACACGATCGGCTATATATATCAACATCCGTTTCCGGCCAAATTAAGCCTTGTGTGTCAGACATTTTATTTTCATCAGTCTGTAGGTAAACACCGAAAAGCCATTTTATTATAATATTTTTTTGGTCTGTGGATAAATCTGAACACATTTGATATTTAGGTGAAAACATTATTTATAATCCGGTGATATTTGGGTAAGTATTTATTTACTATCTAGTAATTGTCTATTGAATATTTAATTAGCATCCTATTTAAATATTCGACAGTAATTTATAACATAATTTCTCCAATAAAGTGTCATCGTTCCGGCTAATCTAGCAGTAGCGAAATTGTGCTAAACAATTTGTTATACTTACAGCTATTTATGTATATACGACATAATAAATTAATTCTGGCCAGACAGTTCTCTATCTGAAAGTAGTTTTACAGGTATAATGATATGCACGAAATTATTTAAACTGGTATTCCTAGTAATATAAGTAGTTACTATATTAAACTAGGCAGCAAGTGCGTCAGTTTGGATGCGGTTTTTTCCAAACGCATTGGTTTACTTACTTTTATGTATTCTGTTATTCTTTTTTTAACTTTAAAGTTATAATAGAAGTCAGACGTCAATAAAATTTTCAACTAGTGTATTTTCATTGGTAAAATGCTTTTATTTTATACCAGCTTCTGCCCGCGGCTTCGCCCGCGTGGTACGTCGAGAAAAAGTAGCCTATGTCCTTCCCCGGGATGCCTTCTATCTCCTTGCCAATTTTTTTTTTTCTGAAAGTTGACTAAAGTGACACAACTTAACTATAATTTAGTTTGACAGCACTAAGATGGTACTGAGTTTTAATTTAGTGAAAATGCTATTCTGAATTTGACATTTTAACCAAAATATTTGTTCTATATCTAAAATCCTCTAACTCTGACTATTTTTAATCACGATTAAAAATGTGTGGAATAAAATTAGATGTCATGAACTAAACTTCAAACCAACACCTCGAATTTAGTTGCAAAACGGTACTGTATCATTTTTTCATTTTCTTTTGCTTATATCTCGAAAATGGTGTGTCCTATCGCAAAAATAATGAAAATTTTGACCCCCTTTGCAACACGCAAACCCTTAATACTCAACATGTTGGTAATTTTTTTTTTTTGTTTTCTTCCAAAAGGTGAAAAATTCCATATAAAAATACGTCGAGACGGCAACATTGCACACCTCTCCGGCTCAAAAAAAATCACGTGGTAGGCAAACAAGTAGGTACTAAATGGAGTCGCGATTGACAAATTCTATTTTAGTTGTGTCAAAACAATTTTTAAATTTAGAATTTTTTTTTGACAGAATAGCTCTAAGATTCTCATAGAAAAAAGTAAGGAATTTTAGTGATAGTTCAGTTAGTTTAGTTCGGTGTACAAGAGAATCGGCACCATTATTGGTCGTTTGTTTAGCGTTAAATGGGAGTTCAATAAACATTGATATGTATCAATGTCGTTCACGTGCATGGGGTAAATATTTTTTAAGTTTGACGTTTGTCAGTAGTATCAAATAACGCTAAAAAACAAAATAAAACGCTGGAGATTGGGGTGGACCAACGAAAGTCAACGAAGGTTTCGTACATTTTACCTGTACAGTAGAATGTTCCCTGGTAATAAAACATCAATACAATTTTAGTCAATGAAACTGATAAATCCGCTAGCAAAACCTAGTACAGTTCGATTCAAACTTGTCGGCTCGGAACATGATGTGTCAACGGGGTTGAGCGGTGGGGTACTGCGCAGCGAGTGACTAACTTCCGAGAGCCATTAAGTTTGAATCAAACTGTATCTACCTAATTAAAAAAACTTTTTCTTAAACTACATACGTTATTATACCTCGAACATTGAACGTGTCTAATGACATAATTCAAGATACCACTGAGTTGGCATTTGCTCCGAGGGAACTACAATCGAATACTCGAGCGTTATTTTTTTCGACTTTTCATAGGCAGCAGATGTTGGCAAAGGCCACTGGACGGCATGAGGACGATTAACGGTTATGCCACACGCTTTTTTCAAAATACATTTATGTTTCGATTATTGCTAACAGTTGTTCCATATTTGGTTTTCGAGAACGTGCAATGGTTTGATAGCGTGTCTCTGAGTGTCATTTTGAAAAAGGCCGACATTTTCCTAAACAGTCACTAATTATGTTAATAAGCAAATAAAGATTTTCCGATTTGGCGAGATATTCTGCAGTTTTAAGAGTGTTTTCGTCTGCTAACAATTCATTAATATTAAAAACACGGTGATTATAGCACATATATGAGTCAAGAGTATCAAGGTTTTTTTTTTTTAATGTAGTCTTGTAACACAGTTTTTGTGGCATATGATTTAAATTTAAAACAGTGGTTAAATAAACAATTTTATTTTGCAGGTTATTGAAAAAACCCTGAAGTTAAATCAATTGTTTCGTAGACTAGCAGTCTCACGACTTATGAAGAATGATTTATTTTATTTTACAAGGATTTAACTGCCATGCTTCCTAGATTTAGATTTTTCAAATTGGAATCACTTGGTCCTTTGGTCTAAAGTCAGTAAATAAAAAATCTACAGTAGGGTTGTAAATAAATACCATCACTTGACTACATCTTCATCTTACCTATCCTAACTTAACATTATAAATGCTAAAGTGATTTTATTTGTTTGTTCACGCTAAAACGGCAAAACGGATTTGGATGAAATTTGGCACATGGGTAGACCATGGCCTGGATTAAGATATAAATAAATAAATAAATAAATAATCGTTTATTTGCTAAGAAAGTAGGTACATAAAATAAAGGTGTTCACAATTTTTTTAGATCCCTGTACAATCTACCTTAAATTAGGCATGCAAACATTGAAATAAAATGTATTTAACTACAACAAAATAAAAAACCACGTCAGTAAAATAAAAATGTCAAAAAATATAGAATTTAAAATGGAAACATACAATGTCAATAATTAAATATAAAGAGCATTTAAAAAATCATCAATTGAATAATAACACTTATCAAGTAATAGGCCTGTCAGTTTCTTTTTAAACATTTGAATTGGATATTTTTTTATAATGTCTGGTATTTTGTTATAAATGGTGGGACCCATGCCGAAAACACTTTTTTTAAGTAAAGCTGTATTGTAACTACCATTTTGTAATAGGTTCCTATATTGACTTCTAACGGGCCCTTTTCTAGTTTCTGACGCTGTTGAAAAGTAGTTCTTATTTTTCTTTACAAAAATGGCCATTTCCAAAATATATAATGCCGGAAATGTTAACACTTTGAGGGACTTAAACATAGGTACACAACTATCTGTCATTTTCAGGCCACACATTGCCCTAGATATAGGCTACTTTTTATCCTGATATTCCCACAGGATCGAGACTAATGTGGGAGTGCTGCGGGGCACAGCTACTAGGACATAAATAAACTAAAAAAAATACCTACTAATGTGTACTGCGCATGAAGTTTTTATATCATACAAAATAGATATTTTACAGATGTTATCTAGTTTAGAACCAGTTAAATTTATCTACCTAATTGTATTCCGACTTAATAAAATATTATTATTATACAGTATGTTAACTAACAAAGGGCGTTCCCGTTAACCTGCAATAGTATAGCGTGTATACATGCAAAAAAAAAATAAGTATTACCATTCAAAAAAAAAATTTTTTTTTTTTTCATTTTGTCGTGAATTGTTCACAAAACGATTAAATTTAAACGTAAAATAAACACTGTACACGCACACTTGTATTTCAATGTAGACAAACAAGTGTGCCAACTGGGCGTGTACAGAGTTTATTTTCCGTAACAATTTAATATTTTTTGTGAATATTTTACTATACAAAAACAAAAAAAAAACATTTTTTTTTAATGGTAATATTTTTTTTAGCTTGTATCGACGCTATTCTATTGCAGGTTAACGGGAACGCCCTTTGTTAGTTAATATACTGTAGTAGGTAAGTACCTAGTAATTCAATTCTATGAGAGTAATTGACAGTTAATTTAAATACTTAACGTATAAAAATGGTTACTTATCTAGACTTTTGAATTAATAATTAGGACACCTAAGAGTTTATTTACAAACGTTGCGTAAAGTTTAGCAATGATAAACCTCTTACCACATTGTTTTGACGTTTAAACATATCTTGTATTTTATTTATTTATAAATAAACTAGTTATTGCCCGAGACTTCGTCTGCGATCCAGGATGAAAAGTAGCCTATGTCCTTACCTAGGTCATGGTTCACCCATGTGCCGAATTTCATCCAACTTCGTTCAGCCGTTTTAGCGTGAAAGCGTATCAAAAAATGAACTCACTTTCGCATTTGTAATATTACGGCGCAGTGGGCAGTCAGCCCTACTAACAACCTTCTTGATGACCTGCTGATAATGAGCTTTTTCAGAGAATTTTCCTTTCTTTTTTAGGGTTCCGTACCCGAAGGGTGCCAAACGGAACCCTATTACTAAACCTCCGCTGTCCGACTTTCCGTGTGCTTGTCAGCGGGCTCTTTCTCATGAACCGTAACAGGTAGACAGTTGAAGTTTTATTTACCACTGTAACAACAAAAAAATAAAATTAAATAAAGTTTATAATAAAAGGGGGCCCCGATACAAGAGCTGTGTTTTTTCGGCGCGGCCGATTTTTTAAACCTTCTTCGGAAATATTTTACTTAATAAAATGTATGACAAAATTCATAATCTTGCACACTTCTTCGAACTCAAAATGTATTTAAAAGAATACTTACTAAATTGTAGTGTACTTACAGTAGCATAATGTTGTCAACTTCGAGGGTAATGTAGATCTGAACGCTTTAGTCATTATTATACACCTCATCATACTAACTAATGAAAAATACGGCAATGAATATTTTAATTTACTCCACTATTCAGAATATAACGTATACAATAGATTGCAAATTGGATGGCCGGCCTAATTAAATGGTCAAGAACATAATCGGAATTTATGTGAATCAAATGTATGAAACAGGTTGTAGTCTTTGAGGTTAAGTCTACGCATGCTAATATCACTAGTAGTGTCGGATTATATGACGTAGAATGACCTTTTCATATCTTAAGTTACGAAAGAAAATGTTTTAACTCCAGTTAAAACATGTCCCACGATATTGGTAGGTATGCTCAAATCGTGTCATTCATATCTTCCGATGCCTCATGACCCATGGGGTACCTACATCATCATCATGCACAGCCCTCCTAGTGCTGGGCATGGACCTGTTTTTGTTTGTGCCAATCTCCACGCTCTTGTGGCAGCTGGTTCTGCCCGCGATAGTACCTACGTCTTTTTCTAAATTTAAATTCTTGTCAAACATTCCGGCAAAGTTCAGTTCACGAGATACCTAGATTCTTCGAGATCTAAAAAAACATTATACAGTTACATAATTAATATTGGCATAAAACTGTAATAAATAATTGCTAGTAATTCTCGACAGCAGGAAATATAATAAAATGCATCGTTATTGCTGCAAAAAATATAATTTAAGCATCGCCACAAATGTTTAACATCATAGATTTTACAAAAATATTCTAGACCGGTCGTTGCATCAAGTTTTTGCATAACCGGATCAAAACCTTGAAAGATTATAATTCTTTAAAAAGTTAAAAAACGAATACCTACATATATTTTTTTATGTATTCCAAACATAGATACTCTGTTCATTCCAAAATTTTAAAAAAATACATTAACTATTTAAAATAAAACGCAGCTCTAATGAGAAACTCAACCAAAGAGCTCAATAGCAGTTTGATGTCCCAAAAAACAAATGAACGCAGCGCCGTCAGCTATTAATTACAGTTGTACAAGGATCTTTTGGCACGTGGCCAAATTCGGAACTGACGCCGCCATTTTGTTTTTTCAATACAATTTTCCAAAATAATAAAACAAATCTTTACTAACAGCGCCCCCTGTCAATGTCATTCAAACGCCAAAAGATTCTTGTAGTACATAATCTACAATAGTTTTAAAGTTATTTAAAAATATTTTTTACATCACTGTTGGGAAAACCTAGTCAATTTTCCACCATTAGGTACACAATTCATAAACTCGGTAGCTACCGGTGTATTGAAGCATCGTATTGGATTTCATTAACGATACCATACTCAGTCATACTGAATTATTAATTTCTGCATTTTTATACAACTTTTTGTCAGGTAAGTAATTACTGCTACTGTGAATGTTATTAAAGCTATATTTACGAGTAACATAAACGTACAGCGATTTGAACGTAGGTATTACACTATTTTTCCGATTTAGTTGCTAAGTTAGTGACCAAAGAACCAAGTCTGATTTATTTAAGTTAATATCGTCTTAGGCTCTTTGTCAATAGGAGGAGCTCGTGGCTAAGTAGTAATAGCCTCACGGGTCGATCCATCAGGTTAAGCTACGCTTGCCGGGGTTGGTCTGTGGATGGGTGCCATCTTTACATACCGAAACTCCTCCGTGCCTCGGAAAGCACGTTAAGCCGTTGGTCCCGGCTGTCATTTATAGATCTTTGACAGGCGTTACGGTTCGTCAGAAGCTCGAAAGTCTGACAACCAGTCTTACCAAGGGGTATCGTGTTACCCAGTAACTGGGTTGTGCAGGACAGAGAGGCAGTCGCTCCATGTAAAATACTGGTATTCAGCTGTATCCGGTTAGACTGGAAGCCGACCCCAACATTGTTGGGAAAAGGCTAGGCAGATGACAGATGATGCTCTTTGTCAATACCGAAATGTCAATTACTACTTACTTATTTACTTTTGTAATCTAGTCCCACGTTTCGAATTATCCCCATCTACTTTGCAAAGGATAAAGCACCTAAGTTAAAGAATTTCACGTTTCAGGTAAGTTACCAGAAACTAGGATTTCCGGTATTTCTCTGTGAGTGCCATTGCACACAGGATCATCTTAAAGCATCGAACTTGGAAGTCGGAACCAACATTCTTAGGTAAACAAATGTTCGTCCCTTTATAGGAGTCGAATATACGTCCCCAAACGATGAAAGCAAATACGTAATATCTGTTGCAAAAGAATCTGCACCTATACTATGACGTGTTATTGCCACCATTTTTCCAAGTTAGTGAGAGACGGAGCTATACAAGGCCGCTAGCACCATCCTTTTTTCGCAGTGGAATAATGATGGCATTAATACTTCATAGTCAGCCCCCTGATTAAAATGTAACAAACCCCGTTCAAGTTAAATTATATATATAAAACCAGAAATACCTACGAAAACACCAGTTAGATATGTCGAGCTTCAAAGTTAGTCTTGTCGTATTTTTGTCTTTATTTATTTCAATTGTATTTTAGTTTTCTTTTTATATATTTATAATTTATTTACTTAAAGACTTTGGAAGACTAACAGCTAAATACAATGGTATAAATAACTAAATACTAATATACTAGATGCTGCCCGTGGCGTCGCCTTCGTAGCCCTAAATATTTATCTTAAATAAAAATTACTCCTTATAACATCAGCTATCTTCGACTTAAAGTCCCGTCAAAATCGGTCCAGCCGTTTCGTTGATTAGCCCAACCAAACAGACAGAAAGCCAAAAAAAATAAAAAATTGTTTTTGTAGTACCTACCGTATAAAGATTCTGCATTTAAGTTGTAAAATAAAAAGCTGTTTTTATTAGATTAAAAGCTGTTTTGGCGTTACAAACAGACACTTCAATTTTATTTATTTGTATTTATGTATGAACCTGCGTACCTATATGATAATTATAGATGAAAGAATAAAACAAAACGAAGACATAAACAAACCACAAACCTCAATTATTAGTTTAGGATTGGCGTGTTGTTATTTCTACCAAGTACCAACCGATCAAAAATGCTAGAATGAGATTTCACAGCAGATTTCCGGTTTAGTTTTACTTACATATCCTATTGATTACATAGGTACCGTACCTATAAAACATATATAAAAAAGCGTCAAACAATGTCGTTAGCATTATTTTTAATTGATCACTTTAACCACGGATGTGTTACTACTAGAACAGTCCTAGTTTTTAATGTGAGAGTGGCAAAGTAAGTCTTTAAAAAAAATTAATGTCAATAACCCACTGTCTTCTTATTAATAGTTTTTTTTTAATATTAATTTTCGACAGCAAGAAATAAATTATTTATTTAAATTGCAACATTAAATGCAGATGGATGACCTGGGGCTAGACATAGCTAATAAGCCAATACTGTTGCAGTTCAACCGGATTTAACATAGTAGGTATTATGTTTGAGAATTTACTTTATCATCGTCTGTCTAGCCTTTTCCCAACTATGTTAGGGTCGGCTTCCAGTCTAACCGGATGCAGCTGAATACATGTTTTGCATGGAGCGACTGCCTATCTGACCTCCACAACCCAGTAACTGGGTAATACGATACCCCTTGCCAAGACTGTGTCAGACTTTCGGGCTTCTGACGACCCGTAACGACTGTCAAAGATCCACGAATGACAGCCGGGATCAATGGTTTAACGTGCTTTCCGAGGCACGGAGGAGTCTCGGTATGTAAAGATGGTCACGCATCCACGGCCAACCCTGGCAAGCGTAGCTTATCCTGATGGATTGACCGGTGCGGCTGTTATTACTTAGCCACAAGCTCGACTGAGAATTTACTTTATATTAGTTTGAATAATCCCACTCAACTGTTATTCATACATGATTTATTTCTTCGAAGGGAAATGAAGGACTGGTTGGATTTCTCTACATCGAATCAGCAGGAGAACCGGAAACCGACATAGCCCGAAGAATTGCCAAACTTAAGTGGCAGTGGGCAGGGCACATTGTTCACAGAACAGATGGCCGATGGGGCCGAAAGGTGCTGGAGTGGCGACCGCGTACGGGAAGACGTAGCGTAGGGAAGACCTCCTACAATGTGGACCGATGACCTTGTGAAGGCCGTCGGATACGGGAAGCACTTGACAGAACCAGTCGAAGTGGCGAGTGGTGGCCTGTGTAATTTCGTCAACCAAACAGACCGACTAACGTTAGATTTGACAGCTAATAATGAAAGACTTTCTGAGATCTTATTTCCCACCAAAAACACAACTAAATGAAAATACCTGTACGTAAATACCGATGGCGCTTTACAGTTATATTTTTTATTTTCACTACCACCTTTCAAGTTTTTTTCTGTTTTAAGTTTATATTTTCTTAAAATTAATTTAGTAAGCTGCCCTGAAATTTAATTTACTCCGTTTATTTGCTCTCTGACTATTGTCACAAATAAATTGTTTAACAAAAAGAAAATGAATAGGTCACCATAATAGTTTACTGGTTATTGTCAACCTACATCCTTCCACTGCTGGGAAAAGGCTCTACCAGTTATTTTAATCCATGGCTAATGTGGACCAGTTTTGGTTGGTTTTATCCAGTTCATCCCTCCATCTTTTATGTGGTCTTTTGCAAAGCCTTCCGACTATTTGTGAACCACAAAGTGGAAAACTAGCATATGTAAGTGGTCTTGGGTTTTTCCTAAGCCACCTGTTTCATCCAATAATAATTATATTATAGAGTGCCGTAACTAATAATTACGCTTCTTTTACTTTCCACGTCTGCGTCCATTAGGTGTGTTGTAGTAACGGCTTGCATGCGAGCCCCGGCTGGGCAGACACGCAGTGCGCAGCTAACTTGCGTGTGCCTAATGTTTGCATTTAGGTTGCAACCGGGTCAAAGATGGATTTTATATGAGGTAATTATACTCTTTGGTATTTTTTTTTCTGTTGTGTTTCATGACAATATTGTTTTACAATTATTAATTTATAGGTAGGTTTTGATAGGGCGAAAAGGCCAGTGTTCTAGGTACAGTTAACGTAAAACGTTTTTTTGGCATAAGTACACGCAGACCAGCTGTGAGTACCACGCATTTTTTCTATGGAAGAAGGAGTCGTTATTTTCTTCATTTTTACAACAACAAAAAAACCTACGTATTGCAATATGTAGGTGATATACGCCTTTATAACAATCAGGTAGGGAAATTCAGCTATATTTCAAATTTTCCACAACTTAACAAGCCTTTTCAAGCCTCTATGTCCTCATTACACAACTTATTTGTTTGTTTACTTTAAAACTACCTTATTTAACACCATAAGTACGTAAACAAGCGTCTATGTTCCGGTCTATCGCTTCCAGTAATTACCGAGCTAGCACTGAGCACATGACTTGAGACTTTTTTGTTTATATCGATAATAAATTACACGCCTGTGCATAAAATATGTATATAATTAAACTAATTAATATTTTTTTACACAGTTTTGCCTTGAAATGTATGCATATGTGAAATAACTGTGCGAAAGAATTACTTCGTACGCATCAATAACGATCTTTGGCACCTGCCTGCGATTCTGTTAGAGTTAGATGCTCATTTAGTAATTTCTTCGCTCTAAACATACGTTACACTAACCCTTTAATACAGGTGTAAATATCCGTAATGCGTGTACAAGAATGTTGACTTAAATATAAAAGTGCCTCACTTGTTTGCCTGACAATGCCAACATTCAAGTTTTTGCGATAACTTTAACATGAAAAGTTCTAGTAAGGACGCGTCTTGATGCAAAACTGTGCAGAGTACATTGTGGTTATAGGAAAACTCACACTCAACAGTGGTAATTACTGAAATAAATATAACGACACTATGGCTTTTAAAACCTGGAGTGCCACAATAAAAAAAAATTAAAACTTTTATTTTTCACTTCTTAGTGGTACACACGGTTACACATCAAGCTATACATTTCCAGTACAAGCTGACCTCGCATTTTACGGAAATCCTATATGATGCGAGATCAGCATAAACTAGAAATGTATAGCTTGATGTGTAACCGTGTGTACTTACCCCACAGAAATTCGAACACCACTACGTAAATAACAGTGAGAGGAAAAATACGTATTATTCAAGCTAACTCAAAAACTACGCAAGCAAAGTTTATAAAATTTATATGGGTCTCTGAAGCAAGACCTTCCGAAACATACAAAAAAAAACTTAGTCGAATTGAGAACCTCCTCCTTTTTAAAGTCGGTAAAAAACAAAATAAATTAAGTTAAAAAAGCCTTTTAATTCCACGCGTAGCATGCTTTATTGTATTAAAAATATTGTGCAATTAGCTTTACCAGTGTGCCATGGTTACTAAAAAATATCATCCATGATCGAACACTGTATCATTCAGAGTACCCACCATGTGCATCTGTTAAGGATATCTCGATATAGTAATGAAGTGTTGTTTCCATCATCTGCCTAGCCTTTTCCCAACTATGTTGGGGTCGGCTTCCAGTCTGACCGGATGCAGCTTACATGGAGCGACTGCCTATCTGACCCCACAACCCAGTAACTGGATAATACGATACCTATCCCTTGGCAAGCCTGGTTGTCATACTTTCCGGCTTCTAACGACTCGTAACGACTATCAAAGATCCACAAATGACAGCCGGGACCCCATCCACGGACCAACCCTGGCAAGTATAACTTAACCTGATATATTGACCCGTGCGGCTGTTATTACTTAGCCACGATCTCCTTTCAGAAGGGTTGTTTCCAAACCTCATTAAAAGAGTCTTCATTCTTTAGAAATCATTTACCTGTTATGTTACTGTCGACATTTTCTCCATTAGGTCATTCATGAAAATATTGACTCGGAACCAATACGATTCTTTTTCACAGCTCGGAAACCAGGGACTTTTACATTCGTATGTCACAGTACCTACCTACAATACAATACGTTGGTAATACCCCGTCACCACCCTATCCCGACAGAGACGTGTGCATTTACGAACCAATTAATTATGAAGGGCTTGGTGGAAATCGTGATTTTTTACCTTCTTAAACAACACTGGACACTCATTTAAAAATCTCTGTTAAATGGCGTTGTTACCGTCGCATAACCGTAGGAGATGGTCGTGCGCAGTTCCCATCATCACTGTTTCACCAATTCTACATAGGAATATCCTCTATGGCCGTCCATCATTGCGATCTCTGGGAGTCCCATTATCAGCTGTTGACTTTAACGAACACCTTCTAAACAATACACCGAACAACATAGGACATTGATAAGTCTCAGATTAATGCAGTCACACCACCCCAGCTCAGCGAAGATGGTCGTGCGCAATTCCCATGGTGCATGGCAATGGCTAACATCTTGCCACATTCTTATAACGTGGTAAGATGATAGGTATAGGTAAATCCTTTAAGACCGTCCATTATTGCGATCACTGTAAGACTCAAGATCAGCTGTAGACTTCGAATGAATAATATCCTGGGCTTGTGGACATCGCGGTTCTTTCTAAAACAGCGCAGGACACTCTTACCTAATACCGCACCAACCCAAGTCAGCGAAGATGGTCGTGCGCAGTTCCCATGGTGCATGGCAAGCGCGCACGTCCGCAACCATTATCAATTAGGCGGCGCGCGCGCGTGCGGCCTGTCATTACTGCCAGTGCACGACCACGCACAGGGATGCGTATAGGCAAAGTGTGGTGTGGTGATGTTGTGAATTTGTAGAACTATAATTCTACAGCAACTACAATTTCAGTATGAATATGCTCTTTAGTTACTAAATACTTTATGTTAAATTATCTGTTTTTTTTTAAGTAATGATTTAAGAAGTGTTCAGATTCGTGTGTACATTACAAAATATAAAAACTTTGCAACACAGGAAGAAACCTGATTGAAAAATGTTGTACAATCATCCATTTCGATAACAACTATCTGTCTGTATTTGCTATACCTATTTTAGTTTCACACATATAAAGTTTCACACTTTTTTTCACTTACATCTTAAATCTTATAACAGGAATGTTATTAGTTTCAATACAGCCCTACTAAAAACATAATCGAGTTCAGCGCATCACACAGGAAGCATAGTTCATTCTCTCGCCGCCAAGACGTTGGATGCAAATGGCAAGATCGCGAGATACCGCGCGACCCGCGTGCATTCAGACAGAAACGTGTGCGGTGGCCCTTACAGGGTTTAAGCGACCATCTGATATGACATCTAACCATTTAAATTAAAACATTTTTACGAGACATTTAAATATTAGAAATATAATTATAATACATATAGGACTGCCTGCTACTTTGTATATTTATCAGCTCCTAGTAGTCTTTATAAGTGACATCTGCTAAGACCTGCTGGTACTTGTAATTAGTGAGTAAATTCAGTCTGATTATAATCATAAATAATACTTACTTACCTATAATACATAGTTATGTTGATAATGCTCGAGTTAACGTAGGGACGTTGATAGTATTAATATAATTGAATCAATAACCGACTCATCGATTACATTCCGCAGTAATATTTTAAACATAACTGTCGAAACTGGGTATGCAATAGGTACACGCGTGTTTGTTACGCTTTCACCCTAAAACGGCTGAACGGATTTTGATGAAATTTGTCACAGGGGTAGACCTTTTGCGGATTAGTCCGAAAGGGATACCGGGACCTTGGCAACAGGCAACTGAAGGAACACGGGTGGGTTTTAGTCAGTAAAAGTCTGATACGCCCTTCCGCTCCGCCCAGAGCGGGAGAAGTAATTGGATGATTTAACACCCTCAAAAAAATAAAAAGGGGTAGACCTTGACTTGGAGAAGGACATAGGATACTTTTAATCCCGATATTCTCACGGGATATCAAACAGGTAGGTTGGAAGCACGTCTCTTAGAAACGCGAAGAAAACTTCAAAGTTTTTTCTATTACAACTCCATTTATTATAACATTAGAAAAATAACGGTTAACACCCTTTAGTTATTTCGATATAAACGTATATTAAACTCCGTTATTTATCGATAAATACAAAGCAATTCTAAAGTGCAGTAACTTCAACAAAATTACACAATAAATGTCGTTATTTTGCCGTTATTTTTCTAATCCTACTAATCCTACTTCCTACTAATATTATAAATGTGAAAGTTTGTGTGTTTGTGTGTTTGGATGTTTGTTACTCAATCACGCAAAAACGGCTGAATGGATTTGGATGTAATTTGGCAAACACATAGTTTATAACCTGGATTAACACATAGGATACTTTTTATCCCGATATTCCCACGGGATCGAGACTTACGCGGGTGAAACCACGGGGCACAGCTAGTAAATAATAAATGGAGTATAGTCGATTGTGTGTCAAAGTGATTAGGGCTAGGCCAACATATAATTCCATGCTTTCAATCATGTGCCTGAGTAGAGAACAAGCTGTCGTGACAAGGAGAGCAAATAGGGCAACGTTACCACGTAAAACTAACACTACATTGAACGTTAAAATAATGGTTATAAAACATGACACACGCAAGTCAGAAATTCAATAAGTATAAAAGTTACCCAAAGCTTTTTACCCGACTGCCCCAGAAGGAGGGTAATGTTTTTCGAGAGTATGTATGTATGTTTGTATGTATGTATGTCTATTTCTTTGGCACGCTCTGTAGCCTAAACGGCTTGATGGATTTTAACATACGAGGTGTCGTTAGGTTCGTCTTAATTGTGGGAGTGACATAGGCTATATATTATTTTACATATTTCATCCGCAAATACCAAAAAAACGGAGGGGAAGGCTTTTTTAAAAATAAATTATAAAAGTATTGGTTTCAAATAAAAGCTAGTAATGAGTTAATTCCAAATATATATTATATAATAATAAAACTAAAAAGCTTGAAATAAAACAAATGATTTAAAAAACCCGACTGCAAAGACCTATAACCGAAAAGAGAAAAACAAGCATTGAACTTTGTTTTTTGTAAGGTATTGCAGGCGGAGACAAACCAATAACCTGAAATATGTTGTAACTTTTGGTTTGTCTCCGCCTGCAATATCTTACAAAAAACAAAGTTCAATGCTTGTTTTTCTCTTTTCGGTTATAGGTCTTTGCAGTCCGGTTTTTTGTTTTTTAAATAATTTGTTTTATTTATTACAATTTAAGGCGTTTTCAGTCGAACCCCAAATATTCCCCATTTTTTTCCTTTATATAAGGTGTATCTTTTCATACACGAAATATTTTAAGGGGTCATTGTACTCATCATTATGAACAACTTTTAGTATGGGACCAACCCTGAAATCGCGAAAAAAATTTATATATAAGCTGATTTTTCTTTCGCGATTTCAGGGTTGGTCCCATAGTAAAAGTTGTTCATAATGATGAGTACAATGACCCCTTAAAATATTTCGTGTATGAAAAGATACACCTTATATATTAATGTATAAATAAAATTAATATAAAAGAAAAACAAACAGAAAAATTATAACTAAAAAGACATAACTTTGTAAATCTAGGTGAAAAGTATTTTAAGAAATGAAATGCAAATACTGTGCAGTTATGGAACTAAAAAAAAAAAAACAAGTACTTAACTGCGACCAAGTTTGAGAAAAGGCGAAAAAGTTAAAAACAAGTACATTTATTTAAAAAAAAATAGTGATTCTTACAGTAGTCGCATAATATGATGTGTAACATCTGACATCTTGGCTAACAGTACCAACTCCTCGGAAAATGGGCTGGTACCATCTGATGGCCAACTCCAGCACCGCGCGCGCTCATTGGTCAAGTCCAATAGCGCGCGCTTCCCCGGCTTCCAGTTACACACTTACGTCTCCTTTCATGAAATTACTCCCACAGGTTGCAGGACAGCGAGAAGAAAGATGTTACTCATTAAAAAGCGTACATCATTAGAAGATGGATCAAGTTTTTAGAGGCACTACAAAGGCAATTTAATAGTGTCGCCAAAACTTGCGTTCAGATTTTAGAGCTCTCTCTTTCTAGGCCTACTACAGTCTTATTTTCAAACAGCACTAAGTTTTTTAATTTGTTATTCGTCAGAAGGATACCCAGACACATACCCCCACCCCGTCAAATTTTGTCCCACGTTACGTTACGATACTACATTACACCCAGTTGCACAAACACGTTAATCCCCCATTATGCAATGGATCATTTACCGCTAATGATTTTATTAATTTAACCAAAGAACCATTAAAATATTCAACAAGATAATGGAAGATTACTAGTATTTAATGAAAGCTTTAGAAGTTAAAGTTCGTTTCTGCAACTGGCTGTTAGTTTGAAATTACAGGAGAAGCATAATCTAGGTCTCAGGATATTCTAAAACGCAGTTGTCTCATTGTTATTATTAGCAAATCAGCTAAATAGTACCCACTGAAAAAATACAACAGACGCTGATATATTTAGTAACCTATTCCGCTTGACTATTCTTCAAGAGTCATAAAAACCCTGTAAGAAATCGACACGTGTTTCACCTCTCAACGAGGCATCTTCAGGATGACGATTGACCAATTGCAAACCAGAACGCGACGTGTTACCACACCGAGCGCTGGACGCAGAGTTACTAAATATATCAGCGTCTATTGTATTTTATAATGGATTTCCGCAAAGTCACGCCTGAATCAATTAACTAGTACCCACTGATAATATCAATGTCAACGAGAAAAGCGTGAGAGCCTGCAACGCGTTGTAGGTATAACGAAAACAGAGGAAATACATACAGAAGATCCAGTCAATACAAAATAATATAAAGTCACTGAGTTATAAAATTGCTTAGGAATCAGTAAAGAACGTCGTCGTTGAATCTAAAATGAAAGTCCACCAAATACATGATGTTCGGCATCTAACAATTTAACGTGTTGGATAATGGATATGTGAATTAGATACAGAAGAGCCTACCTAGTCCAGATGATCCAGTGAAAATTCTACTCGAAACCAGCCTGGGAAATGTATTGTCCTGAGTAAGATGCCCCTGCTAACTGTCGGTTGTCAACTTAATTCAGTGCCAGGGTGACATTTAGGTGAACTCATAGGGTAACCCCAATTAGGTAATTCATTCAATAAATTCATTGTAGTGCACGCTATGACTCCATTGATTTGAAACTGTTTCATCGTACTCGTACTAGTGACAATGTAATAACAACCACCATTCGTTGTGAAAGTGTAACCGCAAAAGTGAACCTTCTGGAGACACTTCCTCATCGCAAAATTTACGTCCACATTTTACGATGTACGTGTTTTATGGTTTTATGTGTTAATAATCTTTGACTGCGTCGAACAAGGAAAGATCTACAGACTCGCTTGAGAAAGAAAAAACTAAGAAAGTAGATTTGTATGAGACCCCAAACATGGTAATGAGATAAAGACGTCCCACACACGACACCATACGATTCTTTGCTATTTGAGACTATGGAGTCTCAATTACCGACTCATTGTTGGTTGTGTCTCATTGTGACAAGCTCGCCTTAGAGTGTATAAGACAAGCAAAATAATAATAGAGAAATTAAGTTTCTCACTTCTATGAAATGTAATAGTTAGATAACTATTGAAGTTTCATTGAATGATTGTTTATCTTTGCTTAACTTGGGATATGTAAATGTCTATTAATTGCTCACAACTTAGGTTGTTCTTTTTTTTTTTCTTTCGCATTTGTTGTGTTTGGTATAGGACTACACAACAAACGCGAAAAAAAAAAAATGCTGTTCCCTACATTTATGTTCGCATAACTCGTTAAAATGTAGGGAACAGTTGTTTTTTTTTAATATTTTTGGGTTAGTCCCATAGTGAAAGATGTTAAAAGATGTGAAGAGTTTTACCCAACTGCGGCGAAGCAAAAAGGAGGGTTATGATTTTGACCGATATATTGTATGTATCACTTTCACAACAACTTGTACTATGGGACGAAACTTTTTTTTTTTTTTTTTGAGGGTGGTAAATCATCCAATGACTTCTCCCGCTCTGGGTGGAGCGGAAGGGCGTGTCAGACTTTTACTGACTAAAACCCACCCGTGTTCCTTCAGTTGCCTGTTGCCAAGGTCCCGGTATCCCTTTCGGACTAACCCGCAACCCTGGCACGCATCGGTCCTGAAATCGTAAAATCGAAATCGCGAATGATCAGTACCTACAATGACCCCTTAAGAGGATATCCATGAATTAAGTTTCATAGTAGGAAAACCGTAACTGCAGTGGTATAACAAAACAACGAAAACAATTTCATCTTAATAAGTACCACTTAAAAGTTGTAACTACTTCAGGTTCGTTCCTCGTATTTAATAAAGCACAATATTATTATGAAAGCAAAACTGAATAGTCCATTTTTTTAATAAAAATTATATGAAGCTCTGTTAATATTCTTGTGCTCATTATTAATATTCTTGTTACTCGTAGCTCTCGAACAAAGCCTCTAACGAAACAACTATTACTTTCTGTGTAAGCTTTACAGGTAGAGCTTTTACTTGAAGGGGTTCAAATTAATTTTCATTTATTTCGTGAACACAGGGTACATACAGAAGCTGTTATAATACACTAGTTAATGCCCGCGGCTGCGCCCGGGTAGATGTCGGTTATTGTATACTAAAACCTTACTCTATTCATTGGTGAAAACAGCATGAAAATCAGTGCAGTAGTTTTTGAGTTTATCGCGAACAGGACGACAGAACGACGCGGCGGAGGACTTTGTTTTATTTTATAATATTTAAGGATAAGATCCGAACTCGAGCTGTGTCCCGCCAAAAGGCATACAAAATATCAAAGGTTTTTTTTTTTTAAACAAATACATTTTAGAATATCAAAAGTCGGTACAATCACAAAAAATGACAAATTAAATAAAAATAAAAAAAAACAAAAATTTATGGACAAAAAATGATAAATTAAATAAAAATAAAAAATATAAGGTCACTGCATTCGATTTATGCCCTACAACATGTGACTCCGGATTTTTAATTTGCCTATCTGTGATGTCTTGTTTACATCCTTTTAGTTGACTTTTTTGTCGTAGTTGGGTTTTAGTTTTATAACTTTTCCTGAGTGAATTAGTTCAAAAATTATGGAAACGAGTGTCCACTGAATCCAGGGACCAAGGGCTTTAAGTTTTTATTTGCTAGACTTACTTTTTTTCTTCCCCACGATCATCCATTACTGTACATCAACGTCCTAAGCCCCAATCAACAGGTAAACATACCTACTAGCTAAAACAAAAAACACAAAAAAAGGTTCTCCTAATCCAAGTTCAGTGCATCCGCACAAACCCGTAGTTCGTAGCAACTAGCATCCGAAAGCGGCGCGTGGTCGTGCCACGCTGCGCCTGCGCTGCGTCGTGAGAGCGCGCCAGATAAGTGCGAGGTCGCGTAGCGTCACGAGCGGGCCTACCAACGCTAACAATAACGATAGATACAGGTACGGGGTATAGAGGAGTTTATAATTAGCGGATTTAATCGTTTCAGGGTGAAGATCACAACATCAACAAAAGTACTTAACAGTAATTAGGAAACCACCATGACGGAAAAGAAGAAGGTAAAAATAACTATCGTAGAAAGAAAAAAAATACTTTGGTTTACGCAAAGAAAGAACACGAACAAAAAACAGAACAAACTTGGCGGAAAATAGGCGTCACCTCCACGCAAAATCATTTGTTTAGTCTCAGATGTACCTATTGTCGGTTACTTCCTGAGGTCGCAAAAAACAAATGAACGTGTTAGTCTGTTTATGGACAATCCATTCTCGCAGCAAGTTACTTACTGAACATACGGAACTGAAGAAGCATAAGCATAATCAGCCTATAATGTTCCCACCTGGGACACAGGCCTCCTCTCTGTGAGAGGGAGTGGGCTGTAATCCACCACGCGGGCCCAGTGTGGGTTGGTAGATGTCACATGTCTTCGAATTTTTAGCTCTAGGACAAGCCGGCTTCCTCACGATGTTTTCCTTCGCGTTTTGAGAGCAGTGGTGATGAAATAATAGACACAAGGTAAAGCGCCTGGCTGGGTTCGAACCCACGATCGTACAACTTCTAAGTCGGGACAGTTACCTCTGGGCCACCACTGCTCCTAACTGAAGAAGACTAGGTGAGGATATAGAAAAAAGTACAGTGCACAACAGTGTACAAGTGCTCATGGCACAGAACGGCACTACACTCTTCATTAATCCATGGGCTTAGTAAATCAGTTCACTCAGTCTATGATTAGTTTGCAAGATAAATGCATAGTGCCCCAATGTCACGACCGAGGATACGACAAACAACTACACAACCATAATAATAATAGCTAAATGGTAAAACTCAACCTGGCTCAACGTGACTCGTGATTAGTAAATTAAATAATTATAGAGATATCATTAGGATTTTGGGTCTTTGATTAGGGTTTTCAGGATACCTGATACCTGTAGGTAGGCCAGGTATCCTAGATGGACACCATGTTGAAGGTTAGGATAGGACACGACTGCTATTTTGACAACCAACTGGATGCATGTGCCTTAATAAAATTCTCACTAAAGTGAACTAAATTATCATAACAAGGTATTTGCAGTGTGTAGTGCAATTGATTAAATAAATTCAAAATCCGTTTACCTAGTGTGTTTTGGCTGAAAAATTACATTACAAAAAGTATAATTCGTCTAATAAAAAATATCCCAGTCGCAGTCCCATGCCGTTCCCACAGATATCTAGAATTCAAAGTGGCGCATAGTTTTCAATTAGAAGGTAGAAAAGCAGTTGTACACAATGGACAATTACTAGTGTTTGTAAAAACGTCAGTCCATCCGTCCGTCCGTCCGTCAGTCGACGACATTTTACATCTAAATTGGAGGGTAATTTGCGAACCTTCCCTCGATGACAATTTCGTAATTAACCCAGACTTGTTTATTTTCTTCGTCAGTTTTATTTGCTTCCTCTTTTTGATGGGAGGAAAAGTGAATTGCAATTCTTGGAACAGCCCTTAAAAACAATTGCTACTCGACGATAAAATTTAGCTTACATGTATCAGACCTAAGTACCTAAAAAAGTGGTCAAATTAGCATGTTCTGCACGGTCATCAAATATTTATGATATTTATGTGTAAAGGATAAAACATAATCAAACGGCAGAATATTGTAACATACCTGTTTTTGACCTTTAGCAATAAGTAATTGAACATTTCGTTGTTGCTCACGTACATATGATACCTAGGCGTTGTCACACAATCGTGACTCTGATCCTTTGAATAATAGATTACTACTACTCAAGTCATAGAAAATTACTAACAACTAGACCATCTTCGGGCTGTTTTTTTGGCCCCTCCGTACAGTAGGCGACGTAGTATCCAACTGTTTTGCAATAGGCGCCAAGGACCTAACTTAGACCCCACAGTTGAGTATGGATAAGATACTTGGGTCGACTTGTGTAAGGGTATTAGGAAACAAAAAGTATTTATTTAGACCTCCAATGACGCTTCCAACAGCCTAGGTTAATTATAAAAGACGTGGGCAACTAAAGGTCATATTTTTTCACGGTAATTCGCAATTATGCGTGAGTGGCTTTGCTTATACAGCAGCAATTAAATAATTAGAGCTATTACGTTTAATGTACACGCTAAAGATTATGATAATAAAAATTTTTCCGTTCAGTTGAGCGTTAAAGTTACCGACATGGCTTATAAAATACTAACTGAGTATGTATCTTTTAATAGTACTGCATAAGTGAATGCTATAACCTTTCTTATTATCTAACCTATTAAATTAAATGGAATCGGATCAGTGGAAAGAATGGAGGCTTCAAGCGAAATTTGCAACTCGAGTGATCGTGTCACGAGTGTTCGATCGGAAACCTATACAGACCCATAGAAAGTTCTGGTATATCCAATAACTCAAACATATTTGTCATTTGATTCTTTCGATCTAAGTGTCGATCGCGTGCGATGACGGGTACCATATAGAAATTTAAACAAACCTTGCATTGGATTTGTCGTGTTCCGTTGGATACATCGCTGGTGTTCAGTGTAGGGTGTTTTTTATGGCTAAGTTGTGTCGTCAATGTATAGCAAAAGAGTGAATTTAAAAGTTTGTGTTCGATTTCAATTTATAGTGTCGCATACTATGCCGCATTGGTACCATGAATCGATTGTCCACTGCAGTTACGACCTCGACCACCTAGCAAGCATGCAATCGTCTCGTTCAGGACCGACTAATGATTGCAAGTACATTTTTGACGTGACGAAAACGTTTACGCGGCCATTTTCAGTGCGTTTATGTGTAATCAAATGTGTTACTTTGTACCATAGAACTTTACTAGGAATAGCATGTGTGAAAGCCAGGGATGTCTTGACTGTGAGGGGTCATCTCTCTAACACTAACATCAGAAATGTTAAGGATATGAGGGCTATTTTACAAAAATCAGATAACTTCTAACTAAAGAATAAATATGACAGTTTTACGTAATTTCTATATACTTTATGTATATGTATGTAAGGAACCATTTTTCAATCTTCAGATAACGTGTAAATAGACGATCAGATTTACTATCAAAACCTAATAAACTAACAATAGGCACCATTGTCATTGTAATGTATGCGTTTTTTTTAATATCGATTCAACTTGAACAGAAAACTATGAACGTTTAGCGTTTTTATTGTTTGCTAAGACAACTCTATTCAATTTGAATTTCTAATACATAATAACTTTGGTAGTGGAGCTCGTGGCTTAGTAATAACAGCTGCACAGGTTAAGTTACGCTTGCCGGGGTTGCTCGTGGATGGGTGACGATCTTTACATACCGAGACTCCTCTGTGCCTCGGAGAGCACGTTAAGCCGTTGGTCCCGGCTGTCATTCGTGGATCTTTGACAGTGGTTACGGGTCGTCAGAAGCCCGAAAGTCTGACAAACCGTCTTACCAAGGGGTATCGTATTACCCAGTTGATTGGATGGTTGTGGATGTCAGATAGGCTGTGGCTCCATGTAAAATACTCATATTCAGCTGCATCTGGTTAGACTGGAAGCCGACCCCAACATAGTTGGAAAAAGCTAGGTAGATTGAATACACATAATACATAACTTTAAAAAGGAACACTTATGTACCTAACTATTTACTGTCTTACGTCATCAAAAAAATTAGATACAATACTGCCTTTTGGATCTTATGGGTTCTGGGGTTTGATTACAGGGCTACCAAAAAGGCGTCCGAAAAGCTACTTAAATAATTTTCCAAATGAAAACAAAATTACAAAGATTACTTTAACCTCCATACAAACAACATACCCTAATATAGGTTTACACTCTCGATGTAATGGTTTATAACCGCCTTCTGATCTGTCGGGTTTTCGGTTCGTTTCATCACTATCATCATCATTTCAGCTGAAATATGTCTACTGCTGGACATACCTCTCGCCCAAGCACCGCCACTTCGACCGCGGTTCTGTGCTTCTCGCAACCAGCGGATTCCCGCGGCCTTCACAAGGTCATTGGTCCACCTTGTGGGGCGCCGTCCAACGCTACGTCTTCCGGTACGCGGTCGCCACTCCAGAACCGTTCGGTCCAATCAACCATCTGTTCTGCAAACAATGTGCCCTGCAAACGGCCACTTAAGTTTGGCAATTCTTCGGGCTATGTCGGTTACCTTCGTTCTCCTACGGATCTCTTCATTTCTGATTCGATCACTTATGGAAACTCCAAGCCTTCTCATAGCCCTCTCTATTGCCCTTTGAGTGACTTTTTGCCATCCATCCATTTGCCATCCATGCCAGCCCATTGTGACCGACCACGTGTCAGTGCCATAGGTCATCACTGGCAACATCAAACAAATCTCTGGACAAAATCAAACTGGTTGCTAATCTAGTTGTATAATTTAATATTTGTATATCATAGATTTTTTACATTTTATGATTATTACACTCACACACTGTCCTATTAGTGTTACTTGTAAGTTTGTAGGAATATTGTGATATCGTATACTTTTACAATGTTTGTAAATATGTGAGCACCATGTATCTATCACATACTTAATTAATTTATTTGTCATTGCTTCATTTTTAATTCTTCTTTTTTTTACCTATTGTGGTACAGTAATTGTATTCTCGGTGCATCGTCTTCACATGTAATTATATAATTGATGTATTATTTTTAAAGAGTAACGGTGGAGTTTCTTGCCCATTCTTCTCCATACGAAAACTACCTTTTGGAAGGGGCAACTAGAATCAGTTCTATTTCTATGTAATTGACGTTCAAAAGTGCCTTTAATGTGCCTAGTTGAAATAAATTATTTGACTTTGACTTTGACAACACGCACAACAACACGCAAAACCTTTCGTCTTGAGATACTGTGCTAAATGAGACGAGAAGATAATACGCAGCTTCCCGAACGCCGCCCAACCGAGTCAGATACTGAGTTCGTTTATGGCCTAGGAAAGTGGTGTCTGAAAAGCCGTTTAAGTAGTTTTCCAAAATGAATGAATGAAAACAAAAAAACACTGATTATTTTAAAATTTTACCGTCATAAAAGCTTTACTGAAAACAGGTTTATATACCAACATTATTAAAGAGAGTGTGAACGAAACAATATATATTATCAGTTCCTCTTATCTACAGCCGCGAAATAATGATATCATAACATCGTTACCCCGCGCCATGTAAGTATAGGAAATTTATTATTTCACCCGAAGCCGGTAGTGTTAACGCCTTTAAGAAAAGTAAATCTGCATACAATACATGGGACACGATTATGTTTGGTCCCAAGCAAGCCTACGGGATTTCTTCTTGTTGATTTATGTAAATAAATAAATAATTAAATTCTTACACCTACGGCATTGTGTAGGGTTAAGCGATAGAATTTTCTGTTAGCACACACGGCTACACATCAAGCTATACATTTTCAGTTTATGCTGATCTCGCTTTGTATAGGATTTCCGTACAATGCGAGATCAGCTTAAACTGGAAATGTATAGCTTGACGTGTAGCCCTGTGTATCTACATCTTTATTACGGTTTAGGTCCCAAATAACAGGTGATCTGTGTTATGTTTGCGTACTGTACGTGGCACAGGTATGTGTGGCTAAGCTACAGAATTTTCTATGTTGGTACATCCAATTGGATTGGGTTCTAATTTGCAGATGGTGTCAATTCTTACCTTGATAATTTGACGAAGAACAAGACTTACTAAATAGACAAACATGGGGAAAAACTACTATTAAGTACTACTTAATTATAAAACGCCCATCTCTTCAAGATGTTTTAGGGGTATAAGGAACAGGGTGTATAGTTCACTCATCAACCATAGAAAAGGGAGGATCCTCCGACTAGACGGGTGTTGTGTCTGGCGGGCAACTGTCCAACCATTGATGTTGGATTCTTGTATATATGTCCATCGCGCGGTAAACTCTAATTGCGCGATGCAAGATTTATGTGCCGTCAGGATTTTTGTGTGACGTCCGGTCTTTGATGCGTAGTTCGCATGTGGCGATGAAGATACCGCCACAATGTACCTAACATTATTCCAGATTGTTCAATCATTAGGTACTAACGAAGAAAACACTACTTAATACTCAATTTACCCTCTACTATATCAGCTTCCGCATCAAGCTTAGAAAGCAATAAGTTATCACTGGAATTACCAGTACCTACCTACCATTCATTCATAGTACTCAACTTCCGTTTACCGGACACTTACATTACAAACCTTTCGATAGTTTTATCGTAACTTAATTCGATGTTCACACGAACATGAGTCATTCGCAATGTGCGGCCGCGTTCACATACGCCACAACTCGATTCTCGATACCGAGATGCTGACTCGATACATTCTCGGATCGCCGAGGAATCGAGTGACATAACACCTGCGCTTGATTCATTGCACCAGAGATCACGTGCGCTTATATAGAGTGTAATTTTTTAATTATATTATTTCCTTTATCAGGTAATGAATGAAGATGATATTGCCGGCTGGTTGGGTCGGTTAGGGAAGGTGGTATAAGTGGAGTGAAAATAATTTAAAGGGGAGTAGGTAATGTAATAATTACTTGGCAATGCCGTTATCTCTTGATCGCTGCCGCTGCCGTCTCTGTAAGTAGGCTTAAACTTAATGGCATCATTCACCTATAGATCCTAAATGGCCTTGTTTGACGAATGGGTTTACATGAAAGCCTTTATAAAGAACAATCGTAAAGCTATTACATCCATGACTGGGTTTTGTGTGGCCCCTATCAATTGGATAAAACAATGGTTTTTGCAAAAGAAAACCCAATCGACCTGTGTGGTAATTGCGTAACACACATAAAATGACAACTGATCGCAATGGATTTCATTTTGACAGTTCACCCACCACGTCCATTGCAATTCACGTTGTTGAGCAGACGATTTTTTCAAACGTATGAAGCAATGGATTAGCAATATCCTTCAAAATTATTCAGATTGTAATTCTAGGTGTGTTACGCAATTAAGGTGCTATTCTGACCTGGGAACAGTGGTTCTACCGGTACCTATACTATTGTAGTTGCTTAGGGCAGAAATAAATTATGAATTTGATTAACTAAAAATTACACTATGCACTAATATCTACCTATAACCCGTCAGTAAATCGATCAAAAGAAATATTATTAGCTATTTACATCGATTTATAAGTTATGAGTATAGCATACAGTTAGGGAGCAATTACAATTTCAGTTTCTTGTTCGCCATTGTTATCTTCAAACATAATTATTGTTACAATGCTTCTCACATGAGTAGTTTGCACTTCCATACGTTTAACACCCCTAGGATAATCACCAAGCTAATCATAAATTACATATTTATTATAAAAAGCCTTAGAACTCTTACTCTGATAATTTGTTATGTAAATATTATCAAAGGTGATTAATGAAGAACAACGGGCGAATTTCACCAATGTAACTAAACGCGATCAGCACATCTTCAGCTGTCAGTGTCAATATTCCACAGAAAAAAAAACAATCGACTTCCAAAAAAGACACAAAATTGTGAAATATAACTTACTAACTCGGAAGTCGGTGTCTTTGCTTTTCAGTTTTCGTTTTTTGCCACCGACTACGGAAATTAAAGTTATTTTTTACTTTTTAGTGTTATTGTTTTTTTTTGGAAGTCGGTTATTTTTTTTTTGTAAAAAGGTTTTAATTTTCACTTTTAAGTGGTTCCTACGCCACACAAATTTGAATACCAGTACCAGCTATGCAAATAACAGTGACGGAGTCACATAGAACATCGTCTACATAAACTAAGTGGGAAAAATACGTAATATTAAAGCTAACTCTAAAACTACGCCAGCAAAGTAAATAAAATTTATATGGGACCACCTCTGAAGCATGACCTACCAAACAAAAAAAAGAATCATCATAATCGATAAATATTTGGCGGAGAAATCGCGAAAAATATAACAAAAAAAAAACATACAGATGAATTGAGAACCTCCTCCTTTTTTAGAGAAGTCGGATAATAATGACACCGACAGCCCTGAAACGTAGTTTATGTGCTGATGGCGTTCAGTTTCGCTTGGTAAAAATTGGTGAAATTCGCCGTTTATTAGGTGATTAATAAAGTACTTACTATAATTATGTACCTATATTTAAATCCTACTTCCTACTAATATTATAAATGTGAAAGTTTGTGTGTTTGTGTGTTTGGATGTTTGTTACTCAATCAGGCAAAAACGGCTGAATGGATTTGGATGAAATTTGGCAAACGGATAGCTTATAACCTGGATTAACACATAGGATACTTTTTATCCCGATATTCCCACGGGATCGAGACTTACGCGGGTGAAACCGCGGGGCGCAGCTAGTTGTAAATAAAATTAGAAAAATACTTTTTTTTTTCTGTCTTTTGTCTCGCCACTATTATATGGGACTTTACATAACTGGCGAAATGTGGGTGTACAGGTACACCTCTGACCAACCCTTCAAGGATTACGGCGTGATGTTATGTTTTATATTAATATCTTTTCCTTATTTTACCTACAGCTACAGACCGCAACAGTTTAGCGGTTTAAAATGTAAATGTTAGACTATTCTTAACCTGCTAGGTACCCTACCTACGTTTTCCTGTTTAATCTGCGCGATTGCCGAATAAAGTGTAAAATCATTCATTAGAACTGAATTCAGTAATGAGAGATTTTGTCCAATCATCATTCAACGAACAGGGATTACAAAACTTCGGTATACTTAAGTATTACTCATGACTCGTAATTACTTTGGTATGGCCACCCTTTTGATCTTCATCTGAGTCATGGCCTCATCATCATCAATGACAAATGATGATGATGAGGCATCAGGGGACAATTCCCGTAATTTTTAAGAACTTTCACATTCGCATCTCATTCGCAATCTGTCAAAAATACAATCAATTTATCTACATTTTTGACAAGTTTCACAGATTACGATTACCACTGCAATGTGAACGTTTTAGTACGAGAATTGGCCTTCAGGTTGGGAGTACCAATGGAAATACCGACATGCGAACTTTGTCAGTAGATAAATTAAAATAGTGGTGTTATCTTTACGCCTCCTCTTTAGGTGAGTTATCAGTCTTTTTGATAAGCTATTATGTACATAACTATGTACTTTCTTAAATAACAAAAGCAAATAATAAAAGATAGCTGGCAGATAACTAATGCAATTTTCCCGTTAGGTACTTCTTTGTTAGAATCAAATCAGTCGATAAGCTGTTATTTTTTAGAAAAATAAACTTATTACGTCTGGCCTCAATTGCCGCACATTCAGCGATATGTCGGAATCAAAAGAAATCGTATTCAATGTAGGTACACAAATCTTAGCGAATTAGGAAAGTTTTCTTAGAATGTGATTCTTAGAGCATAATGGATTTAAATCATGTTACTTCGTCTCGAATTGGTTTAATTCACCTGTCATTTACTGTTTATTAGCAAACGAGTAGTTTTAGTTACCAGCGGTTTTTTTAATTCAAATTCAAATTCAAATTCAAAAACGTTTATTGCTCAACACAGTACATAATCATACATTTCTGGATGTCAAGTGAATGCGGCGTCCACTGTGTTGCACCAATTCAGGCATGCAAAATTATCATTAAAAATCTATGTCATAATTCCCAATTAACCTTAAACAATTTTATAAATTCCAATTAATATCATACAATGTCAATAATTTCAATTACAATTAATATTTTATAAAAAGTCATAAATTACAATTAGTACGCTACAATGTCTCAAAATCATTATTACCATATGACATTAAATCTAATACATGTCTAAAAACAGTCAACACCTAATTAACAAAAATTAAAATAATTTTCATAACATAAATCGGACTCGAGTATTCATCATAATTACTATTATACACATAAATTCCTATCTGACAGGTATTCATTAATCGTGTAGTATGTCTTACTTATCAGTAGGTTATTGAGTTGTTTCTTAAATACATTAATATCTTGAATACTTAACAAAGCATTAGGTAATTTATTATAAATATGTGGTGCCATTCCTAGGAAGTTTTTACGAAATACTGCTTTTTTGTGTTGCCTAGTGCTTATTTTATTTCTATATCGCAAACTGTGCAGTTTTTCAAATAGTTACCAAAACCGAGTTTGTAAATATACAGGATGGCTTTTCGAGATAGGGCAGTAAGGGCAGGCACCTTAATCCTTGTACTACAGGAAAACAGTTTTAGGAGACTGTCCTTAACTTTTTGAGACATTTAGACATGCATTAAAAAAAAAAAACAGCTAATGTTACTTCTGAAAAGTACCTACTCAAGTCCTCCTTCCATATTCATTAAATCTTTTTCAATTCTATTTAATTCATATATTCAAAAATATATAGGTTATAATAATAATATTCAGCTGGCAATACTGATACGTCAACAAAAATTTTTCTTCAGAATACTATTTATTTTACCAAAACCAAATATTCAGAATAAAAATAAACTAAACCTTAAACCGGAAAACCATAAAAACCCACCAAATATATAGGTAATAATAATAATATTCAGCTGGCAACACTGATACGTCAACAACAATTTTTCTTCAGAATACTATTTATTTTATCAAAACCAAATATTCAGAATAAAAATAAACTAAACCTTAAACCGGAAAACCATAAAAACCCACCAAAGAGACCAAAAAAAAAAACATCAACAAAATGTAACAGAATTCTTTTATAACTGCCGAATCGGAGGTGACATGACAGATGTCACCTCCGATAAAACAATAAACAGAATAATAGGAAAATGAAGAAAGAATAACTATGTTGACGAGATCGGCCGCACGACGAGCACGCCCACCACCTCCGGACTCTTCGCTCAGCTCCGCCTCGCCGCCGCCGGTACCCAGTGCAATTGTGAGCGCTGTGATGACACCGGCCTCGGCAGTTGCGTCGAGCTCGAGCGACGAGTATTTCTCCCTGCCCACGACGCCACCACCTGCTCGTCGACGGGGAGGACGCCGGCCGCCGGACGGCTTAGGACCTCGAGGCCCACCGGCCTCTGATAGGGTCCCAGCTCCCGGCGGAAGTGTGCAGCGCATGCGATGGACACGATCCATTAATGAGAACGTCATGCGCTCTTACTATGGGGCTACAGAGGGAGGAAGCCACCTGACCGCGTACCGTGTTCGGATGCTCTCTCTGTTTCGGGTGTTTGAGCCAGCTGTCAACGTGTCGGCACAACGACTGTCGGATCAGGGGCGGGTCATCCAGCGTAACCATATGTTGGATGATACTGTACTTGATCGCCTGCGAAATGAAATGCAGAGTAGCCATGTCATCGCTCCGCCGTCGCAGACTTTTATGGTACCACTACCGATCACTACCAGTCAAGCCGACGACGCGATTGATGACAGGGCTACAAACGTAAGTACCCAGTGCAATGATGAATTGAGGAGTGCTTTGGAGGGTGCGATTCGGGAATATCGGCTCATGCCGCCCGAACTTAGGCCACGCTTACCTCGTTTGCCCATGCATAACAAAAATAGGGCGCTGGTGGCGGCTCTGGATTCGCAGTTGTCAAGCTATTTTGACGACTGCGAAGACCTCACCGATACTCACTCGATTCTGTACTGTGCGGCTGTAGCGGCATGTCGTGTAGCTCACGTCAAATTTGATAATGAATCTAGAGCTACACGACCGAAATCAGCCGTACCAGCTTGGCAGTGCAGAATTGAACGACGTATTTGTGGGGCCAGAGCGCTCATCGGCAAACTAATCTGCTTCAGGGAGGGCAATACTCGCCCTAGAGTGATGCGCTTTGTGAGGCGGGCATTCTCAGGCACTGATATCAGTCCTGAGGACTATATATCCCATGTCGCAGAGCGCATAGACTTCCTGAAGCAGAAAGTGTATGCCTGGGCAAACCGTATTCGTAGGTATAAGCGGCGAGTAGACCGATACACTCAGAACCGCAGAAATCCAGAGTGATGAAAGGTGGGTATATAGGGCTTGGGAGCAACCGGACCAAGGTGTGGCTGACACGCGCCTGCCGGATGATGATGCCATGTGCTCTTTCTGGCGAAGTATCTGGTCGGTGCCTGTCAGTCACACTGAAGGGGACTGGACTGGGGAAGTCGAGCGAGCCTGCGATCCTATACCAGAAATGGGGGCTATTACCATCTGCCCCCAAGATGTAGCTCGTGCAGTCCGCCCGTTACCTAACTGGAAGTCTCCAGGGCCGGACGGGCTGCACAACTTCTGGATAAAATGGTTCATGGGGTCGCACGCTCGCTTAGCGGCTCAGTACCAGACTGCATTGGACTCTGGTTTGCTACCCCAGTTCTTAACTACAGGAGTTACCCACCTGCTCCACAAATCCGGTAGCACCGCGGAACCCAAAAATTATAGGCCGATCACATGTTTACCGACGGTCTATAAAGTTCTTACATCCATTTTGAGAGTTAAAATTAACAAACATATCGACACGAACTCCATCATGTCTGCCTCTCAAAATGGATGTAGGAATGGGTCCCGCGGTACTAAGGAACTACTCCTCATTGATATGGCCATTAGCCAACAGGTTCGTCGTTTCCGAAAGGATCTGTCGACATGTTGGATAGATTATAAGAAGGCCTATGACTCGGTGCCACATACATGGCTCATGAGGGTGCTGGAGTTGTATAAAGTAGATGCATCTCTGCGCACCTTCCTGATGGCGTGTATGGGGCAATGGAGGACAGTCCTTCGCTATCCAGGATGTCGAAATATCCAGAGGAATAGTGAGCCGATAAGGATCGAGCGAGGCATATTTCAGGGCGATAGTCTGAGTCCACTTTGGTTCTGCTTGGCCCTGAATCCTCTAAGCACACTGCTGGAGGACTCAGGTCTAGGCTATCGCCTGAGGAGAGGTGGACAGGTTATATCTCACCTCCTCTACATGGATGACCTAAAACTCTTTGCCCCCAACAATTTACAACTGATGAAGCTACTGAAAGTAACTGAAACTTTCAGTAGAGCCATCAGGATGGAATTTAGTGTGGACAAATGTGCGGTCATGCATGTAAAGCGAGGGGAGATTGTGGAATCCGTGGGCACCCAACTCTCGGATTCCATATACCTAAGAGCCCTCTCCGCATCCGAAACCTATAAGTATTTGGGTATGTCGGAAGCGTTAGGCATCAATGTTAGTGACATGAAGCAATCGTTGAAGGAGCGCTTCTTTGGCCGCCTGAAGAAAGTATTTAATAGTCTTTTATCAGGCGGGAACAAGGTGCGCGCCTTCAACGGTTGGGTCATGCCGGTTTTGATGTACTCCTTCGGCATACTCAAATGGACTCAGACCGAACTTGACGCCCTGGATAGGAGGGTCCGTACGCTGCTGACTGCATACCGAATGCATCACCCACGGTCATCGGTAATGAGACTGTATATCCCGCGAAAGTGTGGAGGTCGAGGCTTTTTAAACGCTAAGACCCTCCACAATCGCGAGATATGCAGTCTCAGGGATTTTTTCCTAGAAGCCGACGTGGGAATGCATCGAGATGTGGTCGCGGTGGACAAGGGCCTCACCCCGCTCTCCTTGGCGAAAGAGAACTGGCGCAAGCCTGTAGTGCTTGACACTAACGATCGCAAGGAGGTATGGCAGAGTAAGGAGCTTCACGGACGCTTTTTCCGGGCCCTGCATGGACCCGATGTAGATTTACTAGCGTCCGTAGCCTGGCTGCGTTTCGGTGACCTCTTTGGGGAAACCGAAGGTTTTGTCTGTGCAATTATGGACGAATTTATCATGACGAACAATTACCGGAGATTTATTGTGAAGGACGGCACGGTTGACATCTGTCGGGCATGCCACCGACCGGGAGAATCAATCCGTCACATTATCTCCGGATGTTCTCATCTAGCTAACGGAGAGTACTTGGATAGACACAACCTTGTAGCCAGGATTATCCATCAGCAACTTGCTCTGAAATACAGCCTAGTGGAATCGGAAGTGCCGTACTACAGGTACGTGCCCGACCCAGTTCTCGAAAATGGAAATATCACATTGTACTGGGACCGATCCATCATCACTGACAGGACTATTGTTGCCAATAAGCCTGATATAGTGGTGGTGGATCGAACAGAGCGGCGCGCAATGATCATTGACATAACGGTCCCGCATGACGGGAACCTCGTGAAGGCCGAGAAAGATAAACAAATCAAGTATCTTGACTTGGCTCACGAGGTTGTCGACTTGTGGGATGTGAACTCTGCGATCATTGTGCCGATAGTCGTATCAGCCAATGGCTTAATTGCCAAGAGCCTCGACCAACACCTAAGGAGGCTCTCGTTGGGCAGCTGGATTAAGGGCTTGATTCAGAAAGCTGTACTCCTGGACACGGCTCGCATCGTTAGGAGGTTCCTCTCTCTGGAGCCCTGACCGCCGGTAGCTTGGACTCTGATACCGATACCGGTGGGCTACTATTTTTTATATTTTTAAATGTTTTATATAATTTTTTATTCTAATATTTAAAAATATAATTTATAAGTATGAAAAATGAAATAAAGAAATATTCAAATATTCCATAATTATATTCATTCAATCTTTAACAATAGGTAGATATTACTGTACCTACATATTGCTAAAGATTGCTTTATTAGCGATTAGCTTCCGCCAGCGGCTTCGCCCAGGTGATATCTTAAGTAAATTATGGCCTATGTTTACTGAGTGTTAATAAAGCATTCTACCGGTGAAAGAATTTTTGAAATCGGTCCAGTAGTTTTTGAGTTGATTTCATTCCAAACATTTATAATATTAGTGTAGATAAACATACGCAACTTTTAGTTTTAACGCATAACGGTCGGTTAATTATAGGAATCTGCAAATAATGCGTAACCGCCGGTTTCTTTTTACGGAGGTAAGTGGTAGAAGGTAAATGTCGACGTAAAGATTAACATAATTAATGTTTTGCGTGTGCGCGCACGCATCATGTCTAGTCTAGCTCTCGCTGAAACTCGTACGAAAACAAAGTAAAAAAAACGTGAACGTTGAGTAACGAAGGCCTACTGCACTACACATTATTAATTAACAGACATTTTGCTCTAAAAAGTGACATAAATTCTTACCGCTGTTCTTTTTTTTTTCTTTTTTTTTCAAAACTATTAAGTCACCCTTTATTTATAAAGTTGCTTAAAGTTATGAGACGTTTAAACGTCAAAGATTTATGGTTTAACAGTCACTAATCATTACCTTTTGACTTTAATTTTAATGAAACCGGATGGAAAAGAGAATGGAACAATCAAAAATTTAGTTTTACCTTATGTCTAAGGTTATCAGGGTATCATCAATATTAGGATATTTACATTTAATCGAAACGCTATCGATGTTTTATTACACAAATAAATCCAATCAACATTTACATTTTCTTTCCTTCATTCATTATAATTATCGTTTTCCTGTTCTCATTCCATTAAGTACTAATAAACCTTTAATTCCTGACATATGTGTTCTTAACTCGGTGTTCTGTATAATGAATGCGAGCGAATGATTGAAAGGCGTGAAGTTGGCGCCGCCTGCGCGGGGCGGCGCGTGCGCAGGTTCACGCAACTGCGTCGAGACACACACTACTTAGTTTATTGACTGGTACGCTTCGTGATTTATTTATTATGGGGCGAAATTAATCTTGTGTTCTTTTTGTTTTGAAGTTTGTGTTGGTTTTGGGAATGGGGTTGTTTATAGGGTTTTAGCGTGGACTGTCATGATAATGTCAATAGGCTTTAACATTATTATCTAATTCTATCGCCATAGCAACAATGTTAATAGCATTGTTGTGTTCGGCAGTGAGAGGTAAGATAGCCAGTTCCTTTGTGGTTGAGGATTCCGAGTGAAGTTCGCTTCGGCCAGATCATCACTTACCATCAGGTGAGACGTCAGTCAAAACATTCCCCGTTCTGGGTAAAAACAAACGAAGAAAAAATAAAAGGAGATAAAAAAGAATAATATCCCTCTTTTCTAAGATAATGTGCAGATATGATGAGGTAAATAAGTACCTACTTACGTATCTTTATATTATATTTACCTCATCTCTATCTCCTCATCTCATCACAAGAACTAGACATGTATTTTCATTGAATTTGGTTTGAATCCACGCTCATAAAATGCAGTTTATCAGGTGAGGTCAAACCAAATTCAATGAAAATACATGTCTAGTTATGTGTATCTGATGTGACTGGATCCACACACGTAAAATGCATTTTTCAGGTGTTTATTAGCGGTTAAACTTACATATGTTCTCCATGCCACAATATTAACTTATATAAAACTAGCTGCGCCCCGCAGTTTCACCCGCGTAGGTCTCGTTCCCGTGGAAATATCGGGATAAAAAGTATCCTATGTCCTATTCTAGGTCTCTTGTGCGAAATTTCATCCAAATCCGTTCAGCCGTTTTAGCGTGAGAGCGTAACAAACAAACACACTTTCGTTTGTATAATACTAGTTCCGCCCGCGGCTTCGCCCACATGGTATGTCGATAAAAAGTAGCCTATGTCTTTTCCCGGGATGCCATCTACCTCCTTGCCAAATTTTATTGAAATCCGTTCGGTGGTTAAGGCGTGAAAATGATAAATGATAAATGATTTATTTCTGTAAGTAGGTTTGTACAAACACTTTTACACGTCAATCACATTTTTAAAACAAGATGAGGTCGGCGTTTCCTATCTGACTACTCTGAGAAGAAAGGCCGAAACAAACTCAGAGGTCACAGTCTCTTTTAAAGTCCAGACATAATCTTGGTCAGATTATGAGAAGACCATGTAGATTGGTGTCTGAAATGGTCTTTTGAGGAAAGAACCACACAGATTGAGTGGACCTGTCCAGTCAGTACACGCATTTGTCAGTAATCGTGCAGCTCAACTCCGAATTTAAGGAGCTCAACGATTTGACGAACAATACCAAAGAAAGGACATTTGGTTAGGCCGCATAAATTACTCAAACTGCCAGACTATGATTAATTAAAATTAAGAAAAAATAAATAATAAAAATGAAAAGAAAGATCCACATAATCTACACATTCACAATATTTAAAAATAATATAATACTTTACAAAGTAAATGGTAACATACTGACAGACTGACAGACAGGGTTACTTTCGAATTTATAATATTAGTATGAATTAGTTAGGATTTTAAAAACGTAGTAGAATCAACCACAATACTCGTATGTTATACCTTTGCCTATGTTTAATCTAATTCGATGCTTCTTAACGTTTCATGAAACGCAAATGGAACAGTTTCTAATGTCAGTTGCGGTTACGGATTTTTTCTAACAAAGCATTAGTCAGCGAACGTCTACTACGTATGTTGGGTCTTTCCCACACACCGTTAAAGAGAGCGGTCTTGAACCCACGCCACGGTCAGTGGACTGATGATCACAAATGATGATATTATTGTCTTAACCTGAAAGACTACACTGGTGCCGATTCTGTTGTTCACAAACTGAAAGTGCATCTTTTTCTTTCTATTTCATTAAGAAAAGGACAGAAGATAAATTTTAGTTTAGTCCTGTCAAATTAATCAGCGCCCATACAAGTTGAGCCGTGATTTAAAAACTTGCCAACTAAAATTACGTCAATTTACGTCTGGCGCTGATTAATTTGACAGGACTAAACTAAAATTTATCTTCTGTCCTTTTCTTAATGAAATAGAAAGAAAAAGATGCACTGAACTTAAATTTAGTTTAGTTTGTGAACAACAGAATCGGCACCAATGTAGTAGTCTATTCTATCAGACTAATACTCTAGTCCTTTAGGTTAAGAGGAAATAGGGTCGGCCTTTTTCTCCATACAGAAAGTCATAATTCGAGGTTCGGCTCTCGTCTATTTCCTCCTCCAATATTGTACCAATTTGAAAGATGTTTTATAAATTGAATAAGAAGGATATTTATCGTGTGTGAATATTTTTTTCTTTTTTACAAAATTAAACCACATAAATAGACTCACGGATAGGACAGTGTTTTTGTTACACACTGTATACAATGTGTTTTTTTTGATATCCCATACTCTAGAGTTATAAGATATTGAGACCATGTCAAAGAATTAAAAACGTAGTAACTGGCATATGAATTATTCTTCAATCATCATTTTTTTTTTGTTTTCATTTTTCATCTATCTTCTATACATATAATAAAATCGTAAACGGTCCGTGTCTGTACATTAAAGATTTTTGCAAAAAAAGTACTGGAAGCCGCGAGAAATCTATACATATAATAAAATCGTAAACGGTCCGTGTCTGTACATTAAAGATTTTTGCAAAAAAAGTACTGGAAGCCGCGAGAAATAAGTAATAGAAAGTATAAAAACATTTTTTGACATTTTTGTCTGTTTGTTTGTTCGTTTGTGAGTGCATCACGTAAAAGCCACTCATTGGATTCCCAATTGAATTACTGAACAATAAGAAGCTTTATTGTGAGTAACATTTAGTCTTTATTTCATCAAAATCGACCTGCAGAATCAAAAGATATATGGATTTAACACTTATGATTTTTTTTAATCCTTTTTTTAATCCACCGGAAAAGTCGGAATTACACCCGGGCGACGCCGGGCACGAACAGCTAGTACAAAATAATTAATTCGACAAAGTCACGATTATTAATGTAAAACACCCTTACGTGAAATATGACAACGTCGCATTTTCTTAGCTTTAAATATGAATGATTGGTTTAAGTAAAAATGAATTACTCTTATTAGCAATGAAACTTAGATACCTATACACATCGAGAGTCTATTTTATATCTTCGAAACTATGCATTTGGACCACCTATTCTAGGAGATTTTGTGTTCTTTTTACTTAAATAATATAACCCTAGAGTTATGGGATATCAATAACAACTTTGTATAAGGTGTATCTTTATATATTCATACACGAAATCTTATCTTTATATATTCATACACGAAATCTTATCTTTATATATTCATACACGAAATCTCATCTTTATATATTCATACACGAAATCTCATTTTTATATATTCATACACGAAATCTCATCTTTATATATTCATACACGAAATCTTATCTTTATATATTCATACACGAAATCTCATCTTTATATATTCATACACGAAATCTTATCTTTATATATTCATACACGAAATCTCATCTTCATACACGAAATCTTATCTTTATATATTCATACACGAAATCTCATCTTTATATATTCATACACGAAATCTTATCTTTATATATTCATACACGAAATCTCATCTTTATATATTCATACACGAAATCGTATCTTTATATATTCATACACAAAATCTCATACGTATTGTACTCATCATTATGAACTACTTTCACTATGGGACCAATACTGCAATCGCGAAAAAAAATCAGCTGTTTGACGAGCTATGCGAACTTAATGTAGAACAGCTGTGTTTTTTTTACCCACCTCTGTTGCGTGTCGATCATTTGCAGTGCACTTTAAGAAACATCTCTTTACCTTAGAGTCTAGGCGTCAACGGGATGGGACCCTTCAGAATTAACCTTTTAATCATTTGAGGCCCTGTTGATGAAAGGTTAACTCTGAAGGATCTGACCTCTTTGGAGTTTGACACTTATAAGCCAACTAGTGCACTGCACACTATGCATTTTAACACACATCAAAATATTAGGTCCCCACCTATGAAATCGGCGTTTTGTATGGGGAATTTTAAAGAAGTTGCATTTTTCATACTAACATTTTCTTAATTTATATAACAACCATGAACAATAATGTTTTAAAACTTTTACGCACTAATGTTTAAAAACTAAGAGAACGTATGCCACTTAGATTAAGCGACAAAAATAAGTTTTGGTTAAGTTAAAACAAAAATAGTGGTCATTTCTGCTACCAAAATGAGGAGTCATTTTTAAGGTATTTTTTGTTTACAAAACTATAAGTAATAAGGTTTTTTTACTATTGGCAGTTGTCTATGATGGTTATTATTCGATATAATACCAAGCAATTGATGAATATTTTAAATCATAGAAGTTACGAGGTTCTCTATTTGTGAGAAAAAAACACCAAGTTCATAGGTGGGGACTCAATATCAAAGGTCGTAAACAGCCCAAAAAACGAGGCACGCACAATATTCAATTAAGTAGGCCCTAACGAGATGAACAAAATTTAAGTTATGTGAACTATTTCTTAATAGTCTGTGTTCATTAAAAGCTGTCAAATGACACGCTCGCAGCAGCTGTCATAATATTTCAGAGCGTGATCATGTTTTACTCGCATATTTTTCGACGATGTGAGCGTCAATTTGAGCTGCTAATATTCCAAAGATAATTCTATGTATGTATGTGGATGAGGTAAGGGTGCGTGCAGAGCATGCGCGGCCATTTAATTGCGTTTATGGTGAAATTGAAAGGTTAAGCCTATTAGGGCCAACCATTTTGTTTTTGTAACATTTTAAGCATAGTTGTAAGCAAACCGCCTTTCTTGTTATAATTGTAAATACTTATAATAGTTCTATAAGATTTGCATATTATTATCAAATTGCGTTCGGTATGGCATAAGTGTTTTAACATTTGCGCGCTGTTCAATTGTTTTTTTTATGGCTAAAATGCAATAATGCGACCTTATTACACATATTGTCAACCACTTCACGAGATAGCCATAAAAAACAAACTAACCAAGTATGCTATGAAAGTATAAACGAAAGTATCTACATTAAAAAATGCATTGTGCTCGGCATCGAGATGAGTTGCCGACTGGCCCACCTTGCCAAAATTAACCGGGACCGTTAGCAAATCAATAAACAGACTCCACCGCCACCGCTGACCCAGTGCAATGAAACTGGAACGATACTATTTATAAATAAAACAGCTTCGTCTGCAAACTGAATGTTATTCCAACGCCCATTTGAATTTTAGTTTTTATTCGATTATTCGATACGAACATGGGAAAGCTTTTATTTTGAACTGATTTTGTTTTATCGTTTGAATGTTTCATGATACGATGTTTCTCACATATGCAATGTATGCTTGTATGTATTTCATTTCTTGAATATATTTGCAGATGTAACAACAAAACATAACATCACTTAACATAACATAAGTGGCGCATTTCGCCACTTATGTTAAGTCCCATAGGGCGTGCCTATTGCCATCAACCGGACACAAATCAATTACCTCTGGCTCTGTACCGCTTGCTACCATTCAAGCAATGAGGCAGTCAGGCAGATGGCTCATCCTAACTAATATTAAAAATGTGAAAGTCAGTTTGTTTGTTACGTTTTCACGCTAAAACGGCTGAACGGATTTGGATGAAATTTCGCACATGAGTAGACCATGACCTGGATTAGGACATAGGATACTTACTTTTTCCCACAGGGTCAACACTTATGCGGGTGAAACCGAGGGGCGCAGCTAGTACAAAATAGGGAATGACTTAGTTATCATTTCTTCTTTTCTTCACTGGGCACAAGTCAAACTTCAGGCCGCTACGTAATGAAAATTCTTCCAACTTAACCTGGGAACTTATACTAGACTCAAGTAATAAGGCAGTCGATGTAAACTTTTAATAAGTAACCAATAAGTGAAATTGACTTATTTCACTTATTGCTTACTAATTAAAAGTTGATAAAAGTGAACATTTCGGAAAAAGTTTTATATGTCTATGAAAGTCGATTTTCAGCCCACTGTGTGCCGCCGCATTGTTCGCCATGTAGTTTTCTCAGAAATTGTTTTGTTAAAATTCGCGTCGCGCGGCGAATCGCGCCAGTATGTAAGAGCCTTAAGAGTTAAATGTCATATTAGTAGGTATTAATTCCACGGAATGGAATTGAGAATTTATACATTTTAGTGCATATTTTTAATGTTTAATTTAAGATAAAAGATAATTTATACACTGAGATGTTGTCAATGTAGGAGGATGCAAATTCATCTGTATAATTTATTTCGGGTTGAATTAAGAGGCTATTTTCACAATTCAAAATAGAATCCATTAAACACACTAAAATTCACAGACAAAAAAATACATATTTCCTTTTCAATCAATCAATCTGCCTAACCTTTTCCCAACTATGTTGGGGTCGGCTTCCAGTCTAACCGGATGCAGCTAAATACCAGTATTTTACATGGAGCGACTGTCTATCTGACCTCCACAACCCAGTAGGTAACTGGGCAATACCCCCCTGTACCCCTTGGTAAGACTGGTTGTCAGACTTTCGGGCTTCTGACGACCCGACATATTTCCTTTTACTACTAAGTAATTCTGAATGTAATCAAGCATAAGCTCTACCTACATCTACATCGGACAACACTAGTCCAATTCACACACAATGTAAATCGACTGACCTATAATCACAACGTGCTCTAACCCAATTAGACATCGATCCGGGATCAAAACAAATGCGGCTCGGTCGTGTGTGTCCGCTGGTGTCCGGGTGGAGTCCAAGGGAGTCCGTAAATTTGCTCTGCCGCGTGAATACTATGAGAGCGCCGATCCGGCTCATGCATTATTAAACACATCAAAGGAGAAAAATTGAAATGTGCATCGGCTAGTGAAGCGGTTTTCCGGCCGATTAGAGGCACACGGATGTATCAATTATCATGTGCAATCTCACCCCCGCGCATCGCCTTTAAACTTTTAAAACAGATTATAAATAGGCACGATGGGATTTCGCATCGGCAAAAATGGCGAACGTCTATACAAACTTTCATCCCCTATTTATCTATTAGGGGATGAATTTTCAAAAATCCTTCCTAAGGCGCCATCTCCACAGACGAGAAAATCGCGGTCAGTCACGCTGTGGCTCTAAATTATCACCGCGATGATATCGCCCTGTGATTGATTCAAAGAGTTTCTAGGTATTATATTTTTTAGGTAGAATAATTATGTAAGTAGGTACCTATCTACTCTTTTTTCACATCAAGAAAAGGAATGAATTCTACAAAATGGTTAATTCAATAATCGGCCTTATGGCAATCAGCGAATTTTGCCAGACCACCTGATTATGGACAGAAATTGTGTTTTTGAATGACGGTATTATGTATTATTTATATTTACGTATTTTATTGCTCATCAAAAATACATCATCCTCCGCTATAGCCTGATTCAAACTTTAAGGCGGCTCCGAAGTGCGCAACTTGCTGCGCAGTACCCTACGCACCACCCAAGCTGACACGTGAATTTGTTACTGCGCAGCGACTCGCCTCATATTCCGAGCCGCCGTAAATTTTGAATTGTAGGTACCTACCAATGTTCTCAAAATAGGAATAAAGGTTATGTGACTGTTTTTCTGTTACTTAGCATCAACAGCCCATTTTCTTGATATGCCTTTGTTTATGGATTTCAATAAAAAGCTGACAGCAACGAGCAATGAACCTATCTATTTAAAAAATTCTGTCAACTACTTTTTCATTGACTATGAAATCAATAAATTCATAGATCAATCGCTAAATACGTATCAGTCTATCAAATGACAAATATTTATGATGACGGAAGAATTATGAGTCTCCTGTCAATTACAATCATTGTTTTCAATTGGCTAACGTATAAATTATGATACGTAACTAAGCAATATATCAAAGCGAGGAGAAAAAAGAAAAATTATTACAAATGTTAATACTGAGGAATTAAATATGAATCTAGATATGTACAGACTGCTTTATGACTCTGAAGATAGGTATACTTATCTTAAAAATATCTAATACCTAAGTAATGATAAATACTTCATCGTCTACCTTTATAATTACTTATGAAAGGTGTTATGGCCAATATAGCATTTAAATTGTCCAATTAAATACTTTTTTATCATCTTTATTTAATTGGGTATTATAAATGATCACACGGTGGCCGTAAATGACGCTTATAACGAGCTTATTAATATGTATTCGTAATATTTCCTTTTTTTGTTATAATTTTAGCAGCTTAGAATAAATGACAGCAATCAGGTTGTCTGCATCTGACTTTATCAACTGGTTTTTAATCTCAAAAATCTTCTCAGCTATAACATTGTGCATGAATTTCCTTCTACATACATACTTACATTAGGCGTTGTGTATACTCTTGTATGGGTGGCATGATTCGGCACAGCCGGTCGGCAAAATATGCAGTATGTTATCTAACGAAGTTCGTTCCCGTTAACCTGCAATAGTATACAAGCAAAAAAAAAATTACCATAAAAAAAAGTTTATTTTTATTTTTTTGTAGTAAAATATTCACAAAAAATATTAAATTGATAGGTACCTACGTAAAAGAAACACTCTGTACACGCACACTTTTGTATTTCAACGTAGAATGACAAGTTGACAAGTGTGCGCGTACCGAGTATTTCTCTATAGTTTTGAGAAATTTCGCTACTTATGTACTTATTTATTCTTTATTTATTTTTTGTCGTAATATTTTTTTTTGCATGTATGGACGTTATACTTTTGCGGGTTAACGAGAACGCCCTTTGTTAGATAACAAATTGTATATTTGATTTTGCCACCCGTTGTGCCGAATAATAGCGACCCGAACAAGACAGTGTGCAGCACCCCTTACTCAGGTTGTTTATCTTGCTCCGACACAGCTCATGGTACCCAGTTCTGTAAAACTAAACTATTAAGGGGTCCAATGTAAGTACTAGCTAAGGGTTATATTGGGCTTGAAAATAGTAGGTATTGTACAATAACTAGAGATCGGATAATCGGATGCAAAGTCGTTGAACTGCCTTCAGTTAGGACTTTGTACGGGAGAAGAACCATTCAGTTTGAGGGAGCGCAGCTTTATAATAAGTTACCGAAAGAAATAAGAGATTCTTCATCAGTGAACATTTTTAAGAATAGATTAAAGTTGTATTTGGCGGACCAACAATAATAAATCATTACTCACATACTCGATAGATCGAACGGCAATTGTATTTATCATCGAGAATATTTTGTTAAGTTTCTCATATTTAAGTGAACTATGTTATGTTCTTTTTGAGAAATAAATTTCTTTAAACCGAAAAGTGCATTCCATATTATGCAACACCTGAATATAAGTAAATATACATTCGATTCTAAAATCAGAACTTTGAATTTGTTAATTCCGAAATCCCAGGATTTTTTCGATACAAAAGTGCATTTACACCTCAACTTTAGGTAAATATGTACCCGATTATCCGATCTCTAATAATAACACACAACCACATTCACATTGTATTAATTTAGAATGGACAACTTTACATGGTAAACAGTATTTAAACGCAAAGCAGATAACACTTACATCTGTTCTCAAACGTGTATCCAATGAAGCAAGAAAATGCCTTCGAGACCAAGAAACATACATTTGCATATTATAACGATGTATATTAATAAGCCACTAAAACTCAAAACAATGAGAGAACATTCACATTTTTTTACATCCTTTCGCATTGTAAGGGCAGTTTTACATACATTATTAATGTAGGGAAATGTGAAGAAGCCAGCCGTCCACATCGGTGCGCGAACTGAATTAAGTCAGTAGAATGGTTTATTAGTGCAAGGAAATTGTTAAGTCATTTCAAAATGTATCAACATAAGTACTTTGTGGAAATTATGTTTTTGTCACCATAAGTACCTACGTGAAGAAGATTTAGATAGTCCTCGATGCATCTATAAGTTTTACATTTCTTATAGATGTTGAATAAGGATTTTTTTAAAGAATAAATACACTGTGGATTTACACAATGTATGAGTAAATCTATATTATATTCTTTACATTATGACTGACACACAAACAATGCATTTACACCAGTACTTGGGCTGCAAAAATCAACTATAAATGGGTGAAGATGATATTTTTTATCATTATAGGAGTTAATCGCTCGCGTGCGTTTAGAACGTGCGTGCGGCGCTCGAAACGCGCACGCCTATTCAATTACGGAAAGGTCACGCTGTTTGTAAGCGCAGGCGCAAGTCCGCAAGATTATCGCAGCTCACCTGTCGGGGCGCGCGCATTGGATTAATAGCTGCAGTTTGCACACCACCTCACCGCCGCGCCGCCCGCGCATCCCCGCGGTAAACGCAAACAGCGTTTAGTTATTAAAAATATTCTCGTTAGAAGAAAAAATGCATTTGCAACTATTGCTATGCAATGCGTGTATGCAGATTGAATCGGTTGAATTAATCTATTATGTTTTTGTCGACCTGTCTTTTGTATTATTTTCATGGATTTCTCTATAAGTGACTGTTTGAGTGTAATGAGACGTCACAGGAGCGATATCTTTAAAAAGATAATATTTCAAATAGGTAATCAAAGGACAAAAAATAATTTTATTTTTACCTCCAACTGACCCCTAATCTTTCTTGGCTAAGCCACCTTGTTATCTTTTAAATTATATGGCCGTCTTCAATTTGTCTATCTCTCCCATAGACATTGTATTATTATTTTGTGATATGCGTTCATACCTAATACATTTTTGTCTCACCCTTCACCAACTGAAACTACAGGCATAACTTTGTAATATAATACTATCAAAGTTTCTAGAAACACGTTTATAATGATTTCAAATATGGCAAATGCAATAAGCGTCGCATTCAATTGCGCGTCGGCAACATTCGCTACACTACCGCCACCTGTTTTATTTTTATGTACAACAGTATCTATAGTTAGGTATATCTGCTTCTGAGCTTAGATGCTGATAATGCAATAAAATTATTAATAATATTAGGTACCTACATAATATCTATTTTTTAACCGACTTCGAACTCTTACTCCACTGTATTTTTTTTTTAATGTTTCCTAAGAACTTTTTAAGGACTCAAGTAATTAAGACCTATGAAAACTTGATGCGGATATGAGGAATTGATCCTTTACATTTTTTGGACGATGTCATTTACTAGCACAAAATTGTTTTATTATTTATTTTTATAATTTATTTAAAAAAAATACATTTTCGTATTTTAACACCATTGTAAGACTGGAAAGTGGAAACATATTATGTGCATTGCAAATATAACACCAAAAGTTACTGTTTAAGCAAATAATGTTATCTATCCTCCTTGGACATCTTTTAAAAAGGTACCTAGGGGGTAGGGGGTTTAACTATAAACTTATCCGGAAATATCCCCTTAACTAATCATTAGTCACTTGGACCCAGTTTCAAAACTGAATTTTAGAAAAAAAATCCCAATAGATAAGAAAATAGAATAAAAAACTTATGAAAACTCACGATCCATGACGACATCATTTTTACCCATAATGGTGAGGAATTCGCAATTTAGATCAGGGGGCCTACCAACAGCGCTTATAGCAGTATTATTTTAATCTTACTTCGTGGGGGAAAGAGATGCAGCTATACGTCGTATAGAGCTTCATCTGTTTCCTACACTGAAGTAATATTGAAATAGTACTGCTGTAAGGGGTGGTGGTAGGCCCCCTGGGACTAAATACTAAACAGTGGCATTAGTAGGCGAACCGGAACTGAAAATGGTATATAGAAACATTTAAGAATTAACAATTTCAAAAGATTATATTATACGTGTGACTAATGAAAACTGTACAATTAGACAGCCTTGAATGTCTACTGCATTTTGTGGTGACGGATAATAATAATTAGAATCACTTTGCATAGAAAATACATTTCGTTCAAGATGTGGTTGTCATTTAAATATGCGCCAGTCTGTATTTCAATGTCACAAAAATGCATTTAGATAACTATCTTAAAGCTGACGCTAAATAACCAGAAATTAATTATTAATTCCGAGTTTTTTTTGATAATTTGTGCAAATTATACAAAGATGATTGACATAAATTTGACAAGTGTGTTAAATTGTTGTTACTGTAAGAATTTTTTGTGACACTAATCTTTTCCAACTACCAAAAATGGGGATAAGGGTCAAAATAATTATTCTTCTGGAAATAGTGAAAGTTTTAAGTTGATTAAAAACTCGGTCCTGAGAAATGTTCCCGTTTCATGGTCTTTAGAAAAGTTACCATTGGTAACCAAAACGATACGTTAAACATTATATAAATAGGACATAATGAGGTTATTAACTGTGATTTCTACGATATGTGAATATTTTTGCGATTCAGTTCCCATAAAAATTTCCCATTACATACAAATAGTTATTTCACCCGTATCACGTGCATTTACAACATTCGGTGGAGGCTCACGTGAGCGTGTAAAAATAAATAAAATAGTGGACTTAACGTCCTCGACAAAGATCAAAGAAACTGTTTTCGGCACGTGAGAGATTCAACGTTGACGTGATTAGATTCCACCTTACCTACTTCAAACGTTACATTATTTAGAACATTACAAAGATTAAAGTGTTAATGAGTAACGTTTCCGAACTCCTAATGCATGTCGAAGGTCTTTTGTAAAAAAAATCAGTCCTTTCACACATAAAATTGACGAAAATGTACACCTGACTTGGCATTAATTGCTTTATTATAGAAGTTGTCTACGTGACTTCTAGATCAATAAGGAGTGACGGAAAACAAAATTGATTGCTTTATCCCTTTTTTATTTTAATTTTCTTTTATTAGCTTAAACATGCTAGTTATCGATGCTTTGAGATCTTTGTTAGTTTTTCTTCGAGGTCCTAGAGCTAACGTGTTGCACGCTCATATTGACTTAACAATCATTTAGTGCTTCTGACCTAGGTACGTTATTAATATTCTAGCGCGGACGTTAATGTAGTTTATTAATTTTATCATCATTTGGTTCTTTAATGCAACCTAGTTTGTAGGAATATTTTTTTTACCGCGCGTTAAAACCAGGATGTGTTTAATTAAATTTTAAGTTAGTGGTAATTTTATTCTAATTAGATTATTATACTTACTAAAAATATAAATAGGTAAACATTATCAATAATAACAAACACAATATAATAAAAAAATCAAAACATATAATTCATGCACGTAATTGAGTAAGAGCTTTTACTGAATTAGTTTAATCTAACACTTTGTTAAAATTAATAATCCAAGATGAAAACTCCATTTTGCAAGGCGGTTCAAGCTGCGTTCGTTGCTTGCGAGGTCGGGCTCGATGACCCGAAATAAGGCTCGTGGGGTGGTATTGCACCCCACCCCGATGCACCCTCTTACACCCCCGGGCCCGAGCGCCGACCTCTCATTCATTACGCAATAAAAGTGTTCCGTTAACTTCTATACACAGAGGGACTTGGGACCTTATTTTAACTTACAAATGTATTTTTTTAAGGTTATATTTTAATTAACATGTACCTATGTTTCAATTTGTAGGATATAATTATGGTAGTTGTAAGTTTGCAAACTGGCGCTGATGAAGTTGACTTTTAAATACCTACTTTTTAGTTTATCCCGTAGTTACCTTCATCGGCCAATAAATAGTCCATAAACGGCTATGTGGGATACCTTTACCCAGTAGTGAGACAAAAAAACAGGTTGAAAAAAAATGCTTTTGTGTACATCAACCTCCCATTGACCACAATGCATGAATGGTCTGGTGACAGTTGTAACGGCGCGGGCGCTTAGAAATCTGATCAGTGCTCCCAGCTATAAGTTATTAGCAGACAAAAGGATGTTCCATACAACACACTTCAAGAGCTGCTAATGTGGATATACAGGCTGACTTTCAATTCATTGGCAATCCTTGAGGGGGTGAAAGTGCTCATAAGTATGGCCAGCTTTTACAACTCTGAAACAGCGACATAAAAAAATAATTTTAAGCATGTTCAATTGTTCATAGAGTAAGTAGGTTTTGCATTTTTTCTACGATACATGTAAGGCTCGTATTGTTGGAAGGTTTTTCTCTCTGGGGCCCTGACCGCCGGTAGCTTGGACACTGTTCCCGATGGGTGGGTTTCTATTTTATATTTAAATATATAAAACTGTATATAATATGTATATTTAATAAATAAAGGAGATAATAATTATTTATCAGTAATCTTATTATAGATGCATCGTCTTCACATATAATTATATAATTAATGTATACAAAATATTGTAAAACATTTTTAAAAGAGTAACGGTGGAGTTTCTTGCCCATTCTTCTCCATACGAAAACTACCTTTTGGAAGGGGCAACTAGAATCAATTCTATTTCTTTGTTTGACGTTCAAAAGTGCCATATTATGTGCCTATTTGAAATAAATTATTTGACTTTGACTTTGACTTTGACTTTATCTACACATCAAGCTATACATTACCAGTATAAGCTGACCTCGCATTGAACGGAAATCCTATACAATGCGAGATCAGCATAAACTGGAAATGTATAGCTTGATGTGTAGCCGTGTGTACAAGCAGTGGTCAAAAAAAGACTGAACAGCAGGCTCCTAAACTAAGTAAAAAGACATTTCGAGTCTCAGGATGCATACCTTCAGACTGTGGACACATTATAGTGAGTGTATATATTCAGTACCCAGCAATCTTTATCAATCGTTCCCAACAATATATTCCAAAACTATAAGTAATAATACGAGATTGCTGAGGCATATAAAGTATCAGTTGACTACGTGACGACTCAATGTCTGCCGTCGTCGATGCGTTATCAGCAGTGTCGTTCATAGTAAACGCGTAAATGGATAAGCAGTTTCACTAGGTTCTCCAATTTCTGTTTAGACCTCAAATTGCAGTGTCAAGAAACTTTACCCCGTACCTATTGAGTTCTAGGAAATATAGGTAATGTTGTAAAAATTTATCTATTTTTTTTTTCGTTTATATGTAGGAGCAGACACGAGCGCGTATATGTACACGATTAGCATACTTAAAAAGCGATTTTCTCGTGGAATATAGATTTCGACCCTATTAATAAACCCATGGGTTTATAATACTATGTTCGTAACAGAATCTTGTTGTAAAGAGAAAATCCCTTTTGGATTAAGCTAAGTATCTTCCATATCAAAACATCGCGATCGTGTATGTGTGAAAACATCGTAAGGAAACCAGCATGTCCTAAAGCCAAAAATTCGAGGACATGTGACATCTACCAATCCGTACTAAGCCCGCGTGGTACATTACAGCCCACTCCCTCTCAAAGAAAGGTGGTCTGTGTCCCAGCAGTGGGAAAGGCTAATGCCTTGAAACTTTAGATCTTAAGAAGCCAATAAGGTTGGTAACGTGTAAAGGTCTTTGTATTAATCTGCTTACAGAAAATAAAATCTGACAACTAGTCTTACCAAGGGGTATCGTATTACCCAGTTACTGGGTTGTGGAGGTCAGATAAGCCGTTGCTCCATATAAAATACTGGTGTTTAGCTGATCTGGTAAGACTGGAACCCGACCCCAACATAGTTGGGAAAAGGCTAGGCAGATTGACAGAAAATAAAATCAGTTCATCACAGCATAAATGCTGCACAGCATAACCACCCAGCTTCTGGTGAACACATTTTTTCAACATTCATGAAGACTGCTGTTATTCAGCGTAAAACTAAAAAGAAAATTGTAAAAGAAATCTACATCGCAAGTAAAGCCACATGCTGAAGCTAGCCTTGGTGCCGCCGGCTCTTTATTAAAGAAGAATTTCATTCATCATTTACGACCGAATGAGCAAGGAAATGAAAAGTCCTTGCATCGCCGCGTGATGTCATACTTCAGTAGATTCAACTACAAAACTGAGAAATAAACCGGCGATTAAATAAAGTAAATCTAAGGAAACTTAAAGATAGCAAGCGTAGAAAAATGATCACGCAATCCATGTTCGTAACTAAATAAGTATTGTCTATTAGTAAGGAGCAGTGGTGGCCCAGTGGTACCGGCTTACAAGTTGTAGTTTGTGGGATCGAACCCAGACTGGCGCTTTACTTTGTGTAAATAATTTCATCACCACTGCTCTAAAAACGGTGAAGGAAAACATCGTGAGGAAAACATAATGACCTAGAACCAAAAAATCGAAGAGTTGTGACATCTACCAACCCGCACTAGGCCCGCGTCCTAGCAATGGGAACATTATAGGCTGATTGTATGTGATGCAAATTAATAATATAAACAAGATAGCACACATCAATTGACAAGTAACGAGTTTAATGTGGTTAAGTCAAAAAGTGATCAACGTTTTCGTGCGATGATTTTTAATTTTATTTTGTACTAGCTGCGCCCCGCGGTTTCTCCCGCGTAAGTCTCGAACCCGTGGGAATATTGGGATAAAAGTATCCTATGTCCTATTCCAGGTCATGGTCTACCCCTGTGCCAAATTTCATCCAAATCCGTTCAGCCGTTTTAGCGTGAAAGCGGAACACCTAGCTTCTGACGTTTCATAAGTGCCCATGTAGGTTTATGTGAAATAAAATATTTTGATTTTGATTTTTTGAATGCGAAAGTGAGTTTGTTTGTTTGTTTGTGCAAAATCAAAATCAAAATATTTCATTTCACATAAGCCTACATGGGCACTTATGAAACGTCAGAAGCTAGGTGTTCCGCTTTCACGCTAAAACGGCTGAACAGGCCCGGTTCCAATTGGTCGTTTCCTATGGAGAAGAGCCGTCAAGAAACTCCATGGTTACTCTTTTAAAAATAATTGGCTTTTACAATACTTTCAAATTACAGTGTTGGTAGGCATGGGGGGACAATGTAGGCCTTTCAACAAGTAAGTACCAGGTACTTAACAAAAATAGAAGATGTTCAATAAATCTACAGTCCAATAAGCCTACAATGTTCTCACATTCACAAAATAGAAAATAATCTATCATTTATGATATTAGTTAGGATTAGGATGGCAGGTCAATTTATGAGGTTGTTAGCGACTTAACCTGGGATAGTACACACGGCTACACATCAAGCTATACATTTCCATTAGAAGCTGACCTCGCATTGTACGGAAATCCTATACAATGCGAGATCAGCATAAACTGGAAATGTATAGTTTCATGTGTAGCCGTGTGTACATACGCTTTATGTGACGTAGTGCGGTATGCACGTTGCTCGTGTTACCTTGTAGTCAGTCACATTTTAGTCTAATCAAGTTAAACTATTCTGGCATGTTAGTCAAAGAACCAGACCAGACAGTTGTTGCCTTTGTTTTACACAAAGTAAAGCGCCTCCTTGGGATCGAACCCACGCCCTACATCTCGCATGTCTCGGCCATAACCCCTGGGCCACCACTGCTTACATCACTATGACACAGATCTAAAGTTGAAGGCTTCCCGGCAATCCTACGCCACCTTACATTCGTGTTAATCCACGCCTATCGCTAAGCACTCATAAACTATGCTTTCCTGACCTAGGGCGTTGGACTGAACTTCGAGAGGTCTTCAGTTCTACCCAGTGATGCTGCAATTACTTGCGTTATTGATCCTAATTGGAGAGGTTAACAGGAATATTAGCAGTACGTAGTATTTTTTTAAAAATGCAAGAAAATAATGATGTAATAATAATTATGTAATTCAATCAATCTGCCTAGCCTTTTCCCAACTATGTTGGGGTCGGCTTCCAGTCTAACCGGATGCAGCTGAATACCAGTATTTTACATGGAGCGACTGCCTATCTGACCTCCACAACCCAGTAACTGGGTAATACGATACCCCTTGGTGAGACTGGTTGTCAGACTTTCGTGCTTCTGACGACTCGTAACGACTGTCAAAGATCCACAAATGACAGCCGGGGCCAACGGCTTAACGTGCTTTCCGAGGCACGGAGGAGTCTCGATATGTGAAAATGGTCACCCATCCACGGACCAACCCCGGCAAGCGTAGCTTAACCTGATGGATCGACCCGAGGTGTTATTATTTAGCCACGAGCTCCTCAATAATTATGTAATTAATTATGTAATTATCTTGGAAAATTGGACTTTGTTAGGTAGGCTTTACTGGCAACTTATTTTTACCCGACTACGGCGACGAAAAAAGGAGGGTTATGATTTTGACCGGTATGTATGTATGTATGTATGTTCATCTGTTCCCTCCTATCTTCCAAACCACTTATCACAAATTGACAAATGAGGTATCGTTAGAAGCGTCGTGATTGTCCGCTGGTTATATATAGGCTATGTGAAGTCACATTAAATGGCGGACAAATTAAAAATCCGGAGTCACACGTAATCTGTTCGATTTATGCCCTAACACGTGTGACTCCGGATTTTTAATTTGTCTGTCTGTGGTGTCTTGTTTATACCTTTTAAGTCGTAGTTGGGTTTTAGTTTTTATTACTTGTTTTTTTTTGCTAAACTGCTTCTCATATTCCACTTATATGAGATATTTTAAACTTATTCATTTTAGTCGTCGCAAGCGCTACTACTGAATATCAGGTCATGGGTTCGATTCGCATGTCGGGCAAAGTGCTATTAGATTTTTCCATCTAAAATAAGTATCTCAGTAGCAGCCCGGAGACTGGACTTGTGCCCGGTTTATGGCAATGGGCTCGCTCCCTCGATACATAGAACTAAAACATATATCTGGCGAAATCTGGATGTACTGAAGGTACACCATTGCCCAACCCTCTAGGGAATTCAGGCGTAATGTTATGTTACGTTAACCTGTAAACAACTTTGTTCAATACTAATTAGTTAATTGGTTGCGCGCGCGCTCCGGCCAGTTGTTCAGAGGCTTAATGTTGTTTATGTTAATTATAAAGCTCACCCTGCTGCATAGCTGCATGCCACAGACGTCATTAAAGATGAGACAAGATGATTTTGACGTAACTTTGATAATGTCTCATGAAACTTGGAAAAGCGTTTGCTTGATTTAGCTTGCTGTAATATGAAACGATTTTACTGCTTTGAATGGCTTCGAAGAGTTCAAATTCAAATACGTATTTGTTCTAAACATAAATAATGTAACCATGCTTTAGCGGACTCTTATTTTTCCTGGCGAATTTACAGCTTATGGCCCTTCCCCTAGCGAGTGACCTTGAGTCCTGGCCCTGACCTTGAGCCTTCGGTCCTTCTCTGTCCCGCCACTCTGTCCCGGCGGTTATTCCCGCTTTCACGCCGAATTCACACAAATTTTGGAGTTATTCTGATTTAAAAAAAAAGCGAGCGAAATAAAATAAAATGTGAATTATTTAGATGTTTTAATTATCTATCCATTAGCGTTTCCCGACTGTCGGCTTTTACATCGAAGATATCTCCATTTTCATTGATTTGTCACAGACATAACTGTTTTTTTTTTAATGATCTTTTATTTTTGACAATGGAGAGACCATAAGACATAAAGATCTAAACATGGGCATTTTCAGTTCCTGCTGTAAACACAGGTATTAATTATTTAATATTAGATATTTTTTAATTACTATTGGTGATTGTATCTTATAACACCAGTATTCGTTACGGACGGCCAATGGCTGAATAGACAGATGCTCCAAAAAATTCTCAAAAGGATACAGTACAGAAAACATTGTGCATGATAAGTACATAACTTTCTTAGAAAGGCTCCCACAAACAGGCGCGATATCGCGGGTGCGACAAGGGTAGCGCTGCCAGTCGCGCTCGCGATATCGCGCCAATTTGCACGAGCCTTAAACCGTAGCCATCCGTTGTCTGGACCAAAGCCTGGGTCCTATTTCCGATACGCTATTCCTTGCGGCTCTCTGTTCTTTTTTAAATACACACAACATCACGCTTGTAATCCCCATAGGGTTAGGCAGAGAGGTGTACCTACCTTCCGTACACCCAGACTTCGCCAGTTATGTTTTAGTCCTATGTAATAGGAAAAATGATTTTTATTAAGATCAAGATAGGTAAGCCTGATCGAATCAGGAATGAAGAGATCCGTAGGAGAACCATGGTAACCGACATAGTCCGAAGTATTGCCAAACTTAAGTGGTAGTGGGCAGGGCACATTGCTCGCAGAACAGATGGCCGATGGGGCCGAAAGGTTCTGGGGTGGCGACCGCGTTCCGGAAGACGTAGCGTTGGAAGGCCCCCCACAAGGTGGACCGATGACCTAGTGAATGCCGCGGGAATGCGCTGGATGCGAGAAGCACAGAACCGGTCGAAGTGGCGGTGCTTGGGGGAGGCCTATGTCCAGCAGTGGACGTCTTTCGGCTAAAATGATGATGATGATGAGGTAAGCCTATCATAAACGTTACTCAGTGATACATGGCATTCAACTGATGTAAGTATTTTTTAAATCTTTTCAGTAGTTTTTGAGTGTTACTTATTTACAAACAAAAATACAAATCTTTTCTCTTACAACATTAGTTATTATTGATGATTATTATACTTTCATCTCGAGATTTTACTCAAACTAAATCCGTCTATCCCTTTTCATATAAGCATACGTCAAGAAAACGAATAAACGATTTAAAATGCCATAACAGGACATGAAGACGCAGTACAGTGTTGATGCCCTCAGGTCAAGCGTTATGCCAGTTTACGCCAAGATCTAATAACATTATGCCGCCATCCAGACCTCAGGCCTACAATTTGTACCGATTCAATCATGGATATGCCTATCTTGTGTAGAGTCTAGAGGTTTATGAAATGAAATATAATTATTTGAAAATGATTCCGATATGCCTTCAGTATTTATGTAAGTAAGATAAATTAAAAAGATTTTGTTTTAGTAATGAGAAAGGTGGTTGTTGTTAACATATTGCATGGCTGGGTATTTACACATGGACTTTAATAAGGGCCAGCGCACATCTGACTAGGCGCAGCGCAGCGCATTCGTCACTGCCAAACAAATATCGACTAGATTAAATAAAGTTGAAAATAAATAAATATCCATTCCATTAGCTCGAGAGTGCGTCTAAGCGGAAAGACGCGCGCGTCTCAGGTAATTTATTCTCAACTTTATTTTTAGGCACGCAACGTTGATATTTGCTTGACAGTGACAGCCGCTCCGCGCTGCGCCTAGACAGGTGTGCGCCGGCCCTAAAAAAGAATAATGTTTGTCCTAAACATAATTACGCATCAAAGATTCACACTTCACACAGATATTCAACCACATAATTATCTAAAGAGCATAAAAAACCAAACAAAATTGAACCCTCGAACGCAAAATACCAAAGTAAAAAGTTTCAAAATTTTCCTCCAAACAATCTACCCTTAAACACAAAGGTTGTTTGTTATGTTATATAAGGCATAGTATAGAATATAGATGCCAGCTTGCCTAAACTGAGCGTCTAGGTCCGTTCACCTTGCACGCAACTCTATCGGGTGGTATTGCCCCCTATGCAGGAATTTTGGAACCCCCCTCTTGTGTCAATGCCTTTATGATTCGAGAACGTCGTTCCAATTGCAGCCTGGGCAACGAACTTAGAGTTATACGTGTATTTGTGTCTTGCCCTTTTTGAGGAGGTTTTCCTTCAGGAATTTGTCACTTGATGTTCTGAGAACTTTTCAAAAATTCTTAACTTCGTAAAGAATATAGTTCATCGTGAATTTTATGCCTCCTTGGGAGCATACTCGTATTATGCTCCTAGAAAGACTTTCAAGTTGCAAGGCTTTTTATCCGGGATTCCGGATTAAGTCGAGAATACATACTTTTTTCTTTCTAATTTTCTAATTTTGCTAATAAAATTTGGAAAAATCAATCCTTACGTAGTTTTCTAGTAAGAACAATGAGCACTTATTGTTAGCTAACTGACTTTTTATCTTCATTATTTTCACTTACCGTACGTTTTTATAAAACCTAAGTCCCTGAGTAGGTAAGTTTTGTATAACTTTGCATCACAAACGACAATCATGATACACCAGGGTAACACCAACACCTTACTCCGGAATTCTTGACACATTTTTCAGTTTTCCAACTAAACACTTTTGAAATTATGAAAGTTTTCTCCACCATTATCAAGGAGACCTCATTTCTATTTCGTGTGGCGTACAATATCTTGACAGAACACGTCTCGAGGTATTTGATGGCGTGCACCACATCGTGTCGAATCTTATCTCAACTTTTAATAACACCCCTCGTATAAAAATTCATGGAAAACTTAACTAACATGGAAATGTGGACGGGACAGAAGTTACACTGCTTTGATGTACGAAAAGTGTTTAATTAGTTAGTTTTTTTTTGGCTGCAATTTGATTAAAAATTGTTATGTTTCATGTCTGAAATTCTATATATTTCGAGTTTTCACGTTCATTAACCTGGCAAAAAACATGCTTTTCCCTATTCTTCAGGTATACAAAAGTTTCTGCTTTTGACTGGAACAGGTAATTTGCAACAAATCCTGGACAACCATTGTCATAGCACGTGGGTGCTCTTCCGAAATCAGAAGGTGATCTTTTAACCAGTATTGATTTGATTTTTTTTTTCAAATTCATTTCGTAATTCCAACAAATAGGTACAATACTGTTCTATCAGAGCTTGTCGGATCTGTGTCCTCTGGGTAGTGGGAGCTGAGGGTAGGAAGGTTTAGATTGGGTGCGGTCGTGCGGCAGGGTCCGCGACCCTGCGCCCTCGCTCCCGATCCAGGTTATCAACTTCATACCTCCCACTACTTCCACCCCCGTAGCGCACAAATGCTGCAGGGATTTTCCAGAACATTATGTGGAAGACGCTCCTAACATAAGAGAGTGCGTTGACTTCTACCTACGCTTAGAATGCTCCACGATAACTTATTATTTTCTTGCTCTATTTTACATTTTCTGCACTTCAGTTGATGCTTTGAGCGAGGGGAATTATTTTCATGAAAATATTTACGCTTTAGATATTAATTTATTTTAAATTGAACTTAGATGTTGTGAACTAAATAATTTCTATATCGTACATCGTCCTCGTTATAAAAAGTTCATTCTCCTCAAAGTGCAGGTTCCACTGAAATACTTTGAGTTGTGGAATTTTGTGGAAAATTATAGCAGTTTTACTTGGTATTCGATTTTGATTGCTTATGACAAGCTTTCATATTCACCCAAACATATCTTCTAAAATATCAAACTAGATACAATTAGTAAATAAAGCTACAATTCAAAAAAACAAAATGTCTACAAATATAGTTCTCAATTCGAGGTATTTCTGCCACGTAGCAGCTTTCTTGTCTTTGCAACTTTAAAAGAAACGTAAAAATGGGGACTCGGTCTAAGATAAGTCGACGTTTAGCCAAATGCGATTTCCCATGAGGCTCTGTAAAGTTTAATGATAGATCCATTCCTAATCTTTTAACGTATAATGTTTTTGTAACAATTCCACATTATGTCATTACTTCGCTGTAAAGTAGTTTAATCACTCAATTTATATTTAAAAGGGTCATGTTTATCTATTTAAAATGCAACGATAGAGAATTACAGCAGACCCTATAAAGAACAGTACAATTCAATAATTATAATTTATACGGTACTAATTACTATGATCAATCATGAATGTGTTTTTCACCCCTATGCAGGCATGCACATTAAAATGGCGTTATTGCATGACAGTAGTCGGTACTGTTGGTAGCCGCGTGACACTGCGTCGTCCATAACGCGCTAACGACATACCAGTTAAATAAAGTAAAAGAATCTCATATATATTACATGTTGCGGTATAAAAAATCTTATGTGCTCGTATTAAATATGATATATATGTGCACGCACTAACGATACGCATGATAAAGGTCAGTGAAGGTTACTTGTGCCATGTGCAAGCGCACCCTCGTCGGTGTAACGGCGCGGCGGGACACGCAGACACCAATTAAATTCAAAATGGAATAACACCACTAACCAATATAACGAATATTCGCTCATTGGCGGACGTAAAAACATAATTTTATCATTATTTCCGTGTTTTGTATACATTCATATGATCGTAATTGTTAAAATAAACAAACAGACAAGTTTTTGTAAGGTTATTGTTGGTAGGTGTGTTATGAAATTTATATTTTCACTGCTTGAAATGTTAACAGACTCATCATCATCAGCGTAGCCTTTTCCTAACTATGTTGCAGTCTAACCGGGTGCAGCTAAATACCAGTACGTAGGTATTTTACATGGACCGACTGCCTATCTGACCTTGACAACGCAGTTACGGGGAAACACGAGAGCACCCCTTGGTAGAACTTGTCGTCAGACTTTAACAGACTGATAGCTTAGAATTCGTTAGCTTAGATAAAGTAGGTATGGTGAAACAGCTTTTACCATAATTTTCACAACTGTAGGCCGACCGCTTAACTGAGACGGTTCCTGGGGTAGCTGCGCGGTGCGGGAGGGGTGCGCGGTGCGGGAGGGGTGATATGAGAGCTCAGTGAATCGTCAACTTGTGACACCTGTCACCCCTCCCGCAACGCGCACCTACCTCAGAAACGGTCTCAGTTAAGGGGGATGCGCCAGAGTGGCCCGCGAAATTCGAATTTTCTTTAGTTTTTTGCAATTTGCAGGTCAGTATCAGGTTGTATGTTGATCTAAATATTATTAGCGCTCGTAACCAATATGGATTTACAGAATTATAAACATTAAAATCAGCAATACAACTCTCTAAGCTCATGAAAGTGTATTGAATGACTATTTCATGAAATCATGACATTTGGCACTTTCATGAACTTAGAGAGTTGTATTACTGATTCTAATGTTTATAATTCAGTAAATTCATATTTGTTACGAGCGCTAATAATATTTAGATCAACATACAACCTGATACTGACCTGCAAATTGCAAAAAACCTAAGAAAATTTGAATTTCGCGGGCTACCCTAGCGCATCAACCTTAAGCGGTCGGCATTACTATATTCTTATATAAATGGTTTTTCATCTGAATAAAATATTTATAATCCCTAATGGTCTTGGTTAGGAAGCTAACTCATTCTGAAAAATTGAAATAATGAATTATTAGTTACAGGTCCTGAAATATAATAGGTACCTGTGGCATCAAAATCACGTGACAACAGCCGTATTGCGTGACGCGGTATCCGTGCGTGACTCCGAATGCACCTAATGCACACAGAACTTCGGGCTTTCTGTTGCCTTTTTTATTTTAATAGCCACGCTATTGTGAAAATTGCACTAACCTATCAGGATAAGCTTGTTCTATACGCGGGAATATAGGTATCTACAGGCTGTAAGGGTAAACAGTCTTGTCATTCAAACCATGGGTAGTTGACTTAAATATAAAAATAAATGACCGAACACAACAAAAAAAAAACGTTATTTTCATTAAAAGATTTTAAAAAGTTTCTATCTGACACCGTGCTTGCTACCGAAACAGCTGACTGACTAAGGGAGGGATCGCGCTCGCTGCCGGTCAGGTCACATCCCGTACCCCCAGCCCGTGTTGAGACGCAAGTTCGTTGCCCTAGCGCATAGGGCAACGAACTTGCGTCTCTTGTGGTAAAAATTACATCTAAAAAATTAAAAAAAAATGTTGTAATTTTCCATTGATTTTACGTTCTATAAATGAAACCAAACCACTGGTTGCAAGGATAACGGTGTTTACCCTAACACCCTGTATATGGTCAGTAATAATACGGACTGTTTTGAGAATCGAATTATTCTAAATCCGTCAATTCCAAAATCATACTTTTCAACACTGCTGCGCTAAGACCATATGTACTGTTTTCCTGCGTCAACCTAAACCAGCCCACGCGGTAGGTAATTAAAAAAATATCAGCAATAAATAAGTCGAATACATAAAATGCAATGACTAATATAGTTATTTTATTAACTGTTTTACAATATCTATTAATAACATAGGTACTATATAAAACGCTGTCTGACCCATGTATTTTTATTAGGTACTCGCATATAAATATATAGGTGAGTACCTGTAGGTATCACTGTTTCATGTATGAGACACGATTTATCTAGATATTACATATAAGTACATAACTAAGCATTTATCTGTTGGTAACGAAACAAACGACAATAGGTAAGAATATACCAAGTACAAAAAGCGACGGAAAAAAAACCGAAGCCACCCTAAAAGTTTCCGAAAAGGATATATAAATATATAGGTTTGTAGCTGGTTATTTTTCGAGTGGAGAAAGAACGTCGCTCGCAATGCACGCTATGATTGCAGTATTGCATGACAGCACTGTGACACCCCCAGCACCCGCTTAATGTGACGACAAAAAGACACGTGCTTTTATATTTTTTAATAATACTGTTAACCTGACAAAGCCGTTCTACATATCCGAACTAAGAAAGAAATATCATGTTTGTATTTTAAGTTTGTTGCGATATCACACTGAAACTGCTGGACGGATTTGGATGATATCTGGCATTTGGCACACATGTAGAATATGTATGCATGCCCTGGAATAATATGTGCACTTGTACAGTCACATCTAAAATATGTTAGACACTTTTAAGATACTCATTTACATTTTTTTGTCTGCTCAATAAACGATAGAATCTGCCTTACCGACTCAGCATTTTATTTACTTCGTCGTATGTCAATACCACAGAATGACATTCAGCCATCTTCTTCAAACCGAATTAAAAATGTGACAATGACAGAGACTGACAATTTTTTTTATAGATTTCATAAATTGCCCACGCCTTTAAAAAGGTTTTAGTTTGATGTAAACTCGACATTGGTCCATATAGGTTCAATGTAAACTAGAGAAGCTATTACAAACAAAAGATTCAGGTAGTAGACTGAGACATGTGTAGTCCCGAACATCAAAATGCTGCGCAAAATTTTTTTTCGTGGTGTCTGCTCTAATTTTCAATGCAAAGGTGAATGCTATTTTGATCTTTGTTAGCAAGTTATTAAAATATAGGTTTCTATGCACTACAGACTATTGCCAGTACCGTAGCTTGAAAAGGTATTGTGTGTGCCGACTCCATAAAAGAAACAAATTGAAGACGGACGGAGATATAAAAGACTAGACTGTACATAGGACATTTTTATTCCACTTATAATTGAATTCATAAATAAAATTGGACTGCATATTCAACAACTCGTCAAACAAACAATGCAAGCCACTTTTAAATTACCTACCCACTGAATGCTATTATTACGTATTTTCATAAGCTTTTGAAACAGAAGGAAAAACAGGATACAAGTACCATTCATACGATATTAAAATTCAATGAAATTGAACGTAACATTATTTCAATACTTACAAAATGAAGCCTTTTGCATTCGCCTGTAAATATTTATAACAACACCATAGTCGGTTATTCATGTTTATTTTAATACGGTTCTATTCAGTTTGCGATAAAAAGTTATTAGCATTACCGTATTCCATATTATTGACTGTCAGAGAATAAGTAGGTATATGTTTAGAATTTTTATAAGCAAATTAAAGTAGGTACGTCCATCTTTTCGTCATTTTATTCAAGTTTGTTCGTACGTTTTGCGTCACATTTACGAAATGACATTTAGAATATTATAGTTTTTGTTCCGTTATAAAAAGCTATACGTATTCTATTGACGATGTGAACACTGTAAATGTTAGTCAGTGCGTCAAATCAAAAAATGTTTTTAAATTAAGTCTTAAAATTACAATAAATGTGTAGTTTTGTTATCTTTATTGGTTTTATTGTAAAATAGATTCCAAGGTAATCAAGATTTTAAATTGACTACTCATTTCTTATTCGATAGATAGTTTTTATGAGGCCTGCTTATTGTTTCTGAATTTCCCGGTGACTAAAAATGCGCAGTATATGAAAGGCCTATGTCCAAATATTTCTTAGCAGAAAACGTATGAAATGTTGAACTTCACATGTTGCATTAAAGATTTTTAACTTAAGTAGAGCTAAGTAGAGTTTGAAAATAATTCAAATTCTCATTTCAGAAACCGGGTGTAAGTTGAGTCAATTAAAAAGTAAGGTCAACCCGATACTGCAATAAAATTGGTACATTTCCGTTTTTCTGTTTTTTCCGATTTGTTTAAAGTTAATAATTAAAGTTAAAATATTCGAAGGCCTATTTCTCGAAAACGTTTCTGCGTCGTAGGACCATGCTTCTTAGATCCTAAATGATTTTTTATGGCCAAGGTTAACCCGATACTTCAGTAAAAATTGAAGATATCCGAAAAAAAAACACGAAATTTTTCCAAAACCCAAAAAAAAAATTAACTTAAAAAAATAACTTTTGTTGTCTTTGCTGCTTAAAGTGCCCCTAAGCGTATACTCCAACTCCTAAAACTCCGCCCCTATGACAACCCACTGACCAATATTTGTAGGAACTTAGTTACTTCCCAACCTGTGAAGGCTTTATTGAGCATGAGAGTAGAAAATAAACTTCTTATTCATGATTTGCCTGTTAGAGGTAAAAGCATGATTCTTTTTGGTTTCCTTTCGAACTATGGAAATGACTGAATTTTCTTTATTAAATCTGTTATCTCTGTCACTGTACTACACTGTTTGCCTGTACCTTTCGTGAAATAGATACATAACCAACACGTTAACCAACGTATTTTGAACCCTGTCAGTCAAAATACGTATGTTTACATGTTTGTCTGTTTGCATTTCATGTTTGTTGGTAGTGTTTAATTGGTTTTTGGGTGACATTTCTGAGTGTAAAAATTGTGACTACATTGTTGTATTGGGTTTCCCACCTGTAAAAACTGATGTAAGTGGTAAGAGTAATGAATGAATGAATGAATGAAATGCACCGACCCCAGCGTAGCTTAACCAGACTCGATAAATCGAATGAACCCCAGGATTTGCACTAGCCCCTGAAGCCTCATGGTTCATGGAGCTACAGAAGCCATTGCATATCGAAGAGTAGACCGGGGGGCGCGGGTAATGGTAGGGATAGACTGTGCCCTTAGGAATAGGGAAGGACTTGCGAGCCTACCGGATATGCATCCTTGAGTAAGCAATAGACTAGTGGAGAGACGGGTAATATTTATCTAGGGATGGGATCTTTTTACGAAGTCGCCGCCAGTTGACTTCGTTCGATCTTCGCCGTTGAATCCATTGGCGGAATCCATTCATCTGATGTAAGTGGTAAGAGTAAATAAATAAATAACGTAGCTACATGTAATATCCATCTATTCGTAACATGCCGTGATGCATTTTGTTCGGGTGCGAATTAATTTAGCTAAGCATCCATGTAGACGTCTAGATGGCGCCACTGTGCACAAGTTGTTCTCCTTTACTGAGCTTCTTTACTTAACACTATACGTTGCATATTTCAACAGTGTTTTGTATACTTTCGTTAGCAAAATTGTGAGTTGTTCAGTTTGATTTTAGTAAAAAAGACTTAGGGCTGTTTCTATAATAGCATAATCAGCCTATAATGTTCCCACTGCTGGGACACGGGCCTTTTCTCTGTGAGAGGGAGTGGGCCGTAATCCACCACGCGGGCCCAGTGCGGGGTGGTAGATGTCACATGTCTTCGAATTTTTGGTTCTAGGACATGCCAGTTTCCTCACGATGTTTTCCTTCATCGTTTTAAGGGCAGTGGTGATGAAAGAATTTACACAAAGTAAAGCGCCTGTCCGGGTTCGAACTTACGACCTACAACTGGTAAGTCGCGGTCATTACTACTGGGCCACCACTGCTCCCAGTTTCTATAATGCAATGTTTATATTCTCTGAAGGGGTTTTAGGGGCGAAAGTATTTTACCTGTCTATTGTTTATTACGTGACGTTCGTTATTCAACCAAATCCAAATCTAACAAAAACCAAGTCTTATACTTATAATCCAGAATACCTATTATGAAAGTCCTTTAAATACAAACCCTATTGCACTTGACTACCAAACTGAACATCGACAAACGGTACTACGACATGATTTTACTTCGACATTACGGAACTCCGACACGTCTTTACTTCGACAATACTTAAGTCCAACACTACACTACTCCGACAAAACGTTTTTTCGACATGACTTTCCTGTATTGAAATCGAACCCTAAACGTCAAGCTCATTGTTCAAATCAAACCCTGAACGTCTAGATTACTGGCTCTTGGGCTTAGTTGTCGCAAACGCCTTTTGGTAAGCCCAAAGTCAGGCACCTTAGTATAATATTTCTATTGTTTATTTTGCAAAGAGCAATCACGCAGCTTTACATTTTGTAGGTGAACTGCAAATGTCAAGGATTTACCTACGTTCAATTTACAGCTAAATTTGAGGTGTGCCTGCAATTATGAAAATTGGACATGCACAGCTCTATCATACCTACTGCATAGCCAAATACGAGGTGTAAAAGATACCTACGCTAGTATCAATAGTAGGTATGCAGGTCCTTACTAATCCTAATCCTTATATTATAAATTCGAAAGTAACTTTGTCTGTCTGTATGCCTTTTCACGCCTAAACCACTGAACGGATTTCGATAAAATTTGCCAAGGAGATAGATGGCATCCCGGAGAATGACATAGGCTAGTTTTTATCGACATACCATGCGGGCGAAGCCGCGGGCGGAAGCTAGTAATATTATAAATGCGAAAGTGAGTTTGTTTGTTTGTTATGCTTACACGCCAAAACGGCTGAACGGATTTGGATGAAATTTGGCACATGGGTAAACCATGACCTGGAGAAGGACATAGTACCTTTTATACTAATAATGCAGCGAGATCGAGACTTATGCAGGCGAAACGTTTTTTGAGGCAGACCTGTAAGAATTACAATATTCATGAACCTAATGACTATACCTGTTTTTGAATCATGTTGAAATTATAACAGACCAAGAGGTATAATAATCGTTCATAACTCAGAGCCAGAGCTGTCGCGAAGCTAAGCAGCTTCATCCATCAGGCATATCTACAGAGGAGTAAGGCCAAATAAATTTATTACTTACTTACACATTACATAAGTACGTCAAGCATGCTGACAGAAGTTATTCACTAAATGAAGAAGATGCAGATTTTAATTGTTATGTAACAAGAAACATTAGCAGGTGCGCAAGAGCATTAGGCATTGTTTCCAAGCAATTTGACACGTGTGAAGTTCAACAAAGTATAATAAACAATTAATGTGTAATCACGACTCACGAACGTTACACACGTATTTTTTATAACAATGTATTGAAAATCACACCTTCAGCCATAAGTACTGAAACTACAAACGAACTACACGTACGCAGTAACCTTTGTAGATAAAACTTGAACGCTCCCAAGGCGAAGTCACAGTAATAAATAAACAATAGTTAGCAACATTTATGTACCAAGTCACGCAAAAAAATTCAAAGTCTAACGACGCCGATGTTACAGGCCCGTACGTAGTTTTAATATTAGCATAACTATCAGATATTCGCGGGTCGGGCAATAGAAAATAATTGTATCGACCATTATTTATATACGAAGCTCGGCTACCGACGACGGTAATTAGCGATTTGCATGTAGTCGATGGTCAATTAGTCGTCTCCGCTCCACTTGCCTCCACCCCCCATTCCTACTTGGCTTAGCGTTCAGATTGCGCTGCTAAACGGTTAGCAACCGCCACAGAGCAAAATAACTTGTACCAACACAGTAGAATTATTTGCAGTACGACAACAACCAACAACTATATTAGTTTTACACCGTGTACATTTTCTCCTTCTACGGTCTTACAACTTTCCTTGTCTACCATTGTGGACAATACGAAAACTGCCGGATTTTACGAGCACTTGCGACTTCTAACGACATTCGTCTCCCATTAAGTAGGGAAATAGGAAGGATAATTCCCGAATGCGCTGCAGTTTGTGGATTTAAGTTTAGGTGGTACCTACATAATTGATGGTAGGTTTAGACAATGACTTAGGACACGAATGCCGCCTATTTATTGTTATAGTTGGAGTGTAAGTTATAGGGATGTATTTCAACTACGAGCTACGACAATTGCAACTGACAAAATATGACAATGTCAGTGAACGACTGTGTATGACAGCGTATCAACGCGTAATCCGCTTAGGAAACCTACAGGAAATCGTGAGCGTTTACAAAAGGTGTACTCACAAACAATAATAGTGCCTAAAAATAAACTAAAACTAAAATAATTATGCTTATTACAGGTGCAAGTCAGTAGTTATGATACTCCCCCCCGACCCCCCCGATCTAGGTTAATTTAAACCTGTGTTTCAGGCAATAGAATATAGATTGAGGATATTTTAATTTTAGTATATTGTGCCAACCTACGTTAAAAAAATGAGCTGTTCCCTACATTTTGACGAGCTATGCGAACATAATTGTAGGGAACAGCCGATTTTTTGGAATTTCGTTGGTGTTCCCATAGTGAAAGTTGTTCATAATTATGTGTACAATGACCCCTTAAGAGATTTCGTGTATGAAAAGCCTTAAAAATACACCTTATTTACGTTCCAACGCCTTCGCAAAGAAGATACTTAATTAATCTCGAAGGAACATTTCGAATCTTAAATTAAACGGGTGTTTTTCCCCATTACTTTTTCTTTCCTGTAGGGATACCTAACAAGGCTCGAAGGCCATCGAGTGTTGTAACCTATGTTTACACGGACCTAATTACATAATTACTTACGTTTTGTAAGTAGACGTGGCTCCAACCGTCAAGCAATACTCGTGGAGTCCTGATGCGTTACTAATCGTCTCCGGAATGTTTTAATATGCGTTGGTTGCCAAGCAATTATTTAAAAAAATGTGTAGATATTTGGCGTTACACGTGTAGCTGTAGGTTCCAGGGAGCTTTGGCAGAATCATAATAGGAATATATTATGAATCGTCGTAAAATGTCACAAACTGACAATTCATAATATGATCTAGGCTGCGTGCGATTCATAATATTATGAAATAATTCATCTGTTTGACAGTTTTCTATGGATATTCGTAAAACGGTTCACTTAATATGAATTGCTTTTGTGTCAAATTAGAGGAATTGCTAATGACAGCTAGAAATTCAGGAAAGAAATGCTTTTAGAGGAATTGCTAATATGGCTGTTTTAGGCCCACAGGTCGTAATCCCTATGGAAGTCTTTACAGATGGTCAAAGGCCCGAAAAATTGAAACCGGCGGAGTGACAACAGAATTTATGTTGCCTAGTACTGCAAAGTTAAGGAAATAGTTCGAAGGAAAGTGCATCCTATTACACCAGCGTTCCTACGCCTAGCTTTTCTGCTCGTAAGGTGTATAGGATGGATTTTACTTTTTAGACGACTGTTCTGTTCCGACCTGAGGCCTTAGTGCGAGTTTCTTTTAACTATCTTCACTTTACGCATCGACTGCGTTCGGCGCCCCGATTGGCCCTTCACTGGCCTTCACTCGTGAAGGGCCAATCGGAGCGCCGAACGCGGTTGATGCGTAAAGTGAAGATAGTTAAAAGAAACTCGCACTAAGGCCTCTGTTCACACTTCAGCCTTGGTAATCACAAAAACTTAATTCTTATTCAAGTAAGCACCTAATTATGTGCTTGATTAAAATATTAGAATTGTGAATTAGGCACGTAGACTAGCAGCGACCTTCAAATTCGTTCCTACAATACTATGAATAAGTGAATTTTCAGTGAATACTGATTAACTACTGAATAGTGAAGCCCAAAAAACTTGCTAGAACAATACACAGGCGTATCATAAAGTGAGGGCACTTTTCGCGCAACTATCAGGCACAAACAAATGGGCGTTCGACACTGATGCATTCTATAGATGATTTAAAGCTAATGCAGAATTTTAGATGATTTTGATGCAAATTCAAGTAGCGGAACATGACGCGAGTCAGTACAATTGAACTACTGCGGTTTCGCTGCTATGGTTTCGCGGTGGAGGTGTGCTACCGGCGTGAACGTTTATCAAGCGATCCTTCCGACGATTTTTTTACATTTAAATATTTCACTTTACATTCAAAACTTGTGAAAACAAATAAACAAACAGTAGCAATGTAGGTAATTTGTTCTAATAATAAATTTATTTAATTATATCTATGTTGTATAGTTTTATATCTATCTGTTGAATCTGTTGTATATCTATGTGTTATATTTACAATTATAAGTTGGCCGACTAAATCGCAGACTATACCAATAGGTATAGTGACATTATGCTAGGCCGCACATTGTCCAACTAAATCGTAATATAATATTATATTGGTTGTTCGATAGTTGGCCAACTTACAATTGTATGTCTGTGGGAGCTCTAATACTTCACTGCCATCCCCAATATTTTGCCGTCAGTTCTATCACTGCACGCTACGGGGCATTTTATCGGAGGAAGTTAGACAGTCGGTGTGAGCGCCGCGTGTAAAGGTGCTTAGGGCGCCATCTAGACGTCTACATTGGCGCCCTGCTCGCTACCCGCTAAATTAATCTCGGGGGACCCGAGGTGGGACATCTCTGTCTGATCAACATTTTTTACGTCATCGGTTTCGCGGTCCGGAGGATATTTTTCAATCAGAGTGCATTTTTTTTGGGATTGCACCTAAAATTCTCACTTCATGGGGTACCTATCTGTCAATTTTCAATCAAGATTCATGCTTGGTTAAAGGTTGGGTCTGCTAATTGTAAGCTTCGAATGCGCGAAATATGTGATTAGATCTCGCGCATTCGAAGCTACAATACAAATAAACACGTTACGTCAAATAACTATAATGTTACACGTGTTTCAAATAAAATTTTATATCCACGCCTGTATTCTATAGGACTATAACTCTAAAAATATATAGGCGATTCTTATGTATGCGTAGGTACTCGTTCGTTGACATCACAATGCACCTTATGTAACGTATTGTGTCATGCAGGATGCTCCGCGTCATGGTCACGCTGTCTATAAACTACACGTTTAATAAATGTCCAAATGTCCATTTTGGATCATCTTTGTAGTTGGTCTTGCCGCTTGCGTAAGTTTACCGGGTTGTTATAAGCTATTAAACGTTTCTTGACTGATTGAATTGAAACGACTTCGCTAGTTTTAGATATCGGAGCATTGTTAGTAATCTATAGGTATTTTTACAATCATGTAGTCGTCAATAATGTCCATGAGTTATATCAGGTTTGTCAGGTTAGATTCACTTGATATAATAGCATTAACATTCTAACTACGGAAAATTCCGAATTTTAAGAGACTCATAACCAATGTAGGACATGGACAAAAATTTACACAAACACGCCTACTTTACATTAATAAGCAAGCCCTCACGCACTAACATTTCTCGGAAAACGGGGCAAGTAATAATGCAGGCATCGGTAGTATTCAGTGAAATAGTAATTTATGAAGATTTCCATGAAACATGGTCAGTGTGCGCGCAGCATCTGTTCCGAGGCTTCCGAAGTGCGCTCGCCGCGACAAGACTAATACTGTTTGCTGAAGACACATTTGTTACCGCCTCCACTCATTTCGGATACATTTCACTTGTGTGTGTGTGTGTGTATTATGAGAATTATGAATATCATTGCGAAAAGGGCGTCTATTTTACAGTTACGGTAGATATTTATCAAAATAATAAATGCTATACTTACCTACTGTTGTTCAAATGAGCTACGAACAATAATTGTACAATCATAATGCACATACTTATACCTAGCCATAAAAGTTTTAAGACTACAAAAGTACCTGTCTTTTTTTAAACACATTATAAATAAATATTCATTCAAAACTCCTACTTTTACTTTAGTCTCATACATAAGTTGAAGATTCACGCAAATTCACCAACTCCAAACAAGATAGTTTGTCAGAACAAATTAAATTGGAATTTTGTTTTCATAAGCGCGTTGTTGAAGTTACCATACTCTTCTCAGTACTTACCTCTAATCAGCCTATAATGTTCCCACTGCTGGGACACAAACTCCGTGAGAGGTACTGGGCTGTAATCCACTACCCTGGCCCACTGCGTGTTGGTAGATGTCACCTGTCTTCGAATTTTTGGCTATAGGACATTCCGGTTTCCTCACGATGTTTTCCTTCACCGTTTTAAGAGCAGTAGTGATGATATAATTTACACAAAGTAAGCAAGTAGTGTCAGGGAGCCAAGTCGGGGCCGTTTCTACTGCATCTACCTATGCGAGAATAAAGATCAATTTACTGAAACTTCTTTGTGTTTTAAACGCTTTTGTGGGTTCAAACGAGCACTTAGCAAAATTCAAGTTCATTTTATCTCTAGGCTTGTCATGACAATTAGCATTTTGATTATACTATGTCACATACTAAGCACATGGATCAGAAAGTCGTCATGTTGCGAGGATGAATGAAAGGCGACTAACAAAAGGTAACAAGGCAGATGTGAGTGATAACGCAGAGACCCCACTCTGCGTTTCCTCTCACATATGCCTTACCAATATATGTAAAGGTTGGCCGGACAGTTGCTGTCCAAAAAAAAACATAGGTTCCTCGTGCCGTGGGGTATCCAAATCACCCCCATGTATGTTCCGCGATTTTACATAGTTTTCGAATTATGATTTTTTTTCTGAGCTTTTGACAATTTTCGACATAAAAAAGAAATCGCGAGTTTTTTTTCGAAAAAATCGCGGAACATACATGGGGGTGATTCGGATACCCCACGGCACAAGGGACCAAATTTTTTTTTGGACGTCTACTTTCCTGCCATCCTGTATATAATTGCTTACCAATAAGTGTACTATATTTCCCCGCCCTAGGAGGACATATAGTAACCTTATTCGTAATATTTTTCATAAAGGTCAGGTACGTAGTACCCGCAACCGGCGTCCGTGTATGACTGGTTATACACGCACTCCAGTTGCGAGTAGGTACGTCTGGAAGTATGAACGTAAACGAGGCAAAAGGAATATGAAAGGATCGTAGCAGGTGGCGTTCTGTAGTTTCTACTTACCCCCATGGGAAGAAGGCGTGAGTTTATGTATGTATGTCTATGTATGTATGGGTCAGAATATTATGTCATCGTGTAACACAGACACTTGGCACAATGAGTTAGCTATCCTTTATTTCATGCCAGTGGCAAATATTCAATCAATGGTAAAAGTTTTACAAGTATTATTTTCTTTTCAAACCATTTTATGCCAGTGAAAAAACACTACATACTCAAGTCCTCCTTAGCTTCCATCATAAGATGCTATCCAGACCGAAAAAGCTCGTTAATCCAAGTATTACATGGCGTGGAGCACTAAGAAAAATCCCGGGCCAGTTTTTCTCCATAATCTCGCCTTTGCTGGGTCCCGGGCCACCGACGTTGATCGATGCAGGTGAACAAGAAATGCCTTCACTCCTGAACGTGAACATTACTGCAGCCAAGTTTCAAACTGTTTGCGCGAAAACGTGAAGCGTTGCGTTTTTTGTGCAATGAAGTGTAGACGTAAAGGGTGTTTCTTTAATTGGTAGTATACTGATAAACCGATTTATTCGCACTAGTAACTAGTTACTTGGAATTTAGCTACTGTTTAACAGAATAGTATTTTCATAATACTTGGTCAATAGGATATTACTTAACAAGACAACGCCATTACCATTATGCCAAAATTTGTGATCTCGTAAATTCATAATGACAATGGTTAAAATAAATGTCAAAATAATCAAATTAATAGGAAATCACCGACAATTGGCTACTTGTCTTGTAGGAGATTACCAATTAAAAACATTTATTTCAATGGTGTTTCATGTAAAGCCTTATTGACATCTTTCAATTTAAGAGATTATCAAAACTGTTAAAATCAACAAAATTAAGGTGTCAATGATACAATTGCGATAACGTACTTGGGCCTCAGCAGTAATACAATGTTTACATGATAATTAAATAATTAAACTACCAACAGACAAACCCCAATCCTTACTTATTTCAGATATCAAATATATGAGCCAAAAGTAAAACAAGTAGTTTTTTTTTTACTTCATCTTCGTTTAATCCATGGCCAGTCAGGTACATTGAACTATGCATAAACCAAAGCTTAAACCTAACGTATATAAACCGTAATATAATATTGTAGTAAATACTTGCAAGCCACAGAGCGACCTGTACCTAAGTCTGAACAAAGCAGCAAGCCAGGGCAGGTCCAAGCTTTGACAACGCTTGACGTATCACAAAGTCTTTGAGAATGTGATACGCAGACGGTGGCCCGACCGACTCCTTAATGAACACGCAATTATTTTAGACGTACCTACAGAGCTGGCCATAATTCAACTGCAACTAAAGAATATTCAAGTTTAAAATCATCAGTTCAAAATAAGCTGAGAATCAGCGCTTTTGAATTTCAATAGATATCTACAAAAGACAGCCCCTCAAAACACCACTTCCTAGAGTAACTATAGTAAAAGTCTTATGTGATTAAATATTTCAATGTAATTTAGTTACTTTTCCTATTCTTGTGTGCGTTTAACTTTAGTAATACTTATAATTATTATACGAGTAGGTACAGTTTGGTTCAAACTTAATGGCGGCTCGGAAGTTAGCTACTCGCTGCGCAGAACCCCTGCGCAGCGAGTAGCTAACTTCCGAGCCGACACATGAAATTGTTACTGCGCAGCGACTTGCCTCATGTTCCGAGCCGCCATTAAGTTTGAATCAATCTGTAGTTAAAGTAATATTACAACTTGTCTATTTGTCACTAAACGCGGGAAAAGAATCTGAAAAGCTCCGGAGCTTTCACACAAGTGAATTTGAATGTACAACTAGTTTTCCATTAAATACAGAATTTGTATGATTAGCGTGAAAAATTACAGTTTCACAAGGTAAAAGTAAAACAATACAAGAATTAGCGGAAATACTAAAAAAAAACACTTTCCCTAACAATTGGAATCAAAGGTCAACACTCCTAGATACTTCAGTCTACATCATACTAAATACACACAAGACAACGACTTACAATCGCTAGACAGCCAATACTACAATTTATCTCAATACCAATCATTCAAAACTTTCCATTAATTTTCTTTCCCAACTTTCCCTTTCAGTTGAAACTTTTCATTTACTTTGCAACCTCTGTATTCACAGTTTACTGTATGAAGAATATTCTCAAGAAAGTTGTGTGCATGTTTGTATTGTTGTATACGTTCACCAGACGTATGCACAGTCAGGGAAGTGACGCGACCGCGGTGTTTGTCGACGTCGGAGGCGGAAAGGAGTGACGTCATAGGTGTCAAACTGTCGAAGACGTGTACGAAGTGGAAAAGTAAGCAAGTATCACCATGTTTTATGGATTGAACTCTTTTATGTGAAATGTTGTGTAAATGGGTGATCTAATGGTGTCGGCGATGGTTTTTAAAGATATTTTGGCTTCTGTTCTCATTTGAGTAAAGTTTGTTTTTTAGTTTGTTTTAAAATATAATATCTTTAATTCTGTTTTTGCAGGTTTCCGCCATCATTTTGCTCCCTCAGAGGCACATGGGAGGTTTAATTTTTTCAGAATGTAAAGATACGCCGATCTACAAACTTCAGGCACTTAGCTCAATAATTTGATTCAATTGTTCTCAAATTTAGTTGGGAAATATACCAGAAAACATTGTAACATGTACCCTACCTACATTGTTTTTGTACTGTAACTGGTAAACAAAGAAAACCCTAAGGATCTCAGTGTTTTTATAATTTTCTCAAGTATAATGCAGGTGTGGGTACAATAAGTACCAACACCGTACTAATTCCCAGAATTAATTTCCTACGAGTCCTCAACATTTACCTTTGTTAATTTATTTACGTCGACGATCTGACTCAGACTGCAAAATCCTTTGCAGCTTTTAAACTTAATTCCTATTCACTTTATCAACTAAGCAAACCGCTTTAAACCTCTCTTACATAAAGGAGCAGCCAAACTGGACAACCCCGTGAGAAATCGTTTTAATACTCAAAATCCGCTTGGAGTTTCAGCGTTTAATGAATTACGTCGGGTGCAGCCTCCGGCGCAAGACGTGCATCGATCAACGTCGCACCCCCGGTCGCACTCAGCACCCCCCGGGGGGCGCCACCCCCGGATAGGCGCGGGGAGGCACGGGGCGGGGGGCGACACGTCCCCGCACTGCCCAAATAAAATATTCGCAGCGCTCTGCACTTGCAAGCTTAGATGTGACACCCGTTGTCACGTGTCAAAGTTGATGTATGACAAATTGTATTAGTTGATTCGTGTTATATTGAACTTATTTTCAGAACTGTTATGGCCACCCTGTGGGTGGTGCTACAGGGGGTGAACCTTTTGGTCTTTATTAAAAACATGAATTTAGTTTTCAGTACGCCAAAAGAACGTTAGCTGCAAAATGAAAATCCAAAAACATGAAGCATTTGATATAGTAATTTTAATTCTTAGAAACTTTGAGTTCACTTTGATGTATATTTGATAGCAGTCAATTGCGGTTACTTTCACTTAGGGCCCTCAAAGGAGTATGAATAAAATAAAAGTAAAAAAAAAAAAACAAGCTTTTAATGAACTAAAAAGTACTAAATAAAACTTACGTTAATATAGAACTATAATATTTTCTTAAAAGCTTGAGGCGTAAATATCCTTCGTACACTTAAAGATAAGCCTCAAGCTTTTAAGAAAATATTATAGTTCTACATTTACGTAAGTTTTATTTAGTACTTTTTAGTTCATTAAAAGCTTGTTTTTAAAAAGATTTTTACTTTTATTTTTTTTGTACTTTTTAGCATTCGAATTTGTATAAATATCTGTTCTAACACCTTCACAAATCGAACCCAACACTCCGGAGCTATCTTGTAAGTTCGAAGAGTATCTATGGCCGCCTTCTAGCTTCATCATCAGACCCTGGATACTACCTTGGGTTAAAGTCCTTGTCAATACAACGAAAACGAGTCCAAACACGATAATGCTATCTTATTTGGCTGAGGAGTGTCGTGTCTACCTTCCAGATTTATCATTAGATCCTGAACACCACCTTGTGTCAAAGCACTTGTCAATGCATAACCAACGAGTCCAAACACGATGGTGCTATCTTATTTGGTTTAGGAGTGCTCGTGACTACCTTCTGGCTCCATCATCAGACCCTGAACACCACCAAGTGTCAAAGCACTTGTTAATACATAACCAATGAGTCCAAACACGATGGTGCTGTCTTGTTTGATTGAGGAGTTCCCATGGCCACCTTCCGGCTCCATCATCAGGCCCTGAACACCACCTAGTGTCAAAGCACTTGTTAATACATGACTAATGAGACCAAACACGATGGTGCTGTCTTGTTTGATTGAGGAGTTCCCATGGCCACCTTCCGGCTCCATCATCAGACCCTGAACACTACCTAGTGTCAAAGCACTTGTTAATACATGACCAATGAGTCCAAACACGATGGTGCTATCTTGTTTGATTGAGGAGTTCCTATGGCCAACTTCCAGCTCCATCATCAGACCAGCCACATGGTATCCTTTTTCCAAAATGTCTCGGTTGTTGTATTTGTATGCCAAATTACAGCACAATCAGATGCTAGGAAGTGCTTGAAAAATGGATGACAATAGGAGTAACTAGAAACACATATGGCCACCTTCCGGCTTCATCATCAGACCTTGAACACCACCCAGTGTCAAAGCACTTGTTAATATGTAATCAATGAATCCAAACACGATGGTGCTATCTTGTTTAATTGAGGAGTTCCTATGGCCAACTTCCGGCTCCATCATCAGTCCAGCTCAATGATATCAAATTTTCAAAATGTCTCGGTAGTTGTATAAGTATGCAAAGTTTCAGCTCAATCGGATTCCAGGAAGTGCTTGAAAAATGGAGTATAATATTAGTAACCGGAAAGACATACGAACAGAGCAAGCTAATATAAAGCTTGTAAAAACAAACTCGAGTAAGTGAAAGTGCAGAGTAACTAAAAAAACTATTAAAGTTAACATAAAATAATTAAAATAAATATTCTTCTTCTACAAAAAATCAATCAATCTGCCTAGCCTTTTCCCAACTATGTAGGGGTTGGCTTCCAGTCTAACCGGATGCAGCTGAATCCAGTATTCTACATGGAGCGACTGCGTATCTGACCTCCAAAACCCAGTAACGGGTAATACGATACCCCTTGGTAAGACTGGTTGTCAGACCTACCTGACTTCAACCAGACTGTCAAAGATCCACGAATGACAGCCGGGCCCAACGGCTTAACGTGCTTTCTTAGGTAAAGAGGAGTCCCGGTATGTAAAGATGGTCACCCATCCACGGACCAACCCCGGCAAGCGTAGCTTAACCTCATGGATCGACCCGTGGGGCCACTTTGTTATTACTAAGCCACGAACTCCTAAAGAATATCACATAATAACATCATATAATATCTTCTTCTTATTTAAAAAAATATTATATTAAAAAGTGTAGCGTTGAATTCTAACCAATTTTCTTATCTCGCTTTATAGGTGCGGGCGTGAGATAAAAAGAGGTAACTGCAAATTCGCTGGCGGTCTTGTGTAGCCGGGCTTTCAGCCTGGGGCCGCGCTTCGTACAGTCTACGTGACGCTTCTGAATTATAAGAAAATGCATTTACGACGCTCTGCAGCAGAGCAGACGGCACCACGTTTTCGTGCCTAGTACCTACTCCGTGGTTTTACTCTGACATAATTCACGTGAATTGTATCACGTTGGTATAAAAGTTATTTCGAAGATACTCTGGAATGTTAAGTTCAGTTCAGTTAAAAATAAAAAGGTAAAAGGTATATTATATATATATATATATATACATATATAGTTTTAACAGTTTCAAGTATTTAAATAAATATTTATTCCACTCTTTAGTTATTGCACCTACCACTGTTTGTGTCTGCATCACCCAAAGGTTGACTGGTAGAAAATGCCTACGGCATTAAGTCCGCCTCTGTACATTTGTGTGCTTAAAGTATTAAATAAATAAATAAAAAGTTTAAAAAAAATGTATTCTTATCTCCTACCAACTTAAACCTTGGGCGTTTATTTTTTAAATGTAAAACAAAAGTAATCATAATTTTATACACACAAACAAAAATTATGTAAATCTTCGGCACGTGTAACCTACAAATAATTAACATAATGATATGGGAATGACTGCGCTTATCACATAGTTGCAAATAAGTGCAAAATGTCACAGAGCGGCTGGCTAGAATGTCCGCAGACGTATAGCCTTCAATTTAATCGATAATATAGATGCAACTTAAGCTAATTCGAACTATTATGGGGCTTAAATTTTTCACATCATGTTGGTGTGCTCTACTTACATTTTAAGGTTCCGTACGCAAAGCAAAGGGTATCAACTATTAACGACGGGACCCTTTTACTAAGGTTCCGCTGTCCGTCATAGGGCTGAATCTATGTGGACTAAACCCGTAATAGGTAGACACTCGAAATTTTCACAGGGTGTGTACTACTATGACCGCTATAACAAAAAATTATAAAATAAATTTAAAAATTAAAGGGGGTCACACAAGAAACGTGTTTTTTCGCTAAAGTATTTAAAAAAAATGTACTGTTATAATATTGTACAGTGGTACGGAACTCTTCATGTTCGAGTCCTACTCAGTTGGTCCGTTTTTTTTTTACAAAACTATGCACCATAATAATAGGTAGGTACGTATATTTTTATACCTCAACTACAGGATAAAATCAGTCATAAGTTTTTACTTCATTCACCTAAGACTTGATCATCAGGTTTTTAGTTTTTACACTTCTTGGGATCTTATCTAGATTACCCAATTTACACACTCATTTTTTTTTTCTTACTTTTTTACTTTTTTTGGTATCCTTACCTAATTTGAATAAATAATTTAATTCGATTTAAACGTTACTTCGTACCTAAGTTATTAATAAAAATGTTATGTTATGGGTTTGATAAAATAAAAATAATAAATTATATCAAATTGGTCATACTTACGTAAGGTATATATGACCGGCGACATAACGAATGTCCCACCAATTTTGTGTCTCTGTAACTTTCTTTTAAATCCTTTAACTGGTGAATTAAGTTTATTTTACCCCAAAAATCGGCACATAACTTTTACCCGTAACCTTGATACACTCGTATTTGGGTAAATTGGTCAAGGTTACGAATATTTTTCAAGGGTGCTCGGGTCAAGGTCAGTGCGAGGGGCGCGATGACAATGAAGGGTGTGTAGGAGCCTTCAAGGACACTCGCAGTTTGTCGATCAAAATATTTTGTAGGTGTAAGAAATAAAGAAAAAAAAGAGAAAATACCTAACATGTTTATTTGGCACAAGGAAGATGTTTTTCATCATCATCTGCCTAGCCCTTTCCCAACTATGTTGGGGTCGGCTTCCAGTCTAACCGGATGCAGCTGAATACCCGTATTTTGCATGGAGCGACTGCCTATCTGACCTCCACAACCCAGTAACTGGGTAATACGATACCAAGGAAGATACACAAGGAAGTCTTTTTTTAATGTGTGAAAAAATTAGAATCTGACACAAAATTATAATATAAGATTGCAGTATAAAATATACCCATCGGCAAAATGTCGAACTTCCATACAAACTTTCATCCCTTAGGTATTTAACCCCTTTTGGGGATGAACTTTCAAAAACCCTCACCTGCGTTACAAAAGGAACTCTTGTGCAAAACACCACCTTCTAGAGCTAGCGATTTCGGCTGTTCATTGTCTATTGGTAGATGTGTGCGCGGCTAAATAGGTTCATACAGCGATGATGCCGGACAGATGTTGCTTGCAAATGCTGTCTGTTTCAAGCATGCAGGCCACCCGATGGTAAAACGTCATCACTGCTTTTGGACTTCAGCAATACCGGAGGCATCGAAAGTACGTTGCTATAAAATAAAAATATTTTATTTCACATAAACCTACATGGGCACTTATGAAACGTCAGAAGCTAGGTGCACGGTTCCAATTGGTCGTTTCCTATGGAGAAGAGCAGGCAAGAAACTACACGGTCTTTTAAAAATAATTGGCTTTTACAATATTTTCGTATTTCAGTGTTAATAGATATGGGAGGACAGTGTAGGCCTTTCACCCTAGACCTATCACAGAGACAGTGCTAAAAGTTCTCAATGCCTGTAATTAGGTACATCAGCATCCGTACCCCTCTAACCGGTACACAGCAACACTGCTAGGCGGCAAACATAAGTAGTATTATTTCTTCCGACGACCTCCTTTCTAAAAAACCTCTACCATCAGAAAAAACCGGCCAAGTACGTTTCGGACCACGCACAATGAAGGGTTTCATAGTTGGGATGAATTTATCCCAAGAACAAACTTAACATTGCAGTTGCAAAACATGTTCTCCTATACATTCCAACTGCAAATGTAAGTTTGTACGCACAATATTGAAAGATTTACCATGTTATTTTAAGACCATAGACTTCTTATAGGTTTCTTTCTTCTCTTTCGGAGATAAGGGGGAGAAAATAGTTAATTTTCATCTATTTTATAAAATGACTTGAAAACTATTTACTTCAAAATTGAGACTCACAGTAAGCCCTTACATTTAATGTCACAGAAATGCATTATAACCAAATTTTAATTTAATCGGTCTATTAGATTCGGAGCAAATTGGCTATACACACACAGACAGACACACGAGTGATCCTATATGAGTTCGGTTTTTTTCATTTAAGCGTAAGGAACGCTAAAAGTGTCATTGGACTATTATAGGAACGCTAAGTGTAATTGGACGATAATAAATTGAACTCACAAATGAATAATGTCATGTTACTCGTTTCCATGGTACAAGTACATCTTTTATGTACCTACTATATCCATGTGACCACAATATTACATTGAACAGTTCGGAGGACATAGAAAGCTTTCAACACACCGTCGTCCTTAAAATCCATTAGTTAATTTGAACAAGTCTCGAGACACTGAGTGACCGTTATAACAACAAGGTAAACAAACCGAACTACGAAAACCATGGACATTCTTATCGAAATTAATGAAAACGTATGGCTTTCGAGGCGACACAACAGCTCGCCATATGTCAGTGTGAACGACATAAACGCACTCCCGATAAGAAAGGTATCCGACTTTCGATTTCAAATATCCGCGAGCTTATCCTTTACGTTATGAAACATGTTAGATAGCCTCTGTAAATTTTGGAGGGTTTAAAATCACGAACAATTTTGCAACTTATTTAATTACGTTGTCATTCAAAGAAAAATTTTGACAACATCATGAAGTAATACTTTATTTTGTTTAACGCTGTTTGTCCAGACGGTTTGTAATAATTTGTATCAAACATGTAAACAGCCCACGACTCGGCCCGTGCTTAAAGCATTCAATTTTCCCAAAAGGAAAATAAGGTAGGTACCTATTCTAGGAAACGGCTTTTCATCTGTTTTCATGTAACATAAGTACTAATGGACGAAATAATTTTCAATTTTAATAAAAACCAAGTACAAACAATTAACACCCCTTAATCACTCGCTACAATTAGACAATTTATTAAAAACGAAAAGATTATGCTAGCGGGAAACTGTAGCAAGAAATGTATGCAGCTTACTTGCATCCGAGCTTATCGCATCTATCAACGTCCGAAGGCTTTCACGGAAGGCTTTGTTCGCACGGTGTGAGCGCCCACCCCGCCCTGCCTGCCTCCCCGCCCGCCCTCAGACGGTACAAACAACTTCAGCTAACTCCGACAGCCGCCCAACTTTCTTTGTGGGTTGATAGCCCACCGAAATGTAGCTCATTTGTTAGTTTGGGTAATCATAATGATGATATGTTCTAGATGATTTGCATGTTTGCATAAGTTTTCGGTATTTGTGATTTTATTTGATATGAAAGTTGAATGTGTATAGATATCGTGTATATGTAAATGTATTTTTACAACAAATACGCCATGTTTTCCTATCCACTTAGCCATAAAGTGTAGTTATACTATATTAAAGATAACTTTTTTAAACTTAACAAGGAGCTTTCTACCGACTTAATAATAACTAAGTAGCACGATCTACCATCCCTTTATACGAACAAAATCCTTCTCCACTTTCAGTTTACTATAATTACGACGTGTTTTTTCCAAAAATATCGTTGCACAAAAGCTGACGCACGGTAGCAGTGCACCGTGCATCTGAACGGAGCAGGGCGTCCATCGATCAACGTCGCCCCGCCGACCGATACTAATGGCGGCTAAGACCAAGCCTTGAAAACCTAGCCTGCCTGGAACCTCCTCCCGGTTTTAACGAGAATTATATTTCAAATGATATGGTGCTAATGCTTCAGGGGAGAATGTTCGTGTTTTTTTGAAAATGGTTTTTTTATTTGGCAGGTTATGGACAACGAGGATTTTGACTGATTGGAGTGAAGGCCAGATGTAGAAAGTTTCCTTCCTTTCAAATAAGCCCTTGATGAAAAGAGCTGGAATTCATGTGGAGAGGTCTTTGCCCAGGAGTGGGATGATGCAGGCTAACAGTAACAAACAGTCACTTGGACATGCCAAATTACTTTCCGATAACCAGTAAGCTGAAGCTTTCGATTAGGTTAAACTAATGAAAGTGCCAAATCTCTGTCTAAAATCAATATTATAATGAAACTGTGCCATTAATACTATAAGCAACTAATAAGGATATAGATAAGCACAGGCAGGTGCCTGTGCTTATCTATATCCTTATTAGTTGCTTTGACTAAATTAGTTTATAGGTAATTCAGTTTATAGGTATAAGGATAGGTACAGTATGCACTTATTAGGTACAGATAAGCACAATATCCTACAGCATGCACTCAGGTATTAACCAATCAATAACCAACCCCCAATACGCGATATTACCCAATAACCATGTTATTACCACTTCAAGCATCGAATGTGACATGTTCGTACAGGGAAGGCCTTGTTACAGTAATAAAGCTAATGCGCTTTACCGAAGCCGTTTCGGATGCGGCGGGGGGCGGTGAGGAGGGGGGGGCGTCGCAAGCGTGCATCGATCACACCGATACGATCACCACCCCCCACCGCAAGACTACACAGCCGAAACTAGCGAATTAATAGATAACAGGGTTTTTTATAGGTTTGTGATATGCGAAACGGAACTGCTGGTGTTTTGTGATTCTTGGCAGGTTTGGATGTTAAAGTTGTTGTAGTGGTAGACAGATTTTAGATTCTAGAATCATCAGCAACAGTCAATTTTGGTTAATTAACAGGAATTCAAGACGAAAAAAAAAATTGTTTACGGAGCAAGGTGTCAACTTCTAATCATGACAAGCACCTTGTTACGCGTGGCCCATAAAACTATCACTATGATTTATCAAAATACCCATCAAAGATAGATGACTCCAAACTCCAACAAATCATTCCGAAACGAAATTGGAGCCCCGATAAGGACGCAGACAGATCGCGAACTCTCAGTCAAAGGGATCGCTGGTTCCAAGCGAACGTTTCATCCTTCTACGTCGGGCGGGCGTTTAATATCCGAACGGCCGTCTCTGCCGTCTTTTTACTGCACGCCGAGCGAAAAATAATTGATCGATTTCACCATTCCACCGTGGGGCTTAATGGCGGTATGACGTAAAAGGAACGCGTACACCAACGGATGCGGATATTCTCTTTCACCTGCTTTGAAATTTCGCTAAATGTATCACGAAACCAATTTGGTTGTAAGCCAATGTTTTTGTGGGAAGCTGATAGGTTTTTGTGAGTAATCAGCTTCATGGGTAGAGGAAGGCGATCCCATATCCCAAAGTTATTTCTTTCTATCTCTGAACTTAAATTAAGAGTTGATTTAAGTTTCGAATATCTTATGACTTTTCTCTACATGAAAGGGAGGCAAACTTACCCACCTTTAAGGTGGATGCGCTAAGATAGCCCGCGAATTTTTCAATCAATCATCAATTTTTCTTACGTTTCAAATAATTCAAATTTAATTCAAATTTTTATTTAAATTTAATTCAAATTTTCTTACGTTTTTTACAATTTGCAGGTCAGTGTCAGGTTGTATGTTGATCTAAATATTATTTGCTGCCGTAATAAATATGGGTTTATAGAATTATAAACATTAGAATCAGCATACAACTCTCTAAGTTCATGTAAGTGCATTTAATGACTATTTCATGAAATCATGACATTTGGCTTCACAATTTTATTTAGATCAACATACAACCACACACACTGACCTGAAAATTGCAAAAAACGTAAGATAATTTGAATTTCGAGGGCTACCTTAGCGCCCTTAACAAAGTTTGATTCAAATTTTAATAAGCATAATATGACATAAAATTGTTCAAACAAAACATGCTAGTCCCAAGCTTCTCCAAAGTTACTCCACAACTTACTTGTAGCACTCCAAACACAAACTATTCTATAAAACAGCACAATCATTAAATTCTAATGCCAAGCATTTTTCCCAGCTGTTCAGAAGACATTAATTCCCAGTTAGAAAGGATCCAAATCCTACATTCCTTAGGCACTAATATAAAATTCCATTGGCAGAAGTGCCAGTGGCGAGACGTTTGATGTAAAACGGCTCGTACCAACGCTTGGTATGCCAATAACACAGATTAGAATGCTGCTAGATGTCTAATGGAGCAATGATTAGATGTTAGTTATGCCGCCTGTTATGTAGGTGAATTGAATTTAACTGCCAATCTTTTGACAGTAAAATGCGGGTGTCTTTATAGGGTTCCGTACCCAAAGAGGGTAACGGGACCCTATTACTAAGACTCCGCTGTCTGTTTGTCTGTCCGTCTGTCACGAGGCTGTATCTCATGCACCGTGATAGAAAGTTGAAATTTTCACAGATGATGTATTTCTGTTGCCGCTATAACAACAAATACTAAAAAACTAAATAAAATTAATATTCAAGGGGGCTCCCATACAACAAACGTGATTTTTTTGCCGTTTTTATAGATTATGGTACGGAACCCTTTATAATCGTGTAGCTCAACTCAGAACTTATCTATGTTAACTCAATAAACAAGTTAAAGTACCTAGATGGTTGGATGGTTTTGGAAGATTGTAAAAGTCTCTGACTCACCAGTACATTAGCTGTCAAATTACACATATTTAGCTGTTACTTAATAGTTGTTTGAAAATATAGCAGCAACTAATCATGACAAGTTTGGCAACAGGAAGCAAGAAGGAAGCTTTGCGTATCCGTAAATGTTAGAATCGCTCTTAGTAACTTTGTCTTTTGGACTTGAATTATTACAGTCTGGGGGCCTAAAACGGCAAAATTAGCAATTCCTCTAAAAGCAATTCATCATCATCTGCCTAGCCTTTTCCCAACTATGTTAGGGTCGGCTTCCAGTCTAACCGGATGCAGCTGAATACCAGTATTTTACATGGAGCGATTACCTATCTGACCTCCAGAACCCAGTAACTGGGTATTACGATACCCCTTGGCAAGACTGGTTGTCAGACTTTCGGGCTTCTGACGACCCGTAAAGAATGTCAAAGATCCACAAATGACAGTCTGGATCAACGGCAGCTAATGACAGCTAGAAATTCAGGAAATGAATTCCTCAAAAGCAATTAATTTCCTGCATTTCCAGCTGTCATTAGCAATTCCTCTAATTTGACACAAAAGCAATTCATAATGTGTGGACCATTTTACGAATCTCCATAGCAAACTGTCAAACCGATGAATTATTTCGTAAATGAATCGCTCGCAGATCATATTTTCAATTGTCAGTTTATGACATATTACGATGATTCATAATATTTTTCTATTATGATTCTGCCAAAGTGGCTGTTTTAAGCCCCCTGAACCGATTAATTAAAAACTAAAAACAAATCGACCACATGAACCCTGATTTACTTGGAAAACTTAAAAGTAATCCTCAACACCTACACAAGGCGATATTAGTCCCCAATACATATAGGCACATATTATCGACATGCCTAGCAAAAGCACACGGCTTGCCATCGTACTACCCAAGATACAGTGCCTAGGTCGGGAGCTCGCGGCCTTTTGAGAGATACGGGCCATTGTCGGCCCATTGTCAGGGAAACAATGGCTATTTCAACACCTCACAATGGGGCGAGTTAGCTCCGTGAAAAATTAACGCGCCCGAGCTGCGTGCGATGAACGTTGCAACTAGCTTCCGTGCTTTACTACTCAGTGCGGACTGTGTGAAGTTTTCGTTTATGATGCTGAATAATGAGGGTAGTTAAATAAATAACTGCTTTTTTTCTGTAGCAGATTAACGAGCCTGCTTTCAGCAGATTTCCGGTTCATTTCCTAGCACGAAAGTAATATTTTGAATATAAACGGCCTTACCACAAAAATTTACGACACTCGTTCAACGCGTGTTTAATGTCAGTTTTATGTCAACCTACATACAGAAATGTTACGTTTAAAAGGTGTTTATGCTTAACAACTGATAAACACGGTTTTGTGGAGAAAGGGGTCCTGCAGACAGGCGCGACGCGACACCGCGGTAGAACAATTTTGCGTGATGCTTTCATAGAAATTTTTCACCCAGTGTCGGGTCGCGCCGTCACATCGTGCTGCCTGCGGGAGCGAGATGCTTTCTTTAACCACTGAATTACAAGAATAAGGAAATTAATCAACGGTCTAAAATTGTCAATACGCAGGGGAAGCGTGGTGGTCAATGCTCATTTCTTTGCTGTATCCGAAAAGCTCTTTCCTCAGCAGTAGAATGATTACCACTAATATTGTTTGACCCGATTGCCAGTTTAAAATAGTACCCAGGGTAAGTAGGAACAGAGGAGCAATTCCCGTTATTTTTTTAAATGTTCGCATTCGCATCTCATTCGCAATCTGTCAAAAATACAATCAATTTAAGTACCAACATTTTTGACAAGTTTGACAGATTGCGACTTGAATGTGAACGTTTTTAAGTACGAGAATTGGCGCTACTACCGGAGTAATTACTACTACCAGTTACAGTTTCAGTGTGCTGTGTCCGGTAAATATAAACAGTGGAAAGGGCGTATGCACCACGGGTGTACCGAACCCCTGTGTGTGTCCCTTGACGTGAAATGTCACACGAGACCTAATATAGTCGCGGCGGCGCCGTCTCCTAACTATGGCTGTACCGTAATACCTTTATTTAGCCGACTAAAGATTATAGATACGTTTGTCGTCGATTCTAAAAAAAACGATCTCATTTCAAAACGCGAAGCGTCGGAATTTGCCCTTTTGTGACATTTCTACCTTTGTAACGGAGACTGCTATAGACGCATGCGCACATCAACAGTTGAAATTCATAATAGAACGTGCAGCTAACACGTTTCGAGAAACAGGTGTCAGTAACACAAGTTCTAAAACTACTTTATTTATGTTTATGTCACACTTGTCCTTTCGTCGGTCAACATGTCATGCAATTAACAAAAAGAGGGGGAGGGAATAGTATGACGGGTCCTATTGATTGAGAATATCGTTCAATTATAGCAATCAAGTAGGTGCCTAAGTCAAGTACTACGGGATCAAAATGGGGATAGAATTGAACTCTTTGCCTGATGTTTTAGAATTTAGAGCCATCAAAATAACTTCATTTGTGAAGAATTTTTATAGAATGTGCTGAATCAAGTAAAGAAAATAATAATATGATTCCAATTATATCGAGCAATAAAGTTAACGAAACAGTCTTTCTCCATCAAACATAAAGCCACCATTGCATCCTGCTTAAAGCCACACATATATTAAACTAGCTTCCGCCCGCGGCTTCGCCCGCGTGGTATGTCGATAAAAAGTAGCCTATGTTCTTTCTCAGGCTCTAGACTATCATTTAAATCGGTTCAGTTGTTTTGGCGTGAAAGCGCGACAGACAGACAGACCGACAGAGTTATTTTCGCATTTATAATATTAGTACGGATTAAAATTGAGCGCAAAAGAGCATCCAATCTTCCTACAGAAAGCCTACAAAACTGCCTCGCCGCCTTTTAACGAAAATTAATAAATTAAATGACAGGTCACCGGCTTCAGCGAATTAAATAAGTATTAAAGCTCACAATACCTGAAATATCGATACGATAGTGCGCTTGCGGTCTCAATACAGCCCAATTAGCCTGCACTGCCTTCCGCACGTTTTTGCCCCAACACTAATAGGCAAGAACTTGGTTTAAAGACATTTACAAGAGGCGACATACAAACAAACGAGCATAACATGACGTCTGTAATCCCCAAAGGGTTAGGCTAAGGTGCGCCTATACATATAAAGCCGCTTTATTTATAATATTTTATTTAGATGTAGGTTAAAATTCAAGATATAGGATGTAGAAGGATTTAGCATGTAAGGCCTCGCATTGGATCGCAGATCTGTAATGGTAGTGGTAGGTAAAAGTTGCGTAAATCAATAAACAAATAAAAATATATAAGGTGTATCTATTCATACAAGAAATCTCTTAAGGATTCATCATTGTACTCATCATTATGAACAACTTTCACTATGGGACGAAACCTGAAATCGCGAAATAAAATCTGCTGTTCCCTAAACATTTTAACGAGCTCATCAAATTTTTAGGGAACAGCAGATTTTTTTTTATACAGTATGCAAGGGTAAACACCTTTGTCACTCAAACCATGGGTAGTTGACTTAAATATAAAAATAAATGACCCAGTAACAAAAAAAATACCATATTTTCATTAAAAGATTTTTTAAAGTAAATATCCGTACCTGTCCCGATTCTCATGGATACGCGTTTGAAAGAGCTGCGAAACAGCTGACAGCCGGTCATGTAATGTCTCGCGCGCCATGCCCGCCCCCGCCAACCGCCGGCCGCGGCCGGTCGTTGCGTGTAGGGTGAAATATTCTTGTGGAAAAATGTAGATTTTCTTTAAAAAAATAAAGTTGTATTTTTCCATTGATTTTACGTTCTATAAATGAAACCAAACCACTGGTTTCAAGGATAACGGTGTTTACACTAACACCCTGTATGTGAAAGTTAAAGTTGTTCATAATGTTGAGTACAATGGCCTCTAAAGAGATTTCGTGTATAAATAGATACACCTTTACAGTGTATAATTATGTTTAAGTCCCATGTAATAATAGGGTTCGAGCCTATTGCCATCAACCGGACACAAATTCAGACTCCGGGAAATTCCTGATGGAAACACTTTTCCCGACTTGGAACTCGAACCCAGGACCTCGTCCAGTCCTGCCAGGGTTGCGGAATAGTCCGAAAGGGATACCGGGACCCTGGCAACAGGCAACTGAAGGAACACGGGTGGGTTTTAGTCAGTAAGAGTCTGACACGCCCTTCCGCTCCGCCCAGAGCGGAAGCAGTCATTCGATGATTTCCCACACAAAAAAAAAAAAATTAAAAAAAAAATGACCTCGTCCAGTGTCAGCAGACCAACGAGAAATGTGAGAGAAAAAGTCGGGAGCTTTATGTAGGCATGTTAGTATTTCATGTGTGCGTGATCTGTTGAATGAAAGGTCAGTTGTAGTGTTAGCTAGTTTGGTTACTGCTGACAGTCCAGTTATTGTTCTGGCATTTAGAAACGAAAGATACTCTTTGAAGATTAGGAAAGTACGCGAGTGCTAATTGTCCTATTAAATACCGACGTTGACCGTACTTCGACGTTGTACAATGAAGCATAGATAAAAAGGAGACATAAAAATACTTTGTTATTTTTTTACAGGAGCCCAAAGCCTTTCACTTTATTGTATCATCAATCAGCTATATTTTTTTATGAACACAGGATGTTTCTTCTCTCGAATAGTCAAAAAATGTGAAATAATTCTTATTATACTAATAAATTGTAACATGAATCTTAACATGTTAGTTTTTTTTTTTTCAAATATCCTCATTTATAATCTTACTAGCTGTGCCCCGCGGTTTCACCCGCGTAAGTCTCGATCCCGTGGGAATATCGGGATAAAAAGTATCCTATGTGTTAATCCAGGTTATAAACTATCTGTTTGCCAAATTGCCCGCGGCTTCGCCCGCGTGGATGTCGGTTATTATATACTAAAACCTTCCTCGAGAACCACTCTATCCATTGGTGAAAACTGCATGAAAATCGGTGCAGTAGTTTTTGAGTTTATCGCGGACAGACAGACGCGGCGGAGGGCTTTGATTTTATAATATGTAAGGATTTATATTGTATGTACTTATATATTGTATCCTTTGTTCGAGATTCTTAATAAATAAATAAACATTATCCCTTAGCATCTGAAGTTTCTGCCTACTTCCTTATCAGAGATGCAGATTTTTTAACATCCGCGGACGCGGATGCGGATGCGGATTTTTGGTGGCTCACATCCGCGGAAGCGGATGCAGATCTCAAGTTTTTTTAAGGGATCCGTCAAGGCGTCAAAGCGAAATTCAAAATTTCTTACGTTTTTTGCAAATTACAGCGCTTGCCAGCACTACCGTACCGCCAGCAATATCATCCGACCTAAGATTTGTAAGGAGTCGTAAGCTCTAAAGGCCTTTACGGAGTAGTAAGGTATTATAGGCTCGTCGGCTGTTCGGCTCGGCACACAATTACGCAGGTCAAGCGTGCTAGCTCCGTACTGCCACAATTCACAAAGCTAACGCAGACGACTATATACATACGTATTACTATTTATTGTGGCTCTTCCTTGAGAAGACAATGCTGTAAGTTGGTTTAGTTATAATTTTCACCCCCTTACCGATAAACGTTGAGTCAAAAAATTTATGGTAAAGCAGACGTTAATCAATTCTTAACTTTAAACAAAGGACACAAAAAATACAATCATTGTAGACAAAACAGAGCATTCTTTATGGCAATCGGTAATGAAGAATTGTTCTCACACTATAAATTGACAAATGAATGCATCTATGATAAGATTGAAATGGCTTTTTTCTATAGTCGCCTTCTACGAGCTGAAAAAATGCCCCCAAGGCGAGAAAAGGCCATCATTTTTTTAAAAGATTTATTCTCTTTAAACCTAAAATTAATAAAAGCTTCTAAAACAGTCCACTGACTTCTAGATACTGCAGTCTAAATAGGCTTATAATAAGTTTGGTAAAACTTTCAAAGCCATATAAAAACTTTCATCGTAAAAGACGCATTCAATCGGATCCGGAAATAGAGACTCGCTAAATGCAGCCCCAATGTTCGACATTATATCAAAAGTTTGTTCCATGTCGTTTTTATTAGTTTTAAGCTTCAATAGTGATTGGTACTTATAAGTGTGATGGTTTGAAAAAAAATGACTATCTGGTAAATGTATCATTATATTCGCCCCATTTCAAACACTTTTACCTCCATCATCATTCTCCTGTCCTTATCCCAATTTATTTGGGGTCGGCGCAATATGTATTTTTCTTCCATTTATCTCTATTAGTCGTCATCTTGGTAGCCACCCCTTTTTAGCCATATCATCTTGACACAGTCACATCCTTCGTGTCTTTGGACTTCCCCTACTCTTACAGCTATAATATGTCAGTATATGCCAGTATATTAAAATACAGTCCAAACTTTCCTCACGGCATTTGCCACCAGTCTTTCACCTACAGTCTACCTTCATTTCTTACTAACTGCGCCCCGCGGTTTCAACCGCATAAGTCTCAATGCCTGGGAATATCGAGATAAAAGAATACTTATTATCCTAACGAATTTCATCCAAATCCTTTCAGCCGTTTTAGCGTGAAAACGTAACAAACAAACATACAAAAAATCAAATCTGTACGGTCACCAGATCATCTGACGACTTAGAAACTATAGATACATTTGTTTTTTATCTTAGCTTAGGTACACTGTCCCACTGCTGAGCGAAGGCCTCCCCCAAATCCTTCCAAGCATCGCTTTCCAGGGCCACCTCGATTCAACCCTTGCGGTATACGACTAGGTCGCCTCGCCACCTCTTCCTGGATCGGCTTCGATGGCGCCGTCCATCATCATCATCTATAGATACAAAACGTGTACTAATTGTAATTTTAATTTCAGAAAACAGAGCAAGATCCCGTTAAACTCTGCATAATTTCCATCCAAATATTAATCAAGTACCGCAACAATGAACTTCAAGGAACCGCACCAACGTGGGAACGAACAGAGCAGTTAGTCTTAACGTCATAACATAACCGTCGATCCATTTCACTTAACTGTGGCGTACGCGCTTACAGGCGTTCTTGAAATATGCAAAGCGTACTCACGACCGACCCGCGTAATAGCGCGTGATGTGCTCGCAGCAAAAGTCTCTAAGCTATGAACGAAAATCTAGATTCTAGACTCTCATCGCGCCGCCCATACATTACGAGCTGTTCTCTGATGATACACTCAAAGTTGTATCGGGTAATGGCTTTTTTAAATGTGGAAGGATTTATAAAATATAGGTTAAAACTTGTCGGAACATAAGCATGATAATTTATTATAATAAAGCAAATACTTATACATATTATAATTTGGTTGTTGTTCTTTTTTGCTACCAATGACAACAAAGCTCTCAGCAGATTTACTACTCAGAGAATTTCTCAGGTAAGCGCCCCGAAATCAAGAAGAAGAAGATATTATACAGCAGTATGCATGTAAAGCCGTTAATTCAGGAAGTGATTCAGAAGTTACAGTCACAAAGACGATATTACTTAATGGCAGAGAAAATTAACGAGCACAAACAGAAAACTAAACCAAAGCCTGTCCCATTTGAAACACAGTGAAATGAGGAAATACAATAAATCGTAGAACATAAATAAGTAAAGAGCAAAGTTCTCGTTTGTATCACGCACGGCGTGGCGTGGGTGCCTCTCACCGATATGTCTCGGATATAAAACAAATAGCTAGGCTGCGTCGGCGCTGCGTGAATCGTGACAAGACCGCACACCCGGCGCGGGACCACGACTGTTTACTGGGTGCTAGCTTTTGTAGGCTATGATCTAGTGTCTATGACGTGATTATAAAAGCTTCACAAGGATGGTAGTCTGAAAATAAGGTTCGATGTCCGTCACGGGATTTTATGCAAAACATACTCGAAGATATAGATAAAGTCTTGAACCGAAACTTAGTTTTCTTCTCAAAACGGTGAAGGGAACCATTGTGAGGAAACCGGCATGTCCTAGAACCAAAAATTTGAAGTAGGTAATGTGACATCTACCAACCCGCACTGGGCCCACGTGGGAGATCACAGCTCACTCCCTCTCTAAGAGGGGAGGCCTGTGTCCCAGCAGTGGGAACATTATAGGCTCCTAATGCTTATGCTTGAACCGATGCTGCAAAATTCAAAAGATTTTTTTAAGATATCAGGGGAATGCTGTGCAGAATTACTTACCTCTCAAGTACTTGTGTACTGATGTAAGTAATGCACTCTCTCCAAATTTGATGTCCATTTAGTTTTTGAGTCTTCTAAAAAGGATACGTCGCTATAAATATTTTTACTCTGGAATAGAATAAAATAGTCTTTATGAACACCAGTTAATAAAAAATACAGTTAGAAATGTAGAAATTTAACATAAGGTGACACAATGGGCGGTCTTATCGCTAAAAGCGATCTTTTACAGGAAACCTTTGGATGGAACCTGAAATAACTGCCAACAATGAAATGATCTGTAATTTTTTCTGTCCATGAGCTGTTTCCATTTTAAAGAAGTCGGTTAAAAATATAAGACAAAGTTTCTCCTTACTTTATCTCCTAGTACCTTTATCACAGATACGGGCAAGTACCAAGTCTAATACGAATATCCGGCTAGTCATCCGGGCACTAACTACTTCCTGTTAAACCCTTTGATGACGTTAATGCACAGCCTCATGTGATAGTCTGCCTTTAGAAGTATGTAGGCACAAGATATCATAAGCCTTTAGCCTGAGAGAAGTAAAGGGCGATTCATTAAAGTTTTGTAACTCCGAAGGTATGTAATAAGGTTTATTTTAAGATACGATTTTTTTTTTGTTGTCTTCTTTATATATCGATACAAATCATCTTTGTGGAGTTTCGCCAGCTAACTGAATTTGACCCTGCAGTTTTGGACCCACATAAACGATTATACAGGGTGAAATTTTATTCGTTTTAATCCTTAGGGGACGCGAAAATCGCGAAAAAGAATCAGCTGTTCCCCTACCTTTATGTTCGCATAGCTCGTCAAAATGTTGGGAACATCTGATTTTTTTTTCGGGATTTCAGGGTTGATCCCATAGTGAAAGTTTTTCATAATGATGTGTACAATGAGCCCTTAAGCGGATTAAAACGAATAAATGTAAAAGATTAACATTACAAACTTTAAGACCATCCAACTGAATAACTTTAAGTATGGGAAAAAATTTGAAATTCCGCAAAAAATAACAACTGTCCCATACAGTTTAGAACAGTAGGTATGCAACTTTAGTATAGAACAGCTGATTTTCGCGATTTAAAAGTTGATCCCATAGTAAAAGTTGTTCAAATCGAATGATCTAAATCACCTCTTAAAGTAAATTTTTTAACACCATATACATATATTATACTAAGTATAATCAAAACATATACATATATGGATGGAATATATAGTCATCAGATTTTTTGATCAGATTGTCTTCATTACACCCCAAAGTTTAACTATCACCAAGTGGTTCAGACTTTATCTCAATATTTCTAAACACTAACTTAACAAATAATAATCTCTGATATCGCATGTAGCAGGCAAGTCTAAAGCAGTAAATAAAATAAATTAATAAGCTCACCACTCGGTAGTTAGGTTTGTCTTATCGTAGGCTGCGTCTGCGCACAAAATACGACTGCCCAGCTCGCCCGGGGCCTAAATAAAATAATATTTATTTAATTTACCGAGATGTTTATCAGTTAACGTTACTGTTTCATACACCATGGACTCTATTGTATTGTGATCGTAATATTTGATGTCAATGGTTTTATTTAGTGCATTTTGCTGATTATTTTATGTTGATTTATTCATTTTGTATGGGCTTGTGGCTAAGTAATAACAATCGTATGGGTCGATCGATCAGCGTTTGGTCCGTGGATGAGTCTAGTCTAATCTTTACATACCAAGATCTCTCCGTGCCTCGGAAAGCACGTAAAGCCACTGGGACCAGCGGCTGTCATTTGTAGATCTTTGACAGTCGTTACGGATCGTCAGAAACCCGAAAGGCTGACAATCAGTCTTACCAAGGGGTATCTTGTTACCCAGTAACTGGGTTGTGGAGGTCAGATAGGCAGTCGCTCAATGTAAAACACTGGCATTCAGATGCATCCGGTTAGACTGGAAGTCGACCCGAACATAGTTGGGAAAAGGCTAGGCAGATGATGATATTAATTTTGTAGTGCATTATAACGCCCGCCGGTGCATTTGAAGCTACGTAACTTCAAATGCACTGGCGTTATAATTTTATTAGAATTGTATGATTTTTGTCATTCACTACTTCATGCCCTTTATTAAATTACCAATTAATTACTTTTTTCCATTCTTGATAATAAGCAAATTGCAGTTAGAATTTGGTCATGTCTTAGTGTAAAGACAAGGTTTTAAAACAACCCAATCAGTACATCAAAACATTTCTCAGCCTAGGTTCAATTAAAGCCTACGTCGAGTGTGGTGCGCGTTCATCGATGGGCGATAGCGCAGAAGGGCGTAGAGGGCGGCGCACGCGCACATAGGACGCCCACGCTCCACGCTCCACTGCGCCTAATAAACGCAGTTATGACGCCGGAATTACCATACTTAGATGGTCAAGGAAAGTTTTTGTTTAATATTTGTGTAAAATCGATCTATGGAAAGTGGGAGGGGCGTCTCTTGTATAGGCTTTTTATATAAAACCCCTTAACAACATACATATAAATAGGTATTATGATTTATGGTGTCGATAAAAGTGTTGATTTATACTTTGTGCAATGGCGGCACGTGTTTTTCTAACTAGCCCTAACTAGGCATATTACATGGGAATATAACATAATGGTGAATTGTGGGTCTACGTGAACCTACATTACCTACTAAAGGTTGATAAAACTCTGCTTTACCCTTCAGGAAATAAGGCCTAAATCTCAAGATTTCATATAAATTAAACTGTAGGTATAATTCTTGCTGGAAAAGCTAACTTTTTTTTAATAGGTACCACTGACCAATGAAACGTTTTCAGGCTTAGCCAGAATACTAACTAAGTAGTAGGTATTTTACATAGAGCGACTGCCTATCTGACCTCCTCAACCCAGTAACAGGGTAATACGATACCCAGACTGGTTGCCAGACTTTCGGGCTTCTGAATACCCGTAACGACTGTCAAAGATCCCCGACTGTCAGAGACCCGTAACGAATGACAGCCGGAACCAACGGCTTAACGTGCTTTCCGAGGCACGGAGGAGTCTCGATATGTAAAGATGGTCACCCATCCACGGACTAACCCCGGCAAGCGTAGCTAAGCCGGATGGATCGACCCGTGTAGCTGTTATGAGTTAGCCACGAGCTATTTGGAGCTATATTGTATAGCATAGTTATTGGTAAACTCATTAGAAGTAATAACAATAGCCCAAAGGCTACGTCGCTAACTGGCAATTGAGAGGTCGTAGGTTCACGCCCTGGCCTGTTGAACTATTGTTGTGGACTATGTTCGAACTAGCTTGAAGATATTAAACTGATACACAAATTATTCTAAAGGTACAACTACTTGCTCTATAATTGCAAAGCCAAAGCCAATAGGGAATATGCATGTATTTTTTTATTTTTTTATTCGATAGTTTACATCGTCAAATAATAGTTTTAAAAAATTCGACGGAAAAAAGCAATTTAAAGTACTTAAAAAAATGTTAAAAATATCCAACCGATCCGCGCACAAAACAAACAAGCAACTGTCAAGTCAATGTCAAACACTCCTTTTGGTAGGAGTGTTTGACATTGACTTGACACTTGTTGATTGACTTGACATTGACATTTTGATTGATAAGCTAGATTGTTACATCACATCCGCTCTTAGCTTTTCAAGTATTTGAATTACCCGCAGTTTTTTGGCACTCAAAAAAAAATAATTTCTCGCTCAAAAAGAAATTTTATTCAAAAATATTGATGACTAAATGTAATATAGTTTATAAAAAAAAATACTTGACCCTTATTTGAACCACATGCATATTCCCTATTAAAGCTTACCTTTGTCAATGAATACCTACCTACAGCCGATCAACCATGAATCCTAACTATCCTATCCTTGCATATTATAAAACAAAGTCCTCCGTCGCGTCTGTCTGTCGTCCTGTTCGCGAACAACTCAAAAACGACTGCACCGATTTTCATGCTGTTTTCACCAATGGATAGAGTGTGTCTAGAAGATGGTTTTAGTATATAATAACCGACATCCACGCGGGCGAAGCCGCGGGCATCAGCTAGTATATTATAAAATGCGAAACGAGTTTGTTTGTTTGTTTGTTACACTTTCACGCTAAAACGGATTTGGATAAAATTTGGGACATGGTTAGACCATTACCTGGGTTAGAACAAAGGATACTTTTTATCTCGATATTACCACGGGATCGAGTCTTATGCGGGTGAAACCATGGGGCGCAACTAGTTAAGAATAATGAAGTTATTAGAAAGGAGAAACGAATTTGGGATAGCTGTGCTGCTGGGGAGTTTGTTGCGTCACTTCTTCCCAAAAGCACTAGGAAGTGGTAAAGGGTGGGTAATTTCGGGGACTGGCTTACGTAATTAGGACGTCCGAAAAGTGCTGATTCTCAGCCTAGTTTGAATAAATGGATTTTGATTTTCGGAAAACCGAGCATATTAAGGGGTAAATACATACCTGTTTTACGAAATCAAGCTTTACTAGTGGAAACCGACAATCGGCAATATTGCAGACGGACACGCACGGCAGACGACCACAGACCGCTACGCACCGCGCACCGAGGAACTTCCGATGTCTGCGATACCCCGCACGTACACCTTCCCACGGTGCGTTGTGCGGGCTCGTCTGTGTCCGTCCGCAATATGGTGCACCGTCGGATTCGACTGTCAACAGGAGAAAATTGGGTACACCACCACACATACTACCAAAAAGGCCGCAAATAATGGACTTAGACACTGTTTTTCCTAACTAGTTGCAGCCGTATATTAATAATTTTAACAGTGAAGCCAACGCAGCTCGCTGCCCCATTGTGGACCAATTAGTTGGTCGCGAGCTTCTATTTGCAGAGCCATTTAACCGCCAATTTAAACCTCCACTTGGTTTCGCTAATCTAATAACATTTATTTTTCTGGCTTCCTTAATAACGTAAATTAAGAGCTGGGTAGCTTTCTATTGTTAAGTTTTTGGGTAGACTTTACTTTCCATTTGAGTTTTTTGCCTTTAGAGTAATAAGGTTTCGTACCCGAGGGGTGCCAAACGGAACCCTATTAAGGACTGTCCGTCCGTCTTTCTATCAGCGAGCTGTATCTCATGCACCGTAATAGGTAGACAGTTGAAATTTTCACAGATTGTGTATTTCTTTTGCTGCTATGACAAAAAATAATAAAAATGAAATAAAGTGAATACTAGGTAGGTACGGACCCTTCATGTCCGACTCGCATTTGCCCCGGTATTTTTCTTCGTCAAAATTCGAGTATGTTCAATGTTCATCCTTACCGAGTCATAGATAGATAGATAGATAGAATACTCTTTATTATGTACACCATAAAAATTACAGACATAAATTAGACATTTTACATAGGGTGACACAATGGGCGGTCTTATCGCTAAAAGCGATACCATGCGAGTCATAGCATAGAGCCCTTATACCAATTTATTTGGAGTCGCAGGTCGTTCTTTTCCCCCATTCATCTGTATTAGCCGTCATCTCTGAATTCACTTCCTTCTTGACCAAGCTTTCTAATTTTAAGTTTTTGGGTAGAGTTTAGGACTTTCTAAAGTATTTTTGCTTTTTTTCTTAGTCAAGATTCGAGTATGTTCATCCTCCTACCGAGTAGAGTTTGTATGTTTGTTACGCTTTCACGCAAAAACGGCTGAACGGATTTGGATGAAATTTGCCACATGGGTAGACCATGACCTGAAGAAGGACATAGGATACTTATCCTAAATCGCAGACGAAATCGCGAGCAACAGCTAGTAATAACATAAGTAATACTCGTTAGGATTAATTAAAACACATGGCCAATTAGACACAGGCTATTTGGTTTTTCAATTATTTTTATAGACGTTCGTTAAAATTACGAGTATTTACAGTAAATATGGGTCGGTGATCGCGATCATAAAAAAGTTAATTTATCTTATTTAAATTGGCAATTACTTACAACTCTATTAGGCTAGGAATAACCAGCTGCGACATTATTTAATTATTAAAAGTAAAAAAAATAAGGATTGCAGTTGTTATAATTGAACTTTTTGGATTGATAAAAGTATCTTGAAATAATTCTTATTGAGAGAACATTAATTTGAAATTGACCAACATAGAATTGTTTTAATTACTAGCCAAACAGTCCTGTGGGCCTAAAACGGCCACATTAGCAATTCCTCTAAAAGCGATTCATTTCCTAACATTCCAGCTGTCATTAGCAATTCTTCTAATTTGACACAAAAGCAATTCATAATGTGTGGACCTTGTTACGAATCTCCATAGAAAACTGTCAAACTGATGAATTATTTCGTGATATGAATCGCACGCAGATCATATCATGAATTGTCAGTTTGTGACATATTACGATGATTCATAATATTTTCCTATTATGTATATAATATTTTCCTATTATTCTGTCAAAGTGGCTGTTTTAAGCCCTGGTGATTGCAAAACTTTTTATCACTAGCTTTAAAAACGGCGAAGGAAAACATCGTGAGGAAACCGGCATGCCTGATAGGTATTTCTCGACGGTATGTGAAGTCAAGTCGGATGCCCATGGGGGCATAAAAACTCTGACATCAGACTCCACACGAAAAATAAGAAATAAAATTACGAAATATTCACGAGATCAGTGAGTAACTTCATTATAATAGAAGCTACAAGTTACTACAACAAGTCACCGAAATTCACAAAACGTTTCCAATTCTCAACCAATACGCAAGAGCACTAAAACGTTGAAAAATAAAAAAAAGAAGAATAAAATAAAGCTTCATTATAACCTTGTTAAAGAAAGATACATGCTGGCCATAAAAGTCGTTAACGTTTAAATTGCGAAGCGGCTGCACCGACCGAACGCGCCATTACCCGGGTTTGTACCATTCTGCAACAATTAGCTGATCTATGGACCAGTTTATAGTTTCGCGCGCTTTTATTCCACTACATCTATATATTACTGCCCATAAATGCTCACCATTGAACAAATTAATGTTCTCTTCTCCTTGAGAGAAAGGTAAACTATTATCGCCAATGATTTATCGTTACACATTATCACGAAAGCTATATAAAAATCCTAACGTTGGATCTCGGCTAAGAAACATTGCCTGCCATTTTATACCCTCTAACTAGACAGTCTGAGCCTCTAAACAATCAAGACATCACGTTTTAGTACGTTATGTGATGTGAAATTATTGCAGAGATAGCTGTGGGTGCCTTTACAAAACTTAGAACAAAGAAGTTCAGACTTCGTGGTTTATTTTCACGTCGTATGACGAGATGACTTCTTAGAGACATGAAACTAAAATGCACATTTATTGCAATAATTCTTAGTGCTCGGCGACAGCGGAACGGCGCAGCGTCCGAGCGGCGCGACTGCGGCGCGGTCGCGGTGTCGTGTCGCCGCGGTGGACGCGCGGCGTCGGCGCGGTCGCGGCGTCGTGTCGCCTAGCACTTATTACTTACCTTTACTCGATTAATCAAGCTTTTCTCATTGTTTTTGTCAATGCAACAAGTTTTTTTTGTTTTTCCGAGTTTATATAATTTATAGCCTTTGTCTAAATGCAAAGTATGAACACTGAAAGCTTTCTAAATGATAACGCTAAAGTGAACATAGGTATCTAACGGTAAAAACGATCGCTAGTGTACAAAGTATCAGTTAACCAATACAACAGGAAAAAGAAACATCGACCAAACAGTTGTTTTTACCCAAATGCGATCGTAAGCCTGACCGCTTTTCCAACGCAGCGGTTATCTGTAATAAAACTTCGTTACGTAGATAACTCGTATTATTTTCGATTCTCTGTCGGTGTCCGCAATAATCGACATCGAATCATAGTGCGTCGGAAAATAAAGGTAAACTATAGAATCCCGTTGTTGCAGGCGTTGACAACACTAGGATCAAACTGAAACTGAAATTACTTGAAAAAAGTTTAAGACACCTAAAATTAGAAGACACGCAAGTTAGAAGTACCTACGTTTACTAATGTTAACCATCGCAGTTCTTATTAAAACAATGCCCAAAGTGATGTCAGACATCAGTATATCACCCTATAAATGTTGTTGACCACTGCCAGTTAAGATTGCTGTCATCAAGAAAGTTAGTTGTTCGTCATCTGGCCATCAGTATCGCTTTAGTGAACTTGGTCTTGTCCCAACTCAAGTTTTTGGTTGAAGATAAAAATATTAATAATATTTGTAATCCGAGCTTTTACGTAGAAAAAAAAAGAAAAGTACAGAAAAAAAAAACAAATCGGTTTGGACATGTTACTTTTTAACTACTCCAATAATAATATTCTGTTCTGGATAAGGCACTACTTAGCACAGACGCCTACACTTTCAAAAAGGCCTTATTACCTATCTTAGCCAACAAAATAAGCCCGAATGTCTGACAACCAAGGACTATATACCAAGGGGTATCGCGTTCCCCAGTAACTGGGTTGTGGAGGTCAGATAAGCAGTCGCTCCATGTAAAATACTTACCAGTATTCAGCTGCATCCGGTTAGACTGAAAGCCGACCCCAACATAGTTGGGAAATGGCTAGGCAGATGATGATATTCATTTTGTAGTGCATTATAACGCCGGTGCATTTGAAGCTACGCAATTTTGAATAGAAAAAAAAAAAATGTCTTTCACTACTTCCTGCCCTTCTAACAACATACTCTATAGACTTTCATTTTGAGCCTGTGCTCATAAAAAAACTTCTAAGACAGTCCTTCTGCACAGGTATTAGGACTGTCCTCAAGCACCTGAGGCCTCAGTTAGATCAAGGTTTTTGTCTTGCTATTGACATAATCGCCTAAATGAGGCGATATTATGCCTGATTAACCTTGTGGTTTCTTCAGATTCAACCACCAGAAACACCAAAAACAAAGGACATGCTACGTGCAACATGTTTTATTTGAACATGGATAAAATTTCCAACAGCCAAATGTGCCAAACAGGAGAAAGCCGACGTCGTGCTAAAACAAACTCGGCCCGCAGCTGTGGGCGTGCCGGCGCGATGGTAAGGCACGCGCCGATCCCCTAGATTATTTCGCTATACCAATCGATGCACCTTTGCGAAACTAACCCGTTTCGAACTGACTTTGTAAGTGTGTCGCTTACGCTTCCTGCAATAGCCTGCCTGCTGTAGATCAAAAGCATGGACGATTCAACTCAATTGTACTCACCGAAGAGTTAGAGGTGTTAGGCATTTCGCAAGTTAAGTTTAAGTCCCATGTAATAATAGGCGAGCCTTTGCCATCAAACGGGCACAAACCGGGCTGAGAAAGTCGAGATGGAAAAACCAATAACACTTTGCCCGAGATTCGAACCCAGGACTAAACCAGAGGCCCGAGACAAAGTAACATTCTATCAGCGATAACGATGATGGAAAAGGCAACGAAAAGTTTATGTCAATCCTGTTGAAAGTCGTTGTAGAAATACGAAACGCTTTTGAAGCGATTGTCACTTGTCTAGGCCCTCTGAGCTTGGATTGATCTATTTGTTTCCTTGACTGTCCTACAGATAAGCAAACGTTCTTGAAGGATTGCATGCACACATCATGCCTCCATAGCTTTTTCGAGATAATCGAAAAGCGTCCAAATCTTCTCGATAGCATCGAATTGGTGACTTGCTAAAGGAATAGGTACTAACATCGATACGAATAAATAAAAGTGAAGTGTCTGCTTGTAGTGTCAAAAATGTACCTACTAAATGAAAGTATAAACGGTTGATACTTATAAAATATATATATATATATATATATATATTTATATTTTTCTGTCTCTCTGTCTGTTCCGGCTAATCTCCGGTAAGCCTGGATTTTTACGGGACTTTCACTGGCAGATACCTAATGTTATAAGGAGTGACTTAGAAAATATAATAATACTTTTAGTTTTTTAGAAAAAGAATTAGGATTCACGCGGGCGGAGCCGCGGACAGCTAGTACACAATATACAATGTTTCAGTTGTTGATGTGGTGACCAGTGATGCTAGTGGGTTAAGGAAAGCCATACAAACGAGTAGGTATGTAGAAAATAACGATAAGCTTTCATATCACGACTTTGAGAGCAGTGGTGGCCCAGTGGTAACGGCCAAGACTTACGAGTTGTAGGTCGTAGGTTCGAACCCTGAGAGGCGCTTTACTTTGTGTAAATTATTTCATCGCCACTGCTCTCAAAACGGTGAAGGAAAACATCGTGAGGAAACCGGCATGTCCTAGAACCAAAATTTCGATGTGACATCTACCAACCCGCACTGGGCCCGCGTGGTAGATTACGGCCCGCTCCCTCTCACAGAGAGGAGGCGTGTGTCCCAGCAGTGGGAATATTATAGGCTGATTATGATTATGATGATCACGACTTTATACACGGAATATTCATAAATAATTTCACAGTGTTCAGTGAGCAGTATTGAAATAAAGCTAGCTATAAGCAGTATTTGTTTAACATAATAAAAATAATCATTTATTTACTTAGACAACAATGATCGGGATAATTAGTTATAAAAACTTAAAAACGTGTTAGTGTGTTGCAAACATAATATATTTATCTATTTAATAATTATTATTATATTGTGCATCAATATTTAACACGTAATTATAAAATGAGCAAAATTCTCACTTAAAATTACACCTTGCGTAGTTTGTGTTTATTTTTCCATTAGTAATTAGGTATAAATTTTATATGACTACTAACTAAAAGCTAGTATAAAATGAGTATTTTTAATAAGTTTGTTTAGTTAAAACTTATTTAATAATATTGTTATAAGATAATTAGAATTTTGCTCTAAGCAGGTGTTTTTACAGCAGGATCCAAATGAAAGTGAGTTTGTTTGTTTTTTACGCTTTCACTCTAAAACAGCTGAACGGAGTTAGATGAAATTTAGCACACTGGTACACCATGACCTGGATTAGGACATAGATTACTTTTAGCCCGGTGGTAGGTATGTTCCCGTGGGATAATTTCTAACATGAACATTGGCGAAGCCTCTGGTGAAAAAAAAAAAAATCTTTATTATCAAAAAGCCTAATACAATTTGTCCATCTCAATCATACATAAAAACGCCATTAAATGAAGTACTATGTGCATTATTTGAGACAGAGTGAACGTCTGTGTCTGTGCTAGTATAAACTGTGTTACAGACACAGGCGCCTTCCTCTTACAGTTCATCGACAATTTTCTGCACTTAGTAGGAGCTTTGGTAAGCATATAACTTATAACTTAGTTTAACATAAGTTTGTATGTTTGAATGTTTATTACTCAATCAGGCAAAAACGGCTGAACGGATTTGAATGGCACACAGATAGACCATATCCTGGGTAACGACATAGGCTGACCTTTGAATAACTTTACTCATAATTTCAACAGCTCAATACAGGCTTGCTTTCATGTAACTTGGTAAGTACACGATGAAATTATTTTCTTATATAAATATAATCATTTGTAGTTAGTATCTTCTTAATAGGGCATTAAATAATAGTTTAACTATAGATGCAATCATACTTTAACGTAGCAATTTAAGTTAGGTACCTACAATAATTTTAGTAGTTTCAATTAATTACCTACATCATTTCCAATTAACAATTAATTAGTCTCAAATACCTACAGTAATCAGTGATCTAAATAACTTAGTAATCAGTGATCTAAAAAAACAATAATAGCCTTAGCCTAGTGGTGTAACTGTCAGACTGCCAAGTCATAGGTGTCGAGTTCGAACCCAAGCCACGCACCTCTGACTTTTCGGATTCATGCGCTTCAAAAACAGTGAAGGAAAACATCGTGAGGAAACGCCGCATGCCTGAGAGATATTTCTCGACGGCATGCGAAGCCAAGTCAGAGGCCCATGTCATCATCATCATCTGCCTAGCCTTTTCCCAACTAGGTTGGGGTCGGCTTCCAGTCTAACCGGATGGAGGATTAGTGAATGGAAGACATTGTTGCACCTTGAGATGATGAAAGATCGATTGAATAATCTTTAGTGTTAAAGTACATTATAATCTCCGTAAGAAGTACTTAAGAAAACTTGCTTAGAGCAAAACTCTAAGTCAGAGGCCCATGTGTGGCTTTAATGACACCAGCAGGCGTAGCATGAGCACCGTTTTGTCGACGGAAGAGTAGACAAAAATGACGTTTTCTGTAGACAGTACGAGACGGCAGCAAAATAGAAAGAGTCAACTGCACTTTTTACGAAATTCACTCTTTTGCATAATTCGACTCAGAATTATTTGTTTTATCATAGGATTTATCGGTTGTCAGTGTGATTTTGACAATAAGGATAGAAAACTTTCTTCTGAAATAGTCTACATATAAAAAGACCTAGACAAAGATCGTCAGAAATGAAAGACAAAATGACAGATTGTAGAAAGATTTCTACGGTGGATGTCAAAAATGAAGAAACGAACTGTCACTTTGTATAGAAAAAGCTATGTCTATTCTTCGTAGAGATAGAAAGCGCCATGCTACGCCTGCTGGTTAATCACTAAGCACACGAAAAGAGAGTAGGTAAGTAATATAATACTACCGATACCGTATATCAAATTAGTCGGATAGAGTACAAAACTTAAATTAAATAATTGAACTAAACGAAACGCAAAACTGCATGAATTTAAAAGCGGTCATGTTAATAACTATTATTAAAGTCTGTCCAAAAAATGACAGTTAAGATAATAATCGTTTTTCAGAGGGCGCTGGCGAGCCTTGCGGAGTCATTTAATTAATTATAACCTCACATTTGCTGATGCGCAAGTATTAATCCAGTGTGGCAAGCTAAAGGAGCTAAGTGCAATCACTAATCAAGATGCAGGTGCCTCCCAGGTGCGTCGGTATACTCATTTAGTTAAGTGCATCTAGTTGAACGCCGTATCACCAATGGAGTAAACAAAATTAGCGTTTTGAACACTGTTTACCAGTTAATTAGCAATCTGTCTATGTCTAATTGTCGCACCGGCGCAGGCGGCTACCTTTTAGATATTAAATTAGTTCTAGTAAAGAATGGTCTGTCAATTATTTGCCTATAAAGATACAACGATTGTTATGTAGGGGTTAGATACCCGTTGCTTATCTTCTATTGCGCTAGCGCACTTCGGCCGTGCAGACCTGCAATTTATTTATTTGAACTTTTCGCACTCAAAAAAGTTACAAAGGCGCAAATTTAATGCCTACATTATATCTACATGCGAAGATCTGAAAACGCAATAAAAACCCTCATTTTCTAAAGAGTTTTACAAAGCTAAGTCATATCTTACGATTTCGCAAACAAGATCAAACTTTGTTATAATTTCCAGCAAAATCATGTTACGCAGAAGTTCTTGAAAATGAACTAGAAAGTGCATGACCTGAAATGCATGAATTGGATCCGAAGTAAGTTAATAATATTTTTATATACCTAAATCTAAATAAAACTTTACAAACTTTAAGAGGTGCTTTATACCATCGCAACCGAATAACTTTTACAATGGGACCAATATTGAAATCGAGAAAAAAAAATTACATACAGTTTAAAACAGACTTTAGTATGGAACAGCAGTTTTTTTTTCGCGATTTCAAATTACGTAAGTAGATCAAGTAAGATTTCGAAGTATGCGGAGATAATTAAGTATTCTCTGAAACGCTAAAATTGCATTCTTCAGTTTTCAGTTAGGTATATCACATCTGTAACAAAATTCCCAGTTCTTTATGCTTCTTAATCAAACGGAACCCCATAAAGACCGACCGGAAACCAAATAACATTTTATTTTACCTTACAACCACGTACTGGGAAACAAAGCACGAAGAATTTAAAAATTGAGCCGTCTTGCAGGAGTGATGAAGACGTCCCACCATACGTCAGCCGCGAGTCGTGTGGAAACCGAATTAAATCAGTCACTGGCTGAAAACAATCGTTTCTTGGCACGAATGGACAACAATGCCTGTTATTAAAAAAAAGAATGGTGATAAAGAACGTATAATTTGTTCAGTAATTAATGCGGGACGGTGTGACGGGGCGTGAGTAGAGCTTCTCGTTTCGCATGTAGAAAGCCTTGTCTGTCCGCATGCTGGTTCAAAGTTACGTCGATAATGTTACGATAAGAACGTGCTCATTTGTATAATTAATTGTGACTAATTGAGACGTATTTAAGTGCACAAAATGTGTATGTAAATTAAATTAGCGGAGGTTCAGCAATTAGGGGTTGAATGGTTGAATATCTCGGTTGCGTATTTTGTAACGAATTTAAAACGATACGTTGTTATTGTCGGTGGGCACGCCAGTCTGACTGGTGGACAAAAATCTCATCTGGAATGAAGCCGCAGACTGGCATGCGAATTGAATTGCATTGTCCGATGTCACACGCCTCAACCCTCACTGACAATATCCAACATATCGCGCCCTCAATAATACAGTGATGCTACTCAAATAACATGTTTGTTGCGGTTTTCTCTAAACTAGATGCTTGTTCTAAATATAATTAAATCAGAAATTATTTTGATTGGCACCTTATTATTAAATTATCAGTGTAGGTATCTTATTTCGGTAAGTTGTAAAATTTAAGTGAAATCCCTGCATTATTAGATGAATCAATCCTACTAATATTATAAATGTGAAAGTTTGTTACTCAATCACACAAAAACGGCTGAATGGAATCGGATGAAATTTGGCAAACAGATAGTTTATAACCTGGATTAACACATAGGATACTTTTGATCCCGATATTCCCTCGGGATCGAGACTTGCGCGGGTGAAACTGCGCGGTGCAGCTAGTAAGTTTATAAAGGATAAAAGAAGACTTATAGAAAAACTTAACCTAAAACTATTTTCAAACCTAAGTAGGTATGCATAAAATACAGGGTAAGCCAAGTTTATATCCTTCCATTGAGGTTGCATAATATACCAGTATGCCTAAATGGAACACGTTTCTTAATTTCATTTACACGCAACAAAACAACAACGTAAACGAACAACGAAATTTATTACCTATATCCTAGAAAACGTGACGCAATTATACCTAACATCGTATAAAAAATACTAAATGAAAGATATAAAGGTTGTGTTCATTAGAAGCGCAGCGGCACGTGTACGCACAATCGTCAGTTAGGGCAGTAACAGACAGCATGCGGCATTCGTTACCCCGACTGACATTCCAATAGAGCCTGAGAAGCCGCCAGCTGTCGTGAGCCAGCCTTATGACCACACTTGTAATACGGACTTTATGAATGAATGTGTTGAGTAAGTATAGGCTAATGAATGACAGGATTTAGTGCTGATTAATTTTTGAAGTGAAACTTCTTAGGCAGTTATTCGATAATTGGACAAGAATTGAGAGTGACATTTCAAGGACGCGTCACGTTTAGACAAAGTTCGTTACAAGAGAGAGAAGGAAGATATTACTCTCTCTGTCTCTCACACTAAATATCTCTTATTCTTTATTTTTAGGAAATTTCACTTTTATCACGTGTTTGCTGCTGCACGCACAATATTTTTTTTCTTTTATTACAAAAACCTGCCAGGACTAAAACCTCACATTTGAAAGTTTTTTTTTCCACATAATTAATTATAAAAACCTGAAAACAACGCGAGAATTCCAACAAATACAAATCTATCTCCTACAGAAATCTGGAGACGCATTGACAGTGCAAGGTATCTTACAATTTCAAGTTTCTAGACTATATTTATGGATCTGGAGATTAAAAATGATGATTGACTTTTAAAGATTTATAAACCAGTTGCTGATTTAACGACAACGATGCGGACATCATATTGCGTATGATGAATAATAGATATTTATTTATTCATGTCCATGATTTAAGTACTAAGCGACAATGAAAGTGACATCACTACTTCTTGATCGGGGAGTACCCACGCCAGTCGTAAATATGGGCTTAGAAGATTCTAGAATAACAATCAGCTGTATCACAGAATAATAAAGTAATAGCATAACGTCTCGGCAGTGACCTTTAAATAATTGTTTAATACCACTCGTTAGATAAACAATGTCGCACCTTCCGCGTCAGTGCGTAACTGCCGTGCACTCGAAACTGTTGCGTTACACTGAGATTTCGGAGCGCGTCGTTTCGTACATTTTCTATGAAAACGTAATACCGTTACTTTATTATACTGTGGCTATAGGGTATAGGTACCCGTTACACGTGGCTTACATCCATTAACATCTTGAGGGACACTAAACGCCCATACATGCGTTATAAATACAACTTCTATTGTGTCTTGTTCAATGTCCTCGAATGCGTTAAAGTACCTAAGTCCATGCCAAACCTGATCTCCTTTTAAAAACTGGATTAAAACGGTTAAACTTGTTCGAAACACCCTCTAAATTATTTTTGTAATTTGAAATTCAGACTAATACTTAATTATATTCTTTATTTTTTTTTACAGCTAATTTATTGAAATAATAACAGCTTTCCTTTCTATTTTGAGTAAATTAAACAGTTACATAAATATTTGTAATTCTTATACGCGATGAATTTACATTTGTTTTACGGATACAAAACTAAGATTATTTTAATTAAGTTTCTTCTATATCTGTCATATTGAACATCATTTAGAGTATTTATCCCGGAAGTTTTATGTGTATAGGTAATACATTAACATACTTATAACTTCATTAAAGCACAAATATTTCTATGTTTAAACAAATGTTACCACCGTAGTAGATTGTCTTTTATAAATATAATTACAAATATACAATCTAACACTAACATTTTCTGTCATACTAATTAAAAATTAAAGTCGCTTTTCGTGTTTATCTGTCTGAACGCGTTGCATGTTCTTCTAAGGGCTGATTTTCTCAAAGTCAGATAACTTTTATACGTGGAAAAAAATTTGACGTCTGACAGTTTTTGTATGGAAAACCTGACAAAAATTCAAAATTTATTTTCAGGATAAGATATTATTTTTTATTTTATTAGATTATACTCGGTATAAAAGTTTGGTGAAATTCGCCCTAAATTACGCAACGAATTTTGATGCAGTTGTCACCATCATTTAGAGAATTTATTCCGAAAGGTTTATGTGTAGATATAATAAACATATCAACCGTACATATAATAAAAAAAACGATGTTTTGCCAAGTCCTAAAAACCGTGCGAGGCAAGAGCGCCAGCTTAGTATAAAATTAATCATGAATCAAAACTCTTGTGGTAGATACAGCACTTGCGTAGTTTTCATACTCCACCAACAAAGTCTTAAGTGAGAGCCCTATTTTACTTGTTTCTGCCTCAAATCTGGAATAACTTTGCATAGCATGAATCGCAAAAAGCGCTCCGTACGTAAAAGATGCATGCATAGCTGGCCAGCGTCCTGATTTAATAGAATAGAGGGCCATAGATGTAGACACACGGCACTCGTACTCGCGCGTATTTCCGTTTATTTCGTTCTAGTGATAAGTTGGTTTTATATTGTTTACATTGATGGCTACATCGCTCAATAAAAAACATATTAAAAAAATTATAGGAAAGCGGTAAACAATCCCACAATAATGGCTGTCCTAATACAGAGCGTTTTTTGACACCTTCATGTCAACGTCCGTTTTTATATGACGGAATCGATCTTTTAAGAAACCGTAACTTAAACGTTTGCTAAGACGTAAGTACCTAAGTATATTCAAAGACTTATACATAGTGAAAATCAAATTCAATTTACTTATTCCGTCTGTTATATCTAATAACATCAAAATCCACTTTTAATCCAGCAGAAATGTACAGAGTTCTAAACAAAACATCGTCGTAAGTGATGGTGGTAGGGGTAGGGTCGCGCGTGCGGCCTCTGTGGTCGTTTTGCGGCGCGCATGCGTCGTGACCGCGCGCGCGCTCTCGTCACGCGTCCCGCCCAGCGCAAGCGCACACCACTATTTTATCGCATTAATTATTTGGAAAAGGATTCCCGAAGAGCCAACATTCTTGTGAGCTTGTCAGCTGTGGGAACCTGCTTTAATGATTAGATTTAATATTTTAATAGAGATTTTTGAGTATAGGGTCTAAGACTAGTTCTTTATGATACAGGGAACCCTTGTTTGGACGCTAAAGTTATTTTTTCTGCTGTTATTTTTCACGAACAGTAAAGATTTGATTTGTTTTAGTCCTTTACAACACTCACGTCTGTCTTAATCTAGGTAGAACCTTTTGTTCACAGGTGAACCAGATGTCTGGTGACTTAGCTTGTAAGGAGATGATAGGTAGGTACCGTATAATGGCACTAATGGCAGATCAGTTAATTTAGATTTACGGGTTGGAATCGCAAAAGAAGTTAGAGAGAAGAGCAAAAGGTAAGTAACTTACATAAGCCAGCTGAATTATGCAGAACAAATACGAATGAAATCAATCTGCCCAGCCTTTACCCAACTATGTTGGGGTCGGCTTCCAGTCTAACCGGCTGAGCTGAATACCAGTATTTTACATGAAGCGACTGCCTATCTGACCTCCACAACCCGGTAACTGGGTAAAATACGATACCCCTTCGTAAGACTGGTTGTCAGACTTTCGGGCTTCTGACGACCCGTGACGACTGTGAAAGACCCACGAATGACAGCCGGTACCAACGGCTTAACGTGCTTTCCAAGGCACAAAGGAGTCTCGGTAAGGTAAGTGTAACTTAACCTGATGGACCGACCCGTGCGACTGTTATTACTTAGCCATGAGCTCTTTCTACAAATCTATAATATCTCATATAAATCATTTCAGTAACCTTTCAGCATACAATTAGGTACCTACTATGAATATAACAACACACAATTTAACAATATAATATAAAAAGTTGACTATACATTATACTTAATATAAATACATGCTACATACAATAAAAATGAAACTCATTAAATATGTATAGAACGTTGCACTGCATACCATGTAACTTCAACCGATATCTGTTTACCTACCTCAGTTTACGGTAACATGAAAGCTTTCACCGCAGATCTGGACTGTTTCGGTGTTTTCCCATACTTACCAACTTTATGTACTAGAAGATAATAAATTCCGGGTTCCTAAACACAGGTATAGAAAGGTAAAAACAAATAGCTGTAGAGCGTGCGTGTAATTCCCTTATTATTGATTGTAGGAATCAGTTAGGGCCCGTCCAACATGGAGAATTTAAGGCGGATCCTTAGATGATATTTCAGCCACTTACTCGCTAGATGGCGACATAGTCGCACATTAAAACGTTTTCAATTTTTACGATAAATCTTTGAGAGACAATTTATCTAGAAAATAAAATATAAGTAAAAATCTTTTTAAAAACAAGCTTTTAATAAACTAAAAAGTACTAAATAAAACTTACGTAAACATAGAACTTTAATATTTTCTTAAAAGCTTGAAGCTTATCTTCGAGTTACGTGTAAGAAGGATATTTACGCCTCAAGTCGGTTGTTATTTTTTTGTAAAAAGTTTTTTTAGTGTTGATTTTGGAAGCCAGTTGTTTTTTTAGATATTCATTTTGCTTGTTTACTTATAGCCAAATAAACTCAAGTCTCTAAAAATCTTGCCGCACCAGTGTGAAGCGCCCCTACTAATGATTACACGGGACTCATGCAAAAACGAACAAGTGTGTAGGCCGGTAAGTGGCCGCAAAGTGCAAGCTTACACAGTGCATCGGTTATAGCATTGTGTGCACTGTGCAGTTACTCCACTTCCATGTCTTTATAATACACTTGATGCGGTATTAATGAGGACTTGTGCAGAGATAAGACAACTGTAGGAAGATATGTATGTTTTTAAATTACGAAGATTATGACTTTTTAATGATGAACGCGAAAATATCTCTTTTTATTTAGACCGAAAGTCTGACAACCTGTCTTATCAAGGGGTATCGTATTACCCAGTTACTGGGTTGTGGAAGTCAGATAGTCGCTCCATGTAACCTCCACAACCCAGTAATTGGGTAATACGAGTAATAATAGTATTTCTTGACCCACATTATGAACCAAAATAAATATCTAAGTAAATATTCGAAAGCACTATCAACAGGAGAATCAAATTGAATCGTAAGCTACCATCGACGGTAGTCCCCCAGGCGCTGTCAATCAACGCCTCAATAGCCTGCAACAACGATTTACCGGACAATGGACACCGCTCTTCGTAAGCCAGATTGTACAGTATAGATATAATTTTAATCACTGTCAACTTGAGGCCACTTTGACAAAGCCTATCGCGACCCTACCTCTTTCCTACCCGTAAAGTAAGTAAGTACTCGGAATACAGAATGAACCAGAAAGTGCTACGACCATAATTTCATGCCGCTCACTGTGGCCAAACACAAATCTAAAATTCCCCACCTGACTCTCTACATACCCTTGTATTAAGGCTAGCTTGGGAACATTTTACCGCTTTTGGGGGAAATCTTTTTTCTGTTAAACACTGTAATTAATATTAAAAAATCGGCAAAATGCATGTCCATGTGACTACGCAGAATTAAGGGTTCCGTTACCGTAGTTGGGATAAATATTTACGCATGTAGGGCAGTATTGTTTTTATCAACCGCAAAAATATGTTTGTATTTTAATCGCATTTTTAGAACGGTTGTAACTGAAAATATCCCAAAAACTATTTATAGCAAAAGTCACCTAAAAACATCATAATCTTTTTAATTATGGGAACCAACGATTCCACACAGTTATATATTTTTTCATTCGACGGTTACATTTAACTAAAGCTTCTCTCATACACACTCTCCCTCCCAACTGCATAAGAAAGAGCCAGTTGATGTGATTTTCACCTACTTTTTATTTTATCAACATTTTATTTCACCTTACCTGTGTAAGGTATTAATTTATGTCAGATCAGCTGCGATTTCATCGACAGGTCGTTACGAGAAAAGTTTTGTGATAAAAATATATAATAGTATGAAAAAATCAGCCCTTTTAAGAGTCCTGTTGGCTCAGGTTCGCGAAAATGTTTATTTTGTTCGGTTCGCGCCTTCTGGTTTGTGCTGTACTCTGAGAGGTAGTAGTTGATAATACAGACACGTTGCATATCTTCTCTCTGTTCACAGGATTCTGGGAACGGAACGTGAAGTGCCGACAAGGTGTTGTCGTTATTTGAAGATTGAAGTTTAAAGATTGAGAATCATTATTGTTTCTTACACACTTTTTGACAGAGATTTTAGTGCACTTGGTTGATTTTAGCATGCATGTATGGGGTTCAAAAGCAGCTGAGAAAATACGTGTTGCAGTGAAATGCCAATAAAGCCAGAGGGACAAAGCATGTCGTGTCGTTTACTGGATATAATAACGTTCAATTAAAGTAAACTTAAACTAATTGATGGTAATAGTCAACTTATATATATTTAACTTTAAGCAACAGAAACTCCATTAAAAACGGTTTACATTAATGGAATGAGACACATGAGCAAGGCCAAAATAAAAGCGCGGAACGTGGTGAAGACGAGGGGCCTAAAACAGTCACACAATTTTATTCCTCTAAAAGCAATTCATTTTCTGAATTCCCAACTGTCATTAGCAATTCCTGTAATTTAACACAAAACCAATTCATAATTTGTGGACCATTTTACGAATCTCCATAGAAAACTGTCAAACAGGTGAATTATAGCGTAATATGGATCATCACGCAGATATCAATCGTCAGTTTGTGATATTTTAAGATGATTCATATTATTTTCCTTTTATGATTCTGCCAAAGTGGCCATTTTAGACCCGCAGTCCGCAATGGACAATAATCTTGAGTCGAAGATTTAGATGAATACTTCTGGATAATGCGCTCAAAAACCGCAATCAACATGCCTTGCTAATTTTAAAACAACCAAACTTGTTTCAGGTTAAAAAAAGCGTACATATTGGTGCTAGCATTCGCTCATCAAAATACCTTAGAAGTGGGATAACCTATTAACTAAGGCATCCAACATCAACAATGGTATCTACAATACCGTAAAGATTCACACAAACATAACAATTACTAAGGGCCAATTCCACCAATGAAGCTGAACGCGATCAACACATCTAATCTAAACCGCGTTCAAGAAATGGCATTGCCTTATTTCTTAGGGAATATTTTTTTTTTTTTTTTTTTAAACTTTGCCCCACACTCAGAATTTCTTCCTGTATCGTGGGTGCGTTTACAAACATAGAAACTCACATACACTAACACCCAGACCCGGAACAACTACTTGCAGATCATACAAATATTTGTTCCGTGCGGGGATCGAACCCGCGACACGTTGCCACTGATATTGACACTGATAGTTGTTGAACGCGGTTTAAGGTTCGAGCAGACCGGATGCGTATGCGTAGATGTGCACGTACCACTGAGTTGTAATGTATGGAACTGTATGAGACAGCAGCACACACCGCTTGCGTAACGTAAACGTACGCGACGTTACGCAAGCGGTGTGTCCTGTCTACGTGCACGTCTACGCTTACGCTTACGCATACGCAACGCATACGCATCCGATCAGCTCGAGCCTATAGATGTGCTAATCGCGTTCAAGTTCATTGGTGCAATTGGCCCTAAGAATGAAACTCAGGAGTATTTGCAAGTTAGCAATAACACGATAGTAACACTGCACCATTACTTAGATAGGTAAGTAATACCTCCTATTTCTACAATATATCTTAAAATATTTGTATGTAAAACTGTGGAGGCTATCCATCTTCAAATACCGCCGTCGCAGCGATAATCATAAACTTGGTACACACGTCTAGTTTTATGAACCACCTTAAAGCATCGCTCTGCGGCTTCTTTCCTATTAAAATATTTCATACTAGCTATTTCCCGCGATTTCGTCTACGATCCAGGATAAAAAGTAGCCTATGTCCTTCTCCTGGACATGGTCTAATCACGTGCTAAATTTCATCTAAATCCGTTCAGCTATTTTAGCGTGAAAGCGTACCAAACAAACAAACTCACTTTGGCATTTATAATATTACTAGCTTCCGCCCGCGGCTTCGCCCGCGTGGTAAAACAAGTAAAAGTACCCTATGTCCTTCCGCAGGATGCCATCTATCTTCTTGGCTTTTATCGAAATCCGTTCAGTGGTTTAGGCGTGAGAAGATAACATACAGACAGACAGACAGAGTTACTTTCGAATTTATAATATTAGTAGGCATGGAAGTATGGATTAAAGCTAGGATTTCTCATAACTGTGGAACATGCGCTATGCATTATGATCGTGTGAGTGTAGCTTTGGATGCATAACTGCAGAAAATTCTTGTAGACATATAAAAGTTTTAGCAAATAATATGTACTATCATAGGTTTCATAATTTTATGGTAAAACTCAACTTTCGAGAGTTATTGGGAAAAAGTTGAAAATAAATTAAAAACTCACGAGAAAATAATTCAGTCGGTTGACTTAGTTAGGAAGTTCCCTCGAATTGAAGGTACTTTTTTATTTTATTTTACTGCACACACTTAAAATGCAATCTCCTCGTTCCATTTCGAGTTGATGTAAACTTAAACTAGTCAAAACTAAGTTAGAATGAGGTAAATTCGTTATTTATGTATCACTGAATTAAATTCAGGAAGGTATCCGAATAACAAGCCAAGTGCGAGGTGGACTGGCACACGAAGGGTTCCGTACCGTTTTAAGATCGAGCAATAAACGCCGACAAAAATAAATTTATATTAGACATGGACCCCATTAAAAAAAAAACACAATCTATAAAAAACACAACTGTCTACCTACAACAATTGATGAGATACAGCCCGCTGACAGACAGACGGACGGACGCGGAGGCTTAGTAGGTAATAGGGTTCCGTTTGGCACCCTTCGGATACGTAACCCTAAAATCGGGCGGTAGAAACATCCATTTGAGAACGAAGCAACTGATCATCACAAAAAAAAGGTATAATTTAAAGACTAGACCGTTTACAATTAATGGTAGTCTTGACAAAAAGGCAAACGCAAATAAACTAAGCCGGCTTGGTTATTCATGGTCAGGTCCAATAAATCAATCAAACTGGTATTATTTCCGATGGCATTAAGAAATGATCACAAGCCAGACATCTTTTTTGGGGATTTTTTTTATAAACTTAGTGATACATTTTTTGCTTACCGACTGGCGATGAATAGAAACTAGTTAAAATGCACTTCTGATGCTGTCTGGAGGACCACGTTACAATGACTCTTTGATGATGAATGATTCAGCGGCTAACAACAGCTAAAGCGCGATCACTGTCGGACTTCATAGAAAAAAAAGAGAAACACGATGACACAACACTGGTAATTTATTGCAAAATATGAAGCAATTATCTCATTTACAAAAAAAATATTGATTGGATTAAAAAATTAAAACACTATTACGTTAGGTGCTTGTAGAATAATCTGAAAAAAAAAACAGAATGATTGCATGTATATAAATATGGCTTTTAATCGATACATTTTTTTGAGGTAGGTAGGTATCTACGTGAGTTTTCAACACACTATCTTGCTAGCATATTCCTGAAGAATATCATATATATTTTTAACCGACTTCTTCAAAAAATAGGAGGTTCTCAATTCGTCTGTATGTTTTTTTTTTTTTTGTGTGTTTGTATGTGTATGTTACCCGATTACTCCGCCAATTATGAATCGATTTTGATGATTCTTTTTTTGTTTGGTAGGTCATGCTTCAGACGTGGTCCCATATAATTTTGCTTGCGTAGTTTTTGAGTTAGCTTCAATAATTACGTATTTTTCCCACTTTGCGTATGTTGATGACATGTTAATTGACTCCGTCACATAGCAGATAACGGTATACGAATTTGTGTGGGGTAGTTACCACAACTAAAAACAGAAAAATAAAAACTTTTTACAAAAAAAAAACAACCGACTTCCAAAAAAAACACTAAAAAAGTGAAAAATAACTTTAATTTCGGAAGTCGGTGGCAAAAAACGAAAATTGAAAAGCAGAGACACCGACTTCCGAAATTAAAGTTATTTTTCACTTTTTTAGTGTTTATTTTGTTCTGATTTTCTTTACTTTAGAGGATCATATACTTTTAGGCATTAAAAAAACGCGTTGCGTTTAGCTCCTGTAGTTCCATTAAGTGGATAGGTGTAGGTTTCTTGTCTAACAAACCTACCCACAGGTTTTCTGTTTGACACATAACAACAAATATTTTGATAGCGTTATAAATATTTTGGAAGCGAAAACCGAGATGGTGGAATAGTTCCCAACTCTACATAATCTTCGCGCATGAAACTACATTCCATTCTATGTCCATAAAAATATTTAAAAAATTACCAGATGCAATAAAAGATAAAACCAACGATACGACATTAATAATTATCACGCAAATATTAATTAAAAAAACATACTAAAGAATTAACGAATAGGTACATACATAACAAAAAAAATGATTTAACATAAACAGACACCATACACAGTTAGTCGTACGTTTCATACATACATAATATTATAATATGATATTTTATGTTTGTTTGACCTCATCAAATCATTATTATTACCACAATCTATAACTTATCACAATTAATTTTAAGAACATTTTATAAATTGTTGATTATTATTTAATTTCTTAATTTTATTTTTATTTAAAGAATTAATTTTATATTTTTTTCTGTGCATTGTCTGTTTTTATTACGGACCCTGTAGGGGTCCATTATGTCAATTGTGGCAGTCAATTATGTGTAGCATAATTCTTTTAGACCTCTCATTAGATTATAGCTACTAGGAATCTATATGTGCAAGAAGTGCATGTGTTTCAGCATAGTCCACAGGAGTAGTCCATAGTAGCAAAAGTAAAATGATAATAGTACATACATACCTACTGATCAAGAACATTTTTTTAATTACGAAGGAGAATTCCTGTTTTATGACTTAGAATCGAGATCGGAAGCGGATGAAAAGCCTTTCGATAATTATGATATTTAAAAACTGAATAATATGCTTTGAACGCAAGTGTTACAGTTTTTTTTAATGAAATAAAACTTTTTTTATTGATTTCCTTCATTTTCAATGACTTCTCTTATTAAAATACTATTTGATATATATTCAGCTTATTAGAGCATTTATCTGGACGAAACTGGCTCGGCGTCTATTATGCTGATGCCCAATCACATGGTCCGCTAAATATTTTGGCTGGTACGTTCTCTGATTAGCTCTTTCCAGTATAGTTTGGGCATCAGGACGGTTAGACAAAACGGGATGGAAATGGTTTCAAATGGCTCTTGCAATTTTAAAATCATCCATAAGATTTCTAGACCCTTTATTGAAGTATTTATTTCGAAAGATTTTTAAAATCCCGTTACCGGTAACGGATCGGACAGATGACGCTTATCTGACTGTCTGTCAATTTAATAAGTAATCAAAGCATTGTCAAAGTGTGTGAGAGGTTTTATTTGGGTTTCCAACAACAAATAAAATATAGTACAAACTTAGTTTTTTTTTCTCTTAAACTGAGGTGGTTTAAAATATTATTTATGTAGTTCCTAGTTTCATATTTTTGTCGCTTTTATATAGGTGTAGTTTGGTGCAAGTTACATTTTTCTCGGAATAAAAAACCAACGCCCCTACAAAAAGCGGACATCTCCTTTATTTTTTTGAGAAAATGAGAAAGTTATTACTAATTAAAATTCACGTTTTTAGTCATATTAATAGTCCATTTACTATTACTATTACTAAAAAGTAGTACCTAAATTACCCTAATTTCATTTGAAATTAGCAAATTTTCTACACAAGTCATACATGTTATGTTATGACTGGTAGACGACCGCCGCGCCGCCGCCGCCCGTGCCACATATAATAACCACATACAATAACTTAGTAAAATTCCCCATTGAAAAAAAGCGGCAATTTATTCTTTCTCTTTCCAAAAAAAATACTACATATATAGACTCTCAGTATGATTCAAAATCCTCACGGATCGGACAGGGTTTTTACCCGCTGTATATAGGAAGTCGTGCTTCAATTAGCTTTTATAGATATTATTTGTAAGTAGCAACACTTAGAGGCTGGTCAAAAAGCCACCAGAGGCCCCAGACAAAGTGACATTCTCTCAACGATAACGATGATGGAAAACGCAAAAACAGGACTGACATAAGCTATCGAAAAGCTTATGTCAGTCCTGTTGAAAGTCGTTGTAGAAATACGAAACGCTTTCGAAGCGATTGTCACTTGTCTAGGCCCTCTGATCTAAGTCAACAATGAACAAAGAATACCTAGACAGAGGTCATGAAAGGCGATGAACAAATAAATCATTGTACTTCTGTGAATAATTCTTTCACAGACTTTTGATGCATTTTTGCTGCGATAAAAACTGCCCCCTTTCCTCAAGATTTTCGTTTTCTAAAAAAAATATTTTAAAAAGTTAATAAGAAATAGGTATATATTTTTTTTTACAGTTGGTAAAAATTACAACGTAAAAATATTCTACAAGTTAGTTATTTGGGAATCAAACGTTTACAGCAACTATTTACAACCCTCTACCGTTTACAAATTGCTTTCAGATGAAAACGAATTAACTCGCAGAGTTTCGAACTACTCCGCCCACAAAAATGCCAATTTGGTAAGTGTAGTCCGAAGCGATACACGTCCGTTACAGGGTGGCTGATATAAAATAAGTTTAGGTTCAATTAATCTCACCAAATCGCAACTGCAGTCACTGATAAATGTAAAAATAAAGTAGAAACCATTAAAGCAAAATATTCATAAACACGCTGCAACTTAACTGGCTAAAAACTGATAAGTTTCAGTCTGGATACACTGAAAGTTCATCAGCATTAAATAAGTACCTACACTCTGTTTTTTATTAATAGCAACGCTCGGAAATTCTATAATTTTCGTGATGAAAACTGTGAAATCTGAATTCAGGATAAGTTAGGTCAACATAACATAACGCCTATTTCCCCGAAGGGTTAAGCAGAGTTGAACTGAAGGCTATAAGTAGTACCTACACCTGCATTTCGCCAGTTATATTTGAGTCCAAGGTAAGGAACATCGTCTCATACTGCTGTAGGTACAACCAGCCGTTATGATAATTGAAACTTTCCGATCTCTTCTTGTGCCCCGACAACTTCAAGCAGAGTTAATGGCAATCCATCTTTAGAGTGCGTTTCATCAAATAGTTCCGTTGCCGTAATGTTGGCTCAACTGTAAGAAAAAAGGACCTATGAGGTAACTTTGTACCCGTAGGGTATTCGTATTGGTCCTACAACAGTGGAGCCAACATTACGGCATAGGAACTATTGGATGACATACAGTCTATATCTGCCCCCAACACTTAGGTGTCAGTATAGGTATAGTCGCCAGCACGTAACTTGGCAAGGTTTCGGCGTAATGGTAGTAAGTTAGCGCATGTACACTTAGTGCAACAAAAAAATAAACACTTTTATTGAATAAGAATTTAATATGAATTTTGTGCATTTACGACTCTTGCCAACCTTGCGAGCCGGCGACTGTATCTCTTAATCCTGCAAAACATGTATGTTTCTTTAAAGGTCCTTGCGATCGTGGGACTCCAAGCTATAGTCAGCGCGCGACTGCTAGTCACCGCCTGAGATATGTGAGCGGTCTGCCAGGGGTTGCGGGAAAGTCCGAAAGGGATACCGGGACCCTTGGCAACAGTCAACTGAAGGAACGCAGGTGGGATTTAGTCAGTAAAAGTCTGACACGCCCACCCGCTCCGCTCAGAGCGGGAGAAGTCATTTGATGACATACAAAAGTCAAAAAAAAAAAGTATTTCAGCGGTGAGACGAGGGAGGGCGCTATTACAGACAAAATTGACAGACTGAGTTAGCTTGGCCAAAATCAGAACTATCACCGCCATCTTGTTTTTTTCCATACATTTCACAAAACAATTGCACACAAAATGTTTACCAACAGCGCCCTCCTGTCAACGTTATTGGAGCGCGAAAAGATCCTTGTAGCACTCTAACTTAAACGTAAATTATATAACTCCACTCTTCCTACATCCTTAACACAAAGGGTACGTCACACAAAATCAGCGTGTTTACGATGAGGTTTAATCGTGTGTAGTCCACACGGGAGTCGGGAGCTTTGGTCTACGGCGTAGCTCCAGGTCTACGTCCGGCCGTTGAACCCAACGTGCCGGCGCCGAATTCGCATGCACCCTTCTGAACTTAGTACACCTTAACTTGCGCAGGTCAAAGAGTAATGTACTCGATTCTATCCCTTATATTCGTAGACGATAATTGTTTATAGAAATATGAACGTAGCCAGACTATAGATACCTCACGATTCGGCGCAGAGGTCTCTTCGTAGACATAACTTTACTGGATAACAAAGGACCAACTCAGTTTATCATCCATCTAAAATTCATGTTTTACTAGGTTGCTAATCAACTCAATAAAAGTGCCGTCCAACAAAGAAGGCTTTGACAAACATTACTTATCACTACTACTGTCCTGAAACCATCGATTGTGAGTGTGTTCTAATCGTTCATTTTTATCGAGTCGGGCCTCGGGCGTGATAGATTATCCTTTAGCTTCCTTTTTCCTTTTAGAGAGCGTCGACCGTCGGCTACGAGGGGGCCAGGGGAGGAGACGAGGGGGGGCACGAACCGCTGCACCGAACCGCCAACGTCATTGCCCTGTCAACTCAACAATACTAAGCAGACGATGTTACGTATACCGAACAATACGGAATAGGTGCTAAACTAAATAGGGATCAGTGAACTCTTTTGTGCAAAACACAAAAACATTTTTTGTTTGACACTTTTAACCAACAACGAGGGCTAACTTGCATACGACAAAAACCTTCACAATGCCGGCAAAAACTTTAAGCTTCAACGTAGAAAGTTTTCAAACTGATTAATGAGGTGTGCGGGGTATATTATATTAATTACAAATTGATTGCAAATTATTAGATGGTACATTTATATTAAGAATAATGATCAGGGATTGATTAGTGGTTCGTGTTAATGTGGTAAACAAGTCAACAGCTGCGGTGCAATGAGGCGCGCCCTCTAGCTTCACTTATAATAATATAATGTCTAGACTTCAGACTACAGCCATGCGTCACCCTCGTTCACACGCAACGCTTTGAAAATAACCGCTCTCCGTCTTTTTGTGCGCTTCCAGTAAATATAAGTGATTATCGCCGTACTTGTGTATGTAAAGATATGAAATACTACGATGGGGACTTCTCATTCATATTCCATTTAAATTGTAAGTTAATGTTAGTACAACTAAGAACATAAATCTAAATGTACGGAACATGTAAACAGAACGTATTTTTTGTTTGACCACCTAGTATGTATGTTTGATCAATATTTAGTAGGACATAAAAAGCAGCGCATAACTCAAAAGAAGCAGTAAAGATAAAGAACTGCAGCACATCCATAAATGTTATGCAACGACATGAAAGTAAAAGTACAAAAAAACGGTCTTATCAATTAATCATTCATGCATAGCACACTCTATTTTATGCAGTCTGCCAACTCAATAACTAAATACCTATTCTCCCTGTGCATACTGAAATCAAACTCCAAATGAAAAGATAAACAATTTAATAGGTAATTTTCTTATTATAAACCTGAAATTTTCTCAATTAAAGGCGTTTTCCTCTTCTCATACGAATGCACGAGCATTGTTTAAAAAGATACCTCGCTCCGTGTTGGCGTAAAAAGGGCAAAAAAACATCCCTGCCCTGAAAAATGCCTTATTTTGCATGTAAAAGTGAAAACGATATACGAAAACAGAGTTGGATAACTTTTGGACTCTTTTACGTCCCAATATTCTCTGCTGAAAGAAACACTGGACAAAATATATTTTGTCTTTGACGCATTGGGATGCGTCATAACAAATTTCTGGAGCCGTAGCTAACTTGGTGCAAGCCCACGAGACCGGCGGAAGGGGGCGAAGTGGGGTGGGCGCCCCCACCACCCTCTATTTCCCACGCAACGACCTTTGTGCCTCGGCGATGCACTTTGACAGACTTTACTAATTCAATAGATGGACGCTGTGTGGCACGGCTCTTTCCGTTACATAATTATATACTTTGTTTAGTTTTGCGTTTCGCTGGATAAGGGATACATACTTTATTAGATAAAACGTTAATCAGTGAAGCGTTCGAATATTGTAATTTACCGATAGAGCTTTTTTTATGTAACTCACGCAAATTACATTTTACAAGGTAGGTAAATACAAAACAGTTGAAACAAAGTAATTTTCAACTTTTTTTTCTATTCCTCGGTAGGTTCACTCAGTTTCTATCAGCCCGTGTACGCCACAGCAGATGTCTTCAACCTACAGAGGAAGCTACGAGTGGTACGACGAAATTTTGCAAGAAAATATTGTCCAAAAACCTGCATAATAATGTCTAAAACCAAACATAATATAGATGTCCTATCAACATAATACAAACATTTAATTAAGAGCACACTAATTAGCAACGAATTATAACAACGACTACCTAATCTAATAGTCGTATCTGTAGCGGTGTTAAAACTATTTGTTCAAGTAAATTGGTGTAGCTACAACGTACGACACACGGGAACGGTGCGACGACGCGAATTACGGCTATATTGTACACACGGCTACACATCAAGCTATACATTTCCAGTGTATGATGATCTCGCATTGTATAGGATTACCGTACAATGTAAGAGAGTCAGCTTATACTGCAGGCGTAGCATGAGCACCGTTTTGTCGACGGAAGAGTAGACAAAAATGACGTTTCCTATAGACAGTAGACAGAACGAGACGGCAGCAAAATAGAAAGAGTCAACTGCACTTTTTACGAAATACACTCTTTTACATAATTCGACTCAGAATTCTTTGTTTTATCATAGGATTTATTGGTTGTCAGTTTGATTTTGACAGTAAGGATAGAAAACTTTCTTCCGAAATAGTCTACATATAAAAAGACCTAGACAAAGATCGTTAGAAATGATAGACAAAATGACAGATTGTAGAAAGATTTCTACGGCGGATGTCAAAAATGAAGAAACGAACTGTCACTTTGTATAGAAAAAGCTTCTTCGTAGAGATAGAAAGCGCCATGCTACGCCTGCAGGTAATGTATAGCTTGATTTAGCCGTACCTACGTAACACTTGCGAAATTTCTACACAATGATGTATTCAGTTTTTTTATACCTTCAAGTTATATCTAGTAATTACTTGTTAATGTTATTACTGATTTTGTTACAATATTTGGTACAAAAATTGTAGGTATTACTTGTATTCTAGTTTATATCAAGAGCTTTTTAATCATTAACGTCATGATCTTACCCGTGGACAAAGTACTATTACGTACTTTAAGTTACTATTAACTTAATTTCAAAAATCGTGCCTGCTTAGGTTCGAACCCACGACCTACAACTCGTAAGTCGCGACTTTTACCAATGGGCCACCACTGCCTACTGGATCGGTACCTATGAAGGTGTTGCCAAAAATATAATAAAGAAAAACAAGAAGGAAATCTTGGAGTAACCAACTTGATAACGACGTAGCGTTAATAATTTAATACAAATAAACATTTAGGGATAGTAAACTGAATACAAATATAAATGCAGTGCGATGTGAGGGTTATGAAGGTTATTTCAAAAGAGCAGACAGACGCACCATCGGAAATAGATTGTTGACTATTCAGACAGGAAATCGGAACCGGGATCCACAGTTAGTAGCAGCTCATAAAAAGCAATGATATTTTATTCCTACACAAATAGTGCAGGAAATGCAGTTTGGTCGTACCTTCCTCTGTACTATGAACAAAAGTCTTTTAAAACTTTATTTGCAAATCAACAAGACGCAAATCTTATTTCTACATAATTTATCAGGGATGTTCTGCTAGTAAGAAAACAGTTTATCCGTTTGTAACATGAAAGTGAAAACGTTTTCAGTAATATATTTCATTTCTAATCCATTTCCTTTCCATGATTGTTTTCTTACACAAGAATGGTAAAGCTTCGAGGTAGACGATAAACGAGATATGTAGGTATTTGGGAAATAAAACCGCTCATGTTTTGGATACAATAACTACAAAAGCAGATGAAACAGAAAACACAATTTTGACGATCCGTTCAGTAACATAATTAGTACCTAAATCCCCGAACCACCACGTTCAAAATATTTATTATCCTAACATTCCAGTACACAAAGCTTCACTAAACCCTTCGAACACGAATTATTATTAGGTATATATCAAATAAATTGGGAGTGTCCCCCGTACCACGAGACTATCGGAACAAGGTAGCGACAAGCATCGTTTGCGCGGTGGGTACGGGTGAGGCTCGATCCGTGGGGAGGCTCGCTTGTTTTGGTCTGTTTGGGCCGAGGACGGCCGCCACACAAAGACGACGACCGATCCGCACACTAATTCAAAGGAGATCGATAGTGCACCCACCCAGTATGCCCTTTCATGCAGACCTCATCATGCGCCGCGATAATTAAAATGTTTTGCTCTCGATAAATATTTTGCGTCGCTAATTATTATTATTAATGCTGTTTCCAATGTATACGTCGAGTTTTTAAGCACATAACATGGCGTTATTGGCGCCCAACACATTTCTTCATGTTGGGCGCCACTAAAGACTAACTAATACGGAAATTATTTCAGTAAGTTTACTTGTTTGAAAAACTTACTTATACAATATACATTGAACTTATTAATGCTCGTACGACCCCCGAGGGTCACGCAATTATTTGTATGTTGTGTCTCATTAGTCACTTGATAGGTTAAAACGCTTTAGGTAACATTAAGATTTAGAAAGGTATGATTTTTTACACGGCTAAAGTCGTTAAGAAAGTTATTTATATCGAATAATAACAAGGTTTCTAACAAGTGCTTAACCTGTCAACTTGTTATTCTAACAAATTAACTGCACACTGAAAACGTAGAAACCACCTGCTTTGTATTTACCCAGCATTACAAGTAAAAATGGAAATTTCTCGTAGGTATCATAATAATATTACAAAACGTAATACAAAATGAAAGTGTTTTAGTGCAGCAGATTCATTTCTTCTAAGAACTTTGAACGACCTTCGAGGAGGGTGGTTGTTCAAGTTTCAGTTTCAGTAGTAGAGGGCGCTCTCCCACCCATCTCGGAAAATTTGCATGATTAAACGCGCTGCCTTAAAAGAACGCAAGTAAAGTAGATTGAACTAAATTAGTTATAGAACAAAGCATATGCAAGCTCAAGAATACTTACGTGTTTCAATACAGTTAGAAAAATTAAACAACTCGGTTTTTTTCGAACAATGATGAAAGTAAAAGGCTAAAATCCATTAACGTTCCTACCAAAGAACAGGTAGGTACATCAAATTCTTACATCGATACGGCAATAAATTAAAGGTAATATCGGCAACATTTTGCTGTTCCAAAATTGGAATCCACAACAAAGGGACGTCAAAGAAACTAGCAAGTGCACGCGTGCAAGCGGGGCCGGGTATAAAGAGTGAGCGCAGCACGGCCGAAGAGCCTCGTGCGTCCATTACCCCCCTCCCAGTGGGGGGCTGGGGGCTGCCGAAAGTGCGGGGTGGCAAGTGTCTCGCTCACACCCAAAGATGCATCGAGTTTCTGGACGAAACCGCACTGCCGCTGCATATAATGGTAATGAATTTCGTCTCCATTTTATTTAGTACGTACCTACCTATATGTTTGCTATTGATTTCTCTTAAAATTTCGCCATGTTATGCAAACCTTTGAGTCTGTTGCAAGCTCACTACATTCTTTTTTAATTACTTGTAGTTACGAGTTTACATGGGTACGTATTGATATATCATAATGTATAAAGGTACCTACTTCTTACTTAAGATATGACAACCAGCTAAGCTCCCTAAAACGACAATGGATTTTCCAAAATAATCCAATCCTTGAACACTATCCTTGTCTCCACACACAATGACATCAGTACCTACCTACATATACTCCTATTTTGTTAAAGTACCTACCCCAGTCACGACATGCCCCTGCACCGATAAATCGCATTATGGCCCACGTGTAGGGAATACATTTTTAATCTTGTTTCCTTTATATCATGCGGCTCAGAAAAGCGGTGGGTAGCGGTGGGTAGCGGTGGGTAACCACTGAAAACTACCTTCCTAAATAAAAGTTTAAACAACTGGACAAACAATACGAATTTCCTATCATACCTATATGTAATCTGATTAAGGAAGAGAGGATTTTATAAGGAGAAACCTACTATCAACTTTGCAACTGAATTTTGAGTAATCTATAAAATAGGTAACTTCAAAAAATATAGTTGCATCAAATATAAAGTAGGGAATAGTTTTCCTGTTATTAAACGTATTGCAAGTATCTACTTGCTATCTCACAACGAAACGAACGTGCTAGACTAAAATGGAGTGCACATTCAACACGTAAACATATCATCAACGTTACCAAAAACAAACACGTCAAAACAGCGCGGTAACGTTAATAACGCTCACGTTGCCATCCACAGCTCTTTTCATTCGGCACGAGCCGGTGCAGGCTGTGTCAAAGCACGTAATTAGTATTTAGGAAGGTGGTAAGAAAGGCGAGGTCGTGGGCCAGACGTCGGGTATCGATCCGACGACCTACCCCACGCTCTACCTCCCAAAAGGGTGGGAAGTGGGGAGCCACGCACATCGAGCCACCAATTGACACACTTAAGGTAATACTTGGCACTTACGATGTCGCCTCGGCGTACTGATGGCCAGCGGAAACAATGCTGTTATGCCAAACTACTTCAATGCCGAACATTCGCCAGCTAGATGAAAGTAAAGAAATCGGAAACAAAGAAACTGCGAGTCACTTAAATAAAAAAATAATCAGATAAAGAGAATCATATTGCATCTACGATTATTGTTAGCAGAGTAGCAGAAGTAGCTGAAAATTACAGAAAGCTCGACCCAGTTGGCGCTGAGCCCGTACATCGGAACATCGCAACATCGCGCACTTGCATATACAAGATATGTATCTATTTTATTTAACCTTGGGAGAACTGTAAACAAATTATCCTGAATTTATAAGACTGCAACGTGATTAGCGTTTACTCTAATAAATAAGTGAAAAGGCACCATACAGGCAGACATGACCAATGTTCTTATCGATATAAAAATTAGTGAACTACTTACATACGTACGACTTAATTTTTTGCATTGCGGAAGTCGAAGTCGGGTCGATTATTTCTCATAAAAAATATTTTCTAAAGATCCCTTGACTGATGCTACAATCAGATTTTCCACACAAAAGGCCACTCTTTTCATTAAAATTATCCATCTATTTAACATCAATCAATTTAAACAGAAGATGGCACCTAGTTGCTTATTTTTGTGGCCCACAAAAATAAGCTAATTATATATAATATAATATAATTTATAGGCGCACCTACGTGTAGGTACACATCCTATTAAGTACCTAGGTTTTCGGTCTTAATACCTCTAGCTAAAGATATGCCTACCCTTCTAGATAGGAATATCTACATAAAGCCACGTGCATATAACTGTGACACCTTAGCCACCGTCTGCATATTCGCAAGCCAACGCTTCAGGTACCTTTGTTTCAGCAAATTGTAATCATGTCTTGTAATACTATTTTGTTTGTTAATATCGAGCTTCTGTTAGGTATGGCAAATAGGTGTTCATGCATGAACATTTCAAAAATAAATAAATTTGTCTATCTATAAAAACTGTTATTTGATAGTTCTGAAACAATATAAAAAACATCGAATAATTTTTATTGCCTTGCACCGAGTACCGTTTTACTTTCAGATTATTTTCATTAGATATACTTTTGGATTGACCTTACAGACCTCCTTTAAATCCCGTATCTACCCTACTTAATTCTCACCACATTCAATTCCTTTTATCTCGCTTTTCTCAAAACTAAATTCTCTGTTCTTTATAAAGGCAATTTCCGCAAAAGGAATTACTGGTGAAAATAAGCAGAGCACGCAGATTGTCCGGAGCGACGTCGCGTCGGCGCTGCACTTTGGGTGAGGGCCGTGGAGGCACAGACAGTGGGGTGGTGGGTGGTGTAAAATCACCCGCAATCATTTATACCCGAACTGCCTGCAGAATTACTAGCCGTCACTAAATTCACGACACCACCCCCTTGCACCAACTTTATTATGGCTTTCTCTTAGGTACAGTATAAAATTGAAATTGATAGGAATTATTATTTCTTGGGAGTTAAGGTGGATGCGGTTGGCTGAAGATAGCCTTTGTTTGCTGTTCTGAATGTTTTTTATATCGTTTCATTAACAGTTGAAGCTTCAGGATACAAGTTTCGGAAGCCTATTTTGTTTTTAGATAGGTAGGCAGAAGTCTTGTACTGAATGTCTTGCGGTTTGTAATAAATGTTAGATTTAGGAGCTCTTCTATTGTAGTTTAGGTATTTAATTTGCAAAGACAAAATACTTTTCACCATTTATTGACAATCCTGAAAGTACTACTTAGGTCGTTTTTGTTTGTCTTTCTATTTAAAGAGCTAAAACTTTATTAAATTAAAAAAGAACTTCATGGCAATAAATTAAAAGCAGACTAAGGAAACTACCAAGTTCTAAGTTTCAATACTAACCTATAACCCAAAGTACCTGCCTAAGTTATATATGTTCCATCCATCTATATACCGTCCTCAACACAAGTACATAGGTACGTTTGCACATTGACAGCATTTGAGAGGCAACACGAGGCCACGTGGTGAGATGCGACGTAGCTATTTGTGTCAGGAACTGTACCCGTGACCCACTTCGCAAACACCCCTACTGCCGCGTACTAGCGAACTGCGAGTACCCGACACTGCCGTATATTTTGGTCTAGGTTATGTCAAGTTATATTGCCGCCATTACGGTGTTTTATGTTATCCTTGGTAATATGTTGGAAGTGCGATGGAAGTTGAATAACAGTGCAAGTTCTATTACAATTTGGAAATGTCAAGAAAATATGCATTACCTCCCGGCACCAACTTAAAGCAATTAACATGAAATTAACGCAATGGTACTGTAGAGGTATTGTCCGATTGGCTTTGACAACCGATCTCCGTAAGTTCATGACATGTATAATGAGTGAGATAAACACTATTTCATATTTTAGAAGATTATAAAATAATAGGGTTTCAGCTAGGAGAGCTGACGGCGCGCGTGATTATGTAAAATACGTAGTCTCATTGATCGAAAAGAGAAACCGACGTGTCGCCAGATAAGAAAAATTCATAGAAACCAGAATCAATATTAGAAAACCTTTTTGACTACAACAATGTTGAAGTTCTGTGTTCAAAGTTCAATGTTTAAATCGTGGCGTATTAGCCCTAAGGCAAACTAGGCACGTGCCTAGGGGCGCGCGCGGAAGATTTTTCAAGAAAAAAAAAATTAAAATTAATTGTGTTAGTTTAAGATACACATTGTAAAAGATTATTTAATTCTATAGAGATGTAGGTAGAGCTTCGGAAGCGTGCTCCGCTCCGATTTTATAAAAGAAGTGGGTAAGTTACTTGATATGAAACGATCATCTGCAGGGGCGTATTTTAAGATTCAGCGTCCTGGGCCTGAAAGGTTTGCCGCCCCATAAATTAAAGGAAAAAAAAGCAACGAAACTGGTCCCGAGTCGCGATGGAGTCTGACCGACCGACAAGCCGCCGATCAGTAAGGGCCGAGTCACACCGGAATGGCAGCGGCCAGCAGCGGCCCCCGGCGTCGCAGCTGGCGGCCTCACGCAACCTCCAGACTCCACGCGCCTAGTCTCCTCTTGACTAGTTTAGTTTCTTCCTTTTCAAGCGATACTGGTCTTTTAAGTACGTAGATAAAGTTTAAAATTATTCCACAATGAAAGTGCTCGCCGCGTCGCTGCCGGCAGCGACCCCTGGCGTCTCCGCTGGCGGCCTCGCACGACCTCCAGACCCCACGCGCCTAGTCTCCTCTTGAATAGTTTAGTTTCTACCTTTTCAAGCGATACTGGTCTTTTAAGTAGGTATGTAGATAAAGTTTAAAATTATTTCACACTGAAAGTGCTCGCCGCGTCGCTGCCGGCCGCTACCATTCTGGTGTGACTCGGCCCTTTTACGATAGTCCCGCGTCTTGATGTCTATCACAACCAAATGAGTTTTAATTTTCGCTATTGAGGCTTATTTTAAATTTCTTCAAAAATAAAGGCTAACAAAGCTGAGCGCGAGGTGCGGCTTACGCCGCCCCTCGCAGCCTACCGCCCCGGGCCCTGGCCCTTTTGGCCCTAGGGTAAATACACCGCTGATCATCTGTCAACACACACAGTCAGATCTGTTTCCCAGAGAGGCATAATGGATTTCCATGTTCGTTAAGTCCCTCTTGCATTCTTCACTTTCATCACATATTCCCTGCCCTACCTAACTAACCCTACCAATATTATAACTGCGAAAGTGTGTGTGTGTGTTTATGAATATCTTCTTCATGCAATAAACTACTGAACCGATTGTGATGAAACTTGGTATGTAGGAAGACAGACAAAAAAACCGCTAGGGGGCGTCGATGAGTTGCTTCCCTAGGGCGCTCTCGACATTTAGTCCGCCACTGGTTTAAGTAATTTTAAAAAGTTCCATATTATACAACGTGCCGCTACAATGGTGACATTAATTTAACACACGTATACGATTTCGCGTATTCGTTTTATGAAAATATTTAAATTTCATTAAACGTTATTATTTATTGATTTATTTTCAATTTTCTAAATTACCATCCTGGAACAACCTGTACTTAAAGAACTGTAGCGAAGAGGTCATTTGCCGGGGTCACGGATCATATGTAGGCGAATAGAAGGAAAGCCGCGCAATTTCTTAGAAATTATGCCGACAAAGGATCTTCACCGATAGAACGTAAGCCAGCTGGTAGGTAGCTTGATGAATGAATCTTTTACATAGAGTGATCTCAATTGTGGTTATGTTTTTATTATTTAGTTTATTTGAAAATTATTTTTTTTCAATTTACGAATTATTTTATTTTATTATATTTTTTATGTTTACTGGCCACTAGCCCTACCCGTGTGTTAAATTAATGTCGCCATTGTAGCGGCACGTTGTATACCTTCCTAGCTCATGAAAACAATGAAATAGAATGTTATTGACTTAAATCACTATAATTTCATCTAAGAATTCGCCATTTGAAAACACTGCTTTGGAAATGGAATATCCTTCGAATGATTCGCACTTCCGTTATGTTTCGAACAACTACGTGGGTTATATTTCGTGTCCGGCCATTCTTGTTTCGTTGTTTTACTAGATTTATTTTATTGAAATCTTTTAGCATGTAGACTATGATGAAAATGGCACATCCGTAAAATGTTAATGGGCCAAATTTTCTCAAACTCCGGGGCGTTATGCGTTAGAAAACTGAATTTTGCCCCATATCTGTATTAGTGTTTTGGTGGTAGTACCCAATTCGCACTTGGCCGGATTTTTCACTACTGACTGCACCCGAATCATATTTAATTTTTAGCATACAAAATTACACATCTACTACAAAATCGTGGCAAGATGCACTTTTACGAAGAATGCGCATGCGCCGGTACGTCGGAGCTAACGGTTCAAATTAGCATTCATAATGGATGGTTCGCACCGACGGCAGTGTCACGATAGCCTCTAATTGTGATATCTAATTAAAACTGAATATCATAATAATAGGGAATATGCATGTGATTCAAATATGGGTCAAATATTTTTTTTTTATAAACTATATTACTTCAGAATTATGCCTCCATCAATATTTTTGAATAAAATTTCTTTTTTAACGAGAAATTAATTTTTTTAAAGTCCCAAAAAACCGTGGGTAATTCAAATACTTGAAAAGCTAAGAGCGGATGTGACGTAACAATCCGGGATAACAATCAAAATGTCAATGTCAAGTCAATCAACAAGTGTCAAGTCAATGTCAAACGCTCATACAAAAAGGAGTGTTTGACGTTGACTTGACAGTTGCTTGTTTGTTTCACGGTCTGTGACGTCACCACACCAAGCGCGCCAAATGGAGGGCGTTTAAATAGCCCGGATCGGTTGGATATTTTTAAACTTTTTTTTAAGTACTTTAAATTGCTTTTTTGCCGTCGATTTTTTTTTTACTATTATTTGACGATGTAAATTATCGAATAAAAATATTAAAAAAATACATGCATATTCCCTATTGCACGCGGCTCACACCGGTGGTGGCGGTGATCCGACCGGTAAATTAGACGCATTCATTCGTTGACTGGATAATTGATTCATTAGTAAGTTCATGTATAAGTTTAAACGCCTTGAGTTGACCGTGAGTTATGTACAGTCACGGACTTTAACTGATGAGCCGCCTTCAAACTTTTCAAATTTGCAGTTTCATACATTCACGAGATTACACGATTAAACACGAACTCAAAACGCAAGCTCGTAAACAAGATGACAAATAAATTACTTTTAATCGGAAATAGTCTTATCCATAGAGGTTGACTAATAAGTTCAGTTCTCAATAGTAAAAATAAATACAATCCATTTGATACCGACCTCTTTTGAATCATAGCTCATTAACTCGATAATTCTGAAAACTTAACTGAAGACAGTGACAGTTGAAATATCGATGTCAGAAACGTTACTTTCGAACTTGTCGAAATAACTATTATTATTTCTCCGTACGCTAACGTTACTATCGCAACAGTAACCTAGCAACCATTGTTAATCGTTGCTAGGTTACTGTTGCTAGACCTGCAATTGGTTGACTTTGGGTAGTCACTCTGCTGTCAAGTTTGTAGTTCTGGCTCTCAGGTTAGCCAACCGGTAAAGATATGAAATATAATTTTCTTCTTCTAATATGAAGACATGACTTTGCGTGTCGGGAACCGAATAAACCCGATTTGCATTACACGACTAAAATACGAACAGTGCCAGGTGGCTCATCAATTAAAGTCCGTGACTGTACCTACAATATTTTTTACACATTCCGTTATTCATCCATAGAATCCATACAGCTTTATGATACTGATCATTTCTAGATATTTGGTTTAAAAAAATACAAACAAGTATTCGTCGTTACAAAATATATTTTTTAATTAGAAACATGGTCAAAAGTTGTGTCTAGCACAAACATATTTACATAAACTTACAATGAACTGTACAATTAGAATGGACCTAATGTATGTGTCTTACACATATCAATAATAATATACTCCATAACACTGTTTGATAAGTTAATACGAATTAATAATAAAAGAACACTTGTCCACAAGTTTATAATCAGTAAACTAGCAACTACTATTATAAGCCCACTAGGGTCCATGAAGTTTCTTCAGCACTGATTCAATATCGATATCCTGAATATTTGTAGGATTAAATAAATACTGAGCTTCTGGTTTTGTCTTCTTGCTCTCATTCAAAGCCTCCTCGGAGCTATTACTACCTTGTAATCGTTTTCTTTTCTTCACGTCATTCGCTTTATCCTTACCTTCTTCTTTTTCCTCTTCTAAAACTATTTCTATCTCAGTTATTTTATGTTCTTTACTGCTTGGACTATTCAACTTCAATGGTGTATCCAAACTAGTAAGAGTAGAATCAAATATTTCGAAGCACTGCGCCTTGTGATCTTTCATTGGCGTGTATAGTTTATCTATATTTGATATTGAACTTACAGCTACTTCTGTTTCTCTGAAACTATACCCTAATTCTCCTTCACTTTCCGGATCATCACTGAATAACATATTGAAGTTTGTTGCTCTTAATCTAATTGCTACTCCGTCATCTATGCACACTTCCATACTAAACTTATCTTTTAATTTTATAGGCTGTTGCTTCCATCTATATTTGGCGTCACTATTACATTTTATATAATTATGACTATCTTCATTACATTCATAAACAGATAATTCAAATTCTTCATCCGATTCAGCATCTTGCACTATATATAATTCACTTGTAACACTTGTGTTTGTTTCAACACTCTTATTTAATATACTTTCCTCTTTCCTTGATTCAGTAACCTCAACATGAGTGGGACGCGCTGTCTCTGCGGAAGGTGGATCCAGCAAGTCACGTTCTATTATTTTTGCAGTTTCGACGTCAAATCCTCTTTTGATTAAATCTCCATGCAAAGAGCCCGCTTTATCATTGTAATCGTTTTTACTATTAACGGTGGTTTCAATATACTGTTGTATTTTTGATATATCCTCAATTTCAGCTTCTTTTGGTTTTGAGTCTTGAGATCCGTCATCGGACCAACGCAGCGCTATTTGTTCTGTATCAGAGTCGAGGGGAGAAACCATTGAAACTGTGTGCGGATCATGGATTACGTTTTGTTTAACACTGGCGTTGATGTCCGGAGATTCGTGACCAGAACTTTCAGAGTTAAATGTCTTAGTGCAATGCAGTTTTCTGGGAGTCGATGATTTTCTACGCGACTTCGTCGGAGCAGGAGTTATAATAGGGGTTATGTGAACATTCTTTTCTCTTGCAGTAATTTTTTTATGGGCTTGTAATTTGTTTGGCGAAAATATCTCTTTTTTCCATCTATTTCTTTTATTCGTATTATCTTTCGTTGGTGTGGGACGCCTTGGTTTTATTTTCATAAATGAATTTGCTTTATCTTTTTTCATTGGAGATTTACGCTTTTTAACAGATTCTAATTTTTTCTTAGTAGATTCAGATTTAGTAGTCGATTTAAGTTTATTGCTTTTCGGTGTTTTTACATTAACCTCTTTATTGGTCTCAAAAGAACTATTCGGAACTGTTGTATCACTACTAGATGATGCTATCTCAGTTTTATCATCGATCACTTTTTCTTTAGTTTTATTACCTACATTACAACTATTAACATATGAAACATTCTTCGTACACTTTCTTACTGGTCTAGAACTCTTTTTACTGACTGCTGCTGTTTCTTTGGGCACTTCCACACTCTTCACCACCTCAACCTCTACCTCTTTTGATGATGTCACTGGACATTCTAAATCTGTTATTCGTAGGTAATCTTGGTCATCTGGCTTGTAGTAAGAGCCGCCGCTTGAATAATCAGTAGGCCGCGATGAATATGAAGAAGGCGTAGCTAGTGGTTTTGGAGTATCAAAGAAACGGGGCGTAGGAATATTCATTATTTTAATATCTGATATTGGTTCATCTGGCAGAACAGAACTTAAAAATTTCGGCGTTTCCATTTGGATATCATAGAGAACTTGTTTATACGGGGTTTCTAGAAATTCTGAAATATTTAACCTTGCACCAATTTCATTGTGCAGGGATAACCTTTCTGCTTCTGGAGTGTCATTAATATCTTCATTATTTGATTTATTTTGATTGACTTCAGGAACTTTACATACTGGCTCTACGTAAGTATTAGCAGCCACTACATTGAAAGTTGGTTTAACTGTAGTTTTACTTTCAGTGTGTATTTCTGATTGCGCGTACTGTTCTTCCTCCTCTTCTAGTTTCCGTCTCTTCTTTGATTTCTTAGGTTTAGGAGATATTTTTCTTTTACTACGCGGCTTCTTTTCTACCGTTTTATCTGCTGTATCAATTGTTTTATCTACTTTATCAGTAGTTTTATCCACCTTATCAGTAGTTCTATCCGCCTTATCAGTAGTTTTATTCACCTTATTAGTAGTTTTATCCACCTTATCAGTAGTTTTATCGGCTTTATCTGTTGTTATATCGGCTTTATCAGCCTTACCCGTAGTTTTATCTGCCCTTTCAGTAGTTTTATCTTTTTCAGACTGAGTGTCTGCAGCTTTTTTATTCTTCGGTCTTCTAGGTCTGGGTTTGGGTTTTGCTGGAGGCTGGCTAGCATAACCACTTGCTGTGGCTAAGACACGCAAATCAGCATCCCAATTAACTCTCTTATTTACCACTGGTTGCTTATTATCAGTATCTACTGTTATGTTATTGTAATGACAAGATTCTATTTTATGAACTTTAACATTGCTCATATCAACAATGTTATTTTCACCATTTCCTGTTTCAGAGAATATCAAATTAGGACTTCTAGCGACGACAACCTCAACAGGCTTGTCGTCAGTTTCGTTTGGAACGTCTTCATTGATTGTCTCGTGTAATATTCTCCTTGGAGTTGTAAAGTCAAGTACTCTGATATGCGAATTTCTGCGAGGTGTGGAAGATGACTTCCTCACGGGCGGCAAGACTTGTGGAGTACTTGTTTGAAGAGAACAAGCAATGACGTTATCTTTAGGAACAGACGCATTTTTATTAATAATATCGACTGTTTTTACTAAACCAGCATCTGGACCAGATTGTTGTTGTTCTACTTTTGGTCGCTCATCATCAGGTTTATTTTTATCTGCACTACTTGACGAAATATCAATTACGAGAGGACCAAGCAATTTTGGCGAAGAATCAGACTTTGTTGTCGCTTTTTGCAACTTGTGTGCTAGGACAGGTTTAGATTGAGAATTGTTCGGTGGGAGACCTGAAATAAATAATGCATATATCAGACTTTCCTGCTTACTGCAAGACAGAATTAATGTACATAATTACATAAATCGACATCTTACCTGATGCAGGCACAACTATAATAGTAGGCATTGCCATAATTTCATCTTTCGTGTAGTTGTTGTTAACGATAGGAAGTTTCTGTTTATAAGCCGGCGTTCCATTTATGACAATCGTTTGCATCAATGGTGTTGAGGTGGTTGCTTTAGCTTTGTTCATTGACGGAAACTGCTTGTCCACTTTTACGTCCGAAATTATTTTAATTTTTTGGTCCTTACATTTAGGTTTTATTCTAGGATATGGATAGTGGTTATACTGAAGAGATTCTAATTCAGCACCTTTTACTACCTCATTCAAATTATTACCGAAATCTGTATTGGTATTGTTGGCTACTGAAGCCCTGAAAATATAGAAAGTTGAAGGACTTAATTACAACGCCCCATTATCTTTAACACGATTAATATAATAGCATATTGGTGGAAAATTAACCAATTAACATTTTGCAAAATTCAAAAAATATCTCATTAGAACTTACAGAGCTATTGAGTTTTCCGACGTGCTCGAATCTGGCACAGGAACATTCCGATTTTCATGACCTACAAAAGAAATTATGAGAAATTATAATTATGTACCATCAAAACCTTTATACAAATACATACAGTACCTGGAAATAAATATGGCACACATACTTTAGACTGGCACACTGGTAGGAGTGACAGAGACAACGCTATACAACGCCGAACTTTCTCTAAAACTCGATGTGTTATATTTACGGCCGGTAACACTCGATGTGTTATATTTGCCAGTAACTGAACATTATTTATATTAAAATATACACACCCCCAACTCCCGATGCGAAGTCTTGGAATGAGGTAGCATTGGGGATACTTTTGTTTAGACTTTCAGCTCGAGACTTGTTCTTACACACTTTCTTCAGGATAGTGTTAAATTCTTCAATCTTCTCTCTACATTCTGGTGTATCGGCGGGTTTAGCCTGCAATGATAAATGCCACTAATATTTTAAATGCAAGAGTTTACAATATTTTGAATTGGGTAATAATAAAAGTGGGTATACTACGAAAAGTGTGGGCCACACTCCTGATTAATGGGTGTTGTTTACTGTATCATGTGAATAGGCTGCATTCTCAGACCAACAAAAAAAGGAAGACGGATCACGCCGTACATCAAAAGTGAAGCCACAAAACCATGCTCCTGCAAGTAAACACACAGGCTCACGCACACACCTACACTAAAACCATGCTCATCGCTCCTAGTACATCACGAGTCGTCGTCTAGTTAACATGAATAAAAAAAATAGAATTATGCCTTCCTGTGTAGTAAAAACTTGTAAAAACAATAGCAAATTACATAAAGTCTCACGGAATCACTTTTCACTTGTACGTACTTGAAATAACATCGTTTTTTTAATTTAATGAACTATGAATTTTAGGTTACTTGGAACAAAAAACCTCAACGAATGAACGAATGAAAGCAGTGACATAACGTGTTAGGGTTGCCATGTGATTTCAAATTTTACCATTCGAATAAACCAATTTAAATTATGATTTCTCATTTCGAGTAATTATATTCCATTTTTTCTTTTTTTATGTATTTATATTTTAGATTTCCAAGTAATACTGAATCTAAAAGTAAATGGATAGTAGCTTTACGAAATAGCGATGTATTTTTTTTTGTTTTTGTTTCGGTATATAAGTCCTTCTTAACAATCGAGTTATAATACCATACCCAACAATATCTTACTCGTACAATATTATCCTACCCATACAATATTATTCCCCAAATTATAGGGAAAAACTTTAAAAAATGACAACCCTTTTTACACACACATAGATAAAAAGGTGGCTTCACTTTTGATGTACGGCGCGCTCCATCTTTCCTTTTTTGTTGGTCTGAGGCTGCATTATAATGATAATTATGTGCTTATCTTGATATGCTGCAATAATCAATCTACTTATTGGAAATATTTTCATTAAAACTTCCTTGTGAGTGCCCATAAGGGAAATGGGCATTATTATTTTAAAGTAGAAGTTGAACTTCTTGTGCACAGCAAAAGGCACATCAAGTAGGTACTTAACATCAAAAAAGGGGGTTTGTAAAACTGTCCATCCTCAAGAATTAAATTGTTTACAGATGTGCATGCAAGTTTTCTCCTTCTGGCAAAGCTCCAAAACACAAGTGTGTAATAATAATACAAAAATAGTAACAGATAATCTGTTTCCACACATAAGTAGCTAAAACCAAACCTATTGAAGCTTTTGTGATGTTTCTGTTAATATTTTGTTTTGTTCCTTAACCGGTGGTATTCCGAACGTAGATCTCGTAGCGACACAATGGATGGCATACGACGGGTTAAAGAATAAAAAAAAATACCCAGATTATCCTGATTCACAACCAAACAGATAATTTTAACGCCGAAATATTCACATGACTTTTCCTTATCAGAGTTATTTGATCATGGCTATAGTCAATTATGTGTTTTTACTTTGGCCAAACGGATAGTAACTAATACATTATTGCACAATATAAAATATAAAGCACTGCTGCACTGCACTGCAGGAGCTTATCAAAGACAAATTTAACTTAATATAAATCATGAATAGCAAGCTAATTGTGATTCAAAGTCCATGGGGCACATTTGTATTGTAAAATCACAAAAGCTGGAGCTCAAATTATGGATTAGCATAGGGAATCATAGATGTAAAGTTTTAAAGGATTTGTTAATATTTTGACGAAATATACTTACAATTGAACTCAGAGGTAATGAAGAATTTTCACTAGATTTTATATCAGAACAATGAGTATTAGAATTTAATGTATTCAGTCCATTGCCACTGTTATTCAAGGCACTTGTTGATTGTTTTGTACTGTCACTTAATCCTATCTTGGACTCTAAAATAGTTTCCTTTTCAAGCACTCGAACATGTTTCTTTCGAGTTGTAACATGGTTTCCTGTAATGAAAAAGACTTCATTTTTAATTTGGTTCTGATAATCTCTAACTGGTGCCTCTCTATTAGTTTTTATTTGTTATATTTTGTGACTAATTTAAAAAATTTAATAATAAAGCAACCTCAGTAAATTATTATACATTCAAAGGTGAAAGTCTATCAACAAGGACAAGTTATCTTGAACTTAGAAAAAAGGTAGTAACAAGTTTATACAGCACAAACCTGGTAAGTCTTCCAAAGCTGTGGTTTCCACAGAAGTCTCCAAGCCACTTGTTTCCACAAAGCTTGCAGAAACATCTGATTTCTGCTTATTTTTGCAGGAGCACCCTGACAAACTCGATGAGCTGCAGAGTTCGCAAACATTTTGTTTTGAAGTTTGTGATGTATTTTGTTTGACCAGACTGGAAAAAAGAAATTACATGTACTCTAAATTAGCAAAGGCAGAAATAAAAAGCAATATTAGATATTTAATATAGTGACAAAATAGCTATCTTGAAACTCTAATTCATCTGAGCAGCATATGTATGTTATTAACATTTCATATATAACCTAAAATTAAACTAAACTTCAACATTACAATTTGTTAATATCTTTGTTTGACTAATTCTAAATTTAATGGTATAGGAACATGGTGAAACTTCAAAATGATGTAGATTATTCTATGAACTAAGTTACCTGATGTTTTCAACGGAGGTGTCCTGGACTTGTATTTTGTTAATATCTGCATTATTCGCCAGGAACTTGACTACATCTAACAAATTAGTACACTGCACCAGCTTCTTCCTCAAAACAAGAGGTTTACATGTTTCCACTGAAAAGTTCAACATGCATTATTAATATTTAATATTATTGTTATATTATGCACCATAGATCTAAGATTTGAATTTTATCTTTTTGACCAAGCCAGTCCTTGTCTTGTGAGTGTGATCAAAGCCAAATATAAATTAGTTGAGGTAAGTAGATAGGCAATCTGAATCCTAACATAAACTTGTAGAATTTTAATGATCATAAACCAAATTAACAATGTTTGTTATTCATGCAGGTGTAAGCAAGCAGCCGGGCTTTATACTGTGAAAAGGTGCAGTCTGCTATGGACTGACAAGACTCAATTTATACTTGTCTATAACAAGGCTTATGTCCAGCAATGGACTGAGTGGTAGCGCATTCAGCTATCAATTTATCAAGCTGGCACAATAATGAGAACATGGCTTAATACTTCTAAAGTTACAGTTGTGTTTGAGAATTCTGTTTCTGCCACTTATTTCAGACAGGAGGTGGTACATTCTGCTATGACCCTCTATAGGCCTTTTAGATATTGTTTATGTTTGCATAAAACAGCAACTTTCTAATAGGCATTGATATAGTGTTGTAACAAGTATGCTGGTAGAGCATTCTATCTATCTATGCTGGATTTAAACATTAATAATTTGAATGGAACAATGGATAGCTTTTGCCAGTGGGTTACAATTTTTCGTATTATTAGTAAGTATGTCTGTGACATAACACAAATTGCGTGATAAAATATGTTTCCCTGGATAGGGTCAGAGGCAGAGAAGCATATCAGTAATATCATGAGGGGCGAGCATTCCATGCCTGAACTAATAAAAAACAACAATGAACACGGAGGGGGGGACCCCACGGTACTAACCATATATCTTTACAGCCCTATATTCTGCCAGAATATTCCTCAGTGATGTCATAAATATCCTGTCATATTCGTTTCTGAGAGCGTCTAAGTAAGGACTCGCTTGCAGAAACTCATCATAAGCAGTCATAAGCTGCTCTTCAGCAAGATATCCTAAAACACAAAACAAAGAACGCAATAATCATCCCGTCCGTTAATTGGGATCGCAGTGTTCCCGCCAAATAGTCAACATACCAAGAACTAGTTTAGCCAAATCTTGTGAAGGAAATGGTGGTAACGTCATTTTTACACGAAATATGACCACTGCACGATTAAATTTACTAAGAAAAACATTCAACTCAAGGTAATTGAGTAACAAAATCACAAATAATAAACAGTGCACTGCAAACAGAGTCGCTCCAAATTCGTGCACAAACACAAAAATACACAGATGAAAAAAGAAAATACAACGGTGAACGGACCACAGAACGGACTATCGACACATTGAATGAATAGAATGAAAATGATAGTGTCCACAGACTAAAGTTATAGGCAATTCGTTCATATCTATCTAATCTGTGGTTCTTATCGACAGCACTCTGCACTACAACCTAAAAAGTAAACATTATGTTGCTTGGCAACACTATACAGCGAAACTATACACACTTGCACTTTGCGTTTAGGGAAAAGAGCGGGGCGCGTTTTCGTGGTCTTCCGTCTTCGTATTGGCAAGCGTAGTGTGCACAGACTAACAGATACTGTAGTGTGGAACGCCCCCAACTAGATGGACCGACGACCTCAAGAAAGTGACTGAGTGAGACAGACTGGATGCGGAAGGCAGAGGATAGGGTGTTGAGCTTGGGAGAGGCTATGTCCAGCAGTGGACCAGTGGACTGCGATAGGCTGAGTTGATTGATTGATGCGTCTTCGTGGATGGCACTATCTGTAATACAAGTAGTTATATTGATTGTCTAAAGTGGATGAAAGACGTGCGTACTTAAAGTACTCGGTTTTTAAGCTCGCGACCTTACTCGGCTTGCCGTCGCCGTCGGTGACACACATGAAGCTTGCTCTAAATTTCATTGTTGGACCGCCGCCACCGACGAAGTAACTCAGCGGTATTAAAGTCCGCGTACTAAGCGGCGAATAAGCTCTCCGAATCAGTGGCGGCGCAAGATCTAAATTTAGTGTGGGCGACTACCTAAAACAGGTACGTTTTCTTTTGACTATTTGACTTAAACGAAAAAGTTGGAGCACTAAACGAATACATGATGTCGACAATTGAAAATGTTTGCAATCTGGTGGTAGATGTTGATTTGAACATTTATAAAAAAATATAAATTACTTTGTCGACCCATACAGATTAGTTTGGGAACGTAAGATGTAAGAGCGAGCGTACCGAGCTCGAAAATTTTAGGACCCCGCCCATGATAGGTAAGGTTTTTTTTAGGAGTTACTTTGTCTACTTTTACAGAAAAGTCAGAGAAAAAGAAAATGTATGATGCAAGAGCGAGCGAAGCGAGCTCGAATATTTTTGCACTCTACGTTTAGTAAACATAGTTTGGCCTAGTTTGGGATTTCATTAAAAAGTACCTATTTCTAAAGATTTGGGGGCCTCCCAGAATCGGGGGCCCCGCACCCAATACTTTGATTGACTCCTAGCCTTGAAAGTAACGTATACAAACAGAATGGGAAATCCCCAGTTCTGGCTGGTGGGGATTCCCCACGACAGCAACGCAACGCTAGCAAATGTTGCTAAACTAAATTAAAACATGTCAATACATTTATCGTTATATGAAAAGTAAACTTTTTTCGTCGAGTTCACGGTTTTCAAGTAATGCATAAACCGTCGTAGTGCGAGGCCCTTCAGTCCGCGAGGCCGTAGGCGGTCGCCCACATCGCCCACGCCTTCCGCCGCCTCTGCTCCGAACCATAAGTACGCGTACTTGCTCGCACGTCTATCACCCTTTTAACTGTGCGTTTGCACTGTCTTTCTATGTTCATGAAAGTGCCAAATGTCATGATTTCATGAAATAGTCATTCAATGCAGACTGCAACTTAGAGAGTTGTATTGCTGATTCTAATGTTTATAATTCTGTAAACCCGAATTTTTTACGGCCGCAAATAATATTTAGATCAACATACAACCTGACACTGACCTGCAAATTGCAAAAAACGTAAGAAAATTAGAATTTCGCGGGTTACCTTAGCGCATCCCCCTTAAAGTACACGGTAAGTTCGCGACCATGCTTGGCTTGCCTTCGGTGATACACGTGAAGTTTTCTCAGAATTTCATTGTCAAATTGGCTCACGGCTTGCGGCTCGCGGCGATGACAGACGCCGAGCCATATGTACGCGTACTTGCTCGCACGTCTATCACCCGTTTATGGTCTACTCTATTACACTCGCTCGCCGGTAGAAGGGTTAGTCGATTTCCAAAATCGTCTAGTCTATTCTCAGTAATCTGACAGCGGAGTGACAACTGACATTGGCATTAAAAAATTGTAACGCTAATTCGCCATATTTGATAGTGGAAGCCATTTTTCACTATCAGTTGTTAAATTTACGCGTTTGTAATTTTGTATTAGTTCATTGGACCTAATTTTATTAAATTTTGAGTATCAACAGTGTCGTTTGTTTTTAATAACCATGAGTACCACGGCATCAACCCCTCTATTCGCTTGTTCGCGTTGTTTCTCCAGACACCCTTTCGAGGAATTATCAACTGGTGAACAACTTTGTAAGGTACGTACGTCACAATTAATGAATTTAAAATACGGTATTGATCAGATCACTATTTACTATGTTTATTATTGTTTTTATTGGGAATGGGGATTACGAGTGTGCGTCATACTTTACTGTTATTTTGATGTCAGTTAGTGAGTGACGCGATTGTTGTGTGATATTTCAGGAATGTCGCGGATCATTCCCAGTCGTCAAGTGCACGTACTGCCGTTCCGAGTTTCAACAAACAAGGTCAGTGTCAGCTGCCAAGGTATGAAAGAACTGCGTATTAAGACGTAGACTTTAAATCAAAATTACTTTTAATATTTATCTTAACTTTCCCCTGATAACATTGTTCTCACCTAACATCTCAATCAGCTGACATAGCAACAAACCCATTATTTTATTGTCTTTACTGCTCCAGTTTCAATACGATACCTATTAATTATTCTGTCAATCATCACTTTATAAGAATGCTTATTGATTTTTATTAGTATCACTCTTAACATTGCTGTACTATAAAAAGTTATGATGCACTTTATTTTGTAGCAAATCAAACACCTCATCAATTTGTAAGAAGTGTGAGGCAAATGTTAAGGCTTACGGCAAGCCTACAGCATGTGAATATTGCAACATCATTGCTGCATTTATTGGTAAGCTTATTATTCTACATTTGCATTGTTCTTCTGATTATGGGTACTTAATATTTGTGCACAGCTTGCTGTTAATACTATTTGGAGTCTCTTTGACAAACACTATAATTTTTTTATTATGAATAACAATTTCAAAGCAGACATGAAAATTAAAAAAAAAATTTTAAAGCATACATTGAATACAAACAAGCAAGTGTACAAGTCTCATTTACACATCTTTCGTCTTAAGTAGGAATATCTTCTCCTTTTCAATTTGATGGTACTTTCTTATAAAACTCAGTATAAGTTTGGGTTATCATATTTTCCTACTTTATTATCAAATTCATTGACATTGTAGTATCTTCAAATAGATTAGTGATTTACACAAATACAAACTTAACAATAGACTGAAGGTGTGTAAATGCTCTTTAGCTTTATAACTGTAATCCAAGTAGATATTGCAGAATATGTTTTGATTACAGTTTGAAAACTATGTACTGACACTTCATTAAAAATTAGGTAACAAGTGCCAACGGTGTGCTAACTCCGAGCGCAAGTATGGACCAGCAGTTACGTGCGAGCAGTGCAAACAACGCTGCGCTTTTGACCGCCATGATGACACTAAAAAGGTATTAAATTCAATAAAGTTTCTATGTTTATAACATAGAAAACTAAACTAACATTGAAAACTACAGATATACTAGAAATGGGTTAAATGAGTAATATTGAATGAACTTCATAAATTAGCGCCACCTAGTGTCCATAAAAACCAGGAAACATGTTTTTGAGTGAAAACAGTTATATCTCATTGATCACAATGATCACAGACATCCCAATTAAAATGTTCTTTGTTCAGCGTTGAACTGCAATAAGTCGAGTTTACTCATTGATGTTACGTCAACTACATTACTTAGTGCTAGATTGGTTAAATATTGACCTAGAAACTGCCTGATTGCAGTCAAGGCTAGCCGCATGAACAATGATGTAAAAAAAGTTGGTATGTTTTAAAACTTTGCAGCATTTCACATTACATTGCATTGTTGTTAATTTAATCATAACATAAAATGCCTGTATTCCCTGAAGGGTAAGACAGAAGTGTACCCATAGTAAACCCACATTTTGCCAGTTATGTTTAAGTCCCATGTAATAGGGGGCGAGCCTATTGCCATCAACCGGGCCCAAATCCGGACTCCTGCCACTGAGTAATTCCAGATCGAAAACCCAATTACATTTTGCCCAACCCAGGACATCATGCTAGGGCTTGCAACCACTAGACCAACGAGGCAATTTAATCATTTACTGTTTCAAATTGAAATAAATAATACAAGAATCCTGCAAAATACAAATTTTATCATTTAAAAAATATACAATTTAATATGGTCAAGAGTTTGTGCATGCATGTCAAAATAAATGAGAAATAAAAAAATATAGTGTTAAATTCAGTTTACATAATACTTTTTTTTTACTTTACTCACTTTTTCCTTATAATAAATAGCAACACACACAATTTGGTTCATGGTGATATGAACCGTGTTTCTTAGTATTAGAACAAGCCTGAGTCATTGAATAGTGGTCCCTTTGTGCAACAATTAAATAATACTCTGGATGTAAGTCAGTTTTAGGCAATACCAGTACACAAAATATGATACTGGGGAATTCCCAGCTATTACAAAGACATGTTGATAGTTATCAAATAACTACTTGTTTTTCGGACCACTTAATTAGCTTTTATTTCTCAAATAAATATGGGTGGCAACCGCTACATAAATGGTAGGCTTATGGCTACTTTAACCGTGGCATTACGTAACATAACAGACTGTTATATTTCGTCAAAAGTTAGGCTGTACGTAGGTAGGGAAAGAAAAAAGTTACAAGTTGTACTGCTTCGTTTTTATAAAGTTAAACAAAGAAATCAGAGGGGGATCATGAGGAAAGTGTTGATGTAAAATGTGTAGCTAATTGATTTCAACTTAAACATTTTCCTTAACCATAACCTGTTGAGGTAACTATGAAATAAAAAACATAGATAGATAGAATACTGTTTATTATGTACATCATAAAAATTACAGACATAAATTTAGAAATTTTACATAGTGTGACACAATGGTCTTATCGCTAACGGCTGAAAGCAATCAATTTTCCAGACAACATTTAGATGGATTTAAGGGAGAAGGAGACACAATACTGCAGATAGTCAGTGGTGTACCATTTACATACACAGTAAATGCATACACACATAAACCTTCTTCTGGGCTGAACCGTTGCTCGGTATAAGATTGAACCAGGAACCTACTGTCTAACAAACTATCGACATTCGCCAATTGTTTTACACTTAAAGTGTCAGACGAAAGATTGAAAACAATTTACCTAATTTTACAACTTGCTCAAGAATACTTTGTAGAGATTTATGGCTATTTCACAAATCAACCACTTTTACTTTCCTACTCGCTAGTAAAATTTTTATAAGTACTGTTAATCGTTTCGAAATAACTACTTAGCTTATCTCAGACACTCATCTGCATGGTTCTAACATGATATGAACAAAATATTGACAATAATGTCTGGACTTTAACACATTTGAGTCCGCCCACTTCAGAATCAGAATGATTTATTTGTAAAACATAGGTTAAAGGTCAAGGTCTTAATAATCATATTATTAATACTTTGACCTTTAACCTATATCATAGTGCTCATATGCCAGGAGGGTTACCAACATTACGTTTGTGCTAAAGTGAACCCTCAAGGAGGGTTCTTGGCTCAATATCTTGATTGATTTCAAACTTTTTCATTTGTTTTGAGTCGTCAAATGTCAATGTTACCACTTGAGAAAACATTCATAAACATTATGTACAAGTTTAGTTTGCTTATGCTCTACGCTAAAAGTTTATTTTTTATGTTGCACAGTACCATCTAAAATGAAAAATTGAATAATATTGTTGCAGGTAGATGGAAAACTATTATGTTGGCTATGCACCCAGTCCCTCAAAAGGGCACTGGCTAGAACCAAGCAGCATCTATCATCTGTAGACAAACATAAGCATAGGGGACACAAGTAAGTTAATGTAAAGAAATATTTTTTGTCTAAGGCCGAGATCAATTTATGTTACTTATCACGTGCTTTGGCGTAGACCATGATCCCGTCTCCATCTTGCACATCTAGTTTGACAATTCTGCGAAAATGTCGTATCTCTGTGTCAGGGTGGAATTGACATTTTTACTCGTCTTAAGAATAAAAAAAACAAACTATAGATATGTAATCAAAATTAATAACATAAACATAATATCCCTGTAACAAAATAAAAGTGGGACTTCGTTGAACACGTATAATCTCGTTTATAAAATACAAAAACACACTTTGCACAAAAATATAAAAAAGAGTATTCATCTATACTAATATTATAAAGCTGAAGAGTTTGTTTGTTTGAACGCGCTAATCTCAGGAACTACTGGTTGGAATTGAAAAATTATTTTTGTGTTGGATAGTCCATTTATCGAGGAAGGTTATAGGCTATATAACATCACGCTACGACCAATAGGAGCGGAGCATAAATGAAACATGTTGCAAAAACGGGAAAAAATATTCCTTTTTTAAGGGCTTCCGTTGCGTGCGCTGCGTAAACGGTTTATGTTACGCAAATATCATGTATGATGGAGTTGTTCCTCTTTAAAAGTTCTAAAAAAAAGTCCGTGACAGCATAATGTCGATCTTTTAAGATTGACTCACTATAACCTTTTTAATGGTAATCAAATTTGTTCGAAATTAATGCATTGTTTGCGAAGGAGTTTTATCAACATTATATTAATTCTTATTCAAATAAATAGTTTTAACATCAAGGGTATTTATGTAGCAGTAAAATACTTTTTAATTAATTCGAATCGGACATTTAATTTCGAAGTTATCACGAGTTTAAAAATACAATACGCGAACCGTTCGACGCTGCGCCGCGACGCACGGTGGATCGAAAATCGGCTGTAGAAGACATAGGATCTCGATTTCTTAAATGTTATTTTTTATGCTGGAAATGACTTCTGCTGATCATTACTGTTCTATAAAATGTCATATGAAGTAAATGTGTGCACAAATGGAAGAGTTATAATTTTTATAAGAAAAAAATGTATGGAGCTAGTATGAAAAATCGAATTATCTCCTAAACGGCATGTTTAACCGTAAGATCCTTGGAGGTGGTCATAGTGCTAATTATTTATAATTTTTTGGTTGCGGATTTGACGAAAAATTTAATGCCGTTTTTTTTTAAAAATCGTCAAAATATTTTTATTTGTTTTTTCATATGAAACGATTCCTTTTAGTGTTTATGTTGAAGAACACGGACTTTTAACTACACGTAACATAAAATAGCATCACTCCTATATTTCCGAAGGAGTTGGCAGAGGTTTATAGTACACCCACACGTAGACAACTATGTTTGAGCTAGATATTTATCAACACATCATGAGTTTTAAAACTTTTCATACAACCAAATTACCAATTGTTTACTCTTCTCGTCCAGTTCAGTTTACTTTTGTAAAGGAGAGTGAAGCAGTTGTCCTTGAGCTGAAAAAACAAATGGATGAAGAAATTGAGGCCCTTATCCCCACAGAGTGCAATAATAATAATAGGGTGACTCATGAACTAATGATGACGATGATCGACGCTAAAGTTTGCATTTACCTTTCTGAAGCTAGATCAAATGCATCGTGCTACCTGTGCTTGGCAAAGCCTACAGAAATGAACCGCTTAGATGCTGTAACATCAAAAATTGTGTGTTCTGACCTGTATGAATTTGGCTTGTCATCCCTACACGCCCGTATAAATTGTATGGAATGTCTGTTACACATTGCATACAGGCTCGACTTCAAACGGTGGGCAGCGAGAAGTGATGAGCACAAAGAAATGCTACAGAGAAGGAAGAAAATAATTCAAAATAAATTCAAAGATGAGCTCAATCTGTTGATTGATATAGTAAAACAAGGCTCGGGAACCACCAATGACGGGAATACTGCAAGAAAATTCTTTGAGTTTCCTAATAAAACCGCAGCTATAACCGGTTTGGATGAAGACCTCATCAAAAGATTTGCTGTAATTTTACAAGCAATTACATCTGGAGAGCAGGTCGATATAATAAAATTTAGAGATTATGCCCGTAAAACAGCAGAAAAGTACGTATTATTATACGACTGGTACTACATGTCGTCAACCGTTCATAAATTATTAATCCATGGGGCTGACATAATCGAGAAAAATAATATTGTGCCGATTGGGACTCTCTCGGAAGAAGCCTCAGAGTCTCGAAACAAAGATTTTAGGAGGTTTCGAGAACATCATTGCCGGAAAAGAAGCAGGCAGGATTCCAATCAAGACATTTTAAATATGCTTGTTGTTTCTTCGGATCCTTTGCTAAGTGCGCAAAGGCCTAAGTTAGATGCCAAGAAAAAGCTGAGCTTTTTTGCTGAAACTCTCGACTTAATTCAATTTCAGGAAACTGAGTTCGAGTTTTTGGATATATCCAATCTGGATGCTGACTCAGAATTGGAGTCTGACAACGAGAGTGATAAGGAAAATTTGTAAAAAAATTATATATGTACATATTTGTAAATTTGTATTTGAGGCTGTTTGGGTTTTTTTTTTGTAATATTTAATGATATTTTGTCTTTTTTTTAATTTATTTTACTTTATTTTACAAATGCTTATTATTAATTCCTTAAATTAAATTATTTTGTATATAATATAACTTTATATGTTACTTAAATAAGAGTTTGATAATCTTTTTTTATTTAAATTAATAAAAATGTGTCAAAAACCAGCAATTTTTTTATTTAATTTTTCTTGTTTTGTGTGTTCTTAATATTTGGGTTAATAACATATCGAACTTTTTAACTTGGACACTAAAAGGGATCGTTTTACATGTAAAAATAAATATAAATATTTTGACGATTTTTTTTAAAAAAACGGCATTAAATTGTTCGTCAAATCGGCAACCAAAAAATCATAAATAATTAGCACTATGACCACCTCCAAGGATCTTATGGTTAAACATGCCGTTTAGGAGATAATTCAATTTTTCATACTAGCTTCATACAAATTTTTCGTAAAAAAATTATATTTCCTTCGTTTTTGGGCAGAATTAACTCGGGTGTCATTTTTGTACATAGTAATGATCAGCAGAAGTCATTTCCAGCAAAAAAAATAACATTTAAGAAATCAAGATCCTATGTCTTCTACAACCGATTTTCGATCCACCGTGCGACGTCCCCTACTCTAGAGAGGAGAGGATGGGCACACGGGTAGACCATGACCTGGAATAAGACAGGATACTTTTTATCCCTATATTCCCACGGGATAGAGACCTACGCGGGTGAAACCGCGGGGCATAGCTAGTAAATTATAGTTTAGTCGCGGCTATAGAGACACAATGTTAAATTTAAGCGTTGTTAGGTGGAGGAAAACTTTCGGAATGAAAAATCTCAGGTGAATTTAGTAACGCGTCGGAGTTCGGTGTGTATTAGCAATTGCAAAAGCTTATAGTCCGCATCCTAATAACGTAATTGCAACGCATCGAAAAAGGAACCACAGCCGAATGTTGACCTGATGCCAGCTTAGCTTATTTTTACTCACAAGATCATTTACGCGTAAAAAGAAAACTAGACGTGTTGGTCGATTTACAGTAACTGTAATTTACAATACAACGTAGAAAGATCCGGAGACACCACGCTTCGCAGTGGAATAACAAAGGATAATCAGACAAATAATTAGTTGCATAATTCCTGGACCGCACAGTACGTGGACAGGCGGTATTCCTGAGCGGTACGTGCTACGCGACGCTCAGCTAACTGTACTGCCGGAGCGCCTGGTTCAAAACCAGAGACGAAACAGTCGAATCAGGTGGATATCCAATACCCTACCGGTAAAAGGCCAAAATAGGCCTTTTCCTTCTTCTTAAACCACAAAACTGTAGAATATACACTCATAGATACTATTATTTATACTTCACTGAAGATACTTTAATATTATTTTTCCACTGTGGTTCACTAGAAATTATCTAAAAGTTCAGAGATATTTGTTTAATGAGAACAGCACCGCGACTGACGTCCGCCTAGAAAAATTTGCTCATCTTTTTCATCACGTCAGATTCAGATTAAAAAAAAATGAAATTATCGTTAGACTTAAAACGACAACATTGATGGCCAGTAAAGTAGTAAAAAGTTCCAAGCTCGAAGATTTCATGCAGGGAAACACTGCAGCCCGTATTAAGGCGGATGCGCTAAGGTAGCCCGTGAAATTCAATTTATCTTACGTTTTTTTGCAATTTGCAGGTCAGTATCAGGTTGTATGTTGATCTAAATATGATTTGCAGCCGTAACAAATAAATTTACAGAATTATAATCATTAGAATCAGTAATACAACTCAAGTTACAGTTACAAGTCTCATGTAATTGGGGGCGGGCGAGCCTATTGATATAAACCGGGCGAGCCTAATGATATAAACCGGTTGCAAATCTAGACTCCGGGTGGATACAGAGAAAATTCCTAATGGAAAAATCCAATAACACTTAACCTGATTCGGGAATAGCGGTGAAACAGTGCCATAGTGCTCCTGTTGAATACCATTGCATCCACCACACCACCATTGCGATACCTCCGTACTTACCGGACAGGCCTATATGGCCCCCAATGAACGTGCCCTTATTAAATCGTGAGACCTTAAGGGCCATGCCCGTAACCCGCCTGCCGTGCCGTGTTGCAGAACTATACTCCATTTAAAATAAGATTAGACATTTAAATAAACCATTTACAGTCTGTTCAATGTCTAATCTTATTTCAAATGGAGTATAGGTAGTAAGTACTTGCAGCAGTTGCGCATGCGACCATAATAAGTGCTCGTCTTGTGCTGTTTTAAACTTCATACATTTTTGTAGGTCTAGGAGTGGCCACAAAGAGAAGCGTAAGTCGGACATGATGAAATCAATGAACTCCAATGATTCTTCCCTCAATGATTCACAGCCGTCAGAGAAGAAATCTAAGATGAATCCGTTGCAAGGTAAACACCACTCTTTGAAATCCCCTTAGGTACCATTAATTACAGAATTATACTTAATATTGATTTTTAGCAGCCAGCAGATTGTTGTAATTCAGTGATTGAGCTAAGAATCGGGCTCACTCACTCTTGTACAAGCAGAACAAAGTATTCTCTATCTCTTTCACACACTCTAAAACTGCTTTTATTGGACACGCTTGTGCAATACTACCACAGTGTATATACCACTTCAACTATAAGGGAATTTGGTACATAAGTTCCCTCCTTTTTCCCCCTGCATTCTCTCACATGGCTGCTCTGCGAAAATGCTTGCGGTGTGTACGAAGCGTATAGGTAGACTGTAAATAATGAGCATTTATGGAAGTATTATCGACGAGTGAACGGAGCATTTAATTTGTTCCGTGTGATGGAATGGCAAGATTGGATTACCAGTTGGTCGAAGCTGTTCGGGTCCTAGAGACACTTAGGTGATGGGACACCGTGTCGCGTGCGCATCCTTTGGACAACGCAAAGCGCCACACAAAACGTGCCACTGTAAGTGTAACGTAACTAAACCTAGACTTTAATCTTAGTAACTTAACCTTTGAAATACTTCGTCTTGTCTTTGTCATTTTTTCGTAAATGAAGTGAGAGGGCAATGGAGAGTTTCATGGTCATCGTTTTTAAGTAAGGTCTGTGGTGTGGTTTGATCGCTGGCAACACTTATCGATGCAGCTTTGAAATGATAAGGTCGAAAAAAAATACAACAATTTTTTTTTTGTAACATACCTAAATTGGCAGCAAAGAAAATACTGAATGCATCAGTAACGACAAAAGCAAAATTATAAAACTCAGGTTGTAAATACAATAAAAAACAATCCTTTAATCTTCTTGTTTTTTTTTCTTCTTAGTTATATTTCGCTCCATAGGTGAACTGGACCCCAACAGTTCTGACCATGTAGTAGCGATGACTCAGCTCAAGGAAACCATTGCGAGCCTACAGAAGAAAGTACAACAGAAGGATAACGAATTACTTTCAAAAGATAAATTGGTATGTATTAGTGAATTCTTACTTTTAAAATTATACTTTTTTAAATTTATAAAACGTAGACACAGATTACAAATTATAATGACATAGCTGCAACCCAAACTAACACGTGGAAGGGATGTGTACTTATTAATTGCTAAATACATGCAATTAATAATAAAACCTAAAAAATTTGCTGTCCAAAAAATATTTTTGAATAAGTACTCTATTTGTATCTCTCTTTTTTGTGAAAATAAATAAAAACCAAATTTTTGTTCCTAAAAAAAAAACTAAGTAGCCAAGTAACTGCAACCAACTTGGATGTAGCGCTCGACCCGGCTCGGCCGGTGGTTGCTGCGGTGGCCGGGTTTCCCTAACTTAAACTAAGGCAAATACTCGCAAATCAAACCACAAATACGCAAAAAAGTCCAGTATAGGTTGGCCGAGCGCTCGGCCAAACGGGCTCGCCCAACTTGTACTGGAGGTAAAATCTAACCCGTTTTGATCGAGATACCCCAACTTAGTTACCAACTGTGATGCTGGGACTACACTTCGCGTTATCGCGAACTTTTCTTCGTGCGCTCTCTGTTGCTCAGCGAGACATCGAGTGGTGTGCGAGAGAGAGCGCACGAAGAGAAGTTCGCGATAACGCGAAGTGTAGCCGTAGCATGAGAATATGCCAGAATAGAAAGTAAAAGAAGCTCATTCATTGTTGTGAATCAATTAAAAGCCCATTTTCTTTTGAAAGGTTCTTTACTTTAAAAAAGCGTTCATCATTACGAGGTCAATAAGTTTTTAGAGGGTTAGTTAAATATTTCCTCTCATTAATTCACAGTGCACAGTGATGTATACACAACCCATTTTTTAAGCTTGTCCAGGTTCAATCAATACATGTTTTCATCATTTCAGATAACGGAACTTAAAGCCCAGCACTTAAACAACACACAGGACCTGCGGAACGAAATGAAAAACAAGGATCGACTCAACGAGACAAAATTCGGCCTCATGAACAGTAAAATACAGAATCTTCTAAAAGAGGTTGCAACACTAAGCAAGTCTGCTAAAAAAAACAATAAAAACACTAAAATGACGCTAGCTAATACAGAGAACAGCGGTAGTGGCACTGATAGCCCGAGCACCAACTAGAACAATTTCACCCCTAAACCATACATTTCTAGGAATATTACTCAAAAACAATGGAAACTATTTTCCTCTTATTTTTTTACTCTACAAATGGTTTTATTTGTAGATTTTTTATAATGATAAGCGTAAGTAGGTTTCAATTTGATGACATGTTAGTTTTTAATTTATTATGCAACATTTAAAGTTTTTACCGTTTTATCTAAAGTACATTAATATTAATTTATCCAATAGCCTCATAAACTATTGTTACGTGTATAAACTGATGCGGGTTTAAAAGGTATTAAGTCTATGACTAAGTTATCAAAGCGAAGATGATAATATTTGGAGATTATTTTTTGTATAATTTTTCATTTGTCTTCATCTAAACTGAACAGCTTAGCAATGTTTTATAAACCGTATCATAATCGTTAATAGGAAATTACATAGGTTAGAATAGTGCACAACCTAATTCTTAGGTTATTTTTCTGTTTTTAAGAAGTTAAGGGGGATGCGTTAGGGTGGCCCGCGAAATTCAAATTTTCTTACGATTTTTGCAATTTGCAGGTCAGTATCAGGTTGTATGTTGATCTAAATATTATTAGCGCTCGTAACAAATATGGATTTACAGAATTATAAACATTAAAATCAGCAATACAACTCTCTAAGCTCATGAAAGTGTATTGAATGACTATTTCATGAAATCATGACATTTGGCACTTTCATGAATCATGACATTTGGCACTTTCATGAGTTGTATTGCTGATTCTAATGTTTATAATTCTATAAATTCATATTTGTTACGAGCGCTAATAATATTAAGATCAACGTACAACCTGATACTGACCTGCAAATTGCAAAAAACTTAAGAAAATTTGAATTTCGCAGGTAGGGTAGCCCCTAGCGCATCAAACCTTAAAATCTAAACTAATAATCTGTATCATATCGCATTTTTTTATTTTTGTATCATTTCAATCTTTGTTATTATTTTTAAGTAGTGTACAGTCTTTTGACAATGAAAGTAGTGTATACCTAATAGGTAGATCAGTTTGTATTCACGAATACAACAAAATAAATTATTCGCATAAGTATATCGATGTAAGATAAAGGAAAAGGATGTAAACGAAAAAAAAATGTGTGTCGAATTAAATTATTGTAATTATGTTAGTCCGATGGAAGGAAAGGGGTTGATACGTGACATTTTGTGTAATTCTGTTAGGTTTTAACAATTACTTATATTCCTTCTTGAATGATGTTGACCTCTTTTTTTACTGGTGCGTTCACATTGCCATTTAAAAATACATTTACACTCAGCGGAATAAAAATGAGCACCGTGTTTACCAATGTGTGCGCACCCTAACTAATGTGATCAAATCCCGGACTGAATAAATATTTCATATCAGTGTTAACAATAATTATGTTTTATGAGTATACAGTGTTTGATTCGAATTAGTTTTCAAGTATGCGTGTGAGAGATGTAGAATAACAATTAAAATAATAAAAAATGAATACGTCACATTTGCTATACCTACAAATATTAATGAAGACTTCATCAGTTTAACACTGATTCATACAATTGGAATAAGAAACATATTGTGCCCTTATATTTTTACAGGTAAATATAATGTAGAAACAAAAAACAAATTTTCAAATAGCTACAACGAGCTGAGTATTGCCATGATGAGAGTTAAACATTTGTTATTAAACTGTTATAATATTTAAATAAAAACTGAAATTGTAAAAGAAACCGTATTTTGCTAAGAGTTCAAGTAATCAAATCGAGTATTGCTTGACCGACGACGACACGAAATATTATTTTAATTCAATAGCTGTAAGGTGTAATAAATATTGTTTCCGAAACAATTTGATGTGATTATTTTTTGCGCGTTTTCAAACAAACTTAATATTTTGCCACGTGACGCAAAATGGTGACGAATCTTATATATGAATGTAAATAAATTGAAGAATATCTACAATTGGTTATAATAATCTGTGAATCAACCAGAATACCCGCGAAATTTCGCGGATTTATATACTTATATTTTTTATTTTTAAGTAATATTCTCTATGGCACCTCTTTAGGTCATGCGCTATCCGGAATATCAAAAAATATTTGGCCTAGGTCTACGGGCAGGCGTGAAAATTGATTCGCTGTTACAATGTATAATAGATAGGTGTATTTCAAAAGAAGAGTAGTCACAGCCGAAAAGAGATAAGTAAGCAGGCAGCAAGTTAAAACTAATACGTATGTTCATTATTCAAGTTTCAATTTCGATTGCTTAGCAAAGTTACTGGCTGTATTGTATGTACACACGGCTACACATCAAGCTATACATGTCCAGTATAAGCTGACCTCGCACTGTACGGGAATCCTATACAATACGAGATCAGCTTAAACTGGAAATGTATAGGTTGATGTGTAGCCGTGTGTACGAGGAGTCATTGAACACACGCATGCACGCATGCTTGCACAAGTGTCTCAGTTTATATGTGCTACTATATGTTGGTTTAATAAAACGTTAAAACAAGCTATTATAAAGCTTGTAAAAAAATTGAATGGTTCTTATGTTCAAAAATATGTAAATTGTATGATAATTACTAAAAACATCACTAAAAGCTCATAAATTATTATAGTAAAACGCACTTTGTAAATTGAAAACGTTTAAATATTTGGGCTGATGAACAAAATAATTTGCTGTCAGTCATTTTATTAATTACTAAGACGATACACTCAAACGAGAATATAATTATTTTCTATGTAGAAAAAAGAAATTATGAATTTTTAAATGGATCAAATAGATACCAATACGTTTGATACCATCAATAAACTATTGTCCATTTATTGTAATGTCACGTGAGTCTTATTGTTAGGAATAGATTTATTACTAATAAACAATCAAGCTCGAAAGATGTTAGTATTGTAAAAAAACAAATTTCTTAATGCTGTGGAACAAATATTCCAATAGAATTATGACCTGAAAAAATTAAGTATACTTGTTAGTGAAAAATGAACGAAATAAAGTGTAAAAGTATATTATTTTCTTTTATTTTTGCATTTTTATTATGTACACCTTAATTACTTTATTAAAGTTACATGACCGGCCTTGATCGGTTTATGTTGACTCTTTTCAAAGAGCTCTGAATACGCCATGCCGCCATACAATACATATTGGAAGTAAACCCTCCGGGAGGTTCACCGGCATTACGTTTGCACTAAAGTTAACCCTCGCGAACGGTCAACGGCACTAGGTTTGGTCCCTACCATAGTTTACAACAGGCGTTACTCATCTGTTCCATAAGTCAGGTAGTCCCGCGGAAACCAAGAATTATAGACCGATCACGTGTGTCGACGGTCTATAAACTTCTAACACTCATTCATTTTGATAGTGAAAATTAACACGCACATTGACAGTAACTCTATTATGTCGGCCTCAAAATGGTATGCAGGAACGGGTCCCACTTCCAGCAGTACTAAGGAGCTGCTCCTCATCGTTGATCCCGCAAGGATCTGTGGACATGCTAAATAGATTATAAGAAGGCATACGAGTACGACTCTGTGCGACATACTTGGCCCATGGCTGGAGTTGTACAAGATAGATGCAACTCTACGCAACTTCGTTGAGTCGTGGATGGGCCAATGGACGGTCCTTCTGTATGTCGATAGATCCAGGGGAATGAAGAGCTTGTATTGTATGGATAAAACGGGAAATATTTCAGGGTGCAGTTTGAGTCCCCTTTGGTTCTGCTTAGCCCTGAATCCTACTGCCGATGATCGCAAGGAAGTATGACTAATAAATACCGGAGACAGGTATTATGAAGGACGGGACGATTGAAGTGTGTCGGGCATGCCACCGGGTGAGTCAATCAGACATTATGGACGGTCGAAAGCCTCGGATCATCATCTGCCAAGGCTGTCGTTAGGCGGATGGATCAAAGGCCTGATTCAGAAGACAGTACTCCTCGATATGGGTCCTGTCTCTGAAATCCTAACCACCGGTAGCTTGGCCGTTGCACCCGGTACCACTATTTTTTTAAATGATTTTAATATCTTTTTTTTAAATATTTAAAAATGAATTTTATAAGGTAAAAGATGAATAAAAGGAATAATAATGACCGTCCAAGTAAAATACTGTTATTAAGCTACATCCGGATAAACTGGAAACCGACCCCAACATTATAGTGAAGTAATAAAATATTGTTGTTTGTTGTATAGTTGATTGCTAATTTAGCATGGTCGTTTTTTTAGGGTTCCGTACCCAATGGGTAAAACGGGACCCTATTACTAAGGCTCCGCTGTCTGTCTGTCTGTCCGTCTGTCACCAGGCTGTATCTCATGAACCGTGATAGCTAGACAGTTGAAATGTTCACAGATGATGTATATATATCTGTTGCCGCTATTACAACAAACATGATTTTATTTGCTCGTTTTTATAGATAATGGTACGGAACCCTTCGTGCGCGAGTCCGACTCATACTTGGCCGGTTTTCTTTTCCTTATGGACTGTTAATTAGAATGATGGTTTTTCCTTATTGCAACGGACATTATTTAACAATACCTATGTGTAATTTTGACTGTAGCGTCAGCAAGTCAGTGACATGATAACAAAAATATTGGTAATGAGTGCAAACAAAGATACCTTGTAAGCGACACGTTCCGCTCGTAAAGATTTAACCGCTGTCCATCTTCATTCTTATTATCAGTTATTGTTTACAATATCCTGCGACACTGAGGATAGAGAAAAATATTAAAAATTTACTTAGTGCTACAAGTAAAGGTTCAGAATACAGGCCTACCTATTTACAATTCAAATCAACCTTGATAAGTGGAGACTCTATTAGTACCTGACTTACCTAATGCTATTGAAAGTTGGAAATCCAACGGTGTGTTATTCGACGCGCTGATATGCATATTGTTGGATTATCAATGCTCGGCTAAACACCGAGAGTTGAAAATCCAGTGCGTGATAAAATCCCACCAGGATATTTTTCGTCCGTATGAACGTGGGGACGACGATTGGAACCCGTGATGGAAACGGTAGCAAAATAAACTTTCTCCTGTGTAGGTTTTTAGTTCTGAGTATTTGCTATCAGTAGGTACCTAATTAACGATGCACTTAACCCGGTACCCTCCTTAACGAGATGATCGAGCAAAACATAACTGTCTATTCACTTTCTGCCACAGATAACCCCGATACCGCATTGCCGGCAGTTTTCATTCGCCACTGATAAGTTTATTAGCACCACACTCAGTACCTATGCACTGGCTGGAGGCCTTAATTTAGTAAGGCATCTACAGGATGGCAGCCGACAACCTCCTTGGTTGACCTGCGTGATGTCAAAAAGATTTACTCCTGGCCACCCCACATATTTTGTTTAATACTTTTGTACTATCTTTTTAGTGGTAGTACACACGGCTATACATTTCCAGTATAAGCTGACCTCGCATCGTACGAAAATCCTATACAATGCGGGATCAGCATAAACTGGAAATGTATAGCTCGATGTGTAGCCGTGTGTACCTACCTACCTACCTATAAAGAAAATAATGGCCAAGTGCGTGTCGGTCCACGCACAGTGAAGGTTTTCCCTAGTTGGGATGAATTTATCCCAAGAACAAACTTAACATGTACCTAACTGCAAATGTTTATTACACGGTAACTTGTAGAGCCTACGTAAATTGTAGAGCCTACTTCGCCGTGATAGTTTTCCTTTTAATTACGTTATAATATATACTAGGTACTTGATTTTTTTCACATATCCAAAACCAATCATTTGGCTGGCAGGGGGGGGGACACTTGACTCTAACAAAAATTAGCACTTCAAAGCTTAATATTTCGCAAGCGGATTCCTGAATCCAAAAATGGTGTGGTGGACATGGCGAAACTGTAAGGTTCCTTATTGGCTATGGTTTTGAAGCCAGTTACTCATTATCATTTCCGTTCGTCATTTTTCCAAATTTGAAATCGGAATACTAAAAAACAGTTTAATTGCATTAAGGGCTGATTTTATCAAAGTCAGATATCTTTTATCCGTGGAATAAAATTGACGTCTGACAGTTGTTGTATGGAAAAACTGTTAAAAATTCAAAATTTATTCGCTGGATAACACTTATACCTACTCAGTATGAAAGTTTGGTGAAATTCGCCCTAAGTCTTTTCCGCGTTTCTCAGGGGCAAAGTTAGCGTGGATTTTTTGAAGAAAACAATGGTTTACATAGAGAAAACGTTTAATTAGTACATAAGTACCCTGTGTTATCTCTAAGAGCATTTACGACTGCCGCCATACGGTTCGGCACGCTAGGTATTTATTAATGCTGCTATAACGTGCTGTGAAATGTTCTCCCATACTTGCAAGATGGCAGTTTTCAGCTCTTGCAAAGTTCCTGGAGCTATTTGGTTAGTACGAAGTACGAACACGCATCGTTAGCTCATCCCATCATAAGTGCTCTATTGGACACTTATCAGGGCTTCTTGCTGGCATTCCATTACTGTACTAACGTCATGCACGTATTCTCGAACAATTCTTGCAGTCTGCGCCCATGCATTATCATGCATAACAATAAAATCCTTAGAGGTGTCCGGGTCTCACAACCTAAAGGCCAGTTTTTCCTTCAGTGGAAATTCCGCTCCAGACTTCCCATGACCCACCACCATAACTCAAGGTAGACTTCAATGCAACATTGCTAAAAACGTTTTCCCTGTTTTCGGTAGACTTTCCTACGTCCATCATTGCCAAACAGTCTTGGTTACATCGCATCGGTAAAAAGAACCTGGCTCCCTCAAAGCCTGAGTCCCAAGTTTTTTTCTCTTTATTTTTAACAATATGTATCGATAGATATCGACAAATATGTCTATATTTAATGTCTCGGTCCCATCACTACAGAGTGGAACGTTTTTTTGAAATTATTTTGTATAATTGTAGCCAATCATAGCACAGCTTTCACTTTCCCCGCACCCTTATCTCATCTCAGTCTCGAATCAGAAAAAAAAAATCAATAAGCGGTTATCTGTACTTTCTGCTCTTGACCTCCATGCATTTTTTAATAGCCGATTCATTTTTTTTTCTAAAGTCAACATGCGGAACTCTGCGTTCTCGCAAGTGTTTGATCGACGTTTGGACTACATAGTACTAGTATATAACACAAGTAGCGTTGTTTTACAATCAAATCGTGTTCTCAAATATTAGTCGGTCTACAGTCGGTGTTGCCAGTTGTTGTGCTTAGAATTATTAGAACAATGGAAATAAAAGTGCTTTTTATTTTGGCTTTCGTAGTTGTCGCACAATGCAAATGTGAGTTCATGTTATCAATATCGTTGAATTGTTTGAATTTATAACTTTTTACGTAGGTAAGTAATGAAACGATGTTTTTTTTTTTGGTTTAAATTAAAGTTATTGATTTCAGTGATATCGTTAACTTGTCAACAAATACGTGCGTTCGTGGATGGACACAATTCCCGTCGCCTCCTTGCTGCCAAAGGAAAAATTGCAGGACAGCCTGCTGCTTCGGAAATGAAGATGATGGTCTGTAGCATCTAATACTATTTAACTATAATAAATTTTAAGGAATTTAAAAGACTCCATGTGTTTTGTGGAGGACAGGGTGTTGTGGCGCAGCCAGGAAGAGGCATATGTCCAGCAGTGGACTGCGATAGGCTGAGTTGATTAAATAATAATAAATAAAATAAATAATAAAAGTTTATTCTGGTAAAAAGGTAAACACTAAATACAAATTTGCGTTAAATCTACGAAAAAAACAGTTTTATGTGCCTGAACTAGGTCAGGTGTTTCAGGCGAGGCAAGGCATAGTATTTCTAAATAATCACATACTTAAATATAAAAATCTAGTCATCTAATAGGTATGTAAAAAGGTGTAAATACACAAAAAATAAATATAAAATCTTAATTCTTACAAAATCTAACTTAGCTAAACTTAATTTTCAAAAAAAAAAAATTAACAAATACAATTTTTATTTAAGTACAACTAATAATTTATCTGTATCTTCATAGGACATACTTTGAAGAGCTTCTTTTAGATTGATTGTTTAGCGTGATTTAGATTGATTGTTGATTGAATACATTTTATCCATCATCATTATCTGCCTAACCAATCTGCTGCTGCTTAACCTTTTCCAAAGTATTGGAGTAGGTAGGCTTTAAATATAACCGAAAGCAGCTGAATTCAATATTTTACACGGAGCCACTGCTAACCTACACAGTCCAGTTGCTGGGTAACACTACTACCTACCTGTCATACCAAGGGATATCTTAATAACCGGAAATATGTTCGGGCTTCTAACTACCCGCGAATGAAAGCAAAGGCTTTTCAACAGAGGCGTACTTATAATAAATTTTAGTAGGTAGGTATAATATAATTGAAAAAAAAAACTGCCGCGGAAGGTCCACGTCATCCTTATGTAATAACTGTATTTAAGGTTTACATATTTTCGTTCTTCATAATTTACATTGTTTAGGTAGGTAAGTACCTACTTATGTCGATATTGTCGGTAGATAACCTATAAGTTGAATTCTTTAGATGGAATTTCTTTTACTATAATAATATAGTACCTCTAAAGAATAATTAAATATGTAGAGTGTACCTAATGTACAATGCTAAACGCAACTTTATAGAAAAAAGTTCAACATTATTTATTTTTGTTTTCTAATTTTTTCCTTGGTTCCCAGGTTTGGGATGAGGAGTTGCAGGCCAAGGCATCTAAATGGGCAAAACAAAATTTGCATCATCACAACCCAGATACATCTGTCGGTAAGTATTCTACTTTTTTATTAAAATAAAAGTAAGTAATTATCTCGTCTTGTTTAAGGAAAAGTGTAAGTTTAGCCGGCGCCGGCGACGGCGCGGCGCGCGTCTATGCACGTTGCTCTGGTTGCTCACAGTAATTCAAATTCGAATTTTCGAATTCGAATTGAACATGTAGCCAAAGGTGGTAGGGTCGAGAAAGTAAGGTAACCAATAAAAAGGTTGATCTGCGTGACTGCATAACATTACGCCTGTATTCTCCGAAGGGTTAGGCAGAGGTACACCTATAGTAGGTACACCCACATTTCGCCGCTCGACACTTCGCCACATGATCATGGGTCGCAGCTAGTATTCATATAAACGAGCAGGGCCGGATTTAAAGGTGTGGAGGCCCTGGGGCAACCAAGAAGTGGAGGCCCCTAAAATTTTATGGAAAAGCCGATTTTTTTTTCAAATTCTGCTATCGGTATCAAAGTAATCAAATCAACGTATCATTTTTAAGACCACCAACTCAGGACATGAAAAAAATAATAAAAAAAGGTTCCTTGTGAATTAATATTGTTTTTATTAAAAAAAAAAATATTTTGTGGAGGCCCGGGGATGGCCCCGGGCCTCCACAAAATAGGGGCCTCTACAATATATATGTTTTTAGGGGCCCTGTTGCCCTGCCTTAAATCCGGCCCTGTAAACGAGTGCGACAATCGCGTATTCGCGCGACAATCGCTTTCGGTTAGGAAGTCCGAAGTAGGGTACGAAGCACATGACTGAAGTGTATTATTAATGCGTGAACTAGCAGCCCGGATTCTGGATTTGCGCCCAGTTGATGGCAATAGGCTCGCCCCCTATTACACCATAAGTACACCTCTGCCTTACCCTTCGGGGAATACAGGCGTGATGTTATGTTATTTTGTGTCCTAATCCTTACATATTATAAAACAAAGTCCTCCGCTGCGTCTGTCTGTCTGTTCGCGATAAACTCAAAAACTACTGTACCGATTTTCATGCTGTTTTCACCAATGGATAGAGTGGTTCTCGAGGAAGGTTTTAGTATTATAATATCCGACATCCACGCGGGCGAAGCCGCGAGCATCAGGTAGTCAATAATAAGAAAGATAGTAGCGTTTCTGAAAAAAAAAACGTGGACAAGAATATGATCAAGATTTTAGACCGTTAGGTCCCAATGTGTGTCACCTGACTGTCTACTTTGATTTGGTACTAAGAAAAAACTTTAAGACAATGAGACTAGCAGGTAATGAGGTTATCCTACTTTAGCTTAGAACTACTTAGTCTGTTGTGTTCTGTTTTTCAATACTATCCTACTAATATTATAAATGTCAAAGTTTGTGTGTTTGGATGTTTGTTACTCAATCAGGCAAAAACGGCTGAATGGATTTGGATGAAATTTGGCAAACAGATAGCTTATAACCTGGATTAACACATAGGATACTTTTTATCCCGATATTCGATCGGGATCGAGACTTACGCGGGTGAAACCGCGGGGCGCAGCTAGTTTAGTAATATTATAAGTACTTTCACTGGCAGAGTCTGCCAGTGCCTCATAATCACAATGCATGTTTTGTTCATTATTATTATACATTGTATAAATAACTTCTGTATAAAGAAATTTCCTTTATACAGAACACTGCATTGGCACTTATGAATCATAAGTGCCCATGTAGGTTTAGATACCGTACGTAAGTGAAATAACATATTTCGAATTTATTATAAAATTTTATTGTTTTCTGCAGGTTCCAATAGATTTTTGTCGGGTGAGAATTTACATTGGTACTCAACAACCAATCCCAACTATGTACTTCAGCCAAATGCAGCCCTTGAGCCTTGGTTCAGTGAAAATGTCAACTTCACTTTTGGACCGATACAGAAAAGCGACTTTGAGAAAGACTACGATATTGGGCATTACACTCAGGTTTGTGTAACTTGTTGATACTGACGTAGCAAAGACAGTTTAATCCTAATCCTAACTAAAATATTATAAAATAAAATGCGAAAGTGAGTTTGTTTGTTTGTTACGATTTCACACTAAAACGGCTTAATGGATTTGGATGAAATTTGACACATAGGTAGACCATTACCTGGTTTGGGAAATAGGATACTTTTTATCCCGATACGCCCACGGGATCGAGACTTACTCGGCTGAAACCGCTGGGCGCAGCCGCGCCCCGCGATATGTGACTAGCTGGTCATCTTTCAGTATAGGATGACTGGTAATTAGTGTCAAATTTATTATTAGCTAGCGAAACTCTGCAGACGTGAACCGTGATAGGTATCGATATCTAAACACGATAAAATAAAATAAAAATAGTATGATGTTTTTTTTTGTGGTCAACGACTGCTGGTTGTGTTTTTCCTTTCTCACCACCTCACCGCCCTCCCGTTGATTGCCTTGTTGGTCTAGACTCTAGAGATACTGGTCGCAAACGCCAATGACCAGTCAGCGTCGTCGGGCCCTAGATTCAATTCCTAGTTCGGACAAAATGTAATTTGGTTTTTACATCAAGCTAATTAATTTCCCCGCAACAGCCCGGTGTAAAAATCAAACTACGTTTAGGTAATTTATTTTAGTTAGTTATTTTAAAAATCAACATTAATTTACAGATGGTGTGGTCCGATAGTGTGTACCTAGGCTGCGCTATCTCACAAATATTCAGGAACGGTTGGAATAAATTCTTCGTTGTTTGTAACTACGGACCAGCGTAAGTTAACAGTTATTTATTCATGAAGCCACAGGATGAAGCACCTTTTTCATTATTTAGAAAATTACGTAAAGGAAGAGGTACTTAGTAACTATGCTTAATCCCGGTGACATGGAGCCTTCTCCTGCACGCGTAATATGACCACTGTAGAAAAGGGCTTTGTCGACAGGAGAATAGATAAAATGACAGATAAAATAAATCATAATCTGTCATTTTGTCTATTAATCCGTCGAAAAAACCCTATTCTACGGTGGTCATGCTATCCTTGCTGGTATTGGATCTCATCAAAAAGGCTTGGTTTCCTGAAACTGCCGGACTCGCATTAACCAAGGCTGGTCATGTCATGAATGCTCCAGAGCTGCATTCAAGGCCGGATAATCAACAGATTTTTCTTTCAACTACATAGTAATGTTATTATTAATCACTACAAAACCGATCACAAAGGACTTATTTTTTGGTTAGAACCAAAACAGTGCAGTAAAGTCGTATGAAATTTCATTGTTGCACTGTTTTTCATTACTGCACTGTTTTTAGGGTTCCATACCCAAAGGGTAAAACGGGACCCTGTTACTAAGGCTCTAAGGTTTCGTCTCTCCGGCTCTGTCCGAGTTGAGTTGAGTTGTTCTGACTTGACTTGACCTGACTTGGCCTTGACTTGACTTGACCTGAGTTGAGTTAACCTTGAGCAGATATATTACGGTAGATACATTGGTAGTTGAAAGAAAAGTAGATAACGCACCTTGCTAAAGTGATGCACTCGTTTACAAACCTACCTAAACATAACCCTCGTGCATTAATAACTCACTTTGCGCTCGATGCAACAATCTACTATTCTTATTTTTCTCGACTCGCTCGTTGGCAGTCGTTGGTCTAGAGTGGTCGCAACGGCTACTGCCGAGCAGGTTCTGAACTCCTGAGGGCCTAGACAAGTGACAATCGCTTCGAAAGCGTTTCGTATTTATACGACTTTCAACAGGATTCACATAAGCTTTTCGATAGCATACGTCAGTCCTATACATTTTTGCCTTTTCCATCATCGTTATCACATATAGAATTTCTCTTTTCTAGGCCCTCTAGGTTCGATTGAGATTGGATTTGTTTATTGGGCATATCTTACTTCAGCTCGGCCCGGACTCACACTCACCCCGGTATCTGGATTTGTGCCCGGTTGATAGCAAAAGGCTCGTCCCCTATTACATGGGACTTAAACATAAGTAACGAAATGTGGGTACCTACACCACTTTATTTCTTTTATGTATGTTTCTTACCTTTTCAGGGGTAATGTTATGGGGAAAAAACCATATAAGGAAACGAGTGGCCGCAGCAAAAAACTAATATGCGGCACTAAAAGGAATTGCAGCCGTCCTTATGGATCGAAGTGTGCGAAAAATTCCTAACTTTTAAGAAACGGTTTGACTGCATGGATGCCGTTTGCGTTTAGTTTTGTTACTATTTATAATTCGTTATTCAAGGAAGGCTGGTATTTTTAATTAAGCCTAAAATGTAATTTAATCAAATAAAGTAGGTATCAACCTAATCTTAAGGAAACCTGTTTTTAATTTAGCTTTCTTTTATTTTTAAACAAATCAGTTTCGCTTCTCCATGTATATCAATGTGCATGCCTTCGTCCTGAGGATTTTATTTCATCTTGCTTTACGTGAAGCTGCTGTGATCGTGTCGTCTGTCGCTCACCCGTAGCTGCAAACGACGCAACGTGACGCCAGCTACGGAAGGTATTTCATAGAAATTTATAAAAGCAGTCGTGTCGCGGCGACACGTCGCCTGCAGTTGCCGCCTGGCGGTCGCCTACAGAATGGAATTCAAAGTTCTGACTCAGAACGAAACGAACTCAGAACACGAGGGTATGTGGGGGATTTACGTGATTTCATTATGAAGCATTTAATAAGATTATCAAACAAGTTTTTTTTTGTGTTGGTAGCACTGGCAGGCGTTGACCTTAACACGCTGGCACGCTATCGGATGAGGAAAACTTGTAGGTAACCGATATAATCACTTATCTTTAATTAATAAATAGCTCTGCTGGTAATGACTTAAATGAGGGTATTCATTTACAAATCGATTATCGGTTGCAGAAGACCTGTCATCACAGCTGTCAGGCGATGGCTCAGTTGATTGTTGACATGGATCACGATTCAAGGTAGATTGGGTAGGTATCATAATTACAAACAATCAATCTACCTAGTCTTTTTCAAACAAAGAAACTAATTAGACAGTATTTAGCTTAGAGCAATGGGTTAGCACGTAGCACATTACCCGTTAATCGACTACAAACTATTGCATATGGATAGGATATTAATATTATGCCCAAATTAGTTAATACTAAGTACTAATTACTTACTACCGAATCTGATTATCGAAATTATCTATATTTTCCACCAGGCGAGATCGGGGTCAAGAGCTGAGCTGGCTCATTCCGCAAAAAAAAAATGTACAATGTTTTGGGTAATTATTAAAATGAGGGCAGTATCCCGAAGTCTGCCTCGTGTTTGAATTTCATTACTTTATCACATACCTACCTACTTATCTTAATCACCATGATACATGATGAACCTTAAGTCAAACCAGTACCGCTCTTAATGGCGAAATGTGGGTAGGCCTAACCCTCGTAATGTATGTAAAAAAGTATTTTTAAAGAAAATGCCAAGCTGTGATTAAAAATATAAATACTTTTTAGTAAAGTCTCTTCAAATTAGGTGACGGCTACTGGCTGCTTGCGGTTAAATTAATTGTAAAATGCCATATTAATTTAGTATTATTTGGTTAGACAAAAATTTATTTTAAATAATTTTCTTTTTTAGAATTAAATAAGGCTGTCAGTTTATGGTTCGGCCTGTTTTACCTTAGATGAAACCACGGAGTATATTCTATACTCCGTGGATGAAACCTTTTTGGTTATGGTTAATTACTACGAGTGTAGTACATGTGATTAAAAAGTGATGATTTGATGAATATAATTTTTGATGGGTGGAGAAGGAGGGAAAGGCCAAAGAAAAGATGGATGGTGTGAGGAATGATATGAATGAAAGAGAAGGGAGTGAATGATAGCGTGACGATTGACAGGGGAGAGTAGAAAGAGAAAACGTGGCCGCCGACCCCAAGTAACATGGGACAAGGACAGGAGATGTTGATGCCGACGAGTAGGTATATATTATTTGAAGTTCCTTTTCTCGGGAATATAGCCAGCCTTTTTGTAGTTACAAGTTTAAAAAAAAATAAGGCATGAAGTTAGGGAGTCAATTTAACAGCGTACCTACATGTAAATTTCAGTGCTCACATTTAGCGCACCCTATACAAACCGATATTATTTATTATAATCTAATCGTCTTTAATGATAACGATAAGCGAGCATTAAATATCAAATAATTTCATAAAGATTATACCTCAATTAGGCTGTCGGTTAAAAGGTACCTATGTGTACTGTAAATGTGGTAAATATTATTATAAAAATATAATAAAAATGGTAAGTAAAACTAAGTAAACATCCTTTTTTTAACTTGTATCTGGAACTTGTAAGAGTTTTATAAGTAACTTGAGATTTTTCAACTTCTGCTACGCCTCTTAACAACTGGCCGGAGCGCACGCGCAAGCAATTAACCAATTAGTTAAGTATTTAACAAATATGTTTACTGGTTAAATACTACTTAAATCTTAAATGTATATCATGTTACTGTCTTTCAGATTGTCTTCCTATTATTCTTAAGTTTGTTCTCGTCATCATGGGCGAAGGTACAAAGAGTCGTGGAGATGACGGAGGTGGACATGAAACCACCAGAAGAGTTTAATACACTGTCTACGAGAAACGTCTACGACTCCTGGATTTCGATGCCTCTCGATCATTTTGATCCACAGAATCCTACTAATTTTTCTATGGTTCGTATGAAATAACTTTTTCGTATTAATAGCTTTTTTGGTATCTTTTAACAACTTTTCACCAATGCTGATGCCGTAAAGGTTTTTATTTACACCCATGCTATAAATCCTCTATAAAAGTTTCTGAACCAGTTAGCTTATTGCCAAGTTTAAAACAGCCAGTATCATAGTAATCATAATATCATCCAAACGGGTGTTATAATGTTGTACTGAATTTCATAATGCAACTCATTTAAAAAAAAGAACATTCACGAGCGTTTCACTAAAAAAGCACCGTAATTTAAAAAACAAAACACATTCGAATTCGAAAAATTCGAATTCACGTCGTACCGCGCCATTTTTGTTCGATATTGGTATTGCAAAGAAACTTTTATAGAAGATTCATATCATGGGTGTAGATAAAGTCTTGTATGCAATTGTAAATAATTAGGTATTATATAACAATTGCATAAATAACTAATATTACTTACCAACCTACCCACATACTGTTACTTTTGAATAGGTTTACCGACGAGGAAACCTACCCTACTCAGTTTTAGGTACTTATACCTACTTACTTTTGTGCTTAGGGCCGTTAGGGGTTGGAATCTTGGAATTACACTCGCCTTTACCCGAGATTAGCAGGACATCCTTACTATAATATTATAAATGCAAAAGTAACTCTGTCTGTCTGTTTGTCGCGCTTTCACGCCAAAACTACAGAACCGATTTAAATGAAATTTGGTACACAGATAGTCTAGAGCCTGAGAAAGGACATAGTTTACTATTTATCGACATACCACGCGGGCGAAGTCGCGGGCGGAAGCTAGTAGGTACATAAGTACCTACCTATATTTTGTTTTCAGCGCTTCATGTATAATGCAGAATTCTTCGGCGGCGATGGTTCTCCGATATTCATCATGGTAGGCGGAGAATGGGACATTGCCCCAGGCTGGCTGTTAGCTGGTAATATGTACGAGATGGCGCGAGAGAACAAGGGGTACCAAGTGTACACTGAACATCGGTATTATGGAGAAACTAAAATATTCGAGTAAGTAGACCTAGTAGGTAACTTACCTACCTATTGTTGCTAATTCATTGCAGTACCTACCTAGGTACTTAATGCGGGCCATAGACGTTTAAGGGCGCACCCAATCACAAATTGCTTAGCATGATCCTCTGTTATGCCAAAAATACTGCAGCATTCATTTTGAAATAAATATATGATAATCGGATAGAATAGGATTGATGCTAGGTCTTATGTGAGGCGAAAACACGATTAGGTACCTACATACAATTTTCTCTACTTATAAAAAAAAAATCCAAAGTTACCTCTGCACAGAATTATAAACCGCTGGTATTCAAAAAATACTTCAATTAGATCATGAAACTTAGCATGATAACTGAACTAACTATAAAGCAGGTCTTATGAGTGTCATTTTTTTTAATTGCCATTATTTTCTACGTAAGAAGCAAATACCTAAACTTTTCGACGCTTTAGAGCCGCTAGCGCCCCACTAGTACTCCGTGTCGTTCTCACTCGGTCGCGAGTAGTATGGTGCGAGCGGGATAAAATCTGAGGTAGGGTGCGCCCTTAAGTAATTTGATCAAACAGGCTGGTTCAAACAGTTTGATCAAATATAAATACGAAAATTCATATTTCTTCGTGCCATTTGACAACTCATTTTGATCAAATTTTCCCACACACACTCATGCCAATATGATAAAACTGTTTGATCAAATAACTTGAACGTCTATGGCCCGCATTAGGTACCAATTAAGCATCTTAAAAGGTTTTGACTCGTTGAAATGTTTTTCTTACTCTTCTGCACCCTAATTGCGTAACACACGATCAATCATCTGAATCAATTTGAATGATGATTTGCTAATCCATTGCTTCATAAATGATGTTCGAAAAATTTGTCTGTTCAACAACGTAAATAACGCCGCAATGAATGTTGTTGAACTGTCAAAATGAAACAGATTGTGATTGAACGTGTGTTACGCAATTAGGGTGCTGGCGTAGGTAGGTAGATACATTTACTCCATTTGAAATAAGATAAGACATCTAAATAAACATTTTTTACAGTCCGTTCAACCGATTTTGACATCTATACCGTAGTAGGCATAAGGATGGAATTAAACGCAAAAAAGTGGTTACAATACCAACTGTTTACTGCAGCTGCCATTTTTCATGCTATCAATAGAAGTGAAAATCGTTTGAACGGACTGTAAAAAAGGTTTAAAAATGTCTAATCTTATTTCAAATGGAGTAGGTACCTATAGTTTAAAAAATATGGGTAAATTGTGAGAGTGCTGCGACGCTATGCGCCTACGGCGGCGGCGGCGTAGCTTGCGTTGAGATCTTCATTGATTTCTTTTCCGTCGAATACTATTTATTTTTGTTGGTCTGAGATTTCACCCCAATCCTTCATTGTGCTATATCGTCTCGCCGATATTTTATACAGGGAGTTCACAACAGAAAACCTGCGTTTCCTGAACATCGACCAGGCGCTCGCTGACCTTGCGTACTTCATCGTAGAGATGAAGAAACAGCCGTGGTTCGCAGACAGCAAGGTGGTGCTGTACGGGGGGTCGTATGCCGCTAACATGGTCATGTGGTTCAAGAAGAAGTATCCACACTTGGTAGTCGGCACCGTTGCTTCCAGTGGCCCTATTCTGGCGCAAGTTGACTTTACGGGTACGTGTTAAATTTTGTCAGAGTTACTGTCTCGTTTTTAATAAGTAGATCAAACACGAAAATCGATTACTTACTTAGGTACAACATGTTGCTGACCGAGTTTTCGCACTTCAAATAAGTACTTACCTAAGAATATCATGCCTAATTTTTTTTTACTAAATCGAGCCGTGATGTAACGCCATTTCCCACGATACTGCTTTGTTTCTCTTTTTTAGTTCCAAATCGTATTTTAATTGCTTTTTGTGCTTTATTCTAGCAGATATCGCACTTACCTACCTTAGTGAGATTTCAAGTTCAACTTCGCAAACAATAGATTTATATTCCGATTTTTATCTTTACATCATACGACAAAGAACGCCTTACAAAATAATTATAATGTTGTTGTAAATTATTTATTTAACCATTTATGCACACATATAAATACAGACAAGAAGAAAGGAACAGAAAAATTCGTACAAAGGCAATTATGTTTTGCATTAAAAAAAAAATGAATGCTCCTTATTCTTCAAATCGTAAATATTGAACAATATCAAAAATATCTGCAGCTAGGAAATTACAGACGCGGTCGCAGCCCAAGATTTTGGGCTGCGAGATTTTGGGGAGGGTCACCGTTGGTTCCGAGGAATATCTTTATCATTCAGTCTCTCGACAGCTTGATGACTTTGGGGGGGGTCATGAACCCCATGATCCCCCCTTCCCCCTCGGACCGCGCCTGCACTAATTTATGTGGTGAATGAATGTCAGGACAGGACCGCGTAGGTACCTACTTAATACCTATTCAACATCTGAACTCTGGATTTGGTCCCGCGGTCCTCTGTCCTCTAACTTACTGAAATGCTGAAAAGTAATGTATCGGGTAATTTTGTGTCAAATTAGATCGGTACAGTGCCGACTTTCAGTACCGCTCCAGCAGCAGTCAAGCTCAAGAATGAAATGAATGAATGAAAGAATGAGTGTTAAATGTTTGAAAAATACCTACACCTCGACCTATATTTCAGGATATTTGGAAGTTGTTCATGAAGCTTTCACGTTGGAGGGTGGTGAGGAGTGTATAGCACACATCAGACAAGGTATAGAGGACACAATCGCCGCGATGCAGACAGAAAGCGGAAGGCGCCTCTTGGAAGAATCGTATAGGCGAGTCTTGTCTCAATCTATGCTATAGCCTCGTACCTATGTAGGTACTAGGAGACAAATGGCCGCAACACGTGAAGCTAGAGGTGTCAAATGATACAAGATGCCTGACGACGTTGGTCGATATCGCCAGACGTTCCCCGACTTAGCCCAACATAGCCATACAATAGCTCTATCCAGAGCGACACGTGTCGCGGGGCATTTGTCCCCAAGGGAATACGAGGCTTCACTTAATAATGTAAGCGTACACAGTGACTTAATTAAATAAGTTTGATAACCTCTTTGATGAAACAAGACATGTATAAGCCAAGCGTAGGTACATTACAGCCGCAACGCAGCGCATATTCTAGCAAAACAGTGCGGTGCGGCCCGCCTGTCCTGTAGTGGCTGCCAGTGTGCGTTAGTTCATAGAAAATGTACGAAGTGAAGGAAGATTTTTGCAATGGGATGCCGCAGGCGCGGTCACTTCCCAATCTGCGCTAGGCTTTAATCACTTCCTTCAGTAATTGACCTCTACTCCTTCCTGCCTATTTTAACTTTTCTTTGAAACCAGTAATCTATAGGTAGGCCTTTTATTCATATTTTTTCCTTTCCTGCAGGTTGTGCGATTCACTGGACTATGACAATGAGTACGAGTTAGGTGTTTTTGCGGGGCTTATCAGTTGGACGTTCTCTACTTCAGTGCAGCAGGCAAGACCTGGGACGCTGCAGGCTGTTTGCAATAATTTCATCGATTCTACTAGCTATGGTAAGCTTAATTTTCTACTTGCTGAAGAACCTGCACAGTCATGAGCATATATCTATCTATCTATATCTATCTATATCTATTCTATCTATACATATAATAAATCTGTAGACGAGGCGTTACTGTACAATGAAAAAAAAAAAAAAAAAAGTTGGTGGGTTATCCAAGAATAACCAACAGATTCCATTTCTACCATTTTTGGAATTTTTGTCTGTTTGTCTGTCTGTTTGTATGTTCTTAAGTTTGATTGTTCCACTATCACGTAAAAAGTACGAAATCAATATGGTTAACTTTTATACTCAAATATTGTGTGTAACTCGATGTTTCATTTAGTTTTTGTTTCATCGCAATCGCTTCAAAATATCAAAAGATATATGAATTTAAAGTGTTCAAGAAGGAATTTTCATTACGTAATGTACATACACGTAACGACATCTATTGACGCGAAATGATACTTACTTCTTAATTACTAGGTTTGTGAGATCGTGTGTTGTTATATGACCATCATTTTCTTTGCGCGGAAACTTAACGCGATACATTGTGTATAGAATATAACTCTAAAGTTAGGTTAATTAAAATTTTCCAGGTGCGTTGTTTATTTATTAGTTTAGTATTAGTGCGATAGGCGGCGCTACCTATCTTTCAAATCTTGATAATCATGAAAGAATAGTGACAAATGTTAATTTCTTAAAAAATATAGGTATTTATTCTTTAATTACTCACTTTTCTACATAGTTTAGTTAGCTTACAGAGTGTTCGAACGTTTTCCCATATATTTTGACAGTATCACTTCGTGCTCGATAGATGGCGTTGTTCGTTTAATGTCATTTTCTGAATCGCGGTGTTAAGAGTCTCTGTCGAAGAATGACTTTCGCCCAGATATTCCAAATAATTTTTAGAGTAGGTATCTTTGTTTTTGACTTCTTAAGTGTCGATAATAAATAATAATATAATAATAATAATATAATAATAATAATATAATAATAATAATATAATATAATAAATAAATAATAAATTGTTGGTTGGGTTGTCATTCGTAGAAAGTATTGATCTTAGAGATGGGTTGTAACAGGTGAAACACGATATCTGTGATCAATGTGACTGTGACAAAAAAATAACAGATCCAAATATCTGTTATTAAATCACAGCCTGTGATTTATGATAAATACGTATCTCAATCGAATATCATCTTTATTTCTTTTGATTTAAAGTCGAAAATCGTATCTATCTGTTATAAAATCACAGCCTGTGATTTTTGTACAGACGATAAATACGTATTGACTCAATTGAATATCTTCTTTATTTCTTTTCGTTAAAGTCGAAAATCGTATCCGAAGTTTTAACAGTAACAGTCTTGAGGATCTGTGATTTTAAGTAACAGATATTTTTTATCGTTAGGAGCAATTGCTATCTGCTATTTTATAATATCTGTGACGATAAATACGCCTCACTCCTAATTAATCTGATTGGTTTTGATTTGGTATTTTGGTTGGTTTCGTTCATTAGGTTCAAATTAAGAAGTCAAGAAAGGAGTCGTTACAGATCGATTCAAACTTATGGCGGCTCGGAAGTTAGCTTTTAGCTGCGCAGTACCCCACCCCTCACCCCCGCTGTCACATGAAATTGTTACTGCGCAGCGACTCGCCTCATGTTCCGAGCCGCCATTAAGTTTGAATCGAACTGTACTATACTTCGTAATTTGTTCGTATGATTCGTGACCGCCGCTCATTCGATTCGATCGTTGTTGGCGTGTGTAAGGCCTCTGCCTCGAATCTTGCGAGCAGCGGGGCGGCGGCGGCGGCGGCGGCGCGGGAGCGGGGCGGGCATCGAAGACCCGTTCTCGAAACTAGCGGGCAGATCGCGCGTCACTATAGCCGCGTAGTTGTGTCGTAGCGATTGTGTCGTCGAGATATTTGTTTTTATTCGCAAAAGAAATGTCTGAACAATGGCGGCAACATCTTTTTGATTCAAATTTATTCCTAACGCTCAATTTATTGTGGGCAACAACACTGCAATGCAGACGCGCGGGCGGTCACCGCTTGAATAGAGTGCATCGCTCGCTGCCCGCCGCCTCGCCGCTGCCGCGCCGCTGTTTTCGAGAACCGGTCCATTTGATTTTACGCATAAGATCCTGCCGCGCCCGCGCCGCCGCCGCCGCCGCCCCGCTGCCCGCAAGATTCGAGGCAGAGGCCTTATGGTTGATTTGTTCGACTATCGGACAGCAATAAATACACAAATATTGGCACATGTTTCTGGGGAAAGTCAACAATATACATCGATAAATACGGTTCCCGAAGAAGAAGATGCCACACACTATCCAGTAGAGTTCTTAGAATCCCTTAACACAACCGGTCTTCCAGCACACATCAGAAAACATATTTTTCACAAAATATGTTTTCTGAGTTTAGGATAGCTGCTGCTATCACAAACCACTTTCATATACCCATCGAAGATAGTCAATATGCAGGAGCTATCGTCACCGAAATAAGGCAGAAGTTACATACCCCTAATATTTTATATGAATATGTGGAACGGAAACGTTTAAACAGCAGAAGAGCTGATTTTACAAGAGTAGAAGCAAGTGATATTGATTTCCCGAGATTCAGTGAAGAACAAATCATTTTGTTAGCTTTGGGAACCTACCAACTGAAGTTAGCGAAATCTTACTGCAGCGAACATCTACAAAATGCGTTTTTTTATCAAATCACTTAATGTGAATTAAGTGATTTGATAAAAAAACGCATTTTGTACTCAGCCGTAAATGGCATCTTGAATTTTATAAAACTGAGACTAACCAAACAATGAAATAGATAAAATGTGCATCAAACCAAACTCCAGACGTAGCTCACAGCCCCGCGGTGTCACGGCAAGCACGCGACCCGACTCGATGCCGGCAGCTTGCGGAGCTCCGGTAGTCAGCGTAGCCACGTGGCGCTCACGTTGGCGGGCGCTGGGAGGCGGCGCGCAGTCGCAGCCGATGAATTTCTGAAACACGTTCGGCAAATCTATTTGAAGCACAGATGCAGTGCAAGGCTTTAAGCTGTGCAATTGGTGCACGAGACACGGAAATTTGCAAACTTATCCAAACCCAAGGAAATTAGTGCAGAAATTTAACCATCAATGATAGGTACAAGTGAATACAGTTTTACGATTATAGACGTGCTATCGAAATGAAAGTTAAGTAGGTATAATAGATTTCATGCACATGTGGCACGATTATAGACGTGCTGTACATGAATAGGCACCTATAATATGAATAGGTATGAAGCGCCCACGGTGCGTAAAGCTAGCTTGCTGCCCCTTGACCAGAGGAAGCTGTTAACCCTAGATGCACAAACAAAGCGGAAATCGGGAACGGAAAAAACAATAGGAACGAGCTTACTCCCCTCGGAACGACCACCAGACGCGATGCCCAATTCCAGGTAGATCTTCGAAGTCGCACGCACGTGGTGGGCTGCGGGGTTCGCTCGTAGGCCCGTGCCGGGTCGAATAATCGAGAACACGCCTCGAGCCGACGCGTAGCTTCGCTCCAACTCGCAGTTTTTCTTGTTGCACACGGTCGCCAAATGTCGGGAATGAGTGAAACGGACTTGTATGACTTATAGAATTTAATATGTAATATAGTTACATGTAAGATGCACGCACGTATTGCTATTGAATTAAGTTTATTTATTGATGCGCGTACGCGTTCTATAGCGTCTGTCGTCCGAATGGCGGCGGGGCGCGGTCGCAGCAGTAACGCGGCACGTAGTCCCGACTCCTCTCCCTGCGACCGCTCGCAGCCCCCGCGCACACCTTGCGCGTGGACAGACAGAATGTATACAATAGAAATATACCGAGAAGCTGCACTGGAGGATTTACCTGATTTTGGCATTGATGAGGATGCTTGGCTCTTACGTGGTCGTATACAGTCGCGACACGTGAGAGCTAGAAAGTACTACTGTTAGGTACTTATTATGTCGCAACACTGATATTATACAAAGATATTGTACCTGCATGACGGGACGACGTACTGTAGGAACCTGTGCGCATATCGTGTCAATCGTTTGGTACCTAGGGCAGGCATGAGGGATTTGTAGGCCCAGCCTTATTTTTAAATAACGTCATTGTAGACAACGATGATTAAATAAATGTATACGTTTAAAATCCGCAATCGTTGTATTATTTGTAAAAAAAAAACATTTTGTCAATGTTGACATCTGTTTAACTTTTTGTCATAAGGTTTGCGACTCAGTGACGCAATTGATAACCGTAGGTTAGTATCTACACTACGTGTATAAAGCAAAGAAATGCAATTATTACTTAAATAGCATTACTTGGCTACTGATAAAACTACCATGTTTAATAAAGAATACCTCTCTACAGACTAAGATTTGAACTTGGCGCCATAGTAACTTTTATTCAGCTCAAAAATACCTATCCAACGATGTAACACACATAGCTATTGGAAGGTGGGACCAGATCTCATAGAAACTCTGGCATCATCCTTTAAGTCCTCCCAAACTTTTCAACGGCACTCGGCTCATAGTCACCAATCACCAACAAAACGTCATCAAAGCCGAAATCTTAACAGGTTGCGGCGCCGGTGATGTTGTTTTTATTCCAAAAATTCCTCTCATTCCCAATAATTTCCCGTTTAGTTTTAAGCGTGTGCAATTCCCCGTCAGCCTGTGTTACGCCATGACCATTAACAAAGCTCAGGGCCAGACATTATCCGTTGCGGGGGTGGATTTTAGTATTGGTTGCTTTTCCCACGGCCAACTTTATTTAGCTCTTTCGCGTGTGAGCAACCCTAGCAACATTTTTGTGTACGCTCCAGGTGGTTCCACCGCTAATATTTTATATAGAGAAGCATTTTCTTAAATAAAAACACAAGTTTTTTGGCAATTTCTTACTAGGAAAAATCACCAGGCCTGGTCGAAAGATTCCCCCTTTTTAAATGAAGGTACAACTTTTCTAAGCGACATATTATTGTTTTCCGACATCCATGCGAACGAAGTCGCGGGCACAGCTAGTACTTTATACTTACAAACCTAAACAAGACACAAAAACGATTTTCATTAGTGTTGACATATTATTTTATGCTGTTATGAACATAGGTAGGAGGACCTCCCTAGAGTAAGGTATGTTCTGTGATGAGGAAACTCTTTTGATTTTGCGTAGGTACCTACTTAAATTATGCTTGTGACTGTACTGATTTACCACTCTAAGGGCGAATTTCACCAATCTTTTATACCGAGTATTAGTCTTATCCTGCGAATAAATTTTGAATTTTTGACAGATTTTCCATACAAAAACTGTCAGATGCCAATTTTATTCCACGGATAAAAGATATCGGACTTTGATGAAATCAGCCCTAAATAGCCTTCGGCCATTAGGGAGTTTGCTTTTTGCGGAAAGTGATGTTTTTGAAAGTTTGACTAAAATCTTCTATTTCTTAAAAAAATCGGTTCAGGCGAAATAAATGCGCTCCTGATTTTTTTTTTATAACATTTCAGGTTCAACTCCTATGGAGAAAATTGGCGGATATATAGCAAGAATTCGTAACTTAAACGAAAACAGCTGTTGGAGTATTAATTACAATACTTTCCTGACCAACTACGGTTTTGCGAGCAATTGTAAGTGTTCATTCATTTAGCTCCACGACCTCGTGGTTATAAAGGGTTCCAGTACTTTCCATTTCCAGTATTATTAATATTTTCACTCGTCTATGTAGATGATATCTTATTTGACTCCGTCACTGTTATTAACATAGCAGGTAGTGGTATTCGAATTTGTGTGATTGTGTAGGGTAGATACCACAACAAAAAAGTGAAAAATAAAAACTTTTAACAAAAGAAAACAATCGACTTCCAAAAAAAACACTAAAAAAGTAAAAAATAACTTTCTTTATAAAGTTTTTTTTAATAGTTTTTTACTTCCGACTTCCGAGGGAAGCCCCAAATACTTAAGTAATTGAAAATCGCACTTGTTTTCAGCACGTGCCTGGTATTATCAAACATGCACCGAATACGGTTATTATCAAACAGCGCCACGCTCTGGCACTGTGTTCGACAGTCTGAAGTGGCTTAGCTTGGATTTCTATGTCGATGTTTGTAAACAGATTTTCGATGAAAAGTGAGTAGTTGTTCACCTTATTATTGTTTTGTGACGTTTCTAGAGGCAATATCTGCGCATTTAAAGGATTACAGGTTATTCAGCTGCCAATCTCAATCATTGGCAGCATTAAATAATACATTTTTCAATTAAATCTGGTCAATAAACACATGCAGTCAACAGCATTTGCATCGAAGTCATCTCCAGTAGGTCAGGAGGCTCATGAATTACTGGAAGATTGTCATGCATTTGTAGTGGAATAGATTTTGACCAGACATTATAATACCTCAGCTCAAATTCATTCTATATTAACTATAACTTAGTGATTTAGGTAATTTCTCTTTACTGTGAAAATAATGGTTACAAAAAAAAAACCGGATTCTGCTTCCAATTTAGTTCAGTACTTATGACATATTATGCAAAGTTTCATGATCTTTGAATACTAGCGGTTATTGTTCGATTTGGAGGTAACTTTGTCATTTGTTTCTGAGGTTTCTGTAGAGAAAAATTTGTGGAATCTTGTATTTATCCGATATAGTACTTAACATTAATCCTCAACTTTACTGTCGATAGAACTATTTCCATACATTTATCAAAATCTAATACTTACTTCTCTGAAACAGATTCGACTTGGCTTTCGTGAAAGCCGCGGCTGATCGGGTCAACTTGATTTTCGGCGGGCTCGAGCCTGTAGTGAACAATACTATCAACATCCACGGTTACATCGACCCGTGGAGAGCGCTCGGAGTTTACCAAGACGATATCTCCGAGACCTCGCCTACCTACACCATAGACAGGTAAGATATAATTTTATTATAAGGAACTATGTACAATACTCAGACCAACAAAAAAGGATCCTTTTTTGTTGCTCTGAGGTACAATACTAATCAACTATAATTATAAATACCTATAATTTCATCATCCTGATGTTAGAATGTCTGACCACTTAACGCGTTTTTTCACGGAATCGAAGTACAATAATATTTGAAGTTAGGTATCAAATAGTAGCAAAAAGGTAGTGGTATTTTCTAAACATCAAATATCTCTACTGGTCCAGGGATTCTGACGCTTACCTATATGCAGTCCTTTCTTCGGTATTGATCGTCGAGTCGTTAAGCTGCTCCTTAAGCTCTAAGTTGGAGCTACACGATTACTGACAAATGCGTGCACTGACTGGAGGTCCACTCAAATCAGTGTGGTTCTTTCCTCAAATAAAAGATCCTCTCGGACACAATCTTCATGGTCCTCTTAGGCCCTGACCAAGATTGTTATATCTGGACTGTTACACCTAATACATTTAGTTTTAAAATATTATTTATTTTTGACATCGTGTAAAAGTGTTTTTTGAACCAATTTACATAGATAAAGATGATTTATCATAATAATTAAAATATATTTATTTTGTCCCCAGGGCATCCCATTGCTTCGACATGCGAGCTTGGTCTGCGTCGGACACTATCCAGATGACGGCCGTTCAGCAAAGAGCAAGAAGAATTGTAGCTTCTTGGCTTTGAGAACTCCTAGACTCCTACATACAAAGCAATTTGTTGGCAAAATATTTTTAAGATTTTGATCATGTTTCTTTATAAAAAAATATTTTCTTTCATTTATTTTCCCTGTAAGTTTATGGAAATTGGAGATTTTCAACATAACATTTTGGAGGAAGAAAAAAATATTGGCAGTGTATTATACTATTTAGCATGCGTCATAAATCGGGAAGCTAACAGATAACAAAAACTGCTCTCTATATTTTCAAGGTGAACAGTTTATCAACATAAAAACGGCACGAGAATTCTTCGAGCGATTTATCAACGGCGCGGCGCTGTTATGTAAACCATAACTTCAAAGCAAAGTAAACCACATGGACGAACACGTACTCTTTTTACTTAGCAACACAGTTGTGCACTAGTACTTTTCTTGAAGAGAAACGGTTATATGTAGATTTTTCTAATAATTAAAATAACAAAAGATTTTTTTCTCCCGCTAGTTAACCGGGAGGACATAATTTTATTAAGTTTAAATTCCACAATCTGACAAATTGATAATCCACAGAAGTTAATCAGAAACTTTAACAGGTCGAAGATGAAACAGATCAAAAAATATAATCGGAAATACTCACTAACCGTCCTAAGCAATAGTTTAAAACTATGTTAATTCCTAATGTCAAATGTACGGTTAGCATTTCGCCTAATTAAAACTACCGGCGGAATTACAATTACAGTAAAGAGTAAATGCACAGTGCACTACTGCCCTGGTCTAGTCGGTGTGTTTTCAAAATGGCTCTTTTCCACGACAATCCTTTTCGGAAACACAACACAAATTGTGCTGCGCGTGAGATGGTAACCAACATTCTCATGTACTAACAGTAAATTTCAGCTAATATTGGGAAGTCCTAATAAAGGTATTAGGGGAAACTTCTCCACGCAGCACTATAAATATATTTGCAGTGAAGCGAAGGACAGTGGAACAACTCCGTCGGAGCCGTTCAGCCGGCGCTCGCTCTACTGTGACGCGACCAGAGAAGTAGTCTACTCTACCGATAAGTCATAGCACTTACATCGTAAAGCGTACAGTGAAGAACATTCGAGAGTGGAGGCAGCCCACAATTTAAGTTGTACATAAATATAAAATCATATTACTTCATAATCACTGGAAAGTTCATTTACTTAAATATAAAAACAATTAGGCAGTGTGTAAAAAGCAAACAAATTTATTTATAGGAAACTGAACACGTAATCTTAAATAAATAGGACTGCCATTAAAACCCCTGAACTAACTCAAATTCAGAAATGACGGCACCATGTTAAACCTATGTGTCTAATAATCTAGAGAATACTTAAATATAGAGTGAACCTCGTAGATGCAACCGTCACGTGATCGTACAGCGTCGCATACAGTTCCACTGGCGAGGTTCGGTCACGTACATATATGTCTAAAGAGAGACATCAGCGACATTCCCTGCGCCCTCGCTACAATTACACACGTAGATTAAGTGTTTATAACATACTGGTGAAAATATTTACAATGGTCTAGTGCTTAAGTTGCAAGTCAATCTACAACCAACGGCTTAGGACTCTCCCACGGAAAGCCTTCCCGTCCGAAGTGACCGTAAGTACTGGTTCTCTGGTAAATTGGTGCTCTGAGGTTCAATTCCCTGAAACAGAAAGAAGTAAGTTAGTATCAAATCTGCCTAGCGTTTTCCCGACTATGTTGGGGTCGGATTCCAGTCTAACCGGATGCAGCTGAATACCAGTATTTTACATAGAGCGACTGCCTATATGACCTCCACAACCCAGTAACTGGGTAATACGATAGCCCTTGGTAAGACTGGTTGTCAGGCTCGGGTTTCTGACGACCCGTACTGACTGTGAAAGATCCACGAATGACAGCCGGGACCAACGGCTTAACGTGCTTTCCGAGCCACGGAGGAGTCTCGGTATGTAAAGATGGTCACCCATCCACGGACCAACCCCGGCAAGCGTAGCTTATCCTGATGGATCGAACCGTTGGGCTGTTATTCCTTAGCCACGAGCTCCTCAACTAAACGTCAAAGTCAGTATCGATAATTCACAATAATATAAACCGGATTGCTAAACATGATAATATTTCAAAACAATGATGTAACAACAACAACTTACTTGACAATTTTGCCCGGTCGCAGGTCAAAGTTCTTTTTTATAATAGCGAGCAGTTGCTGCTGGGTCTTGTGTGAAGTGCCGTAGTCGAATACGGTGATAGATAGTGGCTCAGCCACACCAATGGCGTATGCGACCTGTAAAATAATCAAATATACTATTTAGATTATGCATCGACTAAAAACCGTATTTGACGGAAAAATGTAATGTAAACAATTCTTTCGTCATCTGTCATAGGTTTTTTCACAATAAAAAGCTATATTTGGTCATAATATACAAAAAATACATTATATTGTAGATACAAATAGCGAATAGACGAACATTCGAGATCATCATCTGTATAATCAATACGAGTCAAAGGACGGATGATTGAGCGGTGTAAAGTACAAGTCGCGTTAATAGACAGTCGCGACGCATACGTCAACGGAAATACGGCGCCGGCGACGCGTCATCGTGACGTACGATAATCATCGCGTCAACTTGTTGCAACATTTATTTGAGTCGTCTGCCTACTTCATAGGTAAGAGCCAGGGAATGCTGATTATTATCTGAGAGAAGATGAACGCTGAGAGTTCAATCAGTTTGCCGTGCAATGTAAGGGCATATTTTTTTTAATCAGCGCAACTTTATATTGATTTGGTCAGAAACGCCTTTATGTCAATGGAATAAAGGTGTCGCATATCTATGTCGGTTGACATGAATGTGCGACGTTCTAAAATCTTTCTGTTGAGTTTCGTGCGATACTTAGTCGGTTTTGGATGTTGATGTCGGTTTACGAGTTGTGTAAGCTGTAAATTAGTAATTAGGAAGGCAAGGCTTTTGAAATAGAACATTAGATAGCTTTTTAGTATCAAGCCCGAATTATCTCGATGGTCGCGTATGCCGACAAACTAACCGACCAACAGCTCTGTAGCCCGAAATTGTTATTAAAATTATCAGCTGGCTTTTTGGTCTCGTGATCGCAAGCGCGACTGCTGGGCGTGAAGTCCTGGTCAACGTTATTGTTTGCCCTTTAGGTATTTTTCAGTATACGCTCGCCCCTTTTTAATAATTATTATTATTAGCCTGGACTACTACTCGCTTCTTAATACAAATGGCGAAATGTGTGTCATACACCTCTGCTTCACCCTTCGAGGAGTATTGGTTTGATGTATCTGTTCTCACCTGAACCATGCAGCGCCGGCACAGCCCCGCCTTGACGAGCGACTTGGCGACCCAGCGCGCCGCGTAGGCCGCCGAGCGGTCCACCTTGGTGAAGTCCTTGCCGGAGAAGGCGCCGCCGCCGTGCGCGCCCCAGCCGCCGTACGTGTCCACGATGATCTTGCGGCCGGTCAGGCCCGCGTCAGACTGGAGAAACAAATAGGTATAAATAAATATATGGTACACCTCTGTCTAACCCTTCGGGAATTCCAGGCGTGATAGTATGTTGTAAGTTTTTTTTATCCATTTTTTATTTTGAGATTTCAGTGTGCAAAAATAAAGTTAATTTTCATATTTTATTGTTACTTACAAAACTGTTTTTCTTTTTCATTTTGGGGTTTCTTCTCGCGTCATAGACAATGAAATGGAAGTTTTATTTTTGAAAATGAATATTTGTGAAGTCCTCATTCATCATTATTTTTTATTCATCATGCTTGGTATTTTTAACCGATTTCTTCAAAAAGGAGGAGGTTCTGTGTTCGTTTTTTTTTTGAGCTTTGTAATTCATCAAATGACTTCTCTCGCTCTGGTCGGAGCGGGAGGGCGTTTCAGACTTTTACTGACTTAAACCCACCCGTGCTCCTTCAGTTGCCTGTTGCAAATGGGCCCCGGTATCCCTGCGGACTTTCCCGCAACCCTGGCAGGATGCTTGGTATTTGGATTGCTGATAACAAAAGCTAAGGATTCTGCGACATCTATGTGAAGACTACTTGTGACCAGCCATTTTTTTTCTAGTATCAAAATCAATTATTATTCTTTACCTGTGGTCCACCAATGATGAATAGCCCGCAAGGGTTGATGTGGATCACGGTTTTCTCATCAATGTAGTGAGCAGGGATGACTTCCTTGATGACTTTCTCCCTGATCTCCTCACGCAAAGTTTCCAGAGTTATCTACAAATTAAAGATAATAATTAACGAATATGAATCATTATGTCATCATAGGTCACGGCCTAATGTTATCACTTTATTATTAAAGTATAACATCACAGTCAAAATTGTATCTTCTTCATTACATAAAGGCATGACGTAATTTGTTGATATGTAACCTAAATAAAAAAAAACTTATCTCCATGAAATGGTTACATTAGTGATGCTATGATTCAGTTCTGTGTAAGTTTTATCAAGAAAATTACTCGTGTGCTAAGTAAATTATCCACACATGATAAAACATATGACGAAATATTTAATAAAATGCCGTGGTATGTATACTATTATAAGAATAATTGATTTTTCTTTAATGTTCCGTGTCTTGATTGTGTAGAATGTTCAAGAAGTCCTTGCACCTTTATTGAAAAGTTGAATGAAGGATGGGAAGCTTACCTTCTCTGAATGTTGCAGGGAGACGACGAGTGTGTGAACTCTCTGCGGCACTGTGGCGCCTCCAGCGAAGACGTACTCGCATGTCACCTGAAACCAATCAAATGAAACTATGAGATTTTATTTCTTATGTTGTTCCTTGTTGCTCTTTGACTGATATAATTATAGGTGACTGCCTAGTTGGTCTATTGGCCGCAAACGCTACTGCTAAGCTACTCCTGGGTTCAATTCCCGGGTCTGGCAAAGTGTTATTGGTTTTTTTCCATCTGGAATTTCTCTGAAGCAGCCCGGAGCCTGGATTTGTGCCCGGTTGATAGCAACAGGCTCGCCCCCTGTTACATGGGACTCAAACATAACTAGCTAAATGTGGGTGCACTATAGGTATATAGTATATATCTGCATAACCCATCGGGGAACACAGGCGTGATGTTATGTGTGTAATAGGTAACTTACTACTATAAACACATGTGACAGCTACAAGATATGATTGAAATTCGACCCAACAATTTGCTATCTGACACAGCCTGTAAGTAGATACTAATTGGACCCCCCAAGTAGAGACATTGTTATACATGAAGGTTACAGAATAGTTTAAACCGATAGCATTACTGTTCCTTCCACATTAATACAAAGTTCCCATCTACCGTAATTCCCACAAATTTCAGGAAAACGGACTTGGTAATTACCTGTCTAATTTATTAGTCACGAAAAAAAAAAAGAACATTTTGGGGTTTTTTTTACGTTGATGTTGCTTTTATTATCATTTTCATTCCCTCATTTCCATAAGAACACAAATACTCATTTAAAATGAACTATTGTTTTCAATCATTCCTGGTAACATTAAAAGCTACAAGCTACAACATAGATATATTTTTATGAACATAATAAATCATGCAGATAACAATTAGTTGTTTCACATTTATTCTTAACCCAACATTAAGCATTTTATTTATTTTATAGCCAGAAAATTAACTACTAACCATCTGGCTGACTTAATACTAATACCAGACAGCTGAGACAGCTGACAACGTTGATTGTGATAAGGAATTAGATACGGACATGATGCGCAAATATAATATGACACCACTGTCTAAGAATTAAAAAAACTATCCACTACTATTTAAGTGAAACATAATATAAATGTCGAATGGTGAAATATGACTGAGCTTTAATGTATCGTAATTCCACCTATTATGTATATTTATGTTTAATCGTCAGTCTGTTTTTTTTAGTCTTATCTATGCTAGAATAGCATAGATTAGACATTTATTTTGCAAACCTACCCAAATTAATAAAAAAGAGATGAACCTTGAAGAAATTATAAAAGACTAATATTCTTTCGTCTTGTGTGTCGCTTATAATGAAACTACCGACGTATTCAATTGAGCGATCTCAGATGTCGCTTGACACTGGTGTCACTTTTATCGCTCAGTCATTAAACAATAAGATATATTAGACATAGATTACGTCATGCGATCTTAAGAACGAACAGGAACAGCATTGAATCTGATATTCTTAAGAGTTATTTCATTCTGGTTACCTACCTATATAACACTCGGCCATTATTCAAAAGATTAAATTAGTTTGAAACAGTCTAATCCATGATTGGCGCTCTGTGAGCCTGGCTCTATGCGTGAGAAGGCGAACTTGTCAACTTTAACGGAAAACGCTCTCAAGTAATTCATTTTTAACCGACTTCCAAAAAGGAGGAGGTTCTTTTGTGTTTGTTCATCGATATTTACGCCAATTGTGAACTGATTAAAAAAATCCTTTTTTAGCTCGAAAGGGTATACTCCCGAGGTGGTCCCATATAAATTTAATTAACTTTGCTTGCTAGTTGTTAGCTTCAATAATACGTATTTTTCCCACTTAGTATATGTAGACAATGTTCTATGTAACTCCGTCACTGTTATTTACAAAACAGGTAGTATATTCGAATTTGTGTAAAATAAAAACTAAAAAAAAAGTGAAAAATAAAAACTTTTTACAAAAGAAAAAACAACCGACGTCCAAAAAAAGCACTAAAATGTGAAAAATCACTTTAATTTCGGAAGTCGGTGGCAAAAAACGAAAATTGAAAAGCAAAGACACAGACTTCCGAAATTTTTTATACTGCATGAGGGAAATGTCGTCAGTATAAGATTTGAATATGAATTTGGTTGGATGACTATACGAGTAGGGAAAGATCAAAGAAACGATGGATGGACTGTGTGATAGATGATTATGGCTAGAAAGGGAGTTTCTACCGAGATGACGACTAATAGAGAAGTATGGAAGAATGTCTTTCATGTTGCGCCAACCCCAAATATTTTGGGATAAGGGCAGGAAAGTGATGAAAAGACTGCCCAGGATTTGCATCACGACCATTCGCCACCGGTGAACTAACAAGGCGGCTATATTGAAGCGTTTCATTTATGCTTGTACCGATTTACAAGGGTTAATTGGTCTGTAGAATACCTAACAGTCTCGACACCAATATGCATCAATCAAAGCTACTTATAATGTTGCACAGCACTGGGTCAAAGATCGAAACAATGTATCGTTAAATTTTAGTAGATTGGCGGCCTCTGACTATTGAAATGACCTGGAGTTATAACCATTTTAGAAGCCTGAACAAAGCTCAACTGTATCTTCAATTTAATTTGTTTAATTATTGCTTAATTTGTTTTAATATTAGGTAAGTACGAATGTTTTTTCAGAATCCTCCCAGAATCCAACAGCTTAACATGCTTTCCGAGGCATGGTCTCGGTATGTAAAGATGGTCACCTATCTACGAACCAACCCCAGCACTGTAGTTTATCCTGATGGATCGACTCGTACATAGGTTGCCAGGTCCAAAAATAGAAACGTTAGACATAGATTCATATTTAGCTGGACATTTTGCCCTGAAAGCCTGACAAATTGAATTAAAAAACAAAAATTGCATGATTTTGTTTGTATTTAATAATGTTAATCATTTGAGACTTTACTCTGCTCTTAGTAATTATATGTTATTATGAATCACATTTTGTTCTTACTAGTAATTTACGAGTTCTTTACATTGAAAGTAACTAAATCAATCAATAATCAGCCTTATCATCCTAACTTAATTATTATAAATGCGGAAGTGAGTTTGTTTGTTTGTTACGATTTCACGCTAAAACGGCTGAACAGATTAGGATGAAATTTTGCATATGGGTAGACCGTGACCTGAAAAGGATACCTTTTGTCCCAATATGTTCACGGGATCGAGATTTATGTGGGTGAAACTGCGAGACGCAGCTAGTTTGTAAATAAATTATAGCTAGTTGCAACTTTCCAGTATACAAAAGAGAGTTTGAGTTTTGTCCCATTTGGGGACTAATCAAAGCCCGACAGGCCGGACTTGTATATACATATTTGGCTGGACACAATTGTAAAAAGCCAGACTACTGGCAACCCTACCCCCGTGCGGCTGTTATTACTCAACCACAAGCACCCAATACTTGAAAAAGGTAATACCGGAAAATGTAATCTGCTTACAGTTCATTCTTCTTTTCATACAGATAAACCATAGGCTAGGTTTAAAAAAATAAAATAATCTTGAATGAAATAACATTTGGCCTTTGACATCACTGAGCAAACAAATAGCTGCAAAGGTCAGATAAACTATCTGCTTAAGTTAAGAAGTCCATTTGTTACAAATATTTATGTAATTAATATTACCTATCATGAAATATTTTCTACAACTCATTGTCTTATCAATCAAGTTTACTAAACAAAGACAATACTTACTTACCTGTATGTAAAAGTGTGATACACATAACTAACATCACGCCTATAATTCCCGATGTGTTAGGCAGAGGTGGGGGGAAGTATTGCATGTATATGTACCTGTGTCTTAGAATCTGGGCGAGCCCACCAGAATTCGCCATTTCGTCGTAGCTCAGCGATTTTTTGGTTTAGTCTGTGTGCTAGTACTACTGTCAGAGGCATGCATTCTTCAGTTTCATCTGTTGCATAACCAAACATTAAACCCTGGAAATAAAAAATAAAATTAGATGGAATGAAAATAAAAATTATTTCTCACACAAGTAGGTCTGTTAAGAGTTAAGACTATTGCAAAAAAAATACAAATTTTTCAATCTTGACTGGTCAGAATCTATGCTTTTAAATTGCAATTCATGATGCAGTATTGTTTAAATAATTGGGATTGACGATGGAGCATTTCTAGAATATGACCTTGAATTTTTGTAGTTATATTGTTAAACACAGTCATTAAAATAATGGTCACAAAGATGGTGGTGGTATGGTTGATGTAGTAAAAAATACTGCATTAAAGAAAGTTCCAAATTCGCATGCAAATAAGGAAATTAAGTTATCCTCAACATTGCACAATTCATAGCAATAAAATTTTCACATGGATTTTTCCCAAGGAGGTAAGAAAACATACTTGTGAATCATGCTCATTCACAATAACTATGTTTTCAAATAAATGTGTAATGAAATAGCAATCATTGAACATTTCCTGGATTTGCGATTGAGTGATAATTGTTTGATAATAATTTTGTGGAAGATAAAACCGTTTGGACATGTATCAGGACAATACCTAATTCAGTAAAAACTTAATATTAATGTGCTCCCCATGAAATGAAAAATGAATAAATTAATGCACAGCTGCTGTAATTTACCAAATGTCAATAATTATTTACTTACTCAATTATCGACAAGAATAATTTGAGGTTTGAGTGTAGCCTTAGGGGCGCTATGGAGCGTATACTCCAAGTCCTACAGGTCCAGCCTTAAGACAACCCCCTGACCTAATTTTGTAGTAAGACATGATGATTTTAACATACCTGATCTCCTGCCCCAACTTCATCATCATTGCGGTTCTCATGCACTCCAGCGGCAATGTTTGGTGACTGCTGGTCCAAGGCAAGCATCACGCAGCAGGTCTTGTAATCAAACCCTGATCCCAACATGCTTAATTTAGTACTAATTAATGGCAGACTTATGACTTAGATTATAGAGGATCAAGTAACACTGGGCAGTCAGACATCATCGTAACAAAGATAATTCAAATATTCATGCACCAATGTAAATTAGCTGTCTGACCACTGCGATGCATTAGAGATTGGCAAGAATGAATTTTATGACATCAGTGAAATGGAAACCCATACGTCATGGATAACACTTTCCATTCTGTAAAACATGCAGAATGTAAACTCCCAAGTTTAGTCCTCAAAATAGCCAATAGACCCAAGAGTTATTCCGTGCATCAAGTGCTTATACAATTTGTACCTGATCTCCAGCCCCAACATCTAATTCCTCTCTATCTTGATATACTCCATTTGCTATGTCTGGACTTTGCTCTTCAATAGCCACTAGTAAATTTAGTGTACGCCAATCAAAACCTAGTGTGCACGGAATAATATTCATCCATTACTATGAGGGAAGTTAAATTAGAATTTAGAGTTTGTCTAGTACTGGCTTCAAGCCAAGGAGCTGCAAATGTAATACCTCTGGTAACACAGTAATTCAAGGATAATATTTACATACCTTTAGAGGAATCATCATAGCCAATGTGCTTCACCGTCTCTCTGACAACCTTCTGGTAGTCAACATTAGCTTTGGAAGTGATTTCACCGCACAATAACACCATTCCGGTTTTTGTCACCGTTTCTGATAATAAAGCACTGTAGTTAGCTAAAAGTATCGTTATTTCTAGAAATTACACACCGACATCATGGTATTTCATGACACTCACCGCATGCTACTTTTGCGTCAGGGTCTTGTCTCAGATGTGCGTCTAAGATAGCATCACTAATTTGATCGCACATTTTGTCTGAAATAAAAGATACATCATAAATTGTAAATACAAATAAAAGTGCAAGTGTATTTATCATAAATTTCAACGTTGTTTGGCTCAGACCACGTGTTGCGATTATTTTGACAAATGTAAATTGCGTTAATAGCTGCGAGGTCCATGATGTAACAAAACATTGCCATTGAATAAAGCATGCCAGTCCGTGTGTGTTATTGCCGGACAACCAATGATTTTCGAGGACTAGTACAAGTAATATTGTAAACAAAAGGAATCCTATTTATACTTTATCTACGCACATGCTAAGGCGGCCATTTTTTGATGAACAATTCCTGCATTAGAGTTATTGAAGAAAACTAACCTGGGTGGCCCTCGCCGACGGATTCTGATGTGAATAAAAATACTGATCCTTCTTCCATATCATAGCTATGTCCGTTTGTTTTTGCGTATCCATTCATTTTTGAGGTCTCCGGCATTCTGAATTTAGAGTTAGCTCACAAAAATAACCCGAAAGAGTCCCCTTGAATTAACACTGTGGAAAAGAGGTCTGGTTTGTGATCGCGCCGATATTTATAAGGTCGGAGAGGCGCCACAGAGCAATTCTTATTCACCAATCAGAATTCTCGCAGCCGATGGTGCTGAATGCTGCTATTGGTTAAAATATAATGTTTTGATTTCGTATTATCTGGAATGCAAACGCGGTAAGTTTGAACATACGCTACTGACACTTTTTTATTAAAACATTTTTTATCTGAATCAAACTAATGAATTTGCTCGCAATGGGAATTTAGAATAACAGTTACTTATTTTTACAAATTATTGTATGTTAAATTCGTATTGAAAGCACAGTAAACGCCTTAAAATAAAATAAAAACAGTGGCAAGACCTTCTTGTTTTATATTTATTTTTAAACCTGGTATAATTATTGATTGATCTAAAGATGCACCTGCTTTTTTGTGTTTCATGGAGGAAAGTATTAAATGATCAGTTCATTTGTACAATAAAAATAATATATTGGGTACAATGATTGTGTAGGTACTAATGTACACAGCCGCATTATATGATTTTTATTAATACGATTGGTTTACTGGTTACAAATCGAACGGAGATAAAGTTTCAGGTCCTAAGTTGCAAGTGTTATTTCATATATAATAAGTAATGCAAAATAGATCGATCGTGTGGAATATTAATCGTACACACGTGTGAGGTCTAAGATTACTTATTCTATAATCTGTTTTCATCATTGGTTTTCATAATAATGTGAATGATCGCACTCCATCGCTACCGAGATCTCTGGTGCGGGAAATCTTATTACAGACTGTAAGCAAGTTACATACTATATTAAGCGTTTTTTAAAGAAAATTATTGAGATAATTACATAAATACACACATAAGTAACTGTTTCTTTAAATTTCAATTTTATTAATTGCGGAAAGCTACTTTTATTTTCGCAAAGGAAAAACCCATTTTTCTGCTCTTTTTATCACAATCTTAACTACTAAATCAACAGCGCAACAAAAATAATTGGCTAGCTAATGATAATTTATGAACAAAAATATTTTATGTACTTAGGTAAGTTCTTTATATTGATTGAAAAAATAATAAAAATGTTTAAATACCTCTTTAGTTCAAAATGTAAACCTGGTAGATTCACCACAAAATAATACTGAAAACAGGGCACCACTTTTCAATATCCGTAATGTTTTATTAATTATTGGCTTAGGATTCGTACCAAAGCTGTGTAGTTTCCCAGAGGAAATCTAGTCGTCAACTGAGGGCAAGTTTGTTGATTCATCTGTACTTAAATACTAACGACTATGCATTTACTTATTTATTCAAAAGCCCGCGAGTTTTATCGAATCATTAGGTTAAAAAATTAAGGTAGGTATTTTTGTCGCTTGTTTTTTTTTCTCAAACGGTTACGAGTATCTTACTAAGATTGTATTTTAGAGTTCCGTGTCGAAAAAACGGGACACTTATTGAGTCCCTTGGGTAATTCGGTGTCTGAGATGTGCGATATACTCGTAAGTATATAGATAATAGTGAACAGCCCCGGATCTTTATTTTTTTTTAGGCGGGGCAAAATCTGATAAAATGCCGCCCCCGCCCACTTATATTTATTTTTACCTATCTTTACAATTTATTTAAGCCTATTTATTTACAGATAAACAGGGTGTTAGGGTAAACACCGTTGAAACCAGTGGTTGGTGTCATTTATAGAGCGTAAAATCAATGGAAAATTACAACTTTTTTATTTTAATTACATTTTACCACAATACTATTTTATACTATTACCCTTTCACCCTATGCTCTAAGGCAACGAACTTGCGTCTCAACACGGGTGGGGGGCGTGAGACGTGACCTGACCAGCTGCGAGCGCGACCCCTCCCTCAGTCATTCAGCTATTTCGCTAGCGAGCACGGTTTCGGATGGAAACTTTTTAAAATCTTTTAATGAAGATATCTTTTTTTTTGTTGTTACTCGGTCATTTATTTTTATATTTAAGTCAACTCCCCATAGTTTGAGTGACAATGGTGTTTACCCTTAGACCCTGTATAGACATGAATGCGTACCTCCTACAGTCAATACACGTTCAAATATATATCCTACACTGAAGGATATATATTTTATAAACAACACAGGCTAGGATTTAAAATAAAAATCAAATATTGAATTTGTGAATTGAATTGAAATTACAATTTTACTCTTCGAGCTTTTTGTTCTGCAAATAAATCTATGGCTTTGTCATAATTTAGCTCTTGTTCAATTCGATTTTCTATCGCTATTGCAAAGACTCGATAAGCATTCCTGCCTCATAGAAGATCGCAAATAATTTATGATTAGTTTTAGTTTGCTAAAACTTCGCTCATAGCTTGCGGATGTAGTAGGAAGCGTAGAGTACACACGGCTACACATCAAGGTATACATTTCCAGTTTATGCTGATCTCGCATTGTGTAGGATTTTCGTACAATGCGAGGTCAGCTTATACTGGAAATGTATAGCTTGATGTGTAGCCGTGTGTACCTAAGCCCCTAGGTATCGGTCGAGTTGCGATGGCCACAGTAAAACAAGAGTGAAATTTCTGTACTTGTACTACTATTTATTCTGTGGTCAAAGTTAAGTAAATGATGATAGTTGTCCATTCGTCTGTAAAGTGTGAATTTTGCCGCCCTCTGAACTTGCCGCCCGGGGCATAGACCCCAGCTTGCCCCCCCCTAGATCCGGGGCTGTAGTGATGTTCTTATGTCGTAAAGTAGTAGGTACTTTACGACATTAGGACATCATCATAATTAATTTGAATCGTATCCATCAGGGAATTAGTCGGGATGTTGAAAAAAAATTACATCTTTGAGAAAGTAATTCTATTTTCGCTTTAATTGACGCATAAAACTTGCTTTTTTTCTTAATGAACGGAAGTTTATGAGCTTATCTAACTGTCACTAACGAGACACAATAACATTTTTATTATGATCGGCTTCTAAAGGGAAATCTACAGTTGAGTGGATAATCCAGAAATATTTGAAATGGATGTAGATAGAGCCAATCGGCTTCGGCCGGAAAATATGTAATGATTACCTACTAATTGGAATAAATTAGGTAAGAACGTAATTATTAGGGCACAATTACTTATTTTTCTTCGCGTTTGGCACAATTACATAAACACAGAGCGCTCGAAAGTATTGCTCGCGTGGTTATTGATTTTCGATAGAGCGAAGCGATCGCTGCTTGTTTTTAGTTGACAGAGCTTCTACTAGAGATTTTTTTAGCGACTAATTTGTTTAGCGGTTTGACAGTAGAAAGTAGATAAAGCGGGCTATAAGCAAGTAATTTAATCAAACAGGCTGGTTCAAATAGTTTGATCAAATAGAAATACGAAAATTCATTTTTCTTCATGCCATTTGACAACTTATTTTGATCAAATTTTCTCCCACACTTAAATGTTAATTTGGAAAAACTGTTTGACAAGAACCAGCCTGTTTGTTTGATCAAATAGGGAATATGCATGTATTTTTTTAATATTTTTATTCGATAGATTACATCGTCAAATAATAGTGAAAAAAAAATTCGACGGCAAAAAAGCAAATTAAAGTAGTTAAAAAAATGTTTAAAAATATCCAACCGATCCGGGCTATTTAAACGCCCTCCATTTGGCGCGCTTGGTGTGGTGACGTCACAGACCGTGAAAACAGACAAGCAACTGTCAAGTCAACGTCAAACACTCCTTTTTCTATGAGCGTTTGACATTGACTTGACACTTGTTGATTGACTTGACATTGACATTTTGATTGTTATCCCGGATTGTTACGTCACATCCGCTCTTAGCCTTTTCAAGTATTTGAATTACCAACAGTTTTGTGGGACTTTAAAAAAATTAATTTCTCGCTCAAAAAGAAATTTTATTCAAAAATATTGATGGAGGCATAATTCTGAAGTAACATAGTTTATAGAAAAAAATATTTGACCCACATTTGAATCACATGCATATTCCCTATTATTTAAATGTTTATGGCCCGCATATGTAGGTAGGTATACGGAACAGTATGACGCAGGTACGACTTGCACTTGTCGCTGCTCAGCTTCGAGTACTTAGGTAAGGTCAGGCGGGGCAAGGGCGCCATATTTTTACTTATGTAAGTATAGGTATGATTTCGATGCAAAATATTTTCTTTGGATACTGAGTTATGATGAGCGTACATTTATTAAATTGACAATATTTGGTATTTTCTAATAAACTTCGATTCAATCAAATCTATCAATATTTTTTCGAAAACATGGTATTACGCGCATCTACCCCCTGGAAACGGGGCAAGTGAACCAATAAAAAAAAAATCGTACGTTACCAGAAATACAGTTATTTTACTCATCAGAAAAACGCATTATTTTTGTTTTTTTTAAATTTAGTCGTCCTACAGGCAACTGCGGCTTCCATATCAAATTTGGGGCTGGTGCGCCATAGACTAGTAATCAGGGGCTCGGAAAGTTTTAACATAATAACATAACATAATCAGCCTATAATGTTCCCACTGCTGGGACGCAGGCCTCCTCTCTATGAGAGGGAGTGGGCCGTGATCCACCACGCGGGCCCAGTGCGGGTTGGTAGATGTCACATGTCTTCGAATTTTTGGTTCTAAGACATGCCGGTTTCCTCACGATGTTTTCCTTCACCGTTTTGAGAGCAGTGGTGATGAAATTATTTACACAAAGTAAAGCGCCTGTCGGGGTTCGAACCTACGACCTACAACTCGTAAGTCGCGGCCGTTACCACTGGGCCACCACTCTCAAACCTTTAACGCTGTTTTTTTTACACGTCTGCCCAAAAAAGCAGTGTAATGAATAGTAATGATATAAAGTAAAACGGTTGTATTTAAGTAAGAATGTTTGCGATAAGTTTGGTTGGAATAATAGACATATTTAATAATAAATCAAATTAGACTTTGATTATATTACTTTACTTACTTATTATTGTACTAAATACGAGGCTTTTACTACAAACCCAACGACTTCTCATCCACCATCTCCATCACAGAACCCTAACTACAGAATAAATAAGAGCAGAATGAAAGCTTCCTAAGAGAACTCAAAATTCTTACCTGCTTTCATAGGGCTGTCACTCGGTTATTGAAAATAAAATAAAACCAGGCAAGTGGGACTCGAGACGGCAATGAGCACAGATGGACGGGCGGATTGATTGCCGGGCGGACGGACGGACAGACGGGTGGACGGACGGACGAACGCGAACGGACGGACGAACGCGAACGGACGGACAAGCACTGATAAGTTTTCCGTTTTCCAATTTTGGTAAGGAACTTAAAAAAATAGTGTAGCTTTGAAAGGCTAAATGGTTAATTATGTTAAGCCCAGGTACGCACGAGCGATTTTTTCCCGCGGCGATTTTTTTTTGCGCACTGGTTTGTTGGAAAGTTGGAAATCCAACAGTGTGTTAAGTAAGTACCTATCTAATAGACAAGGTCAAACGGCATCTTTCTAAGAAAGACCATATGAACAAACACTCAGTTACTTCATGATACAGGCGGTAATTAAACCATAAGAATAATAAATAATAATTCTTATGGGAAAACCTTATCAATCAATCAATCAATCAAATCGTTTATTATCAGGCGTCGACGGCCCATAGCATGTTAGTAATCAGTACAAACTTAAAAACTATGTTAGTAGTAACACACAAGTACAAAAATAAAAATAAAATAATACACAGATACAACACAACATAAAGCAAAGATTATAGGAAGATTTATCAAGTCCCATGTCTGACATGCAGCTTGATAAATCTGTCCATTGTAGGCCCATCTAGCCTTTCTGCAAATACCTTCAGAATGCTATTGCTGCTTCCCCTCAATCAGCGTACCACTGATGCCACTTTTTTGCGCATGATCGCGAAATAATCGTCAGTGTGCGCATCCGCGAACATCCCTGACGCACTACAGTAAGGTGGAAGCCGCAACAGCGCCCTGAAGGCGTTATTATATTGAATGCGCAGTGCGCTGTCAGCTTTTTGGGTATGATTAGCCCACAGACTGCTGGTGTAAAATATTTGACAAAACGCCTTAAAAAGTGTTATCGCCATCCTAGTTATTTTGGATACCTAACTCGTAAGTAATATGCATTAAAAATTGGTTTTTGTGTAGTATAGGTAGTTAAAGTTAATTACCTGACAGGATCCTTTGGATACCTATAAAAAAAAGAAACTTCTTTGGTTTTACTACTATTATTAAAACACACACTACACCAATTTGGCATTTTTTAAATAAAAATCTAAACTTCCGCGTCGTACGTATCGCTGCCGCTGGCACACGAACGGCATACCCCTGCACTTTATCTTCTCACAGAGCTGGCTCAAACCGGGTTTTCCTCTAGCGGGCGCCGGCGCACCCCCCGCGCGTCTTGTCCGTGACAGGCCACGCACACATCGCTGTGCGTGTAGTAGTGTTCCCGCGCGAGACGTTAGTATATGAAGCTTACTGTCTGCTCCTTATTTAGTCTTGTGCCCTAAGCACATCATTCTAGACAGTAAGTTCTCATAGATGTAAGCTGTCGATTGTTGTATAATGACTGTAGTTTTCGATATTTTACTGGTAGGTGCGCTTACCCCGTCGGCGCACTTGCCCCGCCTGACCTTAATACTTGGAGGGATGCACAAGCGAGTGAACTGCTGTACAGACAGTATTAGTAATTTCATCAGTAGCATGTTTTCAATGTCGAATACCTAAATATTTTATTTTATTTTTTATAATAATTAATTTGAACTGGTATTCATCTGCATCCGGTTAGACTGGAAGGCGACCCCAATATAGTTGGGAAAAGGCTAGGCAGATGATGATGAATTTGAACTGGGGGCCTACCACCCCCGCTTACAGCAGTATTATTTTAATATTACTTCAGTGTAGAGAAAGAGATGAAGCTCTACAGGACGTATAGCTTTATCTCTTTCCCCCACTGAAGTAAGATTAAAATAATACTGCTGTAAGCGGTGGTGGTAGGCCCCCTGATCTCCGACTAAAGAATCTACTTAAGCATACAGGAAAACCAATTGGGTACCCCGTTGTTGTAGAACTCGTCCCAGACTGGTACCAGTCTGGCACCTTTGTAATCTAATAATAAACCGGTTTTTCAGGATCTGTATGTTTCTAGCTTCCCAGAAGTAAAAAAGGGTTTTTGTAAAAACAAGTACATTGTAAGTTCTCATTTACTTATTACATTAGAGATAATAACCGGATCGAGGGCAATCTACGATAAATTCTGATGTAATTTATTATGTGTTCTGCATAACGTTCGTATAGAGCGCGATGTCAGAGATATTTTGAACATAATTTAGCTCGTGAAGGAGCTCGTGGCTACGTAAAGACAGCCGCACGGGTCGATCCATCACGTTAAGCTTCGCTTGCCGGGGTTGGTCCGTGGATTGGCGCATCTTTACATATCGAGACTCCTCCGTGCTTCGGAAAGCACTTTAAGCCGTTGGCCCGGCTGTCATTTGTAGATCTTTGCCAGTCGTTACGGGTCGTCAGAAACCCGAAAGTCTGACAACCAGTCTTGCCAAGGGGTATTACTCAGTAACTGGATTGTGGAGGTCAGATAGGCAGTCGCTCCATGTAAAATACTGGTATTCAGCTGCATCCGGTTAGACTGGAAGCCGACCCCAACATAGTTGGGAAAAGGCTAGGCAGATGAATGAACAGTTTAATAACTTAAACAAAGTGGCATTTAATCAACTCCAAACAAAGGACATAGGGTAAATGAATTAGGTATTATTTTATAATAGGTAATATGAATCCAGATTTTTAACATAACTACCAACAATTTTAGAAATCTTTTGATCGCCCCTAAGACGACCCACTGACCGACTGACGATAACCTTGTGAACGCCGCGCCGCGAGAAGCACAGAACCAGTTGCAGATGATGCTTGGGGAAGCCTATATCAGCAGTTGACGTCTTTCGGCTGAAATGATGATGATGACAAACCGTTTACTGCTTTAAAAAGTGTCAACAGTTTTATTAAAATTTCTATTGCGCTGAAAATTCATGCGCCTTAGCGCGGCAGGAAAACCCCAAGCATAGTTTTCCGGCCAAGTGAATAATACCTAATTCAGTAGAGGAAACGTAGTTTTTTCCTGCCAGCCTGCAGGTGAGTTTATTGATCTTTATAAATTTACCTACACATTTTCAGGAGTTGTAGTAGTCTGGACTTTGAGAGTAGCTATACCTACTTAGATAATACTTAATGCGTGTACGTTTGGCAAGCTTGTACCTATGTAAAACTTACACGAATTGTATTGTATTGTATTTACTTATGTGTAATTTCCATAATCGATACCTACAGAGGTACCTAAGTAGTTGAAAAGTTACCTTAACTACCTCCTAATTCTTTTTTATAATTATGTAACTCATCATAATCATAACATGTACAATAATGAAAGTTTTGCAACGCAGGTCTTCTACCCATCGCAAAAGTTATGAAATCTAATGTAAAACCAAGTCAGTTAATTTATTCAGTAGTACCTAACCTATCTTTGGGATCATCTATCCTATCCAACAACGTTGTTATAAATTGTTACTGAGTTAGTTAAAAATCAAATCGCTCTACGCTCCCTCTCAAGTAAGTAAGTATGTGCCCCAGATATTTAAATGTATTCACTCTTTTTATGCTCTAGCCATTTAGGGTTAAATTAGGTGCATAGTTTGTGGATTTACCGCATGCCGCATGTCAATATTAAGCATCTTTATTTCTTTAAAGGGCTGGTTTTTCAATCGCCAGTAATTTTTTATCCGACCAATAACTTTTCACCTCACAAGCTCGGAAAGATTCTGTTATATCATTCCAAATCTGAGTGCAAAAGTGCATTTTATCCGCTAGCGTGGAAAGAGTTTTTAAAATTCGAACCTTTCTACATATTCAATAATTTTCTATACCTTGTACTCTATTCTATACTTATTTCATGTCAGTGCGCCAAGCTCATTTTTAGAATAATCGCACTGGCCAGCACGAAAAAAAATAGCACAACGCGCTTAAAGATGTTTTCACTTCAAAAAACGTTATCTATATCTATTCTATACTACATATAATAAATCTGTAGACGAGGGGTTTCTGTACAATGAAAAAAAAAAAAAAAAAAATTGGTTGGTTGTCCAAGAATAACCAACAGATTCCATTTCTACCATTTTTGGAATTTTTGTCTGTTTGTCTGTTTGTATGTTGTGTTGTTTGATTGTTCCACTATCACGTAAAAAGTACGAAATCAATATGGTTAACTTTTATACTCAAATATTGTGTGTAACTCGATGTTTCAATTAGTTTTTGTTTCATCGCAATCGCTTCAAAATATCAAAAGATATATGAATTTAAAGTGTTCAAGAAGGAATTTTCATTACGTAATGTACATCCACGTAACGACATCTATTGACGCGAAATGATACTTACTTCTTAATTACTAGGTTTGTGAGATCGTGTGTTGTTATATGACCGTCATTTTCTTTGCGCGGAAACTTAACGCGATACATTGTGTATTTGTGTATAGAATATAACTCTAAAGTTAGATTAATTAAAATTTTCCAGATGCGTTGTTTATTTATTAGTTTAGTATTAGTGCGATAGGTGGCGCTACCTATCTTTCAAATCTTGATAATCATGAAAGAATAGTGACAAATGTTAATTTCTTAAAAAATATAGGTATTTATTCTTTAATTTTTCACTTTTCTACTTAGTTTATTTAGCTTACAGAGTGTTCGAACGTTTTCCCATATATTTTGACAGTATCATTTCGTGCTCGATAGATGGCGTTGTTCGTTTAATGTCATTTTCTGAATCGCAGTGTTAAGACTCTCCGTCTTAGAATGACTTTCGCCCAGATATTCCAAATAATTTTTAGTATAGGTATCTTTGTTTTTGACTTCGTTAGTTAGTGTTGATAATATAATAATATAATATAATATATAATATGATAAATAAATAAATAATGAATTGTTGGTTGGGTTGGGTTGTCATTCGTTGAAAGTATTGATCTTAGAGATGGGTTGTAACAGGTGAAACACGATATCTGTGATCACTGTGACTGTGACAAAAAATAACAGATCCAAATATCTGTTATTAAATCACAGCCTGTGATTTTTGATAAATACGTATCTCAATCGAATATCATCTTTATTTCTTTTGATTTAAAGTCGAAAATCGTATCTATCTGTTATAAAATCACAGCCTGTGATTTTTGTACAGACGATAAATACGTATTGACTCAATTGAATATCTTCTTTATTTCTTTTCGTTAAAGTCGAAAATCGTATCCGAAGTTTATATTTATTTATATTATACATATAATAAATCTGTAGAATAATAAATCTGTAGACGAGGCGTTTCTGTACAATGAAAAAAAAAAAAAAAAAAATTGGTTGGTTGTCCAAGAATAACCAACAGATTCCATTTCTACCATTTTTGGAATTTTTGTCTGTTTGTATGTTGTGTTGTTTGATTGTTCCACTATCACGTAAAAAGTACGAAATCAATATGGTTAACTTTTATACTCAAATATTGTGTGTAACTCGATGTTTCAATTAGTTTTTGTTTCATCGCAATCGCTTCAAAATATCAAAAGATATATGAATTTAAAGTGTTCAAGAAGGAATTTTCATTACGTAATGTACATCCACGTAACGACATCTATTGACGCGAAATGATACTTACTTCTTAATTACTAGGTTTGTGAGATCGTGTGTTGTTATATGACCGTCATTTTCTTTGCGCGGAAACTTAACGCGATACATTGTGTATTTGTGTATAGAATATAACTCTAAAGTTAGATTAATTAAAATTTTCCAGATGCGTTGTTTATTTATTAGTTTAGTATTAGTGCGATAGGCGGCGCTACCTATCTTTCAAATCTTGATAATCATGAAAGAATAGTGACAAATGTTAATTTCTTAAAAAATATAGGTATTTATTCTTTAATTTTTCACTTTTCTACATAGTTTATTTAGCTTACAGAGTGTTCGAACGTTTTCCCATATATTTTGACAGTATCATTTCGTGCTCGATAGATGGCGTTGTTCGTTTAATGTCATTTTCTGAATCGCGGTGTTAAGACTCTCCGTCTTAGAATGACTTTCGCCCAGATATTCCAAATAATTTTTAGTATAGGTATCTTTGTTTTTGACTTCGTTAGTTAGTGTTGATAATATAATAATATAATATAATATATAATATAATAAATAAATAAATAATAAATTGTTGGTTGGGTTGGGTTGTCATTCGTTGAAAGTATTGATCTTAGAGATGGGTTGTAACAGGTGAAACACGATATCTGTGATCACTGTGACTGTGACAAAAAATAACAGATCCAAATATCTGTTATTAAATCACAGCCTGTGATTTTTGATAAATACGTATCTCAATCGAATATCATCTTTATTTCTTTTGATTTAAAGTCGAAAATCGTATCTATCTGTTATAAAATCACAGCCTGTGATTTTTGTACAGACGATAAATACGTATTGACTCAATTGAATATCTTCTTTATTTCTTTTCGTTAAAGTCGAAAATCGTATCCGAAGTTTTAACAGTAACAGTCTTGAGGATCTGTGATTTTAAGTAACAGATATTTTTTATCGTTAGGAGCAATTGCTATCTGCTATTTTATAATATCTGTGATTTCTATCTGTGATGATAAATACGCCTCACTCCTAATTGATCTGATTGGTTTTGATTTGGTATTTTGGTTGGTTTCGTTCATTAGGTTCAAATTAAGAAGTCAAGAAACGAGTCGTTACAGATCGATTCAAACTTAATGGCGGCTCGGAAGTTAGCTTTTAGCTGCGCAGTACCCCACCCCTCACCCCCGCTGTCACATGAAATTGTTACTGCGCAGCGACTCGCCTCATGTTCCGAGCCGCCATTAAGTTTGAATCGAACTGTACTATACTTCGTAATTTGTTCGTATGATTCGTGACCGCCGCTCATTCGATTCGATCGTTGTTGGCGTGTGTAAGGCCTCGGCCTTGAATCTTGCGGGCAGCGGGGCGGATGGCGGCTCGGAAGTTAACTTTTAGCTGCGCAGTACCCCACCCCTCACCCCCGCTGTCACATGAAATTGTTACTGCGCAGCGACTCGCCTCATGTTCCGAGCCGCCATTAAGTTTGAATCGAACTGTATTATACTTCGTAATTTGTTCGTATGATTCGTGACCATCGCTCATTCGATTCGATCGTTGTTGGCATGTGTAAGGCCTCGGCCTCGAATCTTGGGGGCAGCGGGGCGGCGGCGGCGGCGGCGCGGGAGCGGGGCGGGCATCAAAGACCCGTTCTCGAAACTAGCGGGCAGATCGCGCGTCACTATAGCCGCGTAGTGTTGTGTTCACGATTTTGTCGTCGAGATATTTGTTTTTATTCGCGAAAGAAATGGCTGAACAATGGCGGCAACATCTTTTTGATTCAAATTTATTCCTAACGCTCAATTTATCGTGGGCAACAACACTGCAATGCAGACGCGCGGGCGGTCACCGCTTGAATGGAGTGCACCGCTCGCTGCCCGCCGCCTCGCCGCTGCCGCGCCGCTGTTTTCGAGAACCGGTCCATTTGATTTTACGCATAAGATCCTGCTGCGCCCGCGCCGCCGCCGCCGCCGCCGCCGCCCCGCTGCCCGCAAGGTTCGAGGCAGAGGCCTTATGGTTGATTCGATTTGTTCGACTATCGGACAGCAATAAATACACAAATATTGGCACATGTTTCTGGGGAAAGTCAACAATATACATCGATAAATACGGTTCCCGAAGAAGAAGATGCCACACACTATCCAGTAGAGTTCTTAGAATCCCTTAACACACCCGGTCTTTCAGCACACAAAATTTGTTTAAAAGTCGGAGTGCCAATAATTCTTCTCAGAAATTTAAGTCCTCCCAAACTTTGCAACGGCACTCGGCTCATAGTCACCAATCACCAACAAAACGTCATCGAAGCCGAAATCTTAACAGGTTGCGGCGCCGGTGATGTTGTTTTTATTCCAAGAATTCCTCTCATTCCCAATAATTTCCCGTTTAGTTTTAAGCGTGTGCAATTCCCCGTCAGCCTGTGTTACGCCATGACCATTAACAAAGCTCAGGGCCAGACATTATCCGGTGCGGGGGTGGATCTTAGTATTGGTTGCTTTTCCCACGGCCAACTTTATGTAGCTCTTTCGCGTGTGAGCAACCCTAGCAACTTTTTTGTGTACGCTCCAGGTGGTTCCACCGCTAATATTTTATAAAGAGAAGCATTTTCTTAAATAAAAACACAAGTTTTTTGGCAGTTTCTTACTAGGAAAAATCACCAGCCCTGGTCGAAAGATTCCCCCTTTTTAAATGAAGGTACAACGTTTCTAAGCGACATATTATTGTTTTCCGACATCCATGCGAACGAAGTCGCGGGCACAGCTAGTATTATATAATTTTCTTCTATAAATTCAATTCACTTTCCATCATTTTGGTTTGTTTAGCAGTGCAGAGTTAGTGCAAGCGGTACCTACATAATGCCGAATTGAGCCTTCTTCCGGAAAAATTGCGCTAAAAGTACATAAAAGCGTACAATATTTGTTAAATGGATGGAGCATTTTCCTCGCTGTAGTGAGGTGAAAACTTGTGTGTTTCGCTCGACAACAAAGTTATTCTGCGTCTCGTGCCTTTGAAATCGTCGCATCGCTCAGGATTCTATATTCGCAGCACTCGCTTCGCTCATGGTTCAATCCTAGAATTTATTGCTTGCTCAGGGTTCAATACAAGTACTCGCGCCAAAAAACAACTTTGCAGCCTTGCATCAAATAACTATTGTCGTTTTGACAGTTTTTCTATGGACAATCTGTCAAAACGTCACATATATTCTTCAGGGTAAAATAAGATAAATAATGATTAAACGATCGGCCTTTAGAATGATAGATACATAGGTAGAGGCATAAAATATAACTAATTATACTCATTGATCCTAATTTTATTTGATACAGCAGGGTCCCCAAACCGAAGCTAAATCGGTACCGCACCGGTCGCGAAAATCGATAGGCAGGTAATATAAGTTGGTACTTATTTTAACTAGCGACCCGCTCCTGCTTCGCACGGATTTTAGGACTTGACAAATCATCGAGATTTCTTAGTTCTTTAATAGTAACGTATTATACACGTAAACCTTCCGGAATAAATTCTCTAAATGATGGTGAAAACTTTAACAAATCTGTTGCGTGGTTTGGAAGAAAAACGCGGACTAAAGACAAACACGAAAAGCGACTTTAATTTATTTTTAAAAGATAGTTAGATAACCAACGATTTTGCCACCTTCAGGCTTCAACCCTTGTTAAGCTAGGGCGAGTTATAGTACCTCATCTAGTTTTAAAAAGTGTTTGTACAAACCAACTTACAGCAATAAAATCATTTATCGTTTATTATTTATCAAATCATTTATCAGTAGGTAGGTCCTAGGTACCATCGCGGACACTGGCGGTGAAAGGGGTTCAACTTTATTACTAAGGGTATACATAAGGGTGAAAAGTGGTTCACCGTAAATGTCTGCGGTTGTGTTGATACGAAGTAAGCAGAAGATTTTATTTCAGAAATATTTGTGTAGGGTCGAGATAGGTATCTAAGTTTAAAGTAGAACGAAGATTTTTTTGAATTAGGGTGCTAAAACTACAAATACAATTTTGAAGATCAAACAAATATGGACCGGTCTTCAAAAATTGCAGGAACGCGACTACAGGCGCTCCTTTCTCGCTCACGTTTCTTGAAGAACGTTCGAAACAAAATGTGGAACTTATGAAGCAATGGATTAGAAATTTGTTTCAAACTGATTCCAATTCTGACCGATTGTGCATTACGCAATTAGGGTGCTGAACCTTTTTCGCTTGACAAGAACTGCTCAATACTTTAGAAAGTATCTATTGATTTGAAAACATGTTAAGGATTTTTTAAACAAAATTTTATGACACTTTATGGAATAACTGCATTAACTGATGGCATTCATATCCTCAAAAAACAGAGAGACGCTGCTCAGCGTCAGAAATTCAAACTCCGAACGGCATCACAGACAATCTAGCGTCACCGTCACCCAAAAACAAAATATGGTTCATTGAATAAAGTCAACAGTGATAAACTTTAAACTTTCAAATACAAAGAGCTACTTTATAGCGATAATTACATATTTTGATTCTGACGCAACTCTATTTGCAATTGATTAAGCGATTACCGAATACCTAATACTAATAATCTAGGTTAGGTTCATTTTCCTCCCGCAAAACTCTTTTGAAATGCAAGCATGGTGGGAGAATTCTGATTGCTTAATCTTTTTAGGAAATGGAATAATTAGCTTAGGAAACCTATTTATAAAGTAAAGATATGACATAGAATTTAGCTTCCCCAAACGAACCTACACAGTGCAGCGCTTCTTTAAGTCTTGCAGCTGAACCTACCTACTAGGCTGTGGCCGAATACCACCCAAAACTTCTATATTACTAGCTGTTGCCCGCGAATTCGTCTGCGATCCTGGATGAAAAGTAGCCCATGTCTTTCTCCGGGTCATGATGGTCTACCCATGTACCAAATTTCATCGAAATCAGTTCAGCCGTTTTAGCGTGAAAGCGTTACAAACAAAATCACTTTCGCATTTATAGTATTTGGAAATTAGGATTCACAGAGAAAGAGAATATGGGTAAAATGGCATTGTATAGCAGGAATGAGAAAATTGAGAGTGCTGCTTTCACCGACAAGTTCCTAACAACTTTAAATACCTATAGGTAGAGATCACAGATCTTATAGGTAGAGATTACAGATTACAGATCTTTACAACTTCACTTCTGGCGCCTACAGAATAATTGTTAATCAAATCCCTGACAAGCACAAATATGTTTAGTATATAAGATTTAGTTTGGCGTTAGAACCCCACACATATGGAAAACTTATAGGTACGAAAGCTAAAATTTCCGAGCTCGCTCCGCTCGCTCTTACATCCTACATTTTCTTATTTCTCAATCTTTTCTGCGTATGTAGAAAACGTAATTCCTATTTCTAATGAAGACGTCAAAAGATAACCTAACATAATGGAAATGGAGACGGCGCAAACATTTTAGCCCCTTTTTACTCTCAAAGAGATGGCGCTGCAGAAATCTCGCCCGACGCCTAGTGCTAAACCAGCACTAGTTCATCCGGTATTTTTGTTTGTTTGTGGAGCGGATTTATACGTGGCTTATTGTTTTTGACAATATCTGAAGATTTACCACCTATTTTAACTAGCTGACAGAGCTGAATTTCGTCAGGAAAGTTCCAAAAGTTTCCAAGATAATTTCGTAGGCTGTAGGGTGATCGTATGGACAAGTCTGCATATAGCAACCAGTCTTTATAATGTCTGATCGGTACAGAAACTACATGATTGAATCAGGTCGGTGAAACACCTAGGGTTTATAGTTTTCGTGGCCTCGTTGAACAATACTAGGCCGAGGTTGCCTTTGGGGAAGCTAAATTTTAAATTTCTCTTGCCAAGATACTTACTGCGTTACTCTGTCGGTCAATAGAAGGGTATCCACTTCAATCTGTCTCTGGTTTGACGAGCATGGGAAGCTATCGTTCAATCTTGACATGCTATCTACGGGCGCAGGCAGTCTGAATTCTAGTCTGATTATTACTGATCTAAATTCAATCAGTTCTTCCAGTTTTCAGCCGCATGCGGTTCCACTGAAACTAGACAACAACGCACTTTTTCGAATAATTATATGACTGCTGTCCAAGGAATAATTATACTCACCTTCGGCGAGCTGCTGTCACAAAAACAAACATTGCAACTTTGGAACATTTGTTTTTTTTTATTAATCGACCAATAGACAAACGTACAGGTTGTAAAGAAGTTTTTACATGAACTAGTAATTTTTCTTATAAATACTACACTAATAATAGTTTTGGTAAGTTATCGCTTGAAACTGTTATTGCAAGGGTTCACGGTTACTAAAATCATAATATTATATTACGTCAGCGTTGTCCACTGCTTATTTCACTGAGCAGGCTTCTTTAATCGTACTTAATATGAAGTTTTTGTTATGGTTCACACGTTGCTATCAGGATTTAATCAGTATGTGAGGATTACGTATTTTATTGAATATGACGCCAGGCCAGTCCGTTGGTGTAAACATGCCTAATTCGACCTGTGAGATTGAATTGATGGTGATTCTACATTTGTGTAATGCGGAATGGGTCAAATGACGCGCAAGTGCATGAATTACATGCTTTTAAATTAATTAACATTTTCTTGATCAGGTTTGTTAAAGAATTCATCTCAATAAAAAAAAAATCGAATTCTACCTAGCCCTCACATCAAAAGTTCATAAGCACGTCTCAGTACACCAGGAAATATGTTTAAAAAAATGTGATGATAAGCAAGTGACGTGTACCCAAGGAATATAACTACTCTCTTACAAGAGCGTGTACCTACCTATGGGCGTTATCAAGAATAAAATAAATATTTCAAATATTTGAACTCTTGTTGGCCTATAAACATTTGAACACTCGATAATGTCGTGCGTCATAAATTATTGTCAGTAAAAAAAGGAACACTAACTTTTAAGTCCGAAATCCAAGAAAATAAAGGAGAATGACCTGAAATGTATGGCACCCTGTACCAAGCCAAAAAGTCCGCTGTCACAACCAAACCTAGTGTATTTGGAGGAGAATTCAATGCTCTTCCTATATTGTTAACTATTTTTTACATGGATTTCCGCATTTCATATTTATTTACCATTTACCTACTTCATATTTTGAGGTTAAGTTCGAGAAAGTGACAGACTCGAAATGGTGAAGTTGGTGCCAAATAAGGTATCGGTCGCTATATTTATTCTTGATTTGGCGCTAGTTTCCTGATGGATGATTATACAATACAATACAATAATTATCTCTCATAGTCAATAATAATTATTTTTGTAATTTTTTTATATAATGATAATTAATACTTATCAATAATCATGTAGGTACTCGCAGTAAGTGCAGCTGGTGGTCTGAATAAGTAATCAATTAGTACTGTGTTTGATTCCTAATATCTTGAAATCTTAACATAACAGCAGTCCTGTTTTCCCAGAAGAGTTAGGCAGAGTTGTATTTACTATATAGTACCTACACAACACCCACTTCTCGAACTTCACATGTTAGTGAATAATAATAAGGTGATAATGTTGTTAGTAAGTACTTAATACCTAATAAGGCACTTATATCAAAAATGAAAAACGCAGTTAAGATATATTCATATTTACATAACGTATATGACCTCGACCGCTACCAGGACAGAGAAAAGAAATATACAAATAAAACAATAGGTAGGACAATTGGGTGGCACTCGGGAACGCCTTGTAACCGTTGCAACACGTAGCATGGACTGTCCACATCCAAAGCACACATCACTCCACATTGTGACCAAGTGTTAGTTCAGGTATCAGTTCGGAATCTCAGGGAGTTTTTCTTGTATCAATGCGAAACATTTGTAACATTATGAATAGGAACAACCAGAATTGATCTGAAAGCATATAAACTGTTTTTGAATTAATAGTCCCGGAAGTAGGTAGGTACTTTAGAAGCGCACTATAATATACATGCTTCTACTAGGTGAGGTAATACTTACAGGCGTCGCGTCGTCGGTACAATCTATGATGTTAAAACACGATCATGTCCACGGATATATTTTCTATGTAATATATTCTAAATTGTTCTAACAATACTAGTGAACAGTTTAGGATACATCGGCTACGCTGACTTGCTGGCCGATGTCTTACTCTAGTTGGGGGCATCGCTAAGGATTATCACACAAAGACTACGTTATGAAAAAGCACCTGCACCCCCGTTTTTGTTAATAAATATTATAAATTATTATTCAAATAGTTCAGATGAAACCAATATTGAAAGTAACGTCATCCATGACGGCACCACAGAATAATTATTGCAATACGTCACAGTACAAATGACATTTTACTTTTTTGAATAGGTCCTCTTTTCATTAAATGCAAATGTATTCCAAAAAAGTAATAATAAATTATTACGATGTAACGCGTGACCTAAATGTTTTTTGACACACATAAAAATATATTGTATCCTAATATTAAATGGCAAATTGGTACAATTATCTTCTTCATTTTAATGTTCGTTGACAGGTAGGTACCTATATTTTTAACATAGTAGCAACATTCGGAAATGAAGTGCAATGTCAGTGACATAAGCGGAAAATACGTACCACAAAAGTAAAAAAAGACTTTTATTTTTGGTGTCCGAAAGCCGGGAATCGTTTTCATAACAAAATCGTATATCTGATTTTAAAAATAGGAGTAATTTTATGAACTACATTTGGTTGTGACACTCTAGCTCCTTTGTTGGTACGAAGATATGGCATTCTCCTTTAGCAGTTACACTTACAATTGCGAAAAAAAAAATGTAGCAACATGGTTCCTGAAAATTGTGGCCTACCTACGTACGGGCTAGGCAGCACGACTATGCGACTACGCGAGACTACGCCGCCGACAAATGTGTGCTACGCGCTTCGAATCGACATTACATTTTACACGATTCGTTGAAAGGTATTTTCCTTTAACTAATAATATCATCACATAATAATATGAATGAATTGATGACAAACATCATTTTAATTGAATTATATAAGGTGCTATCGTACTGAAAATCCTGGCCTACGGGCTACGCGGTCACGACTACGCGCTACGAGTCTGTGCTACGCGCTTCCGTCCGACAGTACATAAATATTTTACCTTATTATTTGATAGGTATTTTGCTAAGCACTGAATGTGTAGACAGTATGTGAAGCTGTGGGGATACCTAATTAAGTAAGTAATAAATGGCATCACTTGGTAGAAATAAATAAAATATATGTTTTGATATAGGTACAAATATTTTATATATTAAAGCTGAAGAGTTTGTTTTTTGTTTGAATGCGATAATCTCTGGAACTACCAGTCGGATTTGAAATAATCTTTTGGCATCTAATAGCCCGATTTTTAAAGAAGGTTCTCTATTTAACATCACGCTAAGACCCTTAGGAGCCGAGCAAAAGAACACTAAGCGAAATCGAAGCAATTGCGCGGGCGAGAAATGTGGCCGACGTAGTATATTATACTAACATAACTGCCACATTTCTCGCCCGCGCAATTGCTTCTTTTTATTGTGGTGTCTTACGACTTCCACACGAACGAAGTCGCGAGCAGAAGCTCTAGTTCATAATATGTGTCATGAAAAGTTAAAAGTAATGATTGCTACTTACGAAGGATAACTACATTAAACATTATATTTTTCAACACACTTGCTCGTAAAGTGGCTCTTATTGATACCGCTTTTAGGTTCATAATTCAGTGTATTATGGAAGCGTGCTTTTTACTTTACATTACCGCACTAGTGCGGTAATGGTGCGCCACAGATAACTATTTACTAGTCGGAGTAATGACATGGCAGTATGGAATTAGTAAGTACTATCATGGCTGCATGGAATTTGTATCCAATAGAAATTGGTTTTGGTGAAGCTTTTTACCAAAGACAAGCGCTCAAAAGCAAGTTTTTATTAAAAAAAAAAGAACCATAAGAAAACCAGTGGCGTTTAGTTATGGTTAAAAAAAATCCATGCATACCCATGGGATTTTTTTTTACCATAAACGTCAGGGGGATACTTACTATACATTGAATTAGTATGAACACCCAAGCAGAGACTTGCGCTTTTTTCCAGTAAGACCGCGGGTGGCACGCGCGCATTGGCCGTTTGTAAATTAGTAGACTTGGCCCCCAGGCTACTTGACCCGCCTAGACGAATCGCGCTGGCCTGCCCGTGTGCCACCACGTTCGCGCGGAGTAAAACTCTATCTGTAGGTACTATTAAATAAGGGTTTATATCGTCTGTGGCAATTTCAGTCTATATTGTTCACTACCCTAACCTCATGATACGAGACAAAAGGAAAGACCATTAGAGATATATGGTTTTATCGCATAAAAATTACAGGATGGTATGACAGCTGTAAATGTGACAGAGTACCTACATTAACTTTCGTGGTAACCTAAATGGCAATAGTAAGTACGCCACATTCACCCCCGCGTCAGAGAACGTAATCCGCTAGACGTGTTGGAGCTCTCTTCTCCCTTGTGGAGCGCCGGGTTGCTGTAGTCTCCTGTGGCTGATGTTCTGTTGTCACTTCTGGAACCTGAGCTTCACCCTCGGCATCTTCATAGCTATCATCGGATTCTGACTGATCCGCCTCTAGTGACGGATCTAGCGGAAGAGGTGCTAGTTGTCTGTTCGATATGGTAATTTCACGGCCATCCGGTAATCTTACGTGAGAATAAGATGGATTAGCTTCCAGAAGCTCCACTTCTTCCACCTCGGAATCGTATTTTGATGTTCTATGATTTTTACGCATCCTGGTCCAAATCACAGGTCCTGGTTCCAAAAGCCATGTTGGCATCGATTCCCCATTTGCAGATCGTCGAGTATGTCTAAAAAAAATTTCATGGGGTGTGGCATTAGTGGCCGTGCACAGCAACGAACGAATTGAATGGAGAGCGTGTGGTAAGACTTGCTCCCAGCTGGCTGTTTCAAGATTTTTGGTTCTTAAGCATAGCTTTATTGTTTTCCATAAGGTGCCGTTTAGACGCTCTACCTGGCCATTTCCTTGTGGATTATATGGCGTGGTTCGACTACATGCAATTCCATTTGTTACCAAATAGTTCCGTAGTTCGTTAGACATGAAGGCTGCTCCACGATCTGAATGGATGTATTGTGGAACCCCATAGGTATAGAATAAGTCCTTCAAACATTTTATAACGGTGCCAGCAGACACATCTTTGGTTGGGTAGGCGAATGGGAATCTTGAATATTCATCTATAATTGTCAAGATGTAGCGATTTTCAGTGTTGGTAGGTAGAGGTCCTTTAAAATCGATGTTGAGTCTTTCGAATGGAGAGGTTGCTTTTATGAGCGTTCCCTGCTTTTTAACAAACCTAGATTTAATTTCTGCGCAAATACGACACTCAGATGTCATTTTCTTGATATCGTCTACGGAGTAAGGCAGATTTTTTGTCCGTACCCAATGAAACATTCGTACGATACCGGGATGTCCCAAGGTATTGTGTAACTCATTCAGTCTATCCGTAGTCATATTTGAGCACACACGGGAGAGGGTATCAGCTGTAATATTGTCTTTACCCGGACGGTAGATTATATCATATTTATAATTTGACAGCTCAAGACGCCACCTCTCTATCTTCTCATTTTTGATCTTGCTGTTATGGGATTGATGGAACATGAAAGAGACAGATCGTTGGTCAGTTATTAATAAGAAATGTCTACCAATGAGGTAGTGCCGCCATTTTCTTAAAGATTCCACAATATTATTATATTCTTTTTCTATTGAGGAATGTAGGCGTTCAGAAGTATTGAGTGAACGTGAGAAAAAGGCTACTGGGCGTCCTTTTTGAGACAGGGAAGCTGCGATGGAGTGTTCCGAAGCATCAGTTTCAACGGTGAATATCACATTCTGATTGATGACCGTTAAGGCTGATTCCATTATATCTGCTTTTAGTTTTTGAAAGGAATCGACAGCGACCTTTTCGAGGGGAAATTCATAAACTTTAGTCAGGGGGCTGATCTTTTCAGAGAAATTTTTAATCCATTTTGAGTAATGGGCGAACATGCCCAGCGTCCTTTTAAGTGATCCTGAGTCAGTTGGAATGGGCAAGTTCAATAGAGGACTAAGGCGGTCATCATCGGGTCGAATGGTATTCTTTTCAATTTTGTAACCCAATAATTTAATAGTTTCTTGCCCATATACACACTTTTCTGCATTAAGAGTTAGACTGTATTTTGCCACAACCTCCCTGAATCGAGACAAATTCTGATCATGTTCCGCGGCTGTTTTGCCTCAAATTGTAACATCATCTAAATATGAATAAGTACCTGTCAGTTTTTCTTTATTGATAATATAATGAAGTGATCTCTGGAACGCAGCGACCCCGTTTGTGACTCCAAATGGTATACGTGTAAATTGGTATAAGTTTCCGCAAGCTTCAAAGGCTGTATACTTTTTCTCAGTCGGTAAGATGGACACTTGGTGATATGCACTTCGTAGGTCAATTTGGCTGAAGAAGTTGTGTTGTGCCACCTTTGATACTATAGATTATGTTGGGCAAAGGATAAGCATCCAGTTCAGTGAATTTGTTAATTGTTAATGAGTAATCAATCACGAGACGTTTGCGGTGGGTTGTGCCTCCAGTAACCAAGACTTGAGCTCGCCATGGCGAGTTACTAGGTTCGATAACCCGATCTTGCAAAAGTTTACTGATTTCTTCTCTTATAAATTGATTATCGGCGTCAGAATGTTTTCTTGACTTTATAGCGATGGGTTTGATATTATTTGAAAGATTACTGAAAAGTGATACAGGAGGCACTGTAGCTTCCATGACATTACATATCTTAAGGGGTTTAGCCGTGCCTCCGAATTGGATTTCTACTGATGAATGGTTGCTTAAAATGTCATGACCAATTATCACATCAGCACAAAGATCTTCCAAGGCGTAAAGAGGCTTTTCCTTGTAGACGTGCTCGCTTAGCTTTATTGTTGCATAGTAAAATCCATCTACAAGTGAAGTCCGTTTATTTGAAGCTAGTGTTACCGTTTCTTTCCATGGATGATGGCGTTTCAAGTTTAGCGATAGAGCAAAGTTCTTGTCAATAAAGCTTGTAGAACTTCCACTGTCAATCAAGGCATCAGCTTTATGGTTGTTGACAGTGATTGAAACTGTTGTCCTATGTAAACTAACTGGAGATGCTGCTGAAATTGCTGATATTTCTGGGTCCTTTGGTTGCGCTACAGCATTGCTAACTGGCTTATCTATAGCATTTCCGCCTCTGCACACTTTGGCGAAATGGCCTTTCTTACCGCAGTTTTGACAAGTTGCTTGATTAGCCGGGCATTTTATTCTTTGATGAACATTTCCCCCGCAGAAGAAGCAGCGTCTGCGTGATGGGGCCGCGGCCAGATTGAAACTATTCATTGTTTCATCTGTGTTTTCAATTTGGTAGAGTTCCTTTGCAGTTTGGAACTCATTAGCATTCTTTTCAGCCATTTCGAGCGAAATTGCCTGGTTCCACGCTTCTTCTAGGCTTATTTCTAAGTTTTCAAGTAGCCTTTGACGATTTTTTTGTGAACTTAAGCCCGCAATGAAAGCGTCACGGACATATTCGTTTCGATACTCTTCAGCAGTAACAGATTTGAAAGAGCACTCAAACGCTAGTTGTTGTAATGCACGCATATAGTCTGCCACTGTTTCTCCAGGTTTTTGTTTGGTTGAAGACAGTATATACCGAGCGTGGATTTCATTCTTCGATATGAGGTAAATTTTATCTAAAAGTCGTAAAGCGTCCGCATATTCTTTTGTTTCTCTGATGAACGAGTAAACGTTAGGAGACACATTGTTGAAAAGAATTTTTAGCTTAGTTCCATCAGGAATTTTGACTTCCTCCGTTTCTTCTGAAAGATAGTTCAAAAATGTCTCTTTCCAGTGCCGATATTTTAGCTCGGGCGGCGCTTGGAGTCCCCGGATCCACATCGAACTTTTCAGGCCTGAGTAGTCGCGCAATAGAAGCCATTGCCTTTCTTCACTGCGTTTTTTTTTTATGCGATAAATTGATACGAGACAAAAGGAAAGACCATTAGAGATTATATGGTTTTATCGCATAAAAATTACAGGATGGTATGACAGCTGTAAATGTGACAGAGTACCTACATTAACTTTCGTGGTAACCTAAATGGCAATAGTAAGTACGCCACACCTCATTTGCGTAATTTGTATTATTAACATTATTATATTTTTATGTAGGCTGTTCAGCGGTATTACCAGTGCTTTTATTTACACCCGCGCGCGTATCGCTAGCGGAACAAACAAAACCGCCAAATATTAATCATAATAAATATTTGTTAACATTTTTGTAATTTTATTAAAAATGTCGATTTCACATAGGGAAGAGCGTAAATAATAATAAATAGATTTGACTCCGCCATGGTACATTTAGTGATAATATACAGGCTGTAAGGGTAAACAGTCTTGTCATTCAAACCATGGGTAGTTGATTTAAATGTAAAAGTAAATGACCGAACACAAAAAAAAAAAACCTCATTTTCATTAAAAGATTTTAAAAAGTTTCTATCCGACACCGTGCTCTCTAGCGAAACAGCTGACTGACTGAAGGAGAGGTCGCGCTCGCGGCCGGTCAGGTCACATCCCTTACCCCCCGCCCGTGTTGAGTCGCAAGTTCGTTGCCCTAGCGCATAGGACAACGAACTTGCGTCTCTTGTGGTAAAATGTAGATTTAAAAAAATGAAAAAAAAAGTTGTAATTTTCCATTGATTTTACGTTCTATAAATGAAACCAAACCACTGGTTGCAAGGATAACGGTGTTTACCCTAACACCCTGTATATTTTTTTGTAATTCTTTTTTCTTCATATATTTTTTTTTGTATAGGCTGTCTTACGGTTTTGCCAGTGCCTTTATTTACACCTATGAAAAAACAAAGCCGGCCAGCGGCCAGCGCGCCATTTTCCATGAATATTTATTATCGTTTTCGTTGTGTGGTTTTATTACCTATCAAAAATACAAAATTTAAAGTATTGCCACCAACCGACATAGAAGTTTTTAAAAGAAACTCCGGATAGTCAGTACCTGGCAACAAAGGTCAGTTAAACTTCATAAATCTATCATCTCTATTGTTAGTTACGTTATTGTAGCATAAGTTCTTACAACAAGTCTGTTTTTTTCCTCGCAAGTGTGTTGAAAAACGTCGCATGAAACGCGTGTGCATTGATTATTACACTCTCGGCTACCTTATCGCAAATAGCGCCTCGACCGTGATATCCAAAAGAGCACACTCGTATCACAATGTACTATTATCAACACATGAGTTATATTTTTAGTGTTTTTATTTTATTGTGCAAAAGCTGAAAATTATGTTCAATAATAAAGTCACGACCTCACACTTGGCTTGCAATTTTTCAATAATATTTATACCTATTGCAATATTCGATAAAATTTCATTAAACAGGTAATTATCATTGTTTAAAAAACAGTAAAGATAATATTATGAGAGTGTTAAACGTATTTATTTATAAATCAGTATTAACTGGTTTATACCTGCAATAATAAAATAGCAGTTTCGTTGTTCATTCTTTATCACAGTGCTATTTTAATCAAACGCGAGTTACCACATCGGTGAAAGTTCCTGAAAAATGGAGCTCTCGTTAAATTAAAAGCTCTTTATTGTAACATAGCATCACGCCCGTAATCACCGAGTAAGCCCGTAATCACAGGGACATCTCTGCCTAATACGGCAGAGATGTCCCTGTGCATGGAACACCCACATTTGCCACCTCCTATTACCATCAACCGGGTACAAATCCAGACTCTAAGCTATTACTGAGAAATTCTGGATGAAAAATACCCAATAACACTTTCACCGAACTGCGGGGCTTAAAACGGCCACTTTGCCAGAATTATTATGAATCATCGTAAATTGTCACAAACGGACAATTCATTTTATTATGATCTGCGTGCAATGCATATTACGAAATAATTCATCTGTTTAACAGTTTTCTACGGAGATTCGTAAAGAATTGCTAATGTGCCCGTTTTAGGAATGTGGGAATCGAACCTTATGCTCAGCAGTAGAGTTTGCGACCACTAGACCAACGCCCCATACTAAGTATAAGTACCTAAGTACATACTTTTAGGGCGAATTCGACCAAACTTTTATCCCTAGTAATCTAATCCAGCGAATAAAAATTAAATTTTGAGACGTCAAATATATTCCCCGAATAAAAGATATCTGGGGGCTGACTAATACTGACTATGAAGTATTAATGCAATCATTATTCCACTGCGAAAAAAGGATGGTGCTAGCGGCGTTGGATAGCTTCGTGTCTCACTAACACTGGAAAAATTGTGACATTAATACGTCGTGGTAGGAGCTGGCTTTTAATACATTTAATACTAGGGCAACCATGATTGATACTAATTAAATTACTGAAGAAAACTTTGATAAGTAATTGTCTCTCATAATAGTAAGAGAGGTCAAAGGTCCCTACCAACACGTGTCTATTTTCCATTACATCTTTCAGATAGAAATATTTCCATTTTAGTTTGTCTATTATCTATCTTTTGTATATATCTTGCTGATCTTAAAGCGTAGTTTTTCTTTTGCCTACATCTTCAATGTCATAGTTGTTCACACAAAGATAGCTATCAATGGACAATGGTTCCGTGAGGCGCCTGTTTTTGTGAATCTTAACAATGAAAATAACAACGAAAGGTACATTGTCGAGTTTCAGATCTAGATAAAAAGGAAAATAGGCTTGTTGAAGTAGGGTATTCATGTGTATATGTAGTATTTGTGTATATGTCGCAGCCAACTAATTTAATTAGCCGTTTAGTTAACAACCTAGCCTTTGGAAGTAGCGCTCGCCGGCCGCTGCACCGGCTCCGCTCCCTTCGCTCGCTTAGCTCACGCGCAGCTAGTCACAGTTTTAACCCAACTTTATCCATTTGGTCGGGGTACCCTGGCTTAGTTACTGCGACGAATTCGGCTCGCGCGTAGTTGGTCACAGTTCCAATCATTCAGGCCGCTAGATGAACGGAGCCGTTTAGTAAAATGGCTAGACTGTTAACTGAAAGGCTAATTAAACTGCGACATATATATTTAGTAATGTGGTTTAAAATAAACTACTTATGCAAGCCTTCTTACATTTGCATTATACCTACTACAACGCGTTGTTGCCGATACAAAGTAACGTAAAATTTTGCATAATACATGCTTAACCTACTAGGCAGTTTTTCTTTATTTTTCAGTTGCATTTCCTGGAGTGAACAGTATTGAAGAGTTCAGAGACTTATCTTCACACGAAATCGTTCCTAACAAAGTAGTAGTCAAAGTGAAGTGGTATTCAAGTATGATACTTTACTTACTTCAATAGAGAGTGTGGCCCTCTTGAGGCATGTCTGCACTTTATTCGTCGTAGGTCAGCATGTATCAGATAAGAGCGGTCATATTTGAGGGTGTGGTCTCCATCAAACTGAACAACTTGCGACCAACATTCGAAATAGAAAGAAAATAATCAACTGACCCATACATTTTGGTCGAGTAGGTACTGGGGGCCTAAAACGGCCACATTTGCAATTCCTCTAAAAGCAGTTTATTTCCTGAATTTCCAGCTGTCATTAGCAATTAGTCTAATTTGACACAAAACCAATTCATAAATGTGTGAACCATTTTACGAATCTCCATAGAAAACTGTCAAACAGATGAATTATTTCATAATTTGAATCGCACGCAGATCAAATTATGTATTGTGAATTGTCAGTTTTTGACATTTTACGATGATTCTTAATATTTCCTATTTTGATTCTGCCAAAGTGGCTGTTTTAAGCCGCCTGAAGTCAGAAAATATCAACGGTCCCCTCTAAGACAGTTGGTATTTTTTTGTGATTACGATGTTGGTCCCATGGAGAAAGTAGCTCACTTTTTCAAACTTAAATATGACCAAACCTTTCTGATACACGTTATAGCCTGTACAAGGAGGTTTTCAGACGAAAATTTTGAATAGAGAAAAGAAATTGCGTGTGATAGAAGTGAAAATAAGAGAGGAGTCCAGAGAGATATTTTTCTTCTCACTCATGCAACGAAATGTACCTATACGTGACGCGTCCCCGAAATTTCACTCTCAATAATTATGATTTATTAAATTGGCAGCTGAAGTATCTCTTAAAAAAAAACAAAAAGTAACTCAATCCGAATCTGACATAGATTGGATTGATAGGTAGGTATTTATCGCTAAGAAAATTATGGCCGAGTTCATCCGGCAACCTACCTATACCTCATGATAAACAATTTATGAAAATTGTTTTATTTGTTCCATATCAGAGTTATTTTAAATGCCTTCTAAAGCTGAACCTAATAATAATTGCAAGTAGTGTTAGTGACATCAACTTATTGTTATCTAAAATGACGAATAATGGCCCGTACGTGCTTTTTGATTAAGGAAAACGAAGAGTCAAGGCGTTGACCTTTGCTTCTGCAAGGTCACTGAATAATAATGGTTATAATTCTGTTCCTGATGAAGAATGTGTTCATAATGCTTATTTGCTGTCGTGTATGTAAATGTTTATACATTTAGGTACCTAATTTATAATTTAAAAAAATCACACCGCCTTACCTTATGTATACAGTATGTTAACTAACAAAGGGTGTTCCCGATAACCCGCAGTAATAAAAGAGTCCATGAAAAAAAAAATTACCACACAATTTTTTTTTATTTTTTTAATGTAAGTAATGTTTTTAAATATTCACAAAAGTATTAAAATACTGGTATTCAGCTGCATCCGGTTAGACTGGAAACCGACCATAACAGTTGGGAAAAGTCTAGGCAGATTGATTGTAATATTCTCGTTAGATAACATACTGAATGTAGTTGATTTGGTCTCGTGGTCGCAAGCGCGACTGCTGAGCGTGGGGTCCTGGGGCCGTATTATGAAGTATTAATGCCATCATTATTCCACTGCGAAAAAAGGATGGTGCTATCGGCCTTTTATAGCTCCGTCTCTCACTCACACTGGAAAAATGGTGGCATTAATACGTCATAATACGGCCCCTGTTTCCGATTCCCAGGTCCGGCAAAGTGTTAAGTATATGGGAGACCGGGGCTGCAATTAACAGAGGTAAGTATTAACAAGCGAGTTTCTCTAACTATAAGCACTACACCTACAGCCTGAGTAGATCACGACGCATGGCTCGGGATTGCTCAACTGGGGTCCGCATGTCTTGCGAATGATTTATGTGCCCGACGACATTTTTACGCAGCTTACAATCATTAATAGCTTTACAATTCTTTGATTTATGTGTAAAATATATCGTGTTATGATTATGTTTTTTGTTTCCCTAATCTTATTTTATACTTAATTGACGTAACTATTAACAAATTTTTTTTAAGTTTTTTAATACCTAATAAAAATGTGCCTTTGGGGCTTTAATTAACAAATCGGCGGTCACGCAATCACGGTAAGTATAACGTCTTAATACCTATCCCGGATGTCTAATGAATCGGTAGGTGGACTATCAATTGCGGGAAAGTCCGAAAGGGATACCGGCGGGACCATTGGCAACAGGCAACTGGAGGAATACGGGTGGGTTTTAGTCAGTAAAAGTCAAATGCCGCCCTCCCGTTCGGCACAAAGCGGAAGAGAAGAATTCATTTGATGATTTCCCACACACAAAAATAACCAAATTATTTAAAAAACAAAAAACCCGCCAGCAAAAACGCATAAATCAAAAGAGAAAAACAAGCATTATAATTATGTATTACAGGCGGGGAACAAACCAATAACCTGAAATAAGGTGTAACTTTTGTTTGTTCCCCGCCTGTTATACCAAAATTCTACAGATTATAGTGCTTGTTTTCTCTTTTGAGTTACGCGTTTTTGCAGGCGGGTTTTTGTTTTTTAAATAATTTGTTTTATTTCAAGCTTTTTAGTTTTATTAATTTATATATTTGGAATTAACTCATTACTACCTTTTATTTGATACCAATATTGTAATTTATTTAAAAAAAACCTTCCGCTCCCTTTTTTTTGTTTCCAGATAAAACTAAAAAAAAATATATAGCCTATGTCACTCCCACAATTAAGACGAACCTAACGACACCTTGTATGTTAAAATCCATCAACCCGTTTAGGCTACAGAGCGTGCCAAAGAAATAGACATACAAACATACATACTTTCGAAAAACATTACCCTCCTTCTGGGGCAGTCGGGTAAAAAAAACTAAGTTGAACTAACAAGCATGTAGAAAAAAGTGACAGCGCAAATTTCATATGAACCGGTAGGTGGATCATCAGACATGCAGAACGATGCTATTGTTTTGGTCAACTATGGTTGACCTCTGCGACAATTCCCACCGCGAGCTCATTCCAATCGTAAATGCGCTAAAACATCTGCTGCCATTCACATCGATACCTACTCTAGAAAAGAATGCTTTAGAAGAAGAACCTCTTATTAGAGAACTGAAAAGACCGCAACAAAGGGAACAAAAAGATAAAGGGAAGGGTAAAGGGAAGGGTAAAAGGAAGGGTAAAGGCAAGGGTAACGGAGATAGAAAAATAAATAAAGACGAGAAAGTAGAAAAGGTGAAGAAAAAGATTAAGAGAAGTGTGTACCGTACCTATAAATTGCACTTAAATCAATAAAAAGAAATGCCATACATTACTAGTTACCTTCTGTATCCGTTGGCTTAAGATAATGTTAATTGTTGCCCCTTCTGTTAAAACTTACCTCAGAGCTGTTAATTTTAGCCCCGAAAACGAGGTATGAATTAACAACTTACTTTTTTGAGAGAACCTGCTATATCGATTCACGGCAGTAAAAAGAAACTATCACAGCTAAGTAGGCTCTATAAGTTACCGAGTAATAATCGACCAACTTACATTTGCAGTAGAAAAACTTGTTAACATGTTTTTGTTCTTGGCATAAATTTCATCCCAACTACGGAACCCTTCATTGTGCGTGGTTCGACACGCACTTGGCCGGTTTTATTTATACCTATATTATGTTTTCTGCAGCAGTCGTAAACTCGTAACTCGTGGTATTAAGTAGGTAGGTAGGTACCTATATACCTATCGTATTTAATATCCCGTCAGTTGAAAACTTATCTTGAATGAAAACATTTTAAATTCCAAGATAAGATATTGACGCAAATCACAGCGCGGCTGGGCTCCATAAAACAATTAAAACGCTATTAAATATCCTCGTATCAACATTGTGTAGGTAAATCGAGTACATTCACATTATCTTACTCTTTAAATACATTCCTACTAGTTATTACCGTATTCAATTAACTAATTCAATCAATAACTTCGTCCAAATAACATAATTCTACGTAGAATCGAATGATCTCATACCTATGCTTTGTTTCGGAATAACACATGTTTTCACCAATTTCAATCACAGCCGAATGTAGAGATAGGTTCATTACGTGAATAGTTATCAATTGATTGTAGCAATTGGCTGCAGATAATTTGTAAACAGCGGGTTGTTTAGTACAATTAGTGTGCCAGTAGCCACGAATGAAAATACATTCAGTGCCGAAGACAATCAACAAAGCTGTTTTGGATTTTCCTCGTGCCGGAATGTTTGATGCTATTCGGTGTCCAAACACTTTCGTGTAGTGTCTCGTGTCGTCGAATGGACGTTCTTAATTCAATCAACAGTTACCAAATTCGGTGTTTTTTTTTGTGATTGTGCTTCAAAGTCTATAAAAATATTTTCAATTATTCATTATGTTCTACGAGTGCAAAAAGACTGCTCTATGGAAATTATGCAAGAACGTCATTTAATATTGAACTTGGTTCATTATATTTTTGTCATATGGATTTTAATTTCACATGGGACGCAGGTATTTTATTTATTTCCTAGAATGCGTTGAACATTTAGAAGGTTTCAGAGGGGTACCTACTAGTTAGGAAATTATTCACAAAGATACCTTTGATATGAGCGTTGATTCTAAAAGTTGGCAACGTCGCAAATAGCTGTCATATATTTAGATACCTACCTGCTTTCATTATTTTGGCAATATTCTGTAAGGAAATATGAAATATCGCTAACTATATTAATAATCAAGGTTATCACCAGGTCACCAGGAGGAGCTCGTGGCTAAGTAATAACAGCCGCCCGGGTCGATCCATCAGGTTAAGCTACGCTTGCCGGGGTTGGTCCGTGGATGGGTGACCGTCTTTACATACCGAGACTCCTCCGTGCCAAGGAAAGTACGATAAGCCGTTGGTCCCGGCTCCCGGCTGTCATTCGCTGATCTTTGACAGTCGTTACGCTTCGTCAGAAGCCCGAAAGTCTGACAACCAGTCTTACCAAGGGGTAGGTATCGTATTACCCAGTTACTGGGTTGTGGAGGTCAGATAGGTAGTCGCTCCATGTAAAATACCGGTATCCAGCTGCATCCGGTTAGACTGGAAGGCGACCCCAATATAGTTGGGAAAAGGCTAGGCAGATTGATTGACCACCAGGTCACCAGGTTAGTCACTAACCACAAGAAAAGAAGAGGAAGAAGAAGAATTTTTGCATTTCATAATCAATATTTTAGTTCACGTTAGCCATATTTCATACTTATTTCCATATCTACAGTAGGTAATAATTGTCAAATTAATCAAAATAGCGAAATATTTGACGTCTATTTGCGACGTTGCCCACTTTCAGAATACACGCTCTGTGGTTAGGTACCTAAGTGGGTAGGTACGTAATGACTGACTTAGGCCAGCTACCAACCATCAAGGATTTTTCGGATACCTAGTCCGGATAATTTAGAGTAGTTAGGTTAGGTGCACCATGCGTTCGAAGGGGTCCCCTAAACTAAACGATCAATTTGTATTGTAGTAGTAATTAATATTGTCAATCTCTTCAATTACCTTTTTGTAGAATTTGGAATTTGCGCATCAATGTCTATCAATCACATAAAAATTGACAATTGCAATTGATCGTTTCGGGGGACCCTTTATTCTTTAGAGCTGATTTTATAAGACCTATTTGGTGACGAGAAAATGAACGTAGACTCGCAGAATAGGTAAAATCACAAGATAAGGTGAAAAAAAAACGTAGTTTTGTCTTTGTATTGAATCTACTGATTGCATGCTGCATAGAGCAAGACACAATGACAATATAAGTACATAGATACCGGTATATCAAAACGTATGAATCACCTGTAGATACACTAAAGTTACACAAATAAAAATAATTGATTGATTTTTAATCTTTTGGACGGGATGATCCCGAAAGGTCATTGTATTTTTTATAGATAAGGCCTATTAACCCACCCTAATTAGGAACATCTGAAATTATGTGATAAGAGGTGTGATTAATTAGAGCCTTATCGAATACCCATTAAATGCCCCGTTGGTCTCGTGGTCGCAAGCGCGACTGATGAGCGTCCTCCTGGGTTCGATTCCCGGGTCGGGCAAAGTGTTATTGGGTTTTTCCATTAGGGATTTCTTAGTAACAACCCGGAGTTTGGAAGTTGGCGGTGTGATACCCCGTGCCTCGGAAAGCACGTTAAGCCGTTGGTCCAGCGCCTGATCTTTCTCCGGTCTAGTCGGATTGCCGTCCCATCGGATTATGGGAGTGAGGGAAGAGAGACCGCACCTGTGTCTGCGAACACATTAATTTGTGCACTATAATATCTCCCGCGCCGAAGGCTAGTCCCCGTTGAGATTGGCCACCGTAGCCGAAATACGGTCTGATTTGAAAAACATTTTCAGTGATGAGATTTATATAAATCTCGTCACTGAAAATGTTTTTGATGAAATGGTCTAGAAGTACGAAATTTTCAAAAGATTTTCTTATACAACGAAAGTAAGTAGGTACAAAGGATTTTCGTAAATTAGGGTATATATGAATAGGGGAGGAATTTGCCGATTAGAAATGCCATCGGGGCGGGCACACAACTTATGATTAGACCTATCCTACCTGCCTGCTTAGCCTAAAGCATAAAATAAAACGAAATTAGACCCAGAGACAAACGGATTAATTTAGATATTAAAAGCATAAAAGTGCACAATGCCAATGGCTATCAAGCGTTTATAATGAGTTTATAAAAATAACATTATTGTCGCAATCGCAAGCTACCTTCCTACTCATTTTTACCCGACTACGGCGAAGAAAGAAAGAGGGTTATGATTTTGACCGGTATGTATGTATGTATATATGTATGTATGTATGTATGTATGTATGTTCATCTGTTCCCTCCTATCTTCCAAACCACTTATCACAATTTGACAAATGAGGTATCGTTAGAAGCGTCGTGATTGTCCGCTGGTTATAGGCTATGTGAAGTCACATTACATTAAAAATGGCGCCCTCTAGAGGACATAAAGTGAGGAACTTAAAAAAAAAATGGTTTAATCATACCATGTTGGGTATCAAATGAAAGGGCTTAATGAGCACATTAATACTACTTAATACAAAAAAATATATATTATAACCCCAAATTTTTTTTTAAATTCTAAAAAAAATCAAGTAATAAAAACTAAAAGCCAACTACGACTTAAAAGGTATAAACAAGACACCACAGACAGACAAATTAAAAATCCGGAGTCACACGTAATCTGTTCGATTTATGCCCTAACACGTGTGACTCCGGATTTTTAATTTGTCTGTCTGTGGTGTCTTGTTTATACCTTTTAAGTCGTAGTTGGGTTTTAGTTTTTATTACTTGATTTTTTTTTAATTCTAATAGAAAACAGATAAAATAGATTAACAAGTAAATGTAGGTACTTTCTTATCTGCTTATTGTGTTTAATTGTCTGAAATAAACACAGGAAAATCTATGACGTCCGTCTGTGAATGTCCAAAAATGAGTTGTGTGTGAAGCAAAAATGCAATACTGAGTTGGCTAATTTTGGATACTAAAGTTGGATATTGGATAAGTAGCAGAAGTAAAGCACAAAAGGCTTTACAACTAAAAAAAATAGTTAAACTAACTTCGTTGTTGGTTAACCAATAACCATTATAAACCTAGTACCTTTGCTTGTTATCTAGGTGGACGCCCACCTCAATGATGTCCTGAACCCCGTGAACGCGGACATCGACGTGTGGCACCAGCGCGACACGCGGGTTGCCATCCGAGCCAATAATGACCGCCTAGCTTGCGAGAGGCCCAACATCTATATTTGTGAGGTAAGCCATGATTGTTCCCTCCAAGCAGCATTGATGACCCACATGAAGCCTTCAATAGTTTGACTCACGCATCGAAGCAGCCGTCCTTCGCTGCTACAGAAAATAAGACCTTAAGCAGTTTACCTAAACTTACTTACAAATACAGATAATAATATGCAGAATGTACCTATAGTACATGCCTACCTTGCATTCACTAAGTACTAACAATGGTACAGTAAATTCCACATTACACAAGCTGCGGCTAGCAACGTTCCAATATAATGAGCTGAGAGTTTTGCGAGTGGAAGGAAGGTACCCGTTCGACGGATATTCGTAGATTGCTTGGTAGATATTCGATCTACCGATAGGATAAGCTAGCATTCTACTGCACAACGTCGATGTACTCTAGAATCGATACATTATGAACATACCTCATCAGCATCATCATGTCAGCCGAAAGATACGTCCACTGCTGGACATAGGCCTCCCCCAAGCACCGCCACTTCGACTGGTTCTGTGCTTCTCGCATCCAGTGCATTCCCGCGGCCTTCACCAGGTCAACGGTCCACCTTGTGGGGGGCCTTCCAACGCTACGTTATCGGTACGCGGTCGCCACTCCAGAACCTTTCGGCCCCATCGGCCATCTGTTCTCCGAGCAATGTGCCCTGCCCACTGCCACTTAAGTTTGGCAATACTTCTACATACCTATTCGTCGTAAAATTTGCGGGTTTTATTGGCATATAGAGAGGGTAAATTTTTTTGGTTGCTGAAACTACTGTATTTTAGTTTGTCTGTCAAAGCATCTAGTTATATAATCGACTGCAAATAGTTTTGTTAATTCGTAACGCTTACATTCAGGAGCCACCAAACACAGTACCGCCAGACGCGAGGAAGACCTGCAACTACCGCAATGTGCATTACCACGAGCAGGTCTTCCGTTGGGTTGCAGGTCGAGGATGCCTGCTGTATACCCCCGACTTCCTGTACGCGGCCGGCTCTAACTCCATCAACCTGAACGCTGGATGCTTCTACGGGAACTGGTTCGCACCATGTCTGGAGATTGTGAGTCATATTTTGTACCTATACCAACCTATTAGCGCTACAAGGTTCTTTTGGCGCGCTATCGTCGCCATCTTGTTTTATCAATACCTACATTTCACAAATGTTTACCAACAGCGCCCCTCTGGCAATATTATTCGAGCTCCAAAAGAAATAATGTAATGTCCTCATAGTAATGTACCTAGTATCCAGGCGTTAACATGGCACTTCGGCTTTTAGAAAGAAACTCAACAACAGGGACAAATCTAAACTTTTCGAAAGAGGCTCTACATCAGGGACAAAACAGAAATTTTCGAAAGAGGCTCTACAACAGGAACAAAGCTGAACTTTTAGAAAGAGACTCCACCCCGGGGCAAAACTGAACTTTTCGAAAGAGCCTCCACAACAGGGACCAAACTGAACTTTAAGAAAGAGGCTAGATCTCCAACAGGAACAAAACTGAACTTTTAGAAAGAGACTCTACAACAGGGACACAACCAAACTTTTAGAAAGAGACTACAACATGCACAAAACTGAAATTTTAGGCAGACTACAGCAGGTACAAAACCCAACTTTTAGATAGACTCTACAGCAGGGACAAAACCCAACTTTTAGATAGAGACTCTACAGTAGGAACAAAACTCAACTTTAGATAGAGACTCTACAGTAGGAACAAAACTCAACTTTAGATAGAGACTCTACAACAGGGACAAAACCCAACTTTTAGATAGACTCTACAGCAGGGACAAAACCCAACTTTTAGATAGAGACTCTACAGTAGGAACAAAACTCAACTTTAGATAGAGACTCTACAACAGGGACAAAACCCAACTTTTAGATAGACTCTACAGCAGGGACAAAACCCAACTTTAGATAGAGACTCTACAACAGGGACAAAACCCAACTTTTAGATAGACTCTACAGCAGGGACAAAACCCAACTTTTAGATAGAGACTCTACAGTAGGAACAAAACTCAACTTTAGATAAAGACTCTACAACAGGGACAAAACCCAACTTTAGATAGACTCTACAACAGTGACAAAACCCAACTTTTAGATAGACTCTACAGCAGGGACAAAACCCAACTTTTAGATAGAGACTCTACAGTAGGAACAAAACTCAACTTTAGATAGAGACTCTACAACAGGGACAAAACCCAACTTTTAGATAGACTCTACAGCAGGGACAAAACCCAACTTTTGGAAAGAGACTCTAGAACAGCGACAAAACCCAACTTTTAGAAAGGGAGTCTACAACAGGGACAAAACTGAAATTTTGACAGACTACATCAGGGTCAAAACACAACTTTTAGATAGAGACTCTACAGCAGGGACACAACCCAACGTTTAGACAGAAACTCTACAACAGGAACAAAATTGAACTATTAGACAGAGACTTTAAAAACAGGGACAAAACTGAAAACACTCGACGAGCCATAACACGACCACGTAGTTACGGTAGCACTTATTCACATAGTACCGAGACGTGGAACAACAGCTCTGCGATGCTATCTCGGGCTTATCGCATAACTAGATCGCTACAACGCAGTCTTTGAAACCAATCCAAGCTGATATTATAGCCTATCTTTGCGACCAAAATTTAAAACCACAATTTGCAGTTCAGTGATAAACGAGATTTTCTCCTAAAATGCACCAGCCTCTGTCTTCCGCAAACAGGCTTCCATTCTTCTGGGGGCTTCAAACGGTCACTTTAGCAGACAGATTAGTAAAAATAAAAAGGATCGTTAGAAAAACTCGAGCGCATCAGATTAAGGTAAGGTAAGTTGGTTACATGCAGAAAAGTGTGCATTTCAATAATCTGACAATTTAAGCGTGAAATAAGGAAATGGGAGAGTTTTTACTAATCTGATCGGCTGCCCTAGGCGTTTGCCCCTATGTACAGGGCTCAGGTATGGTGGGAGTACTTCACAAGGTACAAGGTTGCCCCCCGTATGTTATTCTGCCGCGCTCGAGTAACTCCCGAAATCCCCGCTTGGGCTCCCCTACCATAACATAATACAATTCTACTGTTTCACAGTTTTCTATGGAGATTCGTAAAATGGTTCAGAAATTATGAATTGCTTTTATTGTCAAATTAGAGGAATTGCTAATGACAGCTGAGATTCAGGAAATTAACTGCTTTTAGAGGAATTGCTAATGTGGCCGGTTTAGGCCCCCTGGTCGTCGGTCAACCTAGTCAAAGGCAGCATTTCCTAATTCGCGAACTTTACTCCAGGATTGGTTATTCTTTACATATTAGCGATATGGTCAATTGTTCAGAAAGTAATGAACAGTGAATACATTTTTCACCTTACGCCCATGTGAAGATGGCGAAACGGCTAAGCGACATATTTTGACTAACGTGTAGAGTTTGTGAAGGGCTTGTAGAGTTAGAAGCTGTCTCTACATGAGATCTGAACTTTTTGACAGTGCGAACCATATGGTCTCGTCTTGGCAACATTTTACATGAAAATGTTTTTGGGGGGATTAGTTATTCTTTATATATTAGCGGTAATGATTATGGCAATGATATTATATTAACAGATATGTTATACACTCACAAAACAACCGAAAAAAGTGTTCTGCGCAGCAGCGGCACACATATCCACATTACATTCATTTTACATTTCACTACAAGTAAAAACGTTACAATTGGAATGTTTTCGAGTCTTCACGATTGCGCGCTTATAACATATCTGTTAATTTAATATCATTGCGATATGGTCAATTGTTCAGCCCAATGCTACTTCAGCTTCCTTACTGCTATGTGCCTCATGTGCCTGCCTGCCGACAAACTGTTATGCAGTTTGGCAGACTTTAGGTATGTGATTGTTAATACAGATTTTGGAATTCAAAAAAAAAATGTGTTGCCCGCGTAAATCATGAGGTTTACTGTGCTTTATAAAGATCACACGACCGCGTTACGAAAATGGATGTAAGATTGGATTGGTATCAAATTAAAGTGCTTTCTAGCAATCTGTGAGAAAAGTCTCCGATAATTAGTCTAAATATTCTATTAATCTGTCCCTGAAAATTTCCAAAATGAATGATACTTATCTACTAAGTGTTGTATTCGATTAGGTACGTGTTATTAGTCTTCAGCTCATTATGTCGAGCCATCGGCGTAGAAGCGATTGTAGCGATGAATATCTTAGCGATAGTGGATCACTGCCAAAGATATGAACTTGTGATAGTCTTGAACATTTTAGGTAGGTTACCTATGATATCTTGATATGTAACCTTGTACCCAATACATCAATCAGCTGGGTTTGCTGAAGTCAAGTAGATTTTACGGTATAGGCAAGTGTATGATGCCAAAGTTTTAATAAAGAACATGCAGCCTTGGTTATTTAGGTGACTCCGTCAAAATATCTCGGATTCCATATATGATCCAATGGTTTACGACGCATTATTAGATTTTTTACACTTAGGTACTTATCAAATCCCTCGGCGCCCATATTTTTTTTGGATGGAATTCCTTTAAAGCGCCATAGCTCGTTTTAGTGTAATAACCCAAGTAAAGACTTGCATTCTATGTCCATCAGTTTTCTAGTTTTTATGTCGTTACAGGCAAAAGAGGACGGTTCATGTGGCTGCTATCCTTTCGACCCTGGCCTGGAAGAGGTGGCCGCAGCAGTGCACGAAGCATTGATACCGGCGGCACAGGGGAGGTGGGAGCGATGCTTCTACGCCGCAAGTGACTGCTGCAGTCATTATATGCCCGAAAACCATAACACTTCGGGTAAACTAAATGTTCTCTTTTATCAAAGTTTACTAATAAAACCTGAGGAGAGCAGAGAGGGAGCGCAGTGGTAGCCCAATGAGAGCAGGTGGCCCAGTGAGAGCGGTAGTGGTCCAGCAAGAGCAGTGGTGGCCCAGTGAGAGCAGTAGTGGTCCAGCGAGAGCAGTAGTGGTCCAGCGAGAGCAGTGGTGGCTCAGTGGTAGCGGCCCAGACTTACGAGTCGTAGGTCATGGGTTCAAACCCAGGCAGGCGCTTTACTTTGTGCAAATAATTTCATCACCACTGCTGTCGAACCGGTGAAGGAAAACATCGTGAGGAAACTGGCATGTTCTAGAACCAAAAATTCGAAGACATGTGACATCTACCAACCCGCACTGGGCCCGCGTGGTGGATTACAGCCCACTCCCTCTCGAAGAGAGGAGGCCTGTGTCCCAGCAGTAGGAAAGCGTGATTTGTGAATTAAGAAGCGGTGGTATAACGGATATAATATTTACCAATCCAGTTCAATATGGTTTTTAAGACTCTGTCGGCGGTGCGGAACGAGCGCACACGATTTCTACACTCCCGACCAGATCTCGGTAGCAAGAGCCTCTGCCTGGAGGGTTTTAAAGAATCCAGCAGATGGACGACATCCTGCTAGCGTAGCATACTACGAGAGAAAAAATGCAGCTAAGGCCAAATGAAATAGAAGACGACTAAAAAGAGACAGCCAACCGACTTCTCGACTACCTACTCCCTTAGTCCTACGACTTCTTAAGATTCGATATTGTTTCTTCACAATACATATTACCTTTTTATTGTAGTCAACCAGTGTGAAGCCACGTTCGACGGTTGGACTTGCTGGCAGGAAGCGTTTATGGGAGCTGTGGCCACTGAAGTTTGTTCAGAATTCGCCTATTCCAGCACCGGGCCTTCATGCAATCGTATGTACTGTTTTATACTTATTTTAAGTCGCAGAATACTGGTGTTTACATTTTCTAGTCCATTATTTTATTACGTCTTGTGATAAATGCAGGACAATCCGTAGACTTATTAATTACATTGACTAACCGAGTTATCTATATAATTAGATATTCGACCTTTACGTTCGTTATACGCTATCTATCTCTCACGTGCTAAGCGTCCCTTTGATTGTCTTGCTAGGTATCTGAGGTCTGAGGTCTGAGGTAGTCTATCAATAGGTCATTTACCTAAAAAGTAAACACAGCAGTGCTGTTATTCGGCACTTACTATTTTATAATTTCTACCTTGCAGTACCTACCAATAATGGCAAAACTTAATTGCCAAATTTTTCAGACTATAGTAACAAACAGTGCCACACAAACGCCACATGGGAGCTCCAAACAGACTACAGCACTTGCAGCATCACCCCGCGCCTACTTCGCCGTTACCAGTTCTACATCGCTGTGCTATCCATCTCCATCATCGCCTGTCTACCCGCAGTGTTCATCTTTTGCTTCTACAAAAGACTGAGAATAACCCGCGTAGCGCTACACAGGAATCTTCTTATTGCCATCGTAATCAGAAATGCGCTTGTGATCGTCAGCAGAAGTGAGGTAAGTCAGAAACAATAGACTGATATCATGACGGCGATTGTATTGTAGATACGACTAAAATTATTTGATGTTTACTATTGTTGAGCGAAAATATTGACTGAATTGCTTTTGTTTACACTAGTACCTATTTGGTATCGACCAAAGTCCACGTACCTACCTATTTCGCTTCTCAGGACCAAAAGTTATATGTAACGTGGGGTCACAGATATTATAATACAACGTACAGATACCCAATCCCATACAAAGAAATGACACCACCATAAGTCTGGCTATTGAGCTGGCTATTTTTCTTCCTCCATTTTTTTAACAGATGGCAGCATCAGCGACTCACAAATTGCCGAGTCTGTAGTTTTCTAACGCCATCTACGAGTCTTGCCTAGATACTACGCAAGACTCCTAGATGTTTTTCTTCCTTTTTTACGTTTTTTCTTCCTAGGTGTTCAATTTTTATATTTCTACGTAAAGTACTAGATTAAAAAAAAATGTTGGTTGGTTTTCCGTAATGAAACGACTTAAATGCAAGTTTAAAGTGACCCTGTCATCACTTGAGTCAAACGCCATCTATTCCAAAGAGCTCCCGACAAAATGATTAACGGATGGCTACTTTATCATTCTAAGGGCGAATTTCACCAAACTTTTATACCGAGTATAAGTCTCATCCTGCTAATAAATTTTGAATTTTTGACAGTTTTTCCATACAAAAACTGTCAGACGCCATTTTTATTCCACGGATAAAAGATATCTGACTTTGGTAAAATCAGCCCTAAGGGTTCGAATTGAAGTAAACGAAATTTAAGTTTTTTGTTGAAAATACGAGATTTATGAGTGTAAATATATAAATCAGCATTAAACAAAGATGTTTTGATTTTTACTAATATTACCTCAGCCAACATTTGCCGTATAACGCTTTTTATTAGTGATTGTTAATTGCATAAATTGTTACTTATGCTGCCATCTATGATTTTTTTTCAAGACTAATTATAATTTGTTCGAGTTGAGACCCCATGGTGGGATCCACCAATCTTTTAGTCCCTATAAACGTTTGTAAAATTTCAAAGAATGACCGGACCCTGCTGACTTTACAATACCTCATGGTTGCTCCATTAGCATACTCTGTGCGTTTAAATATTTGCTAAGTTCCTAAATTACATTAAACAAAATAATCAGCGTAAACTAAGGTACTCAAATACCTACTTACCTGTAGATCTACATAGACGAGCTGACTAATGCCGGCGAGACGGTGATGTCATCACATGGCGTTGCATGTCGTATTCTGGCGTTTGCTGAACGCGTTGCAGGCAATGCAGTGTTTGTGTGCATGCTGGTCGAAGGCTTGTACTTGCATCGCTCCATTGTTGCTGTGTTCAAGCAGAAGCTGAACATGAAATGGCTGTATAGTATTGCAACGGGTATGTACACCTAACTCACGCTTTTACTAAGTATCTAACTTATTTTTTAAGGGTGCACATTAAGAGATGCTTCCTCATAAAACGGGCAAATATAGAACTGAAACAGTTTTATAGTCTTACTTTGAAGTTGATTTAAAAAAAATGTTGGCTGGAATTTGCACCAACCGTTGATCATCAAAAAATTGCTTTAACTTCTAGTTTAGGCGTACCGCAAAAACCTTTCAATCTTTCAAGTATCACAATCATCCACGCGCACAACTAATATATTGTTTGTGATCTGGACAACGAAAAATGTACCTGTATACATACAGAATATAAACTAAGAACCTATTATAGTAACTTAGACCAATTAAGTTTTACTTTTACGGAAACCAAAACAGGATAATATTGTATACCTCATTCAATTCCCAGTAATAGCCCTGGCGCCTGCCATAGCCTGGGCGGCCGTAATGGCAGTGCACAACGACCATTCGTGTTGGCTGATATACACGGTGCAACACGTGCAGTGGATACTGGATGTGCCACGCATCGCCATCTTGCTGGTCAACACTGGCCTCTTCATTGATGTGCTGAGGGTCTTGCTAACGAAGATCAGGAACTCGGAGAATGCTAATCAGCTGTGAGTGCTTCTATTTTCAAAAGTGTTTGTATGTGGAAGGACCTTTGTCTCGCTTGTTTTTTTAAATAAATTATCATAGTGCATTTATGTACCTAGTCGTTGCAACACGAGAGCGTCATGTTCACTTTCATGTCATTGACATTTGAGGTTTGAACTGCAATGATTGAGGCTCTTGAAATGCAATAACTGCGTCTCTGGTTGGCTAAATACATTTTGCCCAATCTTGGTGATTATAGCAATATTCTGGAGTGATGTTGACGCCAAACATCGTACACGCGTTCTTTCCATGAGGGTAGGCAGAAACTACAGAAACCCACCTGCAACAATTATCCTTTGCCTGCCTTACATACTCCTTTGCATACAAACATCATGTGGGCGTTATTTGGTACTTGGTACCTATAGTCGCCGGCACCTAACTTGGCAAGATTTTGGCGTATTGCGAGTAAGTTTGCGCATGTACACTTAGTGCAACAAACAAATTGACACTTTTATTGCATGTCATTATTCTATGGTTAGCGCCATAATTTATTTTTGAACATGTCTGTTAAGATAAACTAGCGAAAACGATGTCTGCGCATTTACGAGTCTTGCCAAGTTTCGTGCCGGCAACTGTACAATTGATATATTTTGCGATAGAAAATCAAGTTTTAAGTAATGCAAAGATTATCCAAAGTCAGATTAAGATAACAGAAATAAGGTTTCTGTGTCTAGATATCAAAATATGCATTAGAGTACCTATTATAATTTACACAGTTACATTTTTGGCATTCTTTAGAACAGTTTAAGTAATAAATTAATAAGTAGGTAATAGTCGGCTGAGCGGAAGAGATAAATTAAGCAATATTTTGCGTAGAAACATAAAAAAAGAGACAGCTCCCAAAGTAGGTAGCCTTTCATCGCTTCCTAGTGTTTGAGTTTGATGGGAAGAGATGATGGCGCAACAAACTCCCCAGTAAATATTTCAATGAACGTGGGTGAACTGTCAAAATAAAACCCATTGCGATCAATTGTCATTTTGTGTGTTACGCAATTACCCCACTGCACGCTGCCTGGATAAAACATCATGTTCCGTATCATAATTATTTTGCAGAAGCACAGCTAAAGCAACATTGTTCCTGATGCCACTATTTGGAACACAATTCCTACTGACTGCGTTCAGGCCATCCACCTCTAACTGCACTGAAGAACAGATTTATTACTACGCGTCGTACACCGTCGAGGGGCTGCAGGGACTTATCGTGGCTCTGCTTTACTGCTACGTCAACAAGGAGGTACGATTTCAATATTTTCATGATCATATTATAATAATAGAGATTTGATTCACTCTGCGTCCAGAGCTCGGTGTGGCAACACGTCGTGTTCTGGTTTGCGACTGGTCAATCGTCATCCTGAGGATGCCTCGTTGAGATTTGAAACACGTGTCGATTTCTTACATAGTATTTTATGACTCTCGAAGAATAGTTAAGCAGAATAGGTTACTAAATATATCTACGTCTATTGTATTTTATATTGAGATTTGTAAAAGGTATTTAATGGTACGAATTCCGTTTCCTCCAGGTCCATGCGTTAATCAAAGCAACATACAGAAAAACAGAAAATGCAGTAGTGTCCCGAATTAGAGGAGATTCCGTGTACCCTAGAATGAGTATGGGCATAAATTCCGAAAGAAGAATTACTTGCAGTACCGCTCTACCTAGCCCGTCAGACGACGCCAAAGACCAATACGCTACTATAAGACCGAAGTTACACGTCGCTGAAATCATATCAATACAGGCCAGCGAACGACTCGCCGAGATCTTAGAACCAGTCTACGAAACCATTCAAAATGGTGTGACTAACGAAGGATATGACTCGCTAGATAGGTCGGACTTGGACAACGATTCCGGCTTCATAGCTAACAGAGATTGCAAAGTAGAAGATTACTACGGCTTCACGAATGCTTCAAGCGTTTCGATCAATTGCCATGACTGGATCCAGTGCGTTTCATCACCATCCAGTAGCGTTTACAACAATTCCTTGAATGATTACGAAACAAAATATTTAGAGAAGAAATATCCGAACCATTCCAAATTACGCGACATTTCTGAAGTTCGAGAAAAGAATTCTGATCAGATAATTGCAAATTGGAATTGCTTGGAATATAGCAATTATTCACCGTATGTAGGTGTTAAGAAAGTTATTGACCCTGAAAAAGAGCCCGTTCCTATGAAAACGAAAGATGATACTGAATACGATGACTGTGAGAACATGCTCGATGAGATAATGCAATACATCGAAACCACGGATAATGCAGCCAAAGCCGCATTAGACCCGAACGCTCTTGCACCAAACAGGCCCGATGGAGATCGAATTGTATTTTTAAATGAATAATTACTTACACCTTGTTAACATTATCATGAAATCACCTTTGTTTTTATACCTATCTATAGAATTAGATGTCTGAACATTGTTCATGATAATATTTTTATCGTCATTTCCTAATCGAAATCAGCAGAACTACACAATTATTTTTGTACATAAACACATTAAAATTTTAGTTTCGATATTTAATCTCACGACTTGTTGGTAACGTAACTAATAAATAATCTAACAAATAACTTTAGCAAATCGCGAATCACAAATTTTTGTGCAACAGCTTATTGATGCTAATTTTATGCACTGCTTCTTAGTCATTCAATATTTCATTATGTACTGAAGTCTGTGTAAGCGAACTTCATGTAAAATTTAGTAAATAACAGCTAATGTAACCAGTAATGTTTGTATTACATAGTAAAAATTAAATGATTCAAAGATAATTTTATTTCAATTTCCATTTTCAGCAGGTCATTTAACATGTGTGCAATCACGGTAACGATACAACCTATGCCTATTTCGGCACACCTCAACATCCTACAACATTAATTGATCTATCAACTTGTACAAAGATCTAGATCCTTTCGAACTCGGCTTACAAAACTGAGTGCGGCACCATGCTCACGCACAGTCGAGCGCGAGGTGTGCAGTGATACCTTTCAAATCAAACGTACGAACGAACAGACTCAAAATGTTGACGAAGTTAATGTTAGGGTTAATTTTGTGCTGGGGTGTGCAAAGTTTCCCGGACGGGGCGCCGATAGACACGTGTGTGAAGAGCCGTGCTAATCAGCCTAATCATGGGCAACATAGGACGCAACCCTTGTCCACTCTGCCGTACCGGGTCGCCGCATCGGCGTTAGTTTACGGGCCAAATACTCCGGTCACAGGTGAATACACTTTTCTCATTATTGTCTGATACTATGTTGTTGTTTTTGTCAAGATTGGTCAGGGTGATAATTCGTACGAATTGTGGTGTGCGATTACGATCTAACTTTGAAATTAAGGTTAATGACCAATGCTACTTCTATTAATTCCCTATGTATATTTTAGATACGGTTAGCAAGAAAAGTTGCAATTTCACAATTTACAAAAATTTAACATTTTGTAATTATGATTTTGAGTTTATTTAGATTATATCTAGCTATCCCTAGCTTCAAGCTTCCCCCCCCGAACCTTCTATCCGCCTATTCTCTTGAATAGTGTAATGAACTATTCAGGAGAATAACAGGAGGAATTTCCATTGGATTGGTAAGTCGGGAAATACAATCAAAGAGAGGCTAAATGGAGCTGTAGATGATGATTAAAATCGATCAGGTTAGGTGGAAGTCGTATCCGAGTACGGGACTTACCTACTGCGGGTATCATGAACCTATAAAAGACCCTATCTTCTCATAAACTTACCTAATTCATAGTTTATTATTATTTATTTATCATAAACAAAGTGTATAAAAATCTTTACTCAATAACTATGTTTGTTTGTTTTCTATGATTTGACTAAAAGCTTTTTATTAATTAAGGAGAGGAAGAAATTGATACTTTTCATAATTTGATATCGATACCCGTCATGTCTGTGAATTTTCGCTAATCAATTTAATTTGCCCCTGTTTACAGTTGCTTGTTTACCCTAATGCAATAACTAAAAAAACATGTAAGTATTGAAAACTTGATAGAAGCTTTTGCCTAGAGAGCACTCAGTGGTTTCAGAGGCGTTTTGATAATTTGAAAATATGTATCTATTACTGAAAGCTAGTCAAATAAAAACCGATTATTGAAAGTCCGACACGCTCACTGCTTCGACATTTCATTCATAACATCAATTCAAACATATACTTAAATGTACTCGTTTCACAATCCCAACATGTAAACTTTCATTCGTTATTTCGTATCTACTAGGTAATTATTTTTGCAAGCAACCAATTCAAATATGTGTTACAAAATAATAAAACGGATATAACAAGATCAGACGATAAAGTATAGCGTTCATTGATAAAATCTACCGGTGGGCAATGAGTGCGTAATACTCACAAGTTCGATTACGCAAACCGTATGCGTATGGTATTGTAGGTCAGACGGCTTATGGTGGCTCGACCGGTTTGTCCCCAAACGAATTGGGGTAACAGAGTACAGGGTAACAGAGTAAGATTTTGAAAACTATCTGCAACTGCGGATTTAAAGGGTTGGGTAAGTAGGTATCAAAGGATGAAAGGACTCTAATTTATATGTGACCTATTGTAGATTTTTACTTACTTATTTGGTTTTTAAATGTCTCGTCGCGAATCAATTTAGAGTTCAAAATTAAATCATCAAAACGCAAAAAAAAACATTAAATGTAGCGTAAACGTATATGCACTAATGGCGATGGCTTTTAGGCCACAGAGTATGTTTCACTTACAGCTGCAACACAAAAGCTTATCAAGTTATCATAATAAATACACATTTACACTTTAAGAAAACTTTCAACTCATTTCGAATGAACTTTCAGTCACATCATGAAAATGAGATGAATTGACCTAGAATGTTTCGAAAACTTTACAAATCTTCATTGAATATTGTTATTATACAAATATTTATTCCTCAATTCTCGCACCTTCCACAGTTTGTCTGCATCACCCAAAGGTTGACTGGAAAGTATTCTATTTGTGCGCTTGAAATGTATTAAATATACAAATAAATTACGTTAAAATCGAAAACCTCAATTTCCAGTAACTATAGAAGGATCAGAGCCATTCAAAGGGTTCTTCATTCAAGCGCGATCAGTTGAGCATGACAACTGGATCGGAGCGTGGGAACCTGCCCCCAACACCACCGTGCATCCAGAATGTTCGTCCATCACACACGGCGACCCTGAGTTCAAGACTAGAGCTACGCTACTGTGGAGAGCGCCGCCTGATAGCCAAGGAAGGGTTTATTTCACGTAAGTTTTAATACGCTTTTGTGAGGAATCCATAATCATTTATTTATTGCGTTCCAAAAAGTATGATACACGTTACAAAAAGCTAGGTAGAAATTATGGACCCTGTTAGGGCACAATAAGAGGATAAGAGTAATAATAATAATTCAGTCAATAACTTACTGAAGAATGCCATCAAAATTAAAAAGTTTTTAGGATACCTATACTTAGGGCTGATTTGACCAAAGTCAGATATCTTTTATCCGTGGAATAAAAATAGCGTCTGACAATTTTGTATGGAAAAACTGTCAAAAATTCAAAATTTATTCGCTGGATAAGAATTATACTCGGTTTAAAAGTTTGGTGAAATTCGCCCTTAGATGAGTAAAATATTTTTTCTTGGAAAAACTTTGTGAAAGATCGTTTTATAGGTAGTTATTCCAAATATCTAACATATTCGAAACATGAAAATTTCACCGGATAGGCTCACTGCTAGGTAAACTAAAAATAGGTCGTAAGTACCAATAAAATATGCAGGACGCATCTAAACTTCAAAGCCCTACAATATTCCGAGGATGTTTTGAAATCGTTTGATTTAATTACAGCCGTCAATCTAATACAAACAAGTTAATTGAAGTACTTCAATCGGGCCATACTTGGATTTTGAGGCAAAGTGTGATAATGAGGTTGTCGACCCGTGCCCTAATAGCACTGCTCCTTTCACTGCAGATACATATGTGCAGTTGCGTAACACCAATGAGCTGTCATGATCATTAGTTAAACGTAAATTGACCTTACGATAAACCCTGGCCACGTAGAATGTGTATCAATCGAGAATGATCATACTACGCTAGATCATTTTAATTAAAGCGTAGACATAATTAGCCTTGAATTTATTATTCTGAAGTAATTGCGATGTCGGCCATCCGGTGACTTGCGCGTTTTGAATAATGACCATGTTTATGATACACAGTTTTGTAATAATGTCGATTATTGAACATTAATCAGCAAGTTTTTTTGATATTGAAATGTACCTTGGGTGTTTCACAAGCTTATCGCACAAGTGATAACCCGAGGATGATTGTCGTAAAATAAAACTAGATTCAACAAGTGTGTTAATGGTGTAATAGGTCAACTGCTGTGCATATGCTTGAAAAAAATAATAATAACGTTGTCAGACTTCTTGTTCAAATTCTTAGTAGAAATCTAAAGACTGGATGGCTGATAAATGAGAATAGGCTCGCTCATCGCCCCTATACTAGACTAAAGATCGAGATAGTTTAGTATTTGCTGGTACCTCTGCCTTTGCCTCCTCTTCAAGGAATAGATAGAGATGTAATGTGTATCTTTGTCCGTTTCACATCATTTTTATGTTCATTGCACTGGTTTTAAGATTAATAATGTAAATATCCTAATTAATAAAATATTATAAATACGAAAGTGAGTTTGTTTATTTGTTTGTCACGCTTTCACGCTAAACCCGCTGAACGGTTTCGGATGAAATTTGGCACAGCGGTCATTGTTCGTGGGGATATTTAAAATTAAGTTATTACATTTAAAAATTGCTTTCTTTAAAAAAAACAAACGTCTGAAAAGAACTTTGACCTCCAATATCTCCGTAACCAGGTTCCCAGGTATGGTGCAGAATCAAAAAATGATCACAATGACGGGAATAACAAAAGTGACTTTCAGCTTCATTAAGCGACTTTTTACATCCGTTATATTATGTTAACTACGTCCTTAAATTAAATTAATTCGGTATACAATTATATTTGTTTCGTATTGTCTATGGATGCATTAAGCCATCGTTAAATCCTCCTATAATCGATAATTCTAAGGCGGATAATGCAATAGACTAATTTATTTCAAGTCATCGGACGCACGATATGCACGCATGGACAAGTAAACACAGCGAAGCTTCAATAGTCATCTCGGATAAACAACAATCTGTCTCGCTGTGCCATGTAATCTCAACGATTCTGTAAACATTCCCTATTACTATATTTTTCCTTGTATGACTTGCATGAGTAAGATTTACAATAACATGTTTGTTTACAGAGGCACCGTTCTGAAGAACTACGGTACTTTTTGGTCGAACCTCATCGCAAACGCGCCACAGGATCCATCACAACTCCAAATTCTTGGTTAAAAAAAAAACTTAACAGTCGGAAATATCCACTGATTTACTTTTGAAATCAATTCATATTGCTTCGAAAGTGTTGCTTTAAACATGTGTTATACTCTATCGTAGGCTTAAAATAATTGTAAATAAAACTAAATATAAATAAATAGATACGTTTATTAGAATATTACATTGAGTAACATAAATGCATCATTTCATATCAAGATCAACCAATACATTTGAGTGAGAATCTCGTAGTTATCACAAATTAGCAAAACGTGTTCAAATCATTATCTGACAACGTGTTAAAATATCATTTATAGTGTCAAATGTCATTACTGATAAGTTGGATAAAAATATGAATCTCATATTTCTGTAAAAGTACGTTTTCACTGGCTAGATCGAGGAATATTCTGTTTTGAAGAAATATAAAAAAAACAGCTTACTTTGCGAATGAAGTTTGTCCTAATTAAAACACGTTTGTTGATCTGTTATTAAAAGCGATCGCGTTACTTCAGGATACGACGGAACGAGCAAGAACGTATTTATATCAAACTAGCCCTTTTACTGCGACTTCGACCGCGTTCATTTAGTATTTTCCCCTAAATTTTTCAACAACCCATCCATCTCCTTCGAGGTGTAGTTCAAAAATCTTATTTCATGTATTACCCCACGAAATAAGAATTTTCAAACAAACAAAATCCCCCGTTTTCACCACTTTAAGGGTTAAATTTCTAAAAACCCCTTCTTTAATGCTGGCACATTATAAAATGAAGCCTTGCGCAAGTTTTTTTTTCTAGTCTCAATAGTGTTAGCTGTACGCTGACATGCCAGTCAGTCAGTTTCTCCTTTTATTTACAAGTACTAAACTATCACTAACGAGACAATAGAATCGGCTTGCGTTCCGGCTAAGAAGCAAGACATTCATTCGCTAGATCGTAAATAAATCTTAGCTCGCTCAAGATCTGTCAGTAAAAACGTACCTTAACACAGAAGTTCATAGCACGTTTTATTATCACATTAGCAAGTTAATAATTCTTTAGCAATAAAAAAGTGAATAATATGCAGCCAACTTGCAATCATCATTAGATACCGGATTATTTGCAGACAAAAACTGCTGAAATATTCATGAAAATTGTGAAACATTTGCATCATAGAGAGAAACAAATGTAATGAGCAAAATCATTTCGCATTTTATAAAATAATATTTTTAATATTACATCGCTATTTCGTACCGACTTAGCAAATCTTCAGAGTTGACCTACACTTTTATCTAAATTGATATGTGCAAAGATCAGTCCAAATCAAGAAGGCGAATTTCTACACTAATATTATAAAGAGGAAAGATTTGTATTTTTGTTTGTAATGAATAAACTCACAAACTACTGGACCGATTTTAAAAATCCTTTCACCAGTAGAATGCTATAATTATCATTGAGTAGCATAGGCTATAATTATAAAGATCACGGGGGCGATGCAGCTGGCGCAAGCTAGTCGTAAATAAAAATACTAGATTCAATTGAATACTGATTACAGAACACAACCTAAACAAGAGAGCCAAAAGAAAAAGACCCATTATCCTAACTTTATTTTATAAAAACCGAAAGTGAGTTTGTTCGTTATGCTTTCACGCTGAAACGGCTGAACGGATTTGGATGAAATTTGGCACAAGGGTAGACCTTGACCTGGAGAAGAACATAGGCTACTTTCATCCGAATCGCAGACGAAGTCGCGGGCTACAGCTAGTCATAAAATAATCCGGTCCCAAATCATGTATTCTACAATAAAGCTACTATCAAGCGTTAGTATAATTATGTTGGTACCGTATTACTAGTTTGATATAACTTTAAGCGCCCGCCTTTTGTTTCATGACTGGTTGCTTGATGTCCATGAGGTCGCATAGTTCGTTCCTGATGGGCCTTAGTTCGGATACCTCCTTTTCCCAGTCTGTTTCAGCGAGTACTGACATTATCTGAGAAAAAGAAATGATATGTAAGAAATCTTGAAAATATTGCTATTTTATCGCCCCCTATTACATGGGACTTAAAAATAACTGGTGAAATTGACAGAGGTGTAGGTACCCCGTACCTATAGTTCATAGGTACACCTTTGCCTAATGGCTCATTTTCATTAGTCGATAACTCGGTCGATATACAGCATGCGGGGACTCCCCGCAGGCGGGGTGGTGATTAATGAAAGTCATAAGTTGAGTACTCGATCGGTACCCGTCTGCGTGGAATATCCGTAGCAGGCGTAACTACCAATGAAATTCAACCGTCGGTAAAAAGCATGCGGAGGCTCACACCCAATGAAAATGACCGATGAAAATGAGCCTTCAAAGCAACTGCCAAACGTGCGGTGCAGGTACTCCATATACCGCAATCGTTCCCGACGGTATGCTTTAAAGAAATCTCCAGCATCACACAAGAGGGTTTTATCGCCTAACGAAAACGGTTCTCTGTATGCTCTCTAAATCCCCCGAACCCCGCATACGAGCCCTATCAACCATTGAAAATGAGCTTAATGGCGCAATTTCATTGGTCGTTAACTCGTTCGGTATACAGCATACGGGTAGTCTCCCCGCAGGCGAGATAACAACCAATGAAAGTTAACAAGTCGATACGTGTTCGTCACCGTCTGCAGGGATTCCCCGCTTGCTTTATACCGATCGTGATATCGACCAATGAAATTCATCGGTCGATATACAGCTTGCGGGTCGTGAGTCAATACTTTTTCGGTTCCCCGAATGCGGGCCCTGTGGCACGCGTTCCAGAAATCTCTAGCACCTGGCATGCGGGCCCTATCGACTAATGAAAACGGTTCACCGAATGCGGGCCCTGTGGCACGCGTTCCAGAAATCTCTAGCACCTGGCATGCGGGCCCTATCGACTAATGAAAACGGTTCACCGAATGCGGGCCCTGTGGCACACGTTCCAGAAATCTCTCGCACCCGGCATGCGGGCCCTATCGACTAATGAGATTGCGCCATTACCCTTCGGGGGTATGTTATTTTATTACTACCTACGTATTAATATGGTAAAGGGCCTGATGACAAAAAAATACTTGATGCCGATGATTTTAAATTGTTACATTCCCAGGGTCCCAAAGTATTTAAAACGTTACAAGTTTTTGAAAGTGGGTAAAAAAAAAGATTTTCTTATCTCCAGCCATTGACACATTACATAACAAATGTAAGTTTTATACGCAATTTATATTTTGATTACGTAAATAAAAATGAATACAAAAACAATGCGCCATTTTTTAGCGTTTAACCTTTTGACCGCGGTGACTATTATTTTGGTGAGTCAAAATATTATTGTTTGTTGTTAGGTATATAATCACAACGATCTATGTGCATGTGCTCGTTCTTTCTTTTTGCTTCTGGGGCCGATAGCAGACTGGCACGTGTCGTTGCATGTGAAATATTTCTAAAAGTAGTTACAAACATTACTTCAACTCAGCCCTCTTGCAGTGTTACTTCTTTACTAATAAACGTATTATATCAGACGGCAAATTCCCCATTCATGTCGCAATCTGTCAACTTTTGACAGATTGCGAATGAGATGCGAATACGAACGTGCTTAAAAATTACGGGAATTGCCCCTCAGGGTGCCTCTGGTGAATAGTTACACAAAGATTTCTCTCTTTCAGTCGTAAGTAATTTGACTTTTGGAAGAAGAAGACTAAGCGTTGTGTAACTACAGACGCTATACTATGTTTATTAGTAACGAGGTTAGTGTTTAAGATCAATGGAAAAAAAAGCAAAAAAAAGCAGTGCCCTGTCGCGTCGCGTGGCGTCTTATTCGTCGCTCACGCAGAACACCCCATAACACAGCGTCTATTCGGAGTCAATGTCTACTCAAGAATGAAAATGCCCTTGTACACGGCACGGTTTATTTACAGCACGGCGTATAAACCGCGCCGTGGAAAAAACGTGTCTGTCAACAAACGAATAAACCGTAGTTTTTCGGGAACCGTAGTTAAACGGGAAAGACGTGTGTGTACAATGGGCGTAAAGGTTTGTGATACCAGTTTCCATCCTCCTTAAATTTTTTGATCAAATAATCCTCATCGACGCGTTAAAAACAGCAGGATTCGGCAGTCAAAACGCTTTCAGTTCTTGGATGTTTTTGAGAATCATTTTTTACGTACTGTTGTATCTGTTTTGTTAATCACCTTAAGTATGACAGTGTTACCTGGTCGATATTATCCTGTGGTACGGAGCACACGTCGCCATACAAAGTAAGCGCCTCATACAACCGCGCGGCGGCACATCGACGCACGTAGCGGTCTGCGTAGCACAGGTAGATCACTAGCTGACCTAGAGACTTGCTGCAGACTACGCCTCCCACCTAAAGTAAAACATATTTATATACTTATTAAGAAAGGTTTACTAGCTTCTGTTTACATTATATCATAAGTATAGGTAACAATTAGCCTTGGACCACAGATGAATACAGATGGCCCACTCCTCATTTTAGATATGAAGCTACAAGTACGCGGCGGGTTCGTCTTGTCGGGCCCATTCAGTGAACGTAACCTAGTCAGGAGATATAAGAGTTACGCGATAGAAATAGAGGCAAATTCTAGATGAATACAACTGTAGGTAATTTGCACTGTGCGACCTGAATTGCACTTTATAGTGTCGTAGCCAGAGTCGCTTTTTATTTTAATGATTTTGCGCCATCTGTTTTCATCTGTGACGTGGTGCAAATTAAGGAACAAGCTCTTTAATTTACGTTACACTAACATAATATTCTGACTATCTAAAAAGAAAACTAACCACAATCCTTCATTTCTTTTATTTTAATTCTTTTATTATTTCGTGAAGTTCTATTATTGTTTTGAAGTTTTTATTTTATTATTGTGGCTAAGTTTGTGATTTTAGTTTAAGAATTTTTTGTATACAGGGTGTAAGGGTAAACAGTCTTGTCATTCAAACCATGGGTAGTTGACTATAATATAAAAATAAATGACCGAACACAACAAAAAAAAAACGTCATTTTCATTAAAAGATTTTAAAAAGTTTCTATCCAACACCGTGCTCTCTAGCGAAACAGTTGACTGACTGAGGGAAGGGTCGCGCTCGCGGCCGGTCAGGTCACATCCCGCACCCCCCGCCCGTGTTGAGACGCAAGTTCGTTGCCCTAGCGCATAGGACAACGAACTTGCGTCTCTTGTGGTAAAATGTAGAATTAAAAAAAAAAGAAAAAAAAGTTGTAATTTTTTTGATTTTACGTTCTATAAATGAAACCAAACCACTGGTTGCAAGGATAACGGTGTTTACCCTAACACCCTGTATTCTTTAGCGTGTAAATGGTTTTTGTTACCAATTAATAATTTTAAAAAATTACAAGATAACTTACAATAAGCCATAATATTACCTGAATTAATTGACATAGAACGTTGATGGAATCCAAGAGTTTGTAAATGTTCTTCCCTCCACGCAGTTCCAACTGCAGATGCTTCAATATATCCATGGCAAAGGTCGATGCAGGATCGTCTAGTATCGGCGAAATGGAACCTAAAAAAAATAAGAGCTAACTTGAATTCCTCTCGGTCGTCTCACCCGGTATCTTAACACCTGTTCATAAGGTCGAATGTTCAGGAGCAAACAAAACAAGCTAAAGATAATTGTGTATGACAGGCGATTGGTGATCAGTGGCCCTAGAGAAAGTGACATTCTATCAGCGATAACGATGATGGAAAAGGCAAAAATGTATAGGACATAAGCTATCGAAAAGCTTATGTCAATCCTGTTGAAAGTCGTTGTAGAAATACGAAACGCTTTCGAAGCGATTGTCACTTGTCTAGGCCCTCAGATGCTTTATTATGAAGTATTAATGCCACCATTTTTCCAGTGTGAGAGAGAGACGGAGCTATACAACGCAGATAGATAGATAGAATACTCTTTATTATGTACACCATAAAAATTACAGACATAAATTAGAAATTTTACATAGGGTGACACAATGGGCGGTCTTATCGCTAAAAGCGATCTTTTACAGACAACCTTTGGATGGAGTAAAGTAAGAAGGAGAGACAATACTGCAGGTAGTCAGTGGTGTACCGTTTACATATACAATAAATACATACACACATAAAGCATTATCTTATCTAAATATATATATAATATATAAATACATAGTTAGTTATATATATATATATAACAATAAGTAAGGCCTATAATACTTCAAGGCCTAATAAAAGGCCTACATGATACTACCCCAGAGCACCGTAATTTGCTGAAGATCAATTTAATTATAATATGCAGGCGTTCTTTAAAATTTACACAAGAAATGTTTTGAACTATTTTACAAACAACCATGTCAACTAATCAAAATACATTTGTATTTTCATTAGTTGACAAGTGCCGATACTAAATGATTGTGAAAATAAAAATGTGGATCCTCTCTGTGTAGTTTTGTTTCTAAATTGAGAATCATCGGTAAAAATTTGGCTATAATTTGACGTCACTGTCGTACCGTGCCTTAGGAATGAGCGGCGGCGTTGACGAATAAGCGCCGCATGCCGCCCTTGAGTCGCGCGCGTACTGCGAGTGCGGTACTGCGGGGAGGGCAAACTATAACCAACTTGGGTTATTGCTGGCGACATCTCGACATAAGTATCTTCTAAGTTGCCCCAACAACACGGATTCCGCCTTTGACATCCAGTCTACTTTTTGTCTCTGGTCTATCTAGCCGGGGAGTTCCTACAGTTTATACACAAAAGTATTAAATCTTACCTGAACTCAACAGCCGATCCAAGAAATTAAAGATAGGTCCAGTAATCCTCTTGACATGCAAGTTGTCTGCGAATACTTTGATGATAGTGTCACAGATAGATGTCAGCATTTCCTTGTCGCTATGCAGAGTATTCAAATAAGCGTAGAGAGACTGAGTTGTGTGTTTTACCTGTGAACAAAATAATAATACTATTAAAAAAGTTGTAAGAAGAAACGAGTCATCCATGGAGGTATTATAAGTACAACTACCATTTCTAGCGACAAGTAACATTACCTACTTTGAGAAGAAAGAAGGGTAAACGAAGGGGGGAGGGGGAGTAAGGGAAGAGGGGAGGACGAGGAAGGGTCTGACCGCAAGTGAAATAACGAATCTATGAGACTTGCAATTTTTCAGTAACATTAGGCGACATCCATATGTAATGCCTGAATATTATTGCACGTTGGATTTACAACCCTCGTCTCAGCGCCGCGTGTTGAAAATCCAATAGCACGCTTTTATCTATGCATTAATTTAGGTTTTGCCTAGAGTTAAGTTGAAAACGGGCATTCGTTTAGTTAATTAAGTTCACTTTGTCGGCAAACCCTTTGCCACACTGTCACTTTCCACAAGATAAGCTATTGGCATTTTTACCTATTTTTTTTTTTGTGCTACACTGCTGGAAAAATGCGTTTCGTGCCAAAAAGAGATCATAAAGTACGTACGAGTACATACGAGTTTAAAATTATACTAGCTAGCAAAACACACATGTGATGGGTATCATTAACATGATAAAACGTTAAAAAAAATGATTCAATGATTTCCTCAATTAATCATCTAGCTAATTTAATTTGACTCAGTATAACACCGAAAAAAGTACATACCAAACTCTCAGTCAACTCGCCACCACTGACAACCAAGCCCTTTATAACGTTGTATCTATAGTCTGGATAGTTCAGCAACTGCACGAATCTCGGCATAGTATGTCCAGGGAACAGCCACAGTACCACGTTGGAGTTCTCGCTCGTGATTGGCTGATCAATGTCATCAATCTCTTTTGTTGGAGGCTTCAGTTCGACCTCTTCGCAGGGAAAGATGCGTTTTAGTGCGTCGTGATGCGGAATGTTTGAAATTGGTGGATCGCTGTGGAGGAAAAATATTTTTTTTTATTGTCTTGGATAACCACTGGGTGAAGGTTTTTGCAACAAAATGAATGTCAGTAGTTGTGGAGAAGGGTGGGTCGAAACTTTTCTTATTATAATAGCCTGCAATTCTTTATTATCACTTAGGGCCTTACCAGACATGATACTTTTAGCAACAGCAGCTATGTAATCGCTTTTTAATTGAAGTTTTATGAGATGATGAGCGTCATAAAATGAAACTACATACATCTATACAAATATGTCGTTTTTTCTTCTTCTTATATTTAAATATTTACTATATTTAAATATTTTTGAATAAAAAAAATATTACAAAATCATTTAAAAATATAAAAAAGTAGAGGTCCGCCGGTGTCGGGAGCAGGGTCCAAGCTACCGGTGGTTAGGGCTGCAGAGACAGGAACCTCCTCACAATGCGAGCCGTATCAAGGAGTACTACCTTCTGAATCAGGCCCTTGATCCAACCGCCTAACGAGAGCCTCGAGAGATGTTGGTCGAGGCTTTCGGCTATCAGGCCATTGGCTGTTACGACAATCGGCACCATTACGGCCAAGCTCACATTCCACATGTCGACAACCTCGTGTGCTAAGTCGAGATATTTTATTCTATACAAATATTATTATTAGTATACATAAATAAAGAATGTATTTCTTACTTATAAATCAAAGACGTGAATATCCTGCCGGCATGCGCGCGCGTGCGGTCTATTTTTTCGACGGCTTGTTGTGCCACGCCGCACATGATCTGTTTGACTACTCGCGGAGAGTTCAGCTGAGGAGCTTCAACGGCACACTGGCGGCAGATCGACAGGAGTCCTGCGCAGAAAAGAAAAAGATGTAAGGAATAATACTTGTGATTGAAAGGTTCATGCATAAATATGCAGACGGCAGACGCCTATCTGCCTGAACGCTCACTCAATCAAAAACTACCGAACTGATTTTCAAGGGGTGTTCACCAATGGTCGGATTATGGGGAAGGTTTAGGTGTTTAATTAATTTAGGGCGAATTCGACGAAACTTTTATCCCTAGTATAAGTCTAATCCAGCTAATAAATATTAAATTTTTGACAGATTTTCTATACAAAAACTGGCAGACGTTAATTTTATTCCCCGAATAAAAGATATCATTGATAGGCTTTGGTTAAATCGACCCTAAGGAGCTTTACTGGCGTGCGCCGCGTAAACCGTAAGAGATACAAAAATCTATACACACATAGATAACGCAATAAATACTTATATAATTCGATAAATATATCACATTCACATCACACACACGTACACACGTTACCAATTAGGGGGATTATTTATAAACTTTGCTTAAAGTTAAGTAGTGATTAGCCACTGTTTAACCATACATTTTTGACGTTTGAACGTCACTTAACTTTAAGCAACGTTTATAAATAAACCCCGAAGTAATCGGCGTGTGGTAGGACTGCCACCTTATAAATGTAGGGCCTGTGGTTCGATTCTCGTACCGCAGCCACCAAAGAATCCAATCCATCTAACACCGCGACCCAATAATTTTACAGTCACTGACCTGTCATGCTAGCCTCCCGGACCCACGCGCCGATATCACCCCTCATATCAATGGTATACTCAGACAGACAGTCCAACAAGGCCGCTACGATCTCTTCCACATAATTCTCGACGCCTCCAACTATTCCTTGAGTTTGACAAACTTCGGTGAGACCAACGACTGCGTCGCGACGTCCTTCGGCCCATTTCTGAGTACCTTCCGTCAGCTTCGTGCATTTTATTAGTGATTGGATCACTGTAGGCAGGTGTTCTGTTAGAACGAATTTTGGGAGGGAACCTGAAAAGAAGGATATGTAAGAAAATTGAGCAGTTAGCAGTATTTTGGACACCAAGATTCATATTTTTTTAGAAGACGTATAAATCCCAAACAAAAACTGTTTAGTATAATAGGATTTAAATTCAGCTGTGTTCTATTCTACTTTGGAAACTAAGAGTCATTACGTTATTAAGAGTCATTTTTGGAAGACGTATAATCGTGGGATTATACGTCTTCCAAAAATTTGACCACTATGCATTTCTAGCGAAGTCTATAAAATGTAGCTATTTTATTATGCGTAACTTTGAATAATACACCCCTTTGCAAATAAAACGGGCGGTTTTGATTTTTGTACATTATTGGTAATCATTTAGTTGTAAAGAGGTTTTAATAGCCAAATTATGTTACTGGCACTTAATAAATGGTCTGGGTATGAAAAAAAGTTAATTCCAAATTCGAAACTTTTGTTTAAAAACAATAATAATCCCGTTTTCCGTTTGTGACTTTTACTAACATTTTGCAGGTTTGCGGTTAGAAGGTTATCCTGGCAACTAAAACTAACTTCTCGTTATTTTTAGTAGAATAATTTATGTTTGTCGCATAATCCAGCCTTATTATGACTTTAAAGTGATATCTTTGTGTCGATTTTAATGGCAGAAAAAGCAATAAGAGCTAATAAAATTGTAGCGCTGTTGGAAGAGGGGTGTAGCCAAAAAACTATATTCTTATTGATTATAACAAATTACTAGTCATTTAGGCTGATGACATAGTTAAAATATTAATATGATCTATACAAAAGTCAATGACTGTTAAGGTGCCCGTTTTTTTTTGCAAGGGGTGTATATTAGTACGCCAAAAATTTACTGAACAGATTTTAATTACATATCATTCTAAACTCTTGAATATCTACAGTGCAGCAGTGGTGCGTTTTATTTACATTTTATGTTTGATAACCTCGAGTAAGAAAGAGAAAGATAGGGGAAACCCTTGAAAGAGATGACTTGGTAAGGACGGCGGGAAAGACATGGACTAGACAGGCAAGGAACAGGGAGAATTAGAAGGGGTTGGAGGAAAAGGGCACACAGATTCAGAACAGATTAAACGCTTTGCTATACAAATTACTCTGAAAAAGGCTATAAATTAATAACCTCTAGTAAATCAATAGGAAGATTTGCCTCGCCAAACATAACAAATAACCGTAAAATTACCACAAAAATACTTACCAACAGCCCTGGCATATCCCATCCTCAGTACCAGCCCATTAACTCCAGTATTGCTCAACTGTTCACAGTACTTATCCATCAGCTGCTTGCGTTTGTCCTTAGCAGTCAGCTCTCCGTACTTCAGGTTGTCGTCACGTAGGTAGTGGTCGAACACTAGAGGGAGCGCGTAGATCGCCTTCTCGCGAATGACTTGGACTTCATGTGAGAGACATTCTTCGATTAGACTGAGCCATTCGTCTGGGAATAGTGAGAAATTGATTAGAAAAATATTTTGAATATGAATTCTAAGTCACGGGAAGAAATTAATTTATAGAATGGTTTTTTTTGTTCGTAAACGAAGCAAAATGAGTATGTAAGGGTCGTAGCAAGTAATAATTTTGTTTTCTTGAGTAGAGAAAAATAAAAAACTACTGAAGGCATTCTGTAGTTTCTGCCTACCCCCATCCGGGAAGAAGGCGTGAGTTTATGTATCTTTGTAAAACCACAAAGAGCCGTGCTTTTTTTTCTCTACATAAGAAAACGTCAAAGACGTATTTCTTTAATTATTTCAGGCAAAAATCTTGTACGCCATTCACAACTGTGGTAAAAAAAAAAAACATAATACTAGCATTCTCTCCCGTCACGGGCTTTTAAACTATAATCATGAAAACAATCAGTTTGATCTGTTACTACGTGAAGGAACGACTAGCAGACCAACAAACACACTTTCGAATTCAGAAAAAACAGTCTATGAAAAACACGAGCGCTCGTATGGCCTATATGCCATTGAGATAAGGTTTAAATTATGGTTATTTCTACAAGAGCACTTAAAAATATCTTACCAATAATCGGATGTCCATGATAAGGCGCGTTGGCGAGCGACAGCGACGCGATGCAGTGGCAGCACGCCTGGCGCATGAGCTCGCCGCCCAGTCCGCGGAACTGTTGGCGCGCGCGCAGCGACGCGACCAGGCCGCGCACCGACACCGACACCTGCTCCGATATCAGGGAGTCGGCGGCCTTACCTGTATAGATAATGTGAAATGGAAAATATATAGCTTTTTTTTTATAAAAAAAATATTTTTATTTTGTGGTACCTAGCCTACCCCACACATTATAACTAACACTCTTTTATAACTAAACAACAAACAGTTGCAATATACTGGCGATAATTTTTGTGACGACAAGTTGCACAAAAAAAACAAAATACACGGTAGACAGCTTACCATTTGCCAATTTTGCTTGAGACAGGGCATAGATAGCTTCGCCGATAGCAAGAATGGCTCCATGTCGTACGTTCAAGTCAATAGATTCGGTCTTCTTCACCAACTTAGGTAGCACTTCCGTCGCCACGTAATCAGGGATCTAAAACGGAGTTTTAATTTTATAACTAACTATGTATTTAATACAAGAATAATGTATAATTATAATGATAGTCATCCTTATCGATTTCGATAGGCCTAATAGGACTCGCCAAACCGAATCCAGTTTTAAATACAAATATGCAGGGTAAAAAGTACTCTATGTCCTCCTCCGGGTGGGGCTACCTCTATCTATCCAATTTCATAAGGATCAGTTCAGTGGTTTAGCCGTGAAATGACAGATGACAGATAGACAGACAAGTTCCTTTCGCAGTTATAATATTACTAGCTTTTACTCGCGGCTGCGCCCGCGTGGTGGTCGGAAACTTATTACCGGGATAAAAAGCTCCCTATATCCAAACCTCCAAACCCAGGTCATGGTCTACCCATGTGCCAAATTTAATTCAAATCTGTTCAGCCGTTTTAGTGTGAAACCGTAACAAACAAACAAACTCACTTTCGCATGTGTAATATTAGTTTCGATTAGTATGTTTATTGATGATGAGGATGATAAACTCTCAGACCAACACTACGTTATAGATACACATTTATACAAACAACTACACCGTAAACTTAACTTACTGGATTCTAACAGATACGCGCTAAAACACAAGATCACACAGTGGCTACTTCAACAGGACTACATCACAACTGAAAATCTACTGACATACGTCTCTTAAACTCAAACATATCTAACATCTCCCCTACCATCACATCATACTATACACATACACTATACTCAACACCACACAATCATCTACCCAAATATACGCAACCGATTCATACCTTCATATCTTGTTTTTGGTTTATTATTGTTTTTATTTTTTATTCTTCTCATTGATGTACGTTTTTAGGTACCACATCGTCACTGGTTTTAACTTGTTGTCTTTTAATAAATATAATAACTTAGTCCACATAATGGCTGAACCCTATCTCTTAAGATACAGGCCTGACCTAGTTTAAGGGATAGAGTTGAAATTTACTGTACTCCTATGCTAAAGTTGTATTGAATAGCGTCAACTGAATGTATGCAGTGCAATGTGATTTTGTTTTATGCAATAAAAAAATATTTATTTATTTTATTTTATTAGACCAAATAAAAAATCTAGACAGAGTGCTGTCAACAGTGACATGAAGCCGGTTTCGTAAATATGTGTGCACTTAGTGAGTGTTGCCGCGCAGTAAAAATTACCTTAATATTTTGTCTTAAGTACTAGCAGGGGGACTGGACGAGTAAATATATAGGTTAGCGTTATATATTTTTTTAATTATTGAAAGGTACCTCGCTTTATTCCGACAAGATAGGGTAAAAAATAAAACAATAGTTAAAAGTAACTACATTCATTATCGAAGCAAAGGTTTTAATGGTCCTTTTGGTGGCTATTTTTCTTTCAACATTGCCTCTTACTATCCACTATTTTGGAAATTGTTTCCAATTTAATATTATCAATATTAAAACTTATAAAACAAATATAAATAATTTCGTATCACATGAATTACTTACCCAATAAACGGGGATAATTGTGATACATACTTCTGGCAACACTTGTTAAGGTTTTGTGTTCCAAGCTGTCATAATTTGATTTAAAATAACTATGGTTTTTTATCTAGTTTATAAGTTTACTTACGTATGAAACGCGATTCTACCTTGCTTTTTATGTTTTGAGGAATGGTTTTTGCACCCTTTCACCGCACAAGTCGGCATTTTTGCGATAAAATAATTTAATTTGTTTTGTTTCAACGTGTCGCTTCATTGACAAACTAGCTGTAACTAATCGGTTTGGTGTAGTTTGGTTGTAAATGTGTGCGTGTGCCCGTGTATGCACAGAGTTTGGTGTAGTTTTGCATACTTCACTTTATTGTTCACAGCGCTCTGTCTAGGTTTTTTATTTGGTCTGAGGATAAACTAATAAACTATCTTACATCACGCATCTTTGGATATACAGATTTTCAAAAAATTGTGAAGGGCTTGTAATAAACTATGGCACGGAAAAACGGGTCCGACATCAAATATACTAAAAGAAGTTAAATAAAATAATAAAATAAAAACTAATCCTACTTAACCTAAGCAGCACAGAAAATAAAATTATGACATGAAAATTGTCAAGTTATCATTTTGACAATTCTGAATTTGAAAATTATTCTTACAGGATTTTCTAGATAAAAAAAAGAGTTTTTAACTCTTTTTATTAAAAGACTATTTTAAAATTCAGACTTCTTTTATGATCTTTTCAGTTACAGCTGGATTCCTACATAAAAAATAAGTAGAAAGAGGGCAAATAGCAACAGCAAATGGATTGCTCATTCAATTTTCGAGAAAAACATTGAACAATTTACCTTCAGCAGAAATGTTTTTCCATCTATATTAATAATCTTTAAGAGTATATGGCTATAAGAGTAGGGGAAGACCAAAGAAACGATGGATGGACTGTGTGAAAGATGATATGGCTAGAAAGGAGGTGACTACCTAGATGACGGCTAATAGAGAATTATGGAAGAAAGGACATGTTGCGCCGACCACAAATAAATTGGGATAAGGACCGGGGAATGATGATGATGATGATAATTTATAATTTTTAACTACTTTAAAAAAGTTCAGCATACAAACCTTATCAGTCAGCTTATTAAGCGCTTTAGCAGCAATTTCCCTGATGGCACAGTCCCAATGTTCCACTTTCAAATCAACCAGATGGTCTATAAGCGGTTGGGTATATTCCTTGTAGGAAGCCACTTGCGGGGCTATTATTAAGTACGCGTTGTTCCTAGGACCTACTGACTGGAAGTCAGCTGTAGTTAGTACGTCGATACCGTGTGGGAACATGCCGTGCCTGCCCACGTTCTCTTGGTAAGCGGCTGATGCGGCCCGGCGGCAATTGATCTGCGAAGGAAAGTTTTATATTTTGTAAAGGTTTTACACAAATACGGATATTCGTTAGGAGTAATAACAGTGTAAGGTGAGTGAATGCAAGGGAGGCATAGAAATGGGAAAGAAGAAATGAGCTGGAAAGGTTAGACAAAATGGTTTCGTCGAAAACGAAATTCATTTTTTATCTCCCATGGCAATCAAAGAAAGAAAGTTCACTAGACGTTTAGCTAGAGTAGCATTCAAATAAGTTCAAATAAACACTGGCACGACGACCTAGACTCCTTCGTGACCGATTGGCAGGAAAAGACAGTCGACAAAGGTGAATGGAAAATTATGGGGAGACTTTGCTCAGTAGTGGGACAATAAGGGTTGTATAAAAAAAATATTAAGGAGTTCTTACCAGGGGTTGAAAGCGGTAAAGGTATAAGGGTATGGTACCGGTATAGAATTATGATATAGCTTCGATTTAAAGGTAGAACCAAAACGGTTGAGAATTATACATATATTTTTTTACGGTATCTTTATACCCATATATTACTAATACCTTTACCGAAATAATTTCGGTACCGAAAAAAATTATGCGACGCAGAACGAGTTGTAAAGTTTCAACAAAGCACACTTGTGGTTAAGTTGACAAACAAAGTAGACGCCGAAACATGTATGGCTATGGCGGCAAAATGGCCAAAACAACCTGCTTTGTCTGGCTGCCGAGGCACAAATATTAGTAAATTTTCGATCAAGTACCTCAACCTCGGCGCGGCGCGAGCGGCAGGGTACAAAGAAAACCTTTATTTTATAATTTAGATACTTGAAAAAGTAATGATACCGCAATATACAGGATATATATCGAAATTATATAGGTACTTAATTTAAGGTATCAAAATTTAAACGTATGACGTCATACCGCTTACGTCCGTACTATAATTTTTTCGGTTATTCAATCCTTGGTTCTTACCTCTCTATCAAAACACGCAGTACTTATCAAGGCATTGGCCAGCGCCACGGCGTACGGCTCCAGCGCGGTGGCGTCGTACGCGCGCGCGAAGGCCCAGGCGGCGTGGCACGCCGAGTCCCGCGCGGCGCGCCCGCCGGCCCCGCCCGCGCCCGCGCGCGCCTCGTCGCGCCGCAGCGCGCTCACCACGCTCGCGATGCCGTTGCCCACTTGGATGGGAGATAGCAGGCCGCGACGAGCTGGACATAGTAACAAAGTGAAGTGATGTGAAATCGGATTTGTGTTTGTAATTGCTAAGAATAGGATTCGTAACACAATTTTGTCCTATCTGCGTCAATAAGATCATTCGATTTAGCAAATATTTGTTTTAAATTGTTCGAATCTATATCTATCGTTTAGAATCAGGTTCTTACGGAAAGAAAAATTGAAAAGTCGCCGGTAAAATTAGAAATTCGAGAAAATTTAAATAGCATATTCTATTGGAATTTTGTGTGAATTATTTAAATTTGGACAGGACAACTTCTGTCGGTTCTTTATAAAATATCTGTATTCTATAACATTACCTAGTTCAGCCAACGCCATACACCCTCCATGCCAGGCGGTCTCCCGTTCGTTCTCAGCGAACAACGACAACACGCTGTCACACACGTCAGCCGCCGCGAGAGCTGGCAACCTCGCGCCGATGCGACCCACGCCTTTAGCGGCCGACCATCGGACTACTGTGTCCTCATCACGGAGAGAACATAGTAGGAGTTCCACTACGTCTTCTACCTGAAAAAGAAGTGGAATGAAAGTCTGTTAGAACAAATTTTTGACGGATAGAAAAGTGTTAAGTTATTTACATAGGATAATCTGAAATTTGGACATTTCCTATTTATATGTGCAATATCATCATCATAAATCAATCATTTACGATTCTTCTATTACAATTGGGCTTCCTCTTTTGCGCGCTATCCCCTTGGTCCTATGACAATCGTATCCAAGAATGAATTGCAATGTGTTATGAATTACTACTCTTTTCTACTTTGGTGTATACCAAATATGGGTAGCTTATTTATTGTTATAAATAAGCACCAATTACCAGAACATCATCTCATCACGCCTATAAACACCAAAGAGTTAGGCAGAGTTGTACCTATATTATGTTTAAGTCCCATGTCCAGCCATGGCCAGCCTATTGCAGTATTGCCATCAACCAGGCACAAATCCAGACTTCCGAATCAAATCCAAATTGTCATACCTCCTGAGGTATATCCTGATCATCATCATCAGGAGGCGAGGTGATGGGTTCAGTATCACCAGCGGCCGCAACTCCGCCCAACGTCACGGCTAGAGAGCGGGAACCACGCGTGTAGCGCCATGACACCACACGCGGGCGGAGGAATGTTAAGCCTAGGAAAAAAGATGAAGCAAAAGAATATGAGGAGGAATTAGGTACAGTCGACCTTGTAATTTCTTTTTGACAGTTGACAACAATTCCCAGTAAATTGAAACTTTATTAAGGGTGAAACTGTCTAAGGGTCAGCTCAGACCGCGACGTGAAGCGAAGCGACGCTGCGCGCACATTTTAACAATAGGTATAATTTCAATGCGAGGGTTGACACGTGTCAAAGTACGCTTAGATGCGCGGTGCTGCGCAGCGCGTGTGCCATATTTTGTAGTAAATAAATTCTATATTGTATCGGATCATAAAAAAGTGCGCGTCGCTTCGCATCTCGGTGTGAACTGACCCTAATTGTCACAAAGACAAATAGAGCTTATGTTTTATGAGGTCCAAGTGACATTCAAACTTAGGGTGGTAAAACAAGGTTGACTCTATATTTTGACTGCATTTCTTTTGTGTTTGCGCAGCCTGAGCATGGAAATAACCTTTATTTATAACTTTACCATTACAGGATATCAAAAAACTCATGCGGATTAGGGTGGTCATACAAGGTGCATGCAGATTCACTAAGTGATTTCAGTCAAAATTCCAAAACTTAGTTTATCTTGTCAAGATAAACTAAGTTTCATCAATATCCTCACCTATTCTTTGCACAATCTTCACACCATACTTCCTAACCAACATCGCCTTGTGCTGCTGATAATTCTGATTGGTTACCCAAGCCAGTAACTTAGGGGCTAATGGTAGAAGATCATCTCTTTTGCCGTGTTTTAATACAGCTGCAACAGCAGCCAATACTCCATAGTGAATACTCTCTTCTTCTTGTAGATTGGAATGTAGATCACAAGCCCAGTCAAAGAAGGCGCCCATATAAAGCTCTTTTACATCAGACCTACAAGAAGTGAGAAATTAGGACTTGGTGAATGACTTCCAATGTAAGGCAAAGAAGTAGCAATTTATGACACTTCGCCACTACGGCGAAGAAAAAAGGAGGGTTATGATTTTGACCGGTATGTATGTTTGTATGTTCATCTGTTCCCTCCTATCTTCCAAACCACTTATCACAATTTGACAAATGAAGTATCGTTAGAAGCGTCGTGATTGTCCGCTGGTTATAGGCTATGTGAAGTCACATTAAATTAAAAATGGCGCCCTCTAGAGGACATAAAGTGAGGAACTTAAAAAAAAAAATGGTTTAATCGTACCATGTTGGGTATCAAATGAAAGGGCTTAATGAGCACATTTCAAAAATATATATATTATAACCCCAAAAGAATTAAAAAAAAAATCAAGTAATAAAAACTAAAACCCAACTACGACTTAAAAGATATAAACAGACACCACAGACAGACAAATTAAAAATCCGGAGTCACACGTAATCTGTTCGATTTATGCCCTAACACGTGTGACTCCGGATTTTTAATTTGTCTGTCTGTGGTGTCTTGTTTATATCTTTTAAGTCGTAGTTGGGTTTTAGTTTTTAATACTTGAATTTTTTAAGCAATTTAGATAAGTCGTCGATTACAAACTCTCTAAGTATGATCAATCAATATGTCTCGAGAATCAGTTTATAAGAAACAAATTTTTTTTTTCATTGCTATACAGCTGTCAAAACGGACTTCTTAGATTGTCGATAGTATAAAATGTAGGCTTAAATAATTATAGAGTAATGGGATTGGACCCACTTATAATGTCAATTGAATGAGAGGGCAATGACAATAAGTTTTAAAATGATTTGTTGAAGCTTCAAGTACCTTAAAACTTGTAATAGTTAGGGTATAAATACCTTACCTTATAAGAAATTTGGAAGCTAAATAAGCACTGGCTTCAGCACATGAGTCTTTACTCATTGCATAAGTCTTGCAAATATTGAAAATTCTTTCCATCACTGTCATTTTCTTTGCTCCCTCAGCAACATCTAAAAGAAGTAATTCCATCAATATTATAGGCTTTTAATTAATAACTCTGCCATCAGCAACTGACTCACATCCATACACAAACTCATGCAACTGACTTGGCTGCAAAAAAATGGTATCAGCCGAATACATTTTATTTATTTATTAATGAAATCAATTATTTTTATTTTTGTATTATTTATTAAACATGATCAGTTTGGATGGTGACCTCCAAACTAGGCATTTGTATCTCGGGGGTCAGAAATCAATCAATGGTATAGGCTCAGAACACAGACACAGGCCTTTGACAAAAAGGGTAACTATTTCTGTTCTAATTTCTCTATTACAAAAGATCTGACCTGGTTGCCCAGGTGCAAAGCCATCAAGCCGGCTCATGTGGAAAGGAATGATGACAACTATAGAGAGCCATAGCAGCAGAACAAATCTGCTCCTCCACGTCTCCTTGTCGTTTGGGTCCTGAGCTTCCAGGAATGTTAATACTGTTAGAAGATCTGAAACCTGAAAGTTTTTTTGGAAATTCATTATTGCTGTAGAATGGAATGGTAAACTTAAAATACTAAAAATCTATTATCTATATCTATACTAATTAATAAAAAAAGGGAAAAGATTAGTATTTTAGTGTGTAATTAATAAACGAGAAGACTGATTCCAAAAAAATCTTTCACCTATTATAGCCTGTTACTCAATGATAATAATATATCATTCTATATTATTATCATTGAGTAACATAGGCTATAATTTATAGATATATAACTCGGGCGAAGCCACTGATGGACGCTAGTTTTTATTCATAATATGAAAACATCAGTACATATAGCAGACTAGCTGCGCCCCGCGGTTTCACCCGCGTAAGTCTCGATCCTGTGGCAATATCGGGATAAAAAGTATCCTATGTGTTAATCCAGGTTATAAACTATCTGTTTGCCAAATTTCATCACAATCTATTCAGTAGTTTTTACGTGAAAGAGTAACAAACATCCATCCATCCATCCATCCATTCTTACAAACTTTCCGGTTTTATAATACTAGTTGGATAGTTAGAAGTTAGATTAGATAGATAACAAAGTTATAGGCAAAAAGTCCTATAGATAAAAATTTGTTTAAAACTTTTAGAAATAGAACTTACCTCATGCGGAAGATGCCTTATAACAATTTTGTATCCCCTTACTCTGATAATTTGATACATGTAATTGAATGTAGCATGCTTTAATTCAAACGGCGAGTCCTTATCTTTGATCAGGCTCAGAAACTTTGATAACATTTTGTCCAAATGAGGATCAAGCAAATGTGGTTGCTCATAGTATTGCTTCACGATAGCATAAAGTTTATCATATTCTACTTCAAAAGCTGGCGTGTTATAGATATTTTTAACGTTATCGATCATATTCAACACATCTTCTATCTCTGAAAAGTGCTCCAAAGCGCAACCCAGACCAATATTGTCGCATTCATCGTCCCGGTTCATGTCGGTATCGAGCCCAACCATTTTCAAAGTACCCTGTTGTGCTAAAATCAAAGACATTCGTTTTAAAATTACATCCAAAGAAACTTTGACGAAGTTAATGTCGATAATTATTACTTTTTTAATAGGATAAGTTAAATTTCCTGATTACTCACGCAGTAAACTACAAAAACAATATTTTGCTATGCTTTTGTTTGAATGAAATGACATATGGTTATGACATTGACACACCAAAGTCATCGTATCCCACAGAACATTAATACTCATAAACTCATCATTGACCACAGGACAGAAATAAGAATGTGGTCAGAGATTATAAGAGCTAGCAATAATAGTAGCTAAAAATCAGAATAGGGAATATGCATGTGATTCAAATATGGGTCAAATATCTTTCTTTATAAACTATATTACTTCAGAATTAAATCCGGGATAACAATCAAAATGTCAATGTCAAGTCAATCAACAAGTGTCAAGTTAATGTCAAACGCTCATACAAAAAGGAGTGTTTGACGTTGACTTGACAATTGCTTATCTGTTTTCACGGACGGTGACGTCACCACAAAAAGCGCGCCAAATGGAGGGCGTTTAAATAGCCCCGATCGGTTGGATATTAAAAAAAAAAAATTTAAGTACTATAAATTGCTTTTTTGCCAACGAATTTTTTTAAACTATTATTTGACGATGTAAACTATCGAATAACAATATTAAAAAAAATATATGCATATTCCCTATTGACATGTCCTGCCGCATGCCGGACAAACTGTGGGCCCAAATAGCGCAGAACTGGTGCCCTGACACAGTGAGACGGGGTCGCGGCAGACCACGTAGGAGATGGCGGGACGAGCTGGATAGGTTCCATCAAAACTGGAAAGAGGACGCGCGGACTCGCGAAAGATGGAAGGAGTGGAGGGAGGCCTTTGCCCAGGAGTGGGACAGTGTAGGCTAGGAAAAAAAAAAAAAAAAAATCCCTATTATTTTGCTTCGCAATGGAATGGTCGGCACTTTGCATGAAATATAACTCGTTTTGTTCTAGACATTCTATTGTGATATTGTTCGGACACTATAAAGAATTAGAGCAATTAAGAATAGTAAACATAAAAAATAAAGAATAGTAAACGAATATAGATAGAGCATTATAGAATAGTAACACTTGTATTAGTGTTTTTTTTTAAGACAGTTGTTTTTGTTTAAGTTTTTGTTCACTTTTTACTTGTGGTACACACAGGTTCATCATATCTACTCCACACAAAACAAAAATTCGAAATTCAAATACAACGATTTGTTACCTAAATAATAGTACCTAGCCACACACGACCGTAACGATTAGACAGACGGAACACAGAGACAGAAGCTCCTCACCTCACCTCACAGCTGTCAGCTGTTGGCTGTGACTGTGACAGACGGAGACTGTAGCAGGCGAAGTCGCTCCACTCCAAACCCGCCATAATCTCTCATCCACACACAAATGATATTGCTAGCGACAAATCTGCTGTCAGCATGGAATATATCCGTACTATAAAACTTTTTATACTGTATAGTATAGTCTATGGGAATAACCAGCTCGGCTTTGCTTGGCCCAATTTCTGAAATTGGCAACATTATTTATTTCGTTCATGGAGTATCGGAATCTGTTTTGTGTCTATTATTCGAGATATAATGATTTTGTTGAACTAAATGTGTGTCAATTTGGATAACTTTATTCAAATATGAGCAATCGTAAGTATTTTCAGTTTATTATTGTTTCGTAATGCAAGTGGACCGACATTATTCACATTGCATTTCCATTTGTAACTTTGTACGAAAATGTTTCTTTTTCAGAGACCCGAGGCCCAGCTAAGCGCCAAGTGAAGCCGGTAGAGCCCCAGTCGCTATTAGATTTTGATCTCGAAGGCGAGAGCTCTGATGACTCGGACTTTCGGATAGAGGACCACCCCGATGAAAGCGATGATTATTCGATAAATACCGAAGATGAAGAAAAAAGTACGTATTTCTGGTCCTATTCGTCGCTTTTATGCGTATTACCCAGTAAGCTAATATCTCACTATATCCCTAACATATGTCTGCCTACCACAGTCATTCCATATGTTCAGTTATTAGCTGATAATGATAATTATCTTTGTCCATAAGCTGTTTTTTAACTGTCAAGTGCTGGCTATTTTGTGCGTGAGGTCTAGCTTTTTCATGTATTAAATGCCACAATATACACAGCACTTTCAATCAATTGTATGTACAAATGCTCAGGATATCTAGGAGTTCATAGGCAGTACAGACGTAAAAAAACAAAAGCAATAAGCGGCACGGCTGTTGTTGTTATATTCCGTAATCCATAGTCTGGAATCAGCAATTTACATACTATACTACAGTTACATTTCTACACATTCTTATCTTAGTATATATCAATCTTATATAATAATATTTTCATTTCAGGAGCAGCATTACGAAGCGAGTCTTCAGAAGAATCAGGGTCGGATGATGATGATGATTTCAAGAACTCCAACAAAATTGGAGAAGATAAGCCTGTTAATGATGTTCTGGATAAATCCAAACATAAAGAATTTAAGGTACCTGTGCTTTGGAACTCACTCATATCAGACCGTCAACATAGTAATTTCATATTAAACAAAAACACATGATAACTGTAATATTTTTATTGTAATCTAACAAGTAATAGTCATCCAGCCCCACATCGGTATTTTGTTATCTTTGTAAAAATAATCTATTTGAAACAATTTTATTCCTCAGTTTCCAGTTGAGTTGGCGAATTTGCTGATTTGTGCGGGGTGCCTCGGTTCCAGGAGTGATGACTTCAACGAAATTGTTGAGTGTGACGGTTGCGGTGTTACTGTTCATGAAGGTATTGGAAAACTATTTACTTATTAATATCTTAGTTACTTATTGCTTCTCACTTCCCAAAGTAAGGGATCTTCTGCCTCTGTTTGTGTAAGATCATCAAATGTTTGCATCCCCTGTTATGAATCAGGTTAATTTTACTCCTATAAAGCTAAGCAGACAATATTTTGATTAGATTGAAAATACCCAGTAGTTGTTGTATTATAATAATAATTCTAAAATAAGAAACACTAATAGTAAAAGTTTACTCATATTTTAGTGTAACTTGAACCCCTTCTTAGTGTAGAAATGTGCACTTTGAATCTTAAATGTTTTTTTTGTGAACTATGTGATAATACTTTTTTTAATTACAGGTTGTTATGGCGTGTCAGACACAACTAGTGAGTCAAGCACAGTCAGCTCAGCATCTACAGAGCCCTGGTTTTGTGAAGCTTGCAAGGCAGGTGTGACTGATCCCAGCTGTGAGCTTTGTCCAAATAAAGGTAAGGTTTATTACTATCTTTTTCATTGTGCTGATGATTCCATTTATCTGTTTTAAATAAGCTTCGAGACCAGAATTCGGCCACTTCGAGGAGGGTTATCATAGGCCTTGCAAAGGTCTTTCATAGTGCAGTTTTTTTTGTATAGAGAGCATGGCAATAGGTGAGGCATTGTTTGTGATATGACTCCTCAGTTGCACTATTATAGTATATGTATTTTTTTATTTACGCAAACTTAGGATAGGGTAGGGAAGAAACTATTAATAAATAATAATACAGTTTTACAAAATAAGTACTTTATCTACAATTGATTAGATGAACACTGCTCTCCTAGCTAGGTTATGAAAACCTGTGTTAAGGAGAAACAATCCGATCCCCTGAAGCAGGGGAAAACATAATATAACCAGTGCCGTAACTAGAGCGGAGCCAGCGGTGCCCAGGCACAGGGCGCAGACCCTAGAGGGGCGCAGAAATGACCAGACCAGGGCCACTAACAATACCTATTATTTATTTGTATAGCAGCTCACACCGGGCGCATAAAAGGCTAATGACACTGAATATAACATCACGCCTGTATTCCCTGAAGGGTTAGGTAGAGGGGGGGGGGGGGTAATTGAGGTACATTTAAAAAAATAATATGACTGTTGTTGTCTGCTTGGTAGGCGAATACTAGCAAGAATGATTAAAATATTTTTTAATGAAGTTACAAAATATGTTGGCGGTCCCTGCCCTGCCCTAAAGTATAATAAAGTTACGTAGTGCTTGTGATGTTACTATTACAATTTGAATCTTATTTTGCTTAGGTAGTATGACAGTTACAATTTAATAAGTTTGATTTGTACTACAATATTAATTTCATTTTCATGTTACAGGTGGCATTTTCAAGGAGACTGAAGTTGGTGCTTGGGTGCATTTAGTATGTGCGCTCTATGTACCTGGAGTGGCATTTTCAGAGGTAATATGTATGACTAGACAAATCAAACACATGTTGGTAATTAAGAGCTTGAATTTTTTAGCTATGCTGCAGTATTGAACACGTTGCGCGCGCATTATGTGCACGCCCTAAACCTGAATCAATTACTTGTACTCAATCAATGCAGATATGCTAGCTTTGACATGTTCTTAACTTTAGTAGGCGATGTGACCTTTTTTTTTACATATTTTTAACATAATAAGCATTATAATGGCAGGTGGAGCGACTGTCGGGTGTAACGCTGTTCGAGATGGCGTATTCCCGATGGGGGGCGCGGTCGTGTGCGTTGTGTGAAGATGGCACGCTGGCGCGCACGGGCGTCTGTGTCGGCTGCGACGCCGGACTGTGCAAGACCTTCTTTCATGTCACTTGGTAAGTATCCTTTATAAAAATATATTTTTATTTTCATGATTTTGCTCTCACATGGAATAAAGAAATGAGTGAGTTTTCTTGGACAGTCAGATTAACCGCGGATGCGCGAAGGTAGCCCGCGAAATTCAAATTTTCTTACGTTTTTTGCAATTTGCAGGTCAGTGTCAGGTTGTATGTTGATTGAAGTGATTCGCGACCATAACAAGGCTTTATATATAAGAAAATTGCTATGACATTTACGTTTCCAGGGCGATGATCTATTTAGAGATTTACATTTGCAATCGTTAATTTAACATACATCCAAACTTAGCTACCTACGGTATAGGCATTTGCAATTCATATTATTATAATATTATTTAAATAACGTTTGTGACAGTGGTCAACGCTCAGGACTGTTAGCAGAGGCTCATTCTGAAGAGGCGGAACAAGCAGACCCATTCTACGCTCACTGCAAGCTACATTCTGATAAAGCTCTAGTCAAGAAACGCAAGAGGAACTGGCTTGCTTTGCAGCTGAGAAATGAAAAAAGGTAAATCATTGAAAATTTATACAGGGTAAACACTGTTGTCACTCAAACCATGGGTAGTTGACTTAAATATAAAAATAAATGACCAAGCAACAACAAAAAAAAAAACGTTATTTTCATTAAAAGATTTTAAAAAGTTTCTATCCGACACTGTGCTCGTTGCCCTAGCGCATAGGGTAAAGCGTGAAATACATATGTAGTAAAATGTAATTAAAAAAAAAAATGTAATTTTCCATTGATTTTACGTTCTATAAATGACACCAAACCAAGGATGACGGTTTTTACCCTTACATCCTGTATAAAATCAATTTTCTGTTCGTAACCAGAATTACCGTCAGGTTGTCGGATCAAAATAAAGCCTAAAAGGTAAATATATAATTGTTTTTCTATTGTTTTAGGAAATTGGAGTTAAAAAACAATTTAAGTACAGAAGAGAAACTAAGAATTCAGCGCAAACTAGTGAAGTATCGAAAGAAGTATTTGATACAGAAGGAAAATAGGAATCCTCCATGGGGTAAGATTAACGAAAATTTTATTATTAACTAAATTTTTATCTTGCTTCACTGCTTTTCTGAATTTTATGCAGTTTGTGGAAGAACAACACAGGAAAGCTCTCCTAACACGTTTGTAAATACTGAACAAAGTTATGCGAACATATTAGGTCTGTGAACCGTTTTATATAATACTAGCTTCGGGCCCGCGGTTTCGCGCGCGTGGTATGTCGATTAAAGTAGCCTATGTCCTTCTGCAGGCTTCAAAGTATCCCCCATACCAAATTTCATCCAAATCCGTTCAGCGGTTTTAGCGTGAAAGAGTAACAAACAAACTCACACACTTTCACATTTATAATATTAGTTGGAATACTTGCGAACCGTCCCTGTAAGTTAATCATTATTATTATTTGACCTTCTGGAATAAATAATCTAAATGATGTTCAAAATCGCACCAAAATCCTTCGCGTAGTTTAGAAAATCAGCGCGGTCACGCAGACAGACAAGAATCGACTTTAATTTATATTATCTATCAATAAAGAAATTTGAAGTGGTTTATAATATATAATATTTATAATATATAATACTAGCTTCCGCCCGCGGTTTCGCCCATTTTTCGATAAAAAGTAGCCTATGTCCATTCTCAGGCTCTACTAGACTAGACTATCTGTGTACCAAATTTCATTTAAATCGGTTCAGTAGTTTTGGCGTGAAAGCGCGACAGATAGACAGAGTTACATTCGCATTTATAATATTAGTAAGGATAATGATGTTTTTATTTGTTTATTCAGTGCCAACACAGAAGATGGCTCGCCTGCTGTACAGCAGTGCGTCAGCCATGAGGAAGTTCCAGCGGAAAGCCGAATGTATGGGCATCAATACACACGCGTTGGAGTTTCAAGATGCACAGGTAATAACCGTGAATTGCCCCTTTGTATATTTGCTACTCGTATTTGTTTTGATTTATTCTTCTAGTTATAACACGCAAAGGGTTTCAAAACCTTTGGTTCAAGAATTAATTATACTTATATTTACATGATGTTTTACACAATAACTCATTGTTTTAACATGGAATTCTTTTAATTCTTGTATTGTACCGTAATATGTGCGTTGTATGATATTGTATTACCTAAACCCAGTTGGAAGGCATGCCTTTCGATATTTGTAAATTAAATCTCGACTTGTTTTTTACTGCAGTACCTAATGTGTTACTGTTACAAGAGCAGATTCATGTTAATAACCTGTGTTCTAAAAAACAAAGAGCTCGTGAGTTCGTCATCAGGTTAAGCTACGCTTGCCGGGGTTGGACCGTGGATGGGTGGCCATCTTTACGTACGGAGACTCCTCCGTGCCTCGGATAGCACGTTAAGCCGTTGGTCCCGGCTGTCTTTCGTGGATCTTTCACAGTCGTTACGGGTCGTCAGAAGCCAGAAAGACTGAGAACCAGTCTTACCAAGGAGTATCGTATTACTAGTTACTGGGTTGTGGAGGTCAGATAGGCAGTCGCTCCATATAAAATATTGGTATTCAGCTGCATCCGGTTAGACTGGAAGCTGACCCCAACATACTTGGGAAAAGGCTAGGCAAATTGACTTTGTATTTTACGAGATAACGTCAACATTCACTTTGGGCATTATCTAGTTCAATAATAAGATAAAAATATTTTAGCTTGGACCTTGTTCCTGATACTGGTTGCCTACTATTTTTATATTTTTTTTAAATGTTTTTGTGTTCTAATACCTATTTGTAAAATTTAATTCATATTTTCGCGACGGTTTTAATCTTAGATGGCAGCTCTAAAAGACGTGTCCCGTCGTTGGCACGTCCCGCCCGCATTCTCCGTAGAGTTCGTCGGCTACTACCTCGAGAGAAACACTCGAGTGTCATCACTACGACAGTCTCTCGAACGTCTCACGAGAGAGAACGAGAAATTGTTGGGAGACGACGATAAGTTGAGGTTGGATTATGACGAGGTAAGGTGAACTTTTAATAATAATAATCATTTATTTCCCAGATCATACACTACTATTTGTTCGTAAAATCATTAATAACTTAAACGCTAGTGTTAGTATATTTGGCATACTTTTAGTGTAGGAGAACATCTCTGAGAAGTATCAAAAATAAATTATTTATTAGATTAACATAAAATTATTGTCAAATTCACACGACTTCGAGTTATAATTGATATTGTTTTTGCATGTTTGTGTTAGGACGCAGCCAGGGGTCGTATTCAACGGCTTTTTTGTTACTATTATGATTGTGATACAAAATACGTATATTGAACCAAATTATGCGTGTTGCCACGTGATGCTCTCACCGCAAAGCTACCCGACGCGGCCCAGAGATGGCGTTGGCAGTCACGTATTGATCCATTGAATTTTTCACAATATTATTGGACCTCAGTTAAAAGTAGCGAGTCTTAGCGAATGTATTGATTTTATCGCAGTATGTTGTTATCAAGAATCAGGATTACTACTTAATTACTTACATTAAAAATACATAATTACTTAAAGCCTAGATGATATCAAAGGGAAGTGATATATTATTATTTGTACTTGAATGCTTTCAATAGATAAATCGATATCAGAATATCAATATTAGAGCAGTGATTATGAATCCTGATTTACGACTGTCGAACTATGGCAGCCGTGCACATTCTTTCTGAAATTTATTATACGGCTAACCTCTCACAGATACAAGCCAGAATCCCAGCAGTGGGAACATAGGTTAATTAGGTTGTTGTTGTAAATAAAAATCAAATGTTGTTAAACATCTAGGCTTCAAAAGAAAACACAGATGCCCTAGCAGCTTTAACATCAACGCGACAAGCGTTGCAGAAGATCTACGATGCTATAATAGCGTTGTGTCCGAAGAGGACCGCGCCTCCTATACTAGAGGATAAACCGTTGGTTGCGCCGGAGTTGCCGCGGTCGACGCCCAAAGTAACGCCACTACAGCTGCAGAAACGGTTAGTGCACGTTTTCGGTAACTGGGAGGAATTCAGTGAAAGGACTTTATTATTAAAGATTGGGAGTGTAAGGGCTGGGCCAGACATTCTGCCCAGATTGCCAAATACAGGCTTTCCCGTAACTATCCGTTTCAATCTTCCTCCAAAGAATATTTTTCATCAACAAAAAGGAATAGAGTTTCGGAAAAATGTGAATCTGGCCTGATGTGGCTGGCTCAGCCCTAATATGACTCTAGAGTGACTGATAGGCGCACGATCCAGTAGGTACGCGTACATATGACTCGAAAATCTATTTCGCTCATGTGTCACTCTAATTGCGCGAACGTTTGGGGTGAAATATGGGTGAAAAAGTAACCGCGAGCATTCGGCTGCGAGCGTTCACGTATTAGAATATAATAATTACGCGCCAGTCATTCGTTAGCGAATAAATTATGAATTTGATAGGGCGGTGCTAATAAAACGTCGTATCTACTAGACATCGTGCTCGCGAACGAATGCTCGGGGTAGAAACTTCAATGATAATAATTTATCTTTTCTATAACAGCATGGTGGTTTAGAGGACTTCTCCTACTTAAATACCTGAGAAGTTTCTACGTTAGTTACAGAGTTACGAAGCATTAAAAAAAACCACTATTCTAAACTGCGTTCAAGAGGCGTAAGTGTCATTGACACTGACAGCTCTTGAACGCAGTTTATATGCTAATCGCGTTCAGTTTAATTGGTAAAATCCGCCCTTAGTTATTAGAATATAGCCAGGTGGTGCTAAACTTTTTTTGATGGTCGTTTTGAACAACGAAAGCCAATTTAAAATTATATGTGGCCAGTTTCATTAATATGCATTTAAAGACACCCGTAGGTACCCCTAGCACGAACATACGCTTTGCGTAAAGTTATAGTCACGTGTTTCTCGCTAGCTTTGTCAAGATCCAGGCCACATCTATATACTTAAATACATACTACGTACAAATAAATAAAATTGAAGTGTCATTTCTTAATTTCAAAGTTCCAGCTTTTTACTAAATGCTTAAGAAAGTATATAAGTTCGGTACTTATAATAAAAAAACAGTTTGTCTGTCTGCTTGCTATGGCTAATCTCCGAAACGGCTGGACCGATTTAGACGGGACTTTCACTGGCAGATAGCTGATGTTATAAGGAGAAAATCAGGCTTATTTAAAAAAAAAATTAGGGACCACGCGAGCGAACCCGTAGGCAGCAGCTAGTTCAAAATACAAAAGATTCATCATGACACTTACAATCTCTGTACAAAGAAAACAGGGCAATTTTATATCGAACTATGGTTCATAGTTCGATATAACATTGCCCTGTTTTCTTCATGGAGATATGGTTAAATTTTTTAAACATTAATTTTCACGATATTTTTCTCTAAATGATCGTCGTTTTCCTCAAATATATTAGTACATTTCTATTGGTTCATAGATAAATTTATCCTCGCCCCTATGTCAATGAAAACGCGATAATAATGACTATACTTTACTCTATGTTCGTGCTAGGGGTACCCATTATAACCCCAACCATATATTATACGTGATGTACTGTATCGAGGGTCGACCAGCAGGTCAATGTCTGTGCCAACCGCGGCTGCACTTAAGATGGGCGTTGGTTTTCCTCTTAGCGACAACCCGGACGCTCGCCAAGGAAAAGTTTTATCCACCTCTTTGGAAGGTAAGTATCATTCTACGTCATTATTTTTGGTGCAGGTCTGTTATTTATCGATGGCACATCGTTTCTCGCAAAACGGTCAAGGAAAACATCGTGAGGAAACCGGCATGTTCTAGATTCAAAAACTCGAAGACATATGACATCTACCAATCAGCACAGGGCCCGCATGGTGGATTACGGCCCACTCAAAAGTAGAGGAGGCCTGTCTCCAAGCAGTGGAATTTATAGGCTGATTATGTTATGTTTCGATCACCAATGGTCCATGAGTGCCTTCGCTAAATAATTGATCTGTGGTGTATTAGCTAATTATGTTATTATCTAAGTTAAATGTAAGTTAATTTACCCAACAAAGAACTAACCCCCTTATTCATAAACGTTGTTTAAAATTAAGAGACGTTAAACGTTATAAATGTATGGTACAATTGGCGCTAATCATTAACTTTAAGCAGTGTTTATGAATAAGGGTTAGTTCTTTGTTACCATTTACCATTTTGTTACAATAGAAAGCAAGTTAGGCTTACAAAATAACGTGTAACATTACCGGGATAACAATGACGCTAAACTTTCTTAAGTTGATAATCATTTACGTAAATACATCCTACGATCTAACTCATTAAGGGCTGATTTTACCAAAGTTTTATATCTTTTATCCGTGGAATAAAAATGGCGTCTGACAGTTTTTGTATGGAAAAACTGTGAGAAATTTATTCGCAGGATAAGACTTATACTCGTTATAAAAGTTTGGTGAAATTCGCCCTAAGTCGATTAATTAGGTAGCCGGTAATTAAACTGAGCAGTGCAACAGTTATCAAAAGTACTAAATAAAGTTAAAATAGAGCGCAGAAAAAACTCATGCTATCGTTAAAAAAATGAGAATCATCGTGAGGGTTAGTAAATGGGGATAAATAATAGTTTTGTTAAGTCATCACTACTTTTATTTTAAATATGTTGGCATCGGGAGAAGAAGCTAAGGACTTGAATCGTTTAGGCTAGGAGACTTCACTGCTAGTTGATGCATTAAAACCTAGGGACCGGTCCCGTTATCTAATTAACTTACAAATATTATTATTTTTAACTATTTATTTTTGTTTTTTTGACTTATGTGATTTTTTCATAGTACATCGCGTTAAATGAAGTATGTCAAAATAATAATAAGTAAATAGCTACATGACCGTGTGCAAAGACATTATGCTTATTCTCTCCGTTTTGAAGATATAAGCATTGGCTTCATAGGCGTTTTGCAAAAAACATATAGCTTGCCAATTTGCCTACCAGATTTATCCTATGATATATTTTATGCACTATATTGGCTATTAGAAGCCATTTCAAGGAGCTCGTGGCTAAGTAATAACAGCCGCTCGGGTCGATCCATCAGGTGAAGCTACGCTTGCCGGGGTTGGTCCGTGGATGGGTGACCATTTTCACACATCGAGACTTCTCCGTGCCTCGGAAAGCACGTTAAGCCGTTGGTCCCGGCTGTCATTTGTGGATCTTTGACAGTCGTTACGAGTCGTCAGAAGCACGAAAGTCTGACAACCAGTCTAACCAAGGGGTATCGTATTACCCAGTTACTGGGTTGTGGAGGTCAGATAGGCAGTCGCTCCATGTAAAATACTGGTATTCAGCTGTATCCGGTTAGACTGGAAGCCGACCCCAACATAGTTGGGAAAAGGCTAGGCAGATTGATTGAGAAGCCATTTCAAGCAAAAAACCGACCCTTTAAAATTTAAGCGCCAATGTCTTCGAGAGCCTTTTCTCTATCAACTGTGCGACGTCCGTATGTTGGCCGTCAGAGCCTCAGTAAATGTGACCAAAGTGGCACGGTCCAGACACGTTCCTATCACGAAAGGGATGCGTGTTACCGATTTGCATACTTGGTATGACTTGCTTTAATTTTTATCAACTAAGTAGATCACATAAACAGCTAAAAATAACCTTTAAGTACTCTACGTGACACTATAATATTGCATTGTCATATGTATTTACGCTACTGCGCCAAATTTTAAATTAATCGGATTATGGAAAGTGGTTAGAATCTGTCACGCGATACGTCTGATAGAGGGTCGAAGCTCGACTTACAGAAGTTAATTTGCGCAATAACATCCGCTAGAGGTTACCATAAATACATAGGAAATCAGTGCTTCGAATTAACATTGTGGTAGCAAGTGTGCAAGCAGTTGCGGGAAAGTCCGAAAGGAATACCGGGACCTTCGCAACAGGCAACTCAAGGAACACGGGTGGGTTTTAGTCAGTAAAAGTCTGACATGCCCTTCCGCTCCGCCCAGAGCGGGAGAAGTTAATGGATGATTTCTCACGCTCAAAAAAGAAAAAAATGTGCAAGCAGTATTTCTTGCGCGATTCGATTTGAGGGCTCTAGGATGTATCTACCTATCTAGTGCTGTAATTGTTTATTGGCGCCGGTGAACATCTTCTACATTCAGATGAACCGCTTACTTGTTATTGTTAGCACTCAAATTGTAGGCTAGTAGCATGGTCTATCTAAGTACTACTTCCAGTGGGTCTTTCCTCCTTTAATTTGACAGAAAAAAAAAAGGAATGAGATGAAGATTAATGGTGATGAGGGAAATGTTAAAATTCAAAATATAATTATTTAAAATTACTTACCATAGTTTACAAAAGTTTTTGGACGTAAGCTCCCCTTCTCCCGTTAACATTGGGTCTCCTAAGAAAGTGGTGGCCTCCACATGACGGCCATAATGAAAGAACGCCGATGGCCTATACGAGCGCTGTCTTTTAACGTTTGCCGTAATATTGCGGCCCTTATGTGGTGGCAAAGGTTTCTTAGGAAACTCGAGCGTAACGATTGCTCTTAATAAGCTCTCATTACCCGACTGTGCTTCTTTGATAACTCTGTGTTATTAAGACTAGGTAGTTGTATCGGGGATCCCTTCTTTTCGCATAATGTTCTTTGTCCTAATATACTTCGGCATAACGATTTTGGCACAATTTGTTTTGGCATAATAATACTTCGGCATATTTTTTTTAGGCATACATTTTATGTTGGCATAATCATCTTAAAAACTAATTTGTTTTGGCATAAATTTGATTCGCATAACGTTAGTAGGCCTAATGACTATTAGCATAACGTTAGTAGGCCTAACGACTATTAGCATAATAATATTTAGGCATACAATTAATATGGTACCCTGCCTTTTCGCCGAAAATTGTTTGGCAGATTATCACTTGCCAACCAACGTTTCGCCGATGTTTCACTTTAACAACTAACGATTAGCAAATTTTTGTATGACAACGTTTCATTTGGTAGAATTATTGTTAAGCTGATTATTATAATGACACAAAACGTTTGGGACATTTATCATTTGTCAAACATTTCAATCTTAGGTTACGATAGGTTAGGTTAGGTTAGAGTATGACAAACAACGCACGAGCCGAGCGAGCGAAGCGAGCGTACCGCGGCAGCGGCCGGCGAAGTGCTAGAAGCGAATCGCTTTTGTAAAAAGAAGCAGTTAAGTTAGGTTAGGTCACATTAAAGATAAAGTAAAAAACACTCACTCACTGAGCACTCTTCAATACACTCACTCATTTTAATAGAACTCTACTTGAAAGTTGGTATTTAAAAAAGTGTCATTATGAAAAGCAGACCAAACGTACAGTTGGTAACTGTGAGGTTGGGAAATAAAACAAAATTATATGATAAGTTGGCAAATGATTATTCGGCAAAATAAAATTCTGCGAAACGTTAGTTGCCAAGTGAACATCTGGCAAACAATTTTCGGCGAAAAGGCAGAGATCCGTTTTAATATCATTATGCGTAAATAAATTTATGCTTTAGGATATTATGCTTAAAAAGTTATGCTTTAGAACTTTATGCTTAATAAATTTATGCTTTAGAATATTATGCTTAATCATTATTATGGTTAGAGAAATTATGCTTAAAAAAATTATGTGTAAGCTGTTATGCGTAATTATATTATGCGAAAATATAATTATGCCAAACAAAATTATGCTAAGTTATATTAGGTCTTAAAATTTTATGCAAATGGATAGGGAACCGTTGTATCGTTGTGCTAAGCCCTCGTCCGATTTTTTATCGCTCACTGTATTTTCGACCAACTGCTTAGCGTCGAGGGTTGAAAATGCAACAATGTATTTTTTGACGCACTGGGATGCACTGTTTGATTCTCAATGCTCCGATCTACAATGAGAGTTGAACAATCCAGTGCGCGATAAAAAATTGCTCGTGCGAACCTGGGCTAAGTGTGTGGTTGCGTCAGCCACATCAGGCTCGCTGGCGGGTCGCGAGTGCGCGGCGTGCGGGCGCAGCTCCGAGCGGCACCTGATGGCGGCGTGCGACACGTGCCGCCAGCACTACCACCTGCACTGCCTCAAGCCGCCGCTGCAGCGACCGCCGAAGAAGAGCAAGCTTTATGGATGGTATGATCATGAATTTTATTATTTTTTCTTATCTTCTTACGTGTCCTATTCTGTCGTCACAAGCTTTTTGAGAAAAGGTCATGATCATCACTGCTGGACATAAACCGCTTGTAGTGACGTCACTACGACCGGTCTGGTACTTCCTGTATGTAGTAGATTCCCGCAACCTTCACTCGGTCCTCCTTGGAAAGGATATATCCAGGCTGCTGATAAAACCTAAGCTAATGCCATACTAAAAAAAAGATTTGCTAGTCAGCAAGTTGGGTAAAGGGGCTGATTTACTGTAAAGTCTGCACCAGACTTGGAACGACGCCAGCGCTTTTTAGACCTTCAGCGACGGAACTCGTTTTCCAAAACTCATTACACATACACATTCGAGCTATGTCAATCCCAATTTTTTTCTAGCACTATTAGATTCCATCCAATTGTTGTGTGAACTTGTGTGTAAGATATAACTATTAGCGATAAAGTCGCCCATTTGAATGCTACGTATTTGTTTACATTCTTCTGTTTTGTCTGTCCTGTTAGGTAAATAATACAATCTATTTATCTACTTATAGTATTTTCTTAAAAATATGCAATGTGTCATGAGTGGTTTTATCGGATTATTAAACAATTAATTATTATATAGGCTGTAAGTGTAAACAGTCTTGTCATTCAAACCATGGGTAGTTGACTTAAATATAAACATAAATGACCAAAACAAAAAAAAACAAAAGGTTAGTTTTGTCCGACACCTTGCTCTCTAGCGAAACAGCTGACTAACTGAGGGAGGGGTCGCGCTCGCGGCCGGTCAGGTCGCGTCCCGCACCCCCCGCCAGTGTTGAGACGGAAGTTCGTTGCCCTAGCGCTTAGAGCAACGAACTTGCGTCTTTTGTGGAAAAATGTAGATGAAAGAAAAAGAAAAAAAAAGTTGTAATTTTCCATTGATTTTACGTTTTACACTTGCGTGCAATAAAATCGACCCACCCGGTACGCTTTCGTTCAGAACACGATAAATAAAAATCTAAAATTAATTAATGAATATTTTTCACACTGTTTGTTAAATGTTAGTCTAAGATTACAATACACCAGTTTTTAGTGTAACAGATTTTGATTTATTCATTTTACAGACAGAAAAACAGAGACGGTTACAATTTCTCAATTTTTTTAAGAATAAGTTTGACAGTAAAAATAAAAAAAGCATTAAATTTCTAAAGAATACTTTGTTCAGTAGCTTGTATTCCCCCCACGTGCTGTTATTGCAGCTTCCATCCTGTTTTTCATTGACCTTATTAATGTTATTATGAACTCTTGGGGTATACCTTCCCACTCCTCTTGAATAGCCACCTTTAGTTCCTGGAGGGTTTCTGGGGACTGATTTCTGGCCCTGACCCTTCTCTTCAGCTCATCCCATAGATGTTCAATGGGATTAAGGTCAGGGCTCCTTGCTGGCCACTCCATAACAGGAATTTCCACCTCACGTAGGTACTGGAATACTATCGTGGCTGTATGTGGTCGGGCGTTGTCCTGCATTAGCGTGAAACCCTCACCTACAAATCCGGCGTATGGCATAACATGTTGTTCTAGCACCTCCTGGATGTATCGCTGTGCATTCAGATTGCCTATACGAGGTCCGGATACGAACTGAAGGTTCGTTTTTCCTTCCAAAGAAATTCCGCGCCAAACAGTCCACGAACCTCCTCCAAAAGCCACTCGTTCTTCAATACATGCCTGTGCAAATCGTTCTCCCTCTCTTCGGTAAACTTTCCTGCGCCCATCATTTCCATGAAGACTAATTTTACACTCGTCCGAGAACAGCACGACCTTCCATTGTTCGAGTGTCCAATCGACGTGAGCACGAGCAAATCGAAGCCGCGCTTGGCGATGCGCGGGGGTTAATTTTGGACCATTAGCGGGTTTGTGAGGATGCAATCCGCTTTCTGCAAGTCTTCGTCGTACAGTCCATTCACTTATAGCTACACCGCGTACATTACGAAGTTGCTGTTGCACCTGAACACCAGTCAAATGTCGATTTCTTAAACTTGTAGACACCATATAACGATCATCTCGTTCTGAAGTAGCCCGATTTCTTCCCGAACCTGATCGTCTATTGAAGCTCCCAGTCTCTAAGAACCTTCGATACACTCGTCTTACTGCTGATCGACTTAGGTGTAGACGTCTGGCCACGACGCGCTGACTCAATCCAGCCTGGATCAGTGCTACAACTTGAGCGCACTCAGACGGAGTAGTATCCATTTTCACAGAGAGTAAAAACAATTAAACTCAAGGTAAATGGTCACTAAATCAGTAAAATAACCAATTATTGAATAAACAATAAATTGATTAACTTCTAACACAATGCAATGTCATTGAGATTGCGTTATTAAAAATGAGAAATGAGGGTGTCCGAATAAACGAGTCAATATCATCAACAACATCCCGTTTATTGAAATATAGGGTATGTACAAATAAAGTTTATGAAACATACCTTCAAATTACATTATTAGTTTTTGTTTGTTTGATCTTATTTTTTATATATTGTGTTCCGAATCGAAACTTACAGGGTGGGTCGTTTTTTTTGCACGTAAGTGTATAAATGAAACCTAACCACTGGTTGCAAGGATAACGGTGTTTACCCTAACACCCTGTATTTCATAAGTTTTATATGATTGTGTATATTTTTAAACAAAGTTTGGGAAATACCAAGGCCTGATTTTTGATAAATTTTCTTGACGACATATGACGTAGTCCTAATAATGCCAAGGACAACAAATAGTTACTTTCACTGATCATGAGCATTTCATTTCAAAGCATTTTATGATCGAATGATTTCCCAACCCTCACATATTTCAATATACTCCCACAAACTGACACAAATGTTTCGCAGGCAATGCTCGGAATGCGACAAGACCTCCGATTCTGAACCCGAGTTGCTGGAGAAGAAAGTACCGCGACGATCTCGAATCCGCTACAGTAAAGACGGTGCTATCATCACCGAACCACACAGCCCATCGTCGCCACCTAAACCAGGCTCGGAAAAATATCACAAAGTGGAAAAGTCATCTAAGTTGACAACCCCTGAAAGTATATCGCCAATCAAAGTAACTATCAAGCCGTTTGAATTTAGCAGCGAGAATGAGAGCTCAGAACTTAAACTGAGAAAGGAGAAGAAAATAAAGAAGTCGAAACAAAGAGAGCATGCGTCGGTCTCTGCAGGGGAGGGCGACTCTCCGTGCAAGAAGATACACAAGCGTAGTTTCACGTCACCTACGTTGACAAACACTCCATTGATGTCAATAACGCCGATCGTCGCCGACAGTCCAAATGACTCTCACAATGAAAACTCGAACGCTTCCACCAATGTAGCTTCCAGCAAACGAGAAGACAGCTTTGTTCCACAGAATTTATCGTTCTCATCCCTTCTTGTTGAAGGGAAAGAAAGAGACAGCAAAGCCATCGAGAGTTCTATAGAAAGTACATTAGCGAATTTATCGTCGGATATAGCGACATACAAAGCTAACAGGAAGCGGAGGAAAGAAAAGCATAGGTCGAGATATTCTCCGGACCTTTTACGATCGCCGTCGAAATCGCACAAACATAAAAGGAAGAAGAAGACGCAAGATATGGAAAATCCTGAACTTCCACATCCTAGAATTACTATCAAGGTAATAAAATATTTTTTCCCAAACATTCCATAAGTGAATCTGATAATGTGCTAACTGCTGTAAAGGACCTTTTGGCGCTCGACTGACGTTGAGAGGGCGGCGCTGTTGGTAAACATTTGTTGCAATTGTTTTGTGAAATGTATGTTAACGGCGTTAGTTCCCGTTTTGGCCACGCGCCAAAAGAGCCTTGTAGCGCTATACATAGGTATATGATAATTTTCACCTTTGTTGTAGATCAAGCCTATTCCAAAGCCAGATGGGTCGCTGGACACCCAAATGTTTTACGTACCCACGGACAGCAACGACGGCCCGCCACCTGCAGTTATGAAGAAATTATCGAAGGTATTTGTTTTTCTCCTTCCCCTTCCTCTCACTCCCTACTCCCTTCTCTCCTTCCTTTCTCTTTTCCCTTAAGGTGGATCCGCAGTTGTAGCTTGCGAAATTCAAATTTTCTTACGTTACATTTTACTTCGAGTTGACTAAAAGATTCGCATCAATTAGTTACAATTATAATTATTCACAACTCGCTGACCCGGCAGACGTTGTCCTGTCCAAATTCATACAAAAACCCATATTTTTTTATATGGGTTTTTCTATGGACTTTTTCCATTTTTTCCAATTTTCCAGACAACTTTTCCAATTTTCTTCACATGAAAACCTAACTTGGACTATTAACCAAAAAATAATCAAATTGGTCTAGCCGTTTCGAAGTGATGCTAGTGCTATCATTTCTCAAAAGTGGATATAATATTTGTTGAATCCTATCACAATCCATTGTCATACATTATGACATGTAAACGATTCGGTTCATTATACAATGTTTATTTAATACTTATCTTACTAATATTTGTGTGTGGCTAGCACGTGGACCATGAAGCAGCTAAGCAGCCACCTCCACCGCCTGTAGAAACCGAAGTTACTCCTATGACAGAAACACCTGACGCAGCGAATGTGAGAGCACTTTTGATATTGTGACTATTCTAATTCATGCTTATTATGCAGGGGTTTCTTTATAATCATTGCTTAAGAGCCATGCTACCTCAGCTCAAATTCACTTTTTATCTCGCTCTCACCATACTCCTCGCGGACTGAGTGAGAGCGAGACGGAGTGGGGTGCTGGCGGCTCAAGCCTCGAATAGTTTAGGTAGTATTGCTTTTTACGGTGAAAATAATGGTAATTTAAAATAAAAAAACATAAGACCTGCTTTATAGTTAGTTCAGTTATTATGCAAAGTTTAATGATCTAATTTTAATTTCTGGGCATTTTGTTTTTTAAACCCATGTATGCTTGGTTACGGTCGTACCCAGACAAAAACAAACACACTGAGCTCGTTTTTGTAAAAATGGACAGCATAATTATGATACATTAAATTACGTATATTAAAATCACGAGACTCCAAAGTAAAAAAGGTCTCTCAAAATTCGATCGTACAAGAAGTCTCTAATTTGCGTGGTAAATTAAAATAATGAACGATACTAGTGCAAAAAAAAATGTGTTTGAACCTGTGGAATCTATGTTACTTGTATGAAATATAACAATCCTGCTGATATTGCAGAGTTTAATATGCCCCCGCACACCATGATTATAGAACTACGCACACCATAGTTAGCCCTTATAGGGCTTCAGTCCTCACCCATCCACTGAATCGCGAACACCTAACCGAAGTACTAAAGACGCGTGTGGTAGTGCAAATTGTGTTTTTATTACGAACAGATTTTTAAGTACTGAAAACTCCTTGGTTTTCTTCAGCAGGTGTAGCATGGCGCTTTCTATCTCTACGAAGAATAGACATAGCTTTTTCTATACAAAGTGACAGTTCGTTTCTTCATTTTTGACATCCACTGTAGAAATCTTTCTACAATCTTGTCTTTCATTTCTAACGATCTTTGTCTAGGTCTTTTTATATGTAGACTATTTCGGAAGAAAGTTTTCTATCCGTCTATTTATATTTTTTCGTCTAGTTCTATCTATATATATATATAAAATCACAATGACAACCGATAAATCCTATGATAAAGCAAATAATTCTGAGTCGAATTATGTAAAAGAGTGAATTTCGTAAAAAGTGCAGTTGACTCTTTCTATTTTGCTGCCGTCTCGTACTGTCTACTGTCTACAGGAAACGTCATTTTTGTCTACTCTTCCGTCGACAAAACGGTGCTCATGCTACGCCTGCAGACCGTAAAGGCTCTTGTACCTAAGAAAAGTTTTGTGTCGTTTCTAGTTCTATGCGCGATCTATGGTCGCCTATATTAAAAAAAAAACACGGTAGAGACACGCTAACATGTGTAATGTTAGCGTGTGTCTAGTGCATCCGCGCCAGAAAAAAAGAATAAATAACCTTTCTTGTCTTATCCGAAATGATTATTATTAAATGTTTCCCGGAATCCAAAAATTGTGCGCGTAGGCATCGAATTCTGTAATGTCATCATGAAGTTAAGTTGTAGTTCCCAGTGTAACAAAGACCAAAATGCTTTGCATTTTAAACTAAATGGTGTTGTCATAATATTGTCTATGTAACTTTTCACGCAAGCTTAAACCCGTGGAGGATAAACCGGCTGCAATTATTGAACCCAAACCTAAGGTAAACTTTCTAATGTTTTAACATTTTCGCACTGAGAATTACTTCAGTAAATTTTTCCTTGAAAGTCATTTAAATAACCTTCACCAAAGTGGATCGAAACAGGTTATCTAACAGCAATGAGCTTAAATATCAGCTGATAAGCAAACGACAACGTCTGATCTTATCAATGAGGCGTGTCTATTTTCCTGTGATTGGTTCGATATTTTTGACTTAAATTTTGGGCGTTTCTTTCACTTTTAAATATTTGATAAGGAGTTAAATTCAGCGACAAATTTTCGAGCATGATGATTTTATTGAATCAGGGAGCGAAACCGGTATGATCAATACGGGTGTTTTTTCGGTTACAACATTAATATTTTTTACAGGTATGTTAAAGGTTACCTTAAAGTGAATACAACCAGTATTTACCGGTTACCGAAATAAAAATTACCTCTTTCTTACACGTGCCGTCGGCATTAGTCAAAGGCCGCGCATCGCATGTGTGTGCGTAACCGGTATTAAAAAGTTAACCTAAAAGAGGTAACATGGTTCTTCTTCTTGGGTTACTCATACAGCGGTAACCTTAGTCGTAGAAGTAACCAATTCCTCGATATCTGTACCCTAATTTATAAAGGTTTTCGGTCCCTGTATTGAATAGCACAAGGCAAAAAGTAAGATTGCAGTGTCCTCCAAAAGTTGGTTGAAATTTTTCCATTTCATAGCTGAAGTCTTCTAGGCTTCATAACTGTCATATAATGAATTAAAATTCTAGTTTATAATGTTTGAACTGTACACTAAAACGTTTTTATTGACTAGTCCAGGTATCTATGATATATTTATTTATTTATTTAACTATACACACATATATGTACACACATAATAAACAGACAAGAAGAAAAGAACAGAAAAAAACGTACAAAGGTGATGCTTATTTCTAAAGAAATCTCTTCCAGCTCACCTGCGATAGGAAAGTAGATAAGAGATGTAGACACCGTGTGTAAAATTCAAGAGAAAGTAAAATACATAAAATCAACACAATTCACTTAATAAACTAGAACAAATAATATGATCATACACTTACATACAAACACTACATACATAATATAAACTACCTACTTCATAAATATATATCGAAATAAATACATACACAACTATGACGAAGTGGAAAGATAGTGTTCTTTCACTCTTCTTTTAAACACTGCAACAGTTGATAATGATAAGAGATTCCCTGTTTTTTTAATATTATTTTGATAAACGGCTTTTAGTTGTCAAATAGTTGAATTCCAGCCGCCAAAAGTCAAATATCTAGAGAGATGTTCATGTCTGTATACAGCGAAGTCGTACCGAGCGGTCTCGTCGCGGCGGCTCGGGGGTTAACAATAGCGGCGCTGCGGCCGCGCCCGCGCCCCTGACGCACTGCGACGTGTGTGTGCAGCCAGGAGATCACACCAACCTCGTACGGTGAGCCCTCAAATCATTCATACACTAATATTTATTAAACATAAACACTTAGGCCCAGTTACACCACAAATCACTAAATGCATTTAGCGCTAAACGAATTAAAACATCGTTCTATTTCTGTTAATTGTTTGGCAATGACAAAAACAGAAAGATGTTTTAGATACGTTTAGCGTTAAATGCAATTAGTCATTTGTGATGCAACTGGGCCTTGGTACTGCGAGAAATAATAATACTCCTACATATTTTGAGTCGCACTCACTAAACTTGGAGACGCGTGCGTCGAATGGGGTCGCGATGCACAGCAGTGAGAGAACGGGTTAGCGGCGCTAGATATTGAAGTATAATCTATGGTCCTTGCACAAACGCGCGGAGTAAACGTAACGTAAACTCGTACGGTTTGAAAATTGATCGTTTTGCACATAATATTTACTTAGTTTTATTTATATCTGATCATTGTTGTCTATGAAAATAAATAATTTAATTTATGTCTAGGTGAAGCGGTGATACTAATTTTGCTTATCGCAAAAAAAAATAATCAAAATGTTATAGAATAGTTGTATTTTCGATTCAAAAATCCTTCGAGTTTACGTTACGTAAGTTTCATCATCTGTAGGAACCTGCATTTATTTGTGGCGGCAGCCAATGTCTGTGATACATAGAAAATGGATCCACGCAGTTAGGGCGATGAATGAAAATGTTAAATAAATTATGAAAGTCTGCTCTATGGGATGCGGGCTCGATTAATGCTCGTAATAAATATCTGCAGTGATGGACATAACTATCATATTTACAGTATGTGATTATGAATGCTATTTCTTATATTAATTGATATTATTAATGGAGAAATTTTGCCTTGTAATTTGGATAATTATAAATTAATAAACTATGTTAACTAAGCTACTGTGGTCTAGGCCTGTGGTGTGAGTATAAAATGATAAATCAAAATATTATGCCATTTATGGAAAGTTGAAAAAGTTGTGGCAGCGCGTGCGTCATGCGGGTTTTGTCTACGTAAGAATAGACAAAATTACAGATTTTGATTGTGATCTGTCAATTTGTCTATTCTTCCGTCGAAAAAACCCGTTTCTATATTAAATTGTAGTCATGCTCCGCGTGCTTTAATCAGCAAGGTTCAGTCTATCCATCCGGGCACAATAATGAATGTAATTTAATATAACATCACGCCTATAATCCCTGAAGGGTTAGGCTGAGGTGTGCCCTACTGTACACTGTCATTTCGCTAGTTATGTTTAAGGCTCATATAATAGGTGGCGAATAATGAATGTACAACTTATAAATATAAGCAGTAGTTGATACTTAAAACTGTATCTTTGTGTAGGTGCGATGAATGCTCGAAAAGGTACCACTTCACGTGTTTAGAGCCGCCGCTGAACAAGAATCCTAAGAAGCGCGGCTACTCGTGGCATTGCGCCGACTGCGATCCTACTGTAAGTTAGACACTACACTTGTTTGGTATTAAGTAGTTTTAGAAGTAATAGTAGATATATTTTCTAATGTTGGCTTCCGTGCATGTTCTTACGAAGCTAGTTAATATTGGTTGGTAGTCGCACGACAATTTTTTTCGGATCCTGTTTAAATTACCTGACCAAACTTCACGGACTTGATGGGTTATATAGATAGCAAAAAAAATAATTAAGAAACTCACAATTTTTTTCTACGTTCTCAGTAAAAATACAGTTATCACTATAAAATTTATCCTGTTTTGGTCAGTGCATGATACAATCTGCTTTACCAGTGTTAAATATTGCGTCATAATGTCAATATCACAGAATTACACTCGGCCATCTTCATGTCAGAGAGAATTAAGAATATGACACATTTTGATTTTATATTTCATAAAATGGGTATTTATTTCCCATTAAAAAGGGTTTAAGTTGAGGTCAACTAGAAATTGGTCCAAAGTTATTACAGTGCGTTCATTATAACTTGTCCCGTGACGCGATTGGTAGCACTGAATTTTGTAGTCATGTGATTGGTAGTAGGTTCTGTCAGTCGCCATTTTGAACTCTATTAGCTATGAAACTAAGACTTTCAAAATTCAGTGCTACTTATCGCGTCACGGGTCAAGTTATAATGAACGCACTGTACATGATAATTTTGTATGCAGTATCGATCAGATTTGATCAGCTGTTTACTTAAAATTATGATTTTCAGAAATCTGTTATTTTTATTTTATTGCTAGTGGATACGGATATCTGATATGTTATGATAATTATGTATTCTGATATGTTGTCTGCACTTTAACGATGATGACGTACCAAAAAAATAACGCCAGATTAAGTCAATCGATTTATCGTGTCGTGCGTGTGTAAATTATATTATAAATCGCTTTTGGATTTGCACTTTAAATATTACCTATAAATAGTGAGCACGTTGTTAGATATTTTATTTATTTATAATACGCACGAACCTATGTATCTGGTGAAAAAAACTTAACGAAACCTAGAGATACTCGTTCTTGTTCTAGATACTCGTTGTGTATGATCATTTTTCGGTATGGGTGTTGAGACTATACCTGGGAAGGGGAATCTTCTGGTTACAAAGATATTGAAGGTCAAAGTTCCAACTTTTTGTGTATTTTTTTTTACAAACAAGTTTTACGTGTTATAACTAAACTTTCAATACTTTTACGATCCCTGTTCCGTTGCATGCATCCATCAGCACTATGTTTTGCGTCCGATACATTGCGCACTACCGGAAACCGCGAATTTTCACACCAAAAATAAGATTCGTTTCCCAGTAATTATTTTTGCAAAAGTTACTTCATTTAATGTACAGAATGCATAGATGGCGGCTTCGTTATGTATCTTTTACACCCTGTATATTTGAATGATCCATGCTTTATAGTTTGACCGATACCGCTGTACCGCGCCTTAGGATGCGCGGCAAGGCGGGGAGCGGGACGCCGTCAGCGTTGACGAATAAGCGGTCTGCACTGCCCCCCGTCTCTTCGCGCACATACCTAATGCTCGGTTCCTATAAACAAAAACCAATCGTTTTGGTTACCAATGGTAGCATTTTTTATTGCCAAACTGGGCATATAAAATAGATTCGAAAGGTAATTTCACCTGTGATAGCTACTTCTTTATGGGAGGGTCTACTATGCAAAGCTATGAAGTCTTTGCTTCATTATTACTGAAGATACAAGACTCTTAATTTTAACCAATAACGGTCCGTATATTATAGGAATCGGCCATAAGGCGCGGTACACCAAGCGGTATCGATCAAAGTATAATAGAAAAGCTCTAGAATATATTATTGACATCCGTTTTTTTTTCTTCTACAGGATATCGAAGAGACCAATTGAATCTGCATAAATATTGTCAACATGGATTAATCTCAAAATGGTATTACTAAGTTTCTGTCTACGTTAAATGTGCATACTTAAATCTAAGTTGGAACTTAATTTTTATTTTTGTATATGTATTGATTTATTTTACAATATGTGTTGTATTAGAAATACATGCTGAGGATACTGCTTTTTACAGTGAAGATGTACTACGTAAGTAAATAAGAGTTAATTATATGGAAATATAGATAAAAGAGGACAAACAAATTGTTTGATTTCATTATTTCCCACTACATGAACTATTGTCATTTCAAATCCTATAATTCGTGCCGATCCGAGAAAGATTTATTTTTGTGCAATGATAATTAATTTGATGTACAGAATGCGTGGTTGACGGCTATGTGACGGGTCTTTTTACACCCTGTATTTTTGTTAAAAAAGAGCCATTATATATTTTTGTAACAAAATAAATAGGGGTGTGCCTGGCCTGAATTTTTTGACCATTTGGTTTGAAAAACACGTTAAGCTCGGCCGAGCTTATCGGCCGCTCTTAACAAAATAATGAGTTCCTCAGTCCCGGTTTACATGAGCATACACATGATAGATTTTGACAATAGAGATGACTTCAGGCAGTATCAAATAAACCTACTTTTCTGATTTTCTCACGCGAGAGAAAATAGAATATTGTTATCATTAGCATTGCGGCATTAAACCGGTTAGAAGTATATTTATCGGAATATTATGACACTTATCAAAACAATGACTAAACTAATTCATGCACTATCAGTATCTGTCTGGTCACCATGATTACTGTTTTTCTCAAGTTATGTATTTTTTTTAATAGATAGTTTTTAATAATAACGATATCAGTAAACGAACATAGGATTTAGTGGCACCGCATAGGTTTTCACGCCGCTGCTTAAATGGGCACGGTTGGCGACGGAAGTAGGTTATCATTAAATAGTGTTGATTTATTGGCCCAGTGGTTAAGGCCTCGCTCCTCATCCACGAGGTTGTGGGTTCAAATCAGGGCTAGTACCAATGTGACTTTTTCAATTCATATGTAGGTACTTTCTGAGTTTATCATGGACATTACTGACATCGGTGAAGGAAAACTGAAACCGCCAACCCGTCTTGATCAAGCACAGTTAGCAATGCTCGTGCCTTTGCCTAGCAGTTGTAGTAATAGCCTGGTATTATTATAATATAACTAGCTCCGCCCCGCGGTTTCACCCGCGTAAGTCTCGATCCCGTGGGAATATCGGAATAAAAAGTATGCTATGTCCTATTCGAGGTCATGGTCTACGCATGTGTCAAATTTCATCCAAATCCGTTCAGCCGTTTTAGCGTGAAAGCGTAACAAACAAACAAACTCACTTTCGCATTTATAATTATAGTTAGGATACTAGAGTGTTAATCAAATCATTGTTGACTTTATATATCCACACTTAAAAAATATGAGGAAGTAAACCGTTTTGCGATACGAAAGTACTCTAGTGAAAGAGCATTTTATACACGCTTGAAAAAGTAGGTAGATCGGCAAATTGAAACCTTTCCTACCGGTTTGCATTAATTGTTTTTATACAGTTATCCCCATAACCCCATTGGAAAAACTCACCCTGTATTTAATGTTTTCTTAATTGTTATGCACGTCTTTGTCGTATTCAGGGTTTTAAAATTTTTAATAAATAAATGAGAAACAACAAATCTTCTCTTGAACACACACATGCTTTGTACAGTCAACAAAAAATCTTTTCACAATGTTATATTTTTTTGGGAGTAACATTCCTGTACAACATTGATTCATTATTAAAGTAGGTGCAAGTTTACTTAAGTACCTACCTATAAATAAGAAAAAAAATATAAACTACGTTTCTAGCTATTTAGGATCCAGTTACCATTGTTATATTAAAGCTGAAATGACGCGCTTTACTACCGCATTCTACGCACACAGTAAAGGCCTACGCAGACCGGGACGGCCAGGCAAGGGATTTAAATTTTTGCCAATGGACATTCAAACTTATCGATATAGAAATACTATATAAATTGCTATGCTTTAAAATGATGCCATGGCATCGAAAGGGATTTCATTGCACGGCATTGAAAGACGCGGCACGGGCTCCCGCGGCAGGATGCCGTGGCGTACTGCGGGAGGCAACGGCATGCCGAGGACGCCCTGGTTGTGACATACCGCGGGGCGCGCGCGCCGTGGCAAGGCGCTGGAATGCCGCGGTTTCTAAGCGGCTAGTGTGCGCTGTGTGGTGGCAAAATCCTTTGCCATTCCGTCCCGGTCTGCGTTGGCCTTAATGCGGTAATGGGGCGCGTCATTTCAGAGTAAATAAAAAAGCCTATTACATAAAGTTGAAGATATACATAAAAAATGTATTGTTTATCAAGATAAATTAAAATTCTGATACTCTGAATCAGGAAAAGTATTTGTTTTTACAGAAATTACTTTTATTGCGTAATGCATTTTCTACAATTTCACCTAGCGAGTAAGGTGAAAGGAGCAGATCTGTGTACAGATTGTGTGAATTACTTCGAAAATAATGCAAACAATTTTGAAAGGGCGGTCAGTTTTGGTGGTAATTGTTCCGGCAACATGATCAAAGCAACAAAATATCATCATCATCATCTGCCTAGCCTTTTCCCAACTTTGTTGGGTTCATCTTCCAGTCCAACCGGATGCCGCAAAGCAGTAAAATATATGTAAGTATCTCAAATACTTAAAACAATGTAGGTATCTAAGTATACAACCTTATTTTTTGTTTATGCTAAACCCGAAAAGGGGTCATTGTACTCATCATTTTGAACAACTTTTTCTATGGGACCATACCATGGGATTTTTTTTCGCGATTTCAATGTTGGTCCCATAGAAAAAGTTGTTCAAAATGATGTGTACAATGACCCCTTTTCGGGTTTAGCATAAACAAAAAATAAGTTTGTATAAACAATCGGATATCTGGTAAAAAAAAATACAATGACTCGTAATGTTTTTTTTTACAAACAGCAAAATCATTACTCCTCAGCAAATCTAAGAAAAATGTGGGATGCAATTGTGATAATCTATAGTACCCAACTGATATGGCTTACCGATGTACCTGCGCAGAAGATGAATTTTCAAAGCGCGGGAAATGCTATTGACCAATCGGCACGCTCCACGCACCGCGCTGCTTTTTCCTATACCGCTATTGGTCGGTAGCTGCCGCCATGTTAGCGCGCGCCGCGTGGCATATTAGTCAGCCGCCATACTTGCGAGTGAGACGGGAACTAACAGCTGCAGTGTATTATGAACCTTATGATATTGATCTAAGGTTGGTTGTAAGTTTTAAGTTCTTTCGTTAATCTTCGGGGCTATACTTTCTTTTCTGTGCAAACGATGATTCACGACGCGCCTTATCAGTTGGGTACCACTGTACCTACCTACGATTGCATCGCACGATTGTACCATATTAGTACAAATTCAAAAATACATAAAAAACCCTATCAGAGTTAACGACAACGCGATTGATAACAGCAGAGTATATAATACTAGGAATATCTAAAATAGTTACATTTTATATTTTGGTTTTATCTACACAGCTTAGTAAACCTACAGTCATTAGTCCTTGCTAGCGTACAAAAAGTGAACATGTTGTTATTACCAATAAGTTTAATATTATTAGTCATTACATTAGGGTGGTGCTTATTAGGAAAGTACAATGAAAACTATTGGAAGACACGCGGAGTGACGTTTTATAGCAACAACAAAGTGTTGGGACCGTTCTGGGATTACGTTGTAACGAAACGTGCACTGTTCGAGATTACGTTGTAACGAAACGTGCACTGTTCGAGATTTTCGGTGACCTGTATAAGAAATATAGAAATGAGCCAGCTCTTGGTATCGGTCAACTTGTAACACCTACATTATTCGTCATTGACCCGAAAAATGTGCATTATGTTTTGTCTGGCGACTTCCAAGCTTTCTACCACAGAGGAGTAGAACCTCTTGACGGTGACCAATTGACTGATAATATCACCTTAATGCATGGCCCAAGATGGAAACTGATGCGCAAAACATGACCCCAATTGTTCACGGCAAACAAATTAAAGAGCATGTATTACATCATGGACAAAAGCGCCCAAGACTTCGTGAACTATTTGAAAAACAACCCCAAGACATGGGAAGGTGACTTCCACGCGACACTTATGATGTTCAACAACGCCGCTGTTTGTGGTGCAATCTTCGGAATTGGATCAAAATCAATCTTTGATTCACCATTCCTCCAGGTGGCCAAAAATCTATCGCAAGCAAATTGGAAGAACCAGATGAAATTCATATTTTTGAATCTCAGCCCGAAGATATCAGCGATGTTAGGAATAAAATTGTTCACAGAGTACGAAGAGTTCTTTATTGTAGTAAAGTTATTAAACAGAGAGAGCAGGAGAAAGTCAAGAGGCACGACTTCACAGATATATGTATTAGTCTACAGAAAACCTGTTTGTTCGCCCTTCATGGTGCCGTCACCATGAAGGGCGAACAAACAGGTTACGAGATGGAACCCACCACCGGTTTATTATCCGCGTAGGCTATGTTCTTCTTCACTGCTGGTGTAGACTTGCGCCAATGCTATGTTCTCAACTTTAACTTGTCTCGGTCGCCACCCAGAAATATTAGAGAAAGTTCATCAAGGAATAGACGAACATTTTGAGAAGCACAAGAACAACATAATGTCAACGTCATTTCTGAAATGGAGTATGTAGACAAGGTGCTAAGTGAGGCGCTGAGAATCTTAACTCCTGTTGGTTTTGTGACTAGGTAATATCAGAGTGGAGAAAGGAACAAACATGTTTAACCCAATTTATCAAATACATCATGATCCAAGTCTTTATTCGGACCCAGAGGTGTTTGATCCGGAGCGGTTTTCTAAGGAGAGGAGACCCAACGATGTCATTTACATGCCTTTCGGGATGAGCAACAGGAGGTGTATTGGTGCTAGGTATGCCAAGTTGCAAGTAGTTGCTGGTATGGTGCACGTGTTACGACACTTTACCGTTAAATCCAAGGAAGTAAATACAAAAGAATTGTTTGCACATGATACATTTAATGTAAGACGGGATAATGTCGAAATTCTGATTATTCCTAGAGACATTTAGGTAATAGATTTTTGGTTTTTATGTTATATTTCTTAAATAGTTATTAGAACTTAGTATTTGACTGGTCTGAGCACTGTGGGCATAGGTACCGTTTCATAGGAATCTGAGGGCCTAGACAAGTGACAATCGCTTCGAAAGCGTTTCCTATTTCTACAACGACTTTCAACAGGATTGACATAAGCTTTTCGATAGCTTATGTCAATCCTATACATTTTTGCCTTTTCCATCATCGTTATCGCTGATAGAATGTCACTTTGTCTAGAGCCTCAGATTCAGTATAGAACGTTCGATCTCAGAACTATTGTTCCTGCAAACAGATACATAAGGTCCGGCGTTTCAAAATTTGCCAAAGATGTACCCCAAGCAAACTATGGCCGCTAGAAATTGTCTATGGTTTAGTAATGCGGTAGTATGACGTTTGTTTTGGTGCTATCCAATGATATTATATTAACAGTTATGTCATAAGCGCGCAATCGTGAAGACTCGAAAACATTTCAATTGTAACGTTTTTACTTGTAGTGAAATGTAAAATGAATGAAACGTGGGTATGTGTGCCGCTGCTGCGCGGAACACTTTTTCGGTTGTTTTGTGAGTGTATAACATATCTGTACATGTTACGATTTTTTAGTAGTTACCTAGTGTTCATCAGTATTTTTTATATTGAGTAACTTTCAAATCAAAAGCATTTTTTATTCCAATACTATTAAAATATGATCATAGGATATAGCAGTAGGTATATTATTCAAAAATTTGAGGGGTAAGTATTACATATACCGGATGATTTTTTTTACCGTCTCGACAAACATAGGGTGTAGTAGGTGAACGGAGTAGAAGTCAATGGCATAGTTAATTTTTTTTTATACCCTTTAAACAAATTGATCTATCTAAAAATACTACCCATTTGAAGTAAACTTTTAATACAAAAACAATAAAAACAGAAATTAAAAAAAAATTGAATAAATCGATGAAAAAATATCAAAATTCAAATCATACGCACCCTACTAAATGCACGGAATTTATCAATGAATTAGATACGTTCCTTTGCGGTCTATAGGTACTCGCCGCACTTGCCGTCGGCTTCTTTGATATCATCAGGCGCTTGAGCCGCCGCCGCGCCGGAGCTGCTCGCTCGCGCATCCCCCCGCCCGCCCGCGTCCCGAGCTTCAGTCACCTGCGATTAGTCACGGCGGCGTGATGTCGCGCTGTTTGTTTCCGCGTATGCATCGTGCATCCGGTCATATTTGTCGTATCTAAACATGTACGAATATTCTAACGTAGAGTATCTTGTTTGGTGAAAACAGCCAGTGCAAGGCGAATGTACGCAGAAGAAGAAAATCTTCAGTCGCTGCGAAGGAACGGTATCCCTTCTCCTCAAATTCCCCCCCGGACCCCGCATGGAGTTTTGTCACTGGGTGCAGAACCGTTCTGTCATTGACACCATGTTGCAAGACGTTCCTGATCCCTATCTGCAAGACATGTACTTCCAGCATGACGGATGTCCAGCTCACTACAAACGATCTGTGCGCGCGTATCTCGATGGTCAATTTGGTGATAAGTGTATAGGTCGCGGTGCACCTGTGAACTGGCGGCCGAGGTCACCAGACCTACATAACACCCCTTGACTTTTATTTGTGGGCCGACCTAAAACGTTTAGTCTGACGTTTAGTGTATACCGAAGAAGCTCAAAGCGTTAGTGATTTAAAACAGCGAATAATTTAAAACGCTTTTAATGTTTTGAAAAGTGATATGGACACGCCTCGAAGTTTACCAAACAATATGCAAAGACGTGCTAGTTTATGTTTAGAACGAAACATTTTGAACAATAATTACCTACTGCGATATCGCTAAAAAGGTAGGTACAGACCTAAGTTCATTTTTTGTAAAATGCGCGCAATGCGCGTGCGCGTCGTTCGGTCGTGTCGCCCGCGCGCGAGTACCGCTCAGCTGCTCGGCTCTCGTACGTGAACCCCGGTAAGTGAACTCTCACGCACACATCAAGTTTCTATGTACGCGTGTGTGCGTAGGCGCGCCGACGTTACTTAGCAACGGGTCGACCGAACAACCTTCTGTCAATGTTCTCGCTCCCGCATGTATGCACGTCCTTTTCATTTTGAATGAAGTACAGTCGAGTATTCTTGCTTATTCAAGTATTTATTGTTTCGAATTATTTAAAAAAGATTACTTAGATTGTTTTAAAAGTTCGTTCCGAGTCTTTGTTACTGTTTTCGTTTTATTTGTAAGGATAGGTTTTCTTATTATTTTATCTTTTTAATTGGTAAATTGGTGGGGTTTTTATTTGTACTTACGTAAGTATTTGTTGTGTTTTATTATTTTAGGTAGGTTAAGTTTTCTTACTTGTGTTAAGTTATTACCTATTTACTACTTATTCTTTTGGTGTGAGGCTTATTTAGTCAATTGGGTATTTGTATTGTATGTTTGAGAATTTTTGGGTATTGTGTTCATTTTATTTGTAGATCAGGTTTGTCTTAGTTTATTAGTAAGTGGAGTATAAATGTTATTGCGTTGATTTTGGAAACGTTTTCAACACGACTGTACCATGCGAGGGGCGGCCGCTTACTAGGTTTCTACGCAAAAGAAATGTGCGTGCGTTTCGCTCGCACACACGTACACACGGCTACACATCAAGCTATACATTTCCAGTTTACGTCGATCTCGCATCGCGTATGATTTCCGTACAATGCGAGGTCAGCTTAAACTGGAAATGTATAGCTTGATGTGTAGCCGTGTGTACAACTTTCATTCATGCGCGATCGCAGCCTACGCCGTTTACTATCTCCTATTTTGGCTATTATTAGTTTTTACGCACGGGCCGTAGGATGGATAGTTTTCATGATTTTTGAAGGAAATTCCGAACTTGTACAATCTCAATGGTACTAAGCAAATATTCTCGGGTATGGCTTCTGTTTCACTTACACAACACACCTGATTATGCTCGAGACGGTAAAAAATGTCATCCGGTATATACCTACAACATTATTTGATAAGGAAAAAAAGACTGCATTTTTATAAATAGAACGCGGGCTAGCTCCAAAAGCATCTTGAAAATCCTATCCGAAAAAAACGATTGTTGTCAGTAGGTATACATAAGTGGCGAATAAACGTGGCCATCTCAGTAGGTGGCCACGTACAAAAAGAAAGAAGAAGACGGTGGCGAAGTAACTATGACGATAGGTCGAGAATTAAATTTAGGTCAACTAGAATCTGGTACTGACCTGAAAATTGCAATTAACGTAAAAAAAAAACATATTTCGCGGGTTACCCTGACGCTTTCGCCTTATGTAAGAATAGAAAATATAAATAGACGTCTTTTACATCAATACATCATACACGGTTTTTTTTTTAAATCAATAACAGTACCTACCACCGATTTAACCTAAATAGCTTAGCTAGCTTTCAATACGTCCAAGGTGTAACGGAACCCTCTCAGTGCGTGAGTCCGACTCATACTCGGCTTTTTCAATGAGATAAGTTACTTATCTCATTGAAAATGTACTTATCTTGACACTAAATCACACACTATCACTATCACTATCTTAATCATAAAAACATACAAACACATCTTAATCAAAACAACAACAAACAAAATTAAGATAATAATAAAAACGAATCCTTGATTTTATAAATAACCAGAATAGGTAGGTAAACCTAAATTTATAATATCTATAGGTACAAATACAATGATAAAAGTCTTCACACTTAATTTCTTTGTAGTTACGTTGTGTATTGTTTCTTGATGAATGTTAAATATTTATATTTTCTATATAGGAAATTTCTCACCGACTGGGTCACTTCACGTGACTAGAGCTGACTTGTTCTTCGGCCAAAGAATTAGCATTGCCATTCAATTTAGTAATTGACAAATTGTATAATAATTTAATTATGATTTTGAGCGACGCTGCTATTGCTTCATTTGATGGACCGCCTTGCAAAAAGAAGGGAGGTTATGTTAAAGGCTGGAATCGGCATGTTGGCGGGGCTCATCGGGAGGCCAGACTTAGTTTTCTGTTATGGGTGTCAGCGGGTAAGCCTTCACACAGTGAAGTGTACAATAATATGGTGAAAACTAGGAAGGTGTTCAAATCTAAGCTGAAATGGTGCCAGGACCACCAGGATCAAATAGTTATGGATCAGATTGCATCACATCATAACAAAAATAATTTTCGGGATTTTTGGAAATGCACTGAAAACATGAACCATGCGACTATCCTCCCGGTGAGTGTCGATGGACTGTCTGACGCCACTGACATATCTAACATGTTTAAAGATGTATTTGTAATTGATTCACCACTGGGACCCCCGTCGTCGTCGGCTGACCTTGATTTCAGTACCAAGCCGTCAATACCGAAAAATCTTACCATAAGATTTACAATTGTATCTTAAACACGGTTTAAGATACAATACCAACAAGAGTGAGGTTCTTATTTTTGGAGCAAAGTCCTCATATAGTTTTCCTAACATTAAACTTGCAGGTAATATCTTATACCGTGTACAACAATTTAAATATTTAGGCCATGTTGTTACTGCGGGCATCAAAGATGATCTGGATGTAGAAAGGGAACGAAGAGCATTGACGGTTCGATGCAACATGCTTGTCCGTAGGTTTGCTCGTTGCACGTGTGAGGTGAAATGGACGCTTTTTAAAGCATATTGTCAAACATTTTACACGTTCAGCTTCTGGACAAGTTGTACGCAGAAAACCATCAATGCTCTTCGAGTTCAATACAACAATGCATTCAGGATGCTGTTGGGGCTGCCACGCTTCTGCAGTGCGTCGGGAATGTTTGCTGATGCGCACACTGATGGCTTTGCAGCGATCAGACGTAAGCGTGCCGCGTCGCTACTGCAAAAGGTTCGGGGCAGCGCGAACAGTCTCTTGAGTGTCATTGCGCCAATTTGATTGCCCGCTCGTCCATTATTTGTCCAATCTGCATGTATACTAACATAGTTAGGTATTTAAGGTAAATTGTTTACTATCAAATTATGGATGTTTCGTCTGAAATAAAATGATTATTATTATATATATTATTATTCAACGTGGCAATGCTGCCAGTCTTCGGGGCACGTGTCCAGATGACCGCGATGCGGATGAATGTGTCCTTTTGTTTTTATATTTATTGGTATAGTTAGTTAGTCCTTTACTTTTTTATTAGTTAATTTAGTTTTATTAATTAATTATCCAATGTAGGTAAGTATATATTTTATCACATTTATACTTAGTTTACAACATTTGTAGATATGTATCAAGAAAGTTCATTGAAATCGGGTCTTCTTACTTTTTAACCCATAATTAGGTATACCTGTGGGAAAATTCCTACCGAATACGAATCTAGGTAACGTCTCTTAGTTACATACCTACATAGCGACTTTTTAATGTATCCCTTCTAAAATTATTGTATGGAAAAATAGGTAAGTACAAAACGTAGGAATATGGCAGAAAAATCTCATATCAAAAAAGTAGAAAACAGGCGAAAATTGTTGTATGGAATAAACTGTGCCCGCATTTATCCACTATTACCTAATGCTCCTCTAGAATTAATGCACAGTTAATATTCTACTAGGCACCTATTTTTATTTTTTTAAGAAGAGGTAAGTACCTCATTGAAACTGTATTTAATTTTCTTAGAAAATTATTTTTTTCAGTACCTATTAATCTAATTATACTTACTCGGGAATTATACTTATATGACGCAGGCGCAACATATCATTACGAGTAAAACGGGAGAACTATCTCCAGTTGTAGCTTGTTACTTCCTATATAAGCGTGTCCCACGAACAGAGTCGCAAGCACAGCTAGTATTTACAAAAAAAATGCAGTCTACTTATCTTAAGATTCTGGTTTGAAAACTGCTGAGTCACAAAATAATAAAACAAGAAAATAAGATATGCGCCGAGTAATGATGATAGGTAAGTAATCAATGCAATCACAACAACAAACGACTGATAAAAACAGACTATATAACGAGATAAAACATTTATATTCATTCATTTGGTTAAAAGCCAGATACTAAGTGGTGGTGTTTATTTTAAAGTGACTGGCGTCCGATTAGTGAACATGTTGTTTTTACCATTAACTTTATTATTAGTAGCCATAACATTAGGCTGGTACTTATTAGGAAGATACAATGAGAACTATTGGAAGACACGTGGAGTGACATTTTACAGCGATAACAAAGTGGCGGGACCGTTTTGGGATTTCCTCGTATCGAAACGTGCACTGTTCGAGATTTTCGGTGACCTGTATAAGAAACATAGGGACCAACCAGCTATAGGCGTCGGTCAACTTGTAACACCTACATTATTCGTCATTGACCCGAAAAATGTGCAACATGTTTTGTCTGGCGACTTCCAAGCTTTCTACCACAGAGGAATAGAACCTCTTAACGGTGACCAATTGACTGATAATATTACCTTCATGAATGGCCCAAGATGGAAGCTGATGAGGAAAAACATGACCCCATTGTTCACAGCAAACAAATTAAAGAGCATGTATTACATCATGGACAAGAGCGCCCAAGACTTCGTGAACTATTTGAAAAACAACCCCAAAACATGGGAAGGTGACTTCCACGCGACACTTATGATGTTCAACAACGCCGCTGTTTGTGGGGCAATCTTCGGAATTGGATCAGAATCAATCTTTGATTCGCCCTTCCTCAAGATGGCCAAAAATCTTTCGCAATCGAATTGGAAGAACCAGTTGAAATTCTTAATATTCAGTCTTAGCCCCAAGTTGACATCGGCGTTGGGCATAAAAGTATTCAAAGAGTACGAGGCCTTCTTCATTGGTTCAATAAATGCAGTTATTAAAAAGCGAGAACAGGAGGATGTCAAGAAGCATGACTTCGCAGATATATGTATTAGTCTACAGAAAAACGGCACCATGAAGGACGAACAAACAGGTTACGAGATGGAACCCACCACCGGCTTATTATCCGCACAGGCTTTGTTCTTCTTCACTGCTGGTGTAGAGCCTTGTGCCAATGCCATCTTCTCAACTTTAATTCTTCTCTCTCGTCACCCAGAAATATTAGAATCAGTTTATCAAGAAATAGACGAGCATTTTGAGAAGCACAAGAACAACATAACATACGACGTCATTTCTGAAATGGAGTATGTAGACAAGGTGCTAAGTGAGGGAATCAGGCGCTTCCCTCCTATTGGACTTTTGACTAGACAATGCTGTCAAGAAACTATGCTACCTGTTGGCAATATCAAAGTGGAGGTAGGAACAAAAACGTTTACTTCAATATATGAAATACATAATGATCCAAAAATTTATCCGAATCCAGAGGTGTTTGATCCGGAGCGGTTTTCTAAGGAGAGGAGACCCAACGATGACGTTTATTTGCCTTTCGGGATGGGCAACAGGACGTGTATTGGTGCCAGGTATGCCAAGTTGCAGGTACTTGCAGGTATGGTCCACGTTCTACGAAACTTCACTGTGACATCCAAACAAGCAAATGTAGATATAAAGTTCTCTCATGACCCACTTAATGTTAAACTAGGAAATGTTGATATCCAGCTTATTCCTAGAAATATTAAATAGACTTTTGATTGTATGTAAAGAAAGCAAAGTAAAGTTAAGTAATCATAAATATATTCCCCAAAATGTATGTTGTTGGTTGTTTTTTGTTTCGTACAAATAATAGTTGCTGGTATTTAGATGTAAGGAATACTTATGAAACAAGTAAAGTTAAGTAAAGTAAAGCAAAGTAAAGTTAAGTAATCATAAATATGTTCCCCAAAATGTATGTTGTTGGTTGTTTTTTGTTTCATACAAATAATAGTTGCTGGTATTTAGATGTAAGGAATACTTATGAAACAAGTAAAGTTAAGTAAAGTAAAGCAAAGTACAGTTAAGTAATCATAAATATGTTCCCCAAAATGTATGTTGTTGGTTGTTTTTTGTTTTGTATAAATGATAGTGGCTAGTTACTTTGTAGTGTAAATTAGATGTAAGGAATACTTAAGAAACGATTTCGAAGACTGTTTATGTGATTTTTCTACTTTGTTTTTGGACCTTAGTAGCGTGATGTCAGTAGTTTATTCTTAATAAAATAAATGTTAATGTTATTGTAAATATTTCTTGTTTTAATTGATGTCTTATCTACTTCAGTTGTGTAACTGAGAAAGTATAAATAATACTTTCGGTGAAATAGTAGTATAATATCCACTTGTTGTATAGAACTAAATTCAATTTTTTATTCATGTTTAGTACTTATGACATTTTAAGAGCATGTCCATTTAAATAAATATGTCAGCCTAGAACTGCTACGAGAACCAGAGTCTATAGCAGGAGTCATCAAATGGAGGACCACGGTCCAAATCCGGACCATTTTTGTTTGGACACAGTAAAATCTATGACTAAAACTTAATCTAAAAATATTAAAAAATAAAAATGTTGAATTTTAGCTTATACCTTCAAATTTTAAAGAAAGCATGTCATTTTTCACATTAATATTAATTGCTTCCTTTGTTATTTTTATATTTAAATTTATATTTTTATACTTGTTTATAAATACTCGTCTACCAAACGGAACACGACACTCATATTTTTTTTTTTTATACAAATAAACCAATTGTTGACCCCTGGTCTATAGGTTCCCGTACCGTGCTAAAATAAGGACACGCAGTACATTATATAAGTACCTATCTATGTGCAGAATACCGTCACATTCGCACTGGCAGGTTGGGATTGTCTCTTCAAGTCTCCATCTCCATATAGTTTTGGCAGTTAACAACTAACACAAAATTCAACAAAGCAAATATATTAACTGACATGCTTAGGCCCGGTATCCCCCAAAGCGGAGACGAGAGGAGATGTGTTTGAATAAACCATTTCGTTATTTCCAAGAGATGTGGAAATAACGAAATCGGATTGGTTTATTCACCTCTCGTCTCCTCTCCTCTCGGCTTTGGTGTATACCGGTCCTTAAAAAACTAAAATTGAGGCATACATACTATTTTGACTAGATAAAATGCAGCTTTATGAAACTGTTTGCAAACCAAACTTTTATTTTATCTTTTGTACAGAAAAAGCTTTTACGGCTGCATTTAATTAAGAACATACTTAGCCTAACCATTTGTGACTAAAGTATAATGCATTAGCTTAAGTAGGTGGGTACCTACTACTTATCTTCGTACCTACCTATATTTTTTTAGAGTAGTTGGTTGAAACCTACTTGGTTACGTCGATTCCTCAAATAAAGTATATTTTATAAAAATATACTAGCTGTTGCCCGCGACTTCGTCCCCCATCCAGGATGAAAAGTAGCCTATGTGCGAAATTTCATACCGCGCGTTAAAATTCTTCTATACAAACTTTGACGCCCAATCCCCGTTTAGTGGGTAGTTTAGAAAAACTAAAAATGAAAAACTTTATAATTTACTTAGATACGTATTCGTGTCAAGTTTCAAGTCTATTGACTCAAGGAATAAGATTTTTTATACAAACTTTGCCCCCGTTTTTCACCCTCTTAGGGGTAGAATTTCGGAAATTCCTTTCTTTTCGGATGCCTACGTCATACGAAAAACACACCTTCCAAGTTTCAGGTCTCTACGATCAGCGGTTTAGGCTGTGCGTTGATCCGTCAGTCAGTCATTCAGGACAAAGCATTTTATATATATAGATAGAAAAAAAGAAGATTGTTTCTCTATCGTTACTAATCATGAAAATCAAAAGAATTGCCAAAGCTGTTATTTTTTCAGTAGATCCTCTTTCATGAATATGTACCTATCTAATTTAAAGCAGTTCAGTTTAATGGATTATTTTATAGCCACGGTAAGTAGGTACTATAGGTACACCTCTCAACTTCTGCCTAACCCTTCGGGGTTTAGAGGCGTGATGGTACGTTATGTTTATAACAAAGCAGCTACACAAAATTTGGGATACATTATAGTCGTTATAATTTTCTTTAATGATGTGCTTATTCTCTCATAATAACATGTCGTTATCGTTAATTTTTTATGGCTTTAGTCGTAATGCGTCCCTGTTATAATAAGGTAATGATGTGATATTATAGGTTTACACCCGAGTTTCGAACCTGAGATAACAATACTTGGAATGCACGTATCCTGCTGATTATATTTTTTTCCAAAATTGGTATGACCACAGTAATTCCAATGTTGGTGTACGGTGTGTAATTAACTTTGTGAGTTAGATACCTATATAATTTTGTCCAACCTACATTATACATACTATTAGAATTTAATTAGTTACTTAACGGTGACTGAATGAAATTCAGATTTGATAATATTCCACAAAGTCACCGCTAATTTTATTTTATCCGCTCCGCCGTAGGACCACACAATGCTATCTTATTTTTTCAGGTATTTTCACGGAATTTAATTTTATTGTTCGAACATCACACCCACAGTGTTGAAACGAGAGTCCATTTGCATATTCAAATACCTCGTTTAAAAAACACTTTTTCATCAGAATATACGTCCATAGGAAAACGTAGCGCGCTCATGCGTTTGTGTCCGACTGTACGTAACACAGTCGCGTTGACCAGCTGTCGTTTGTCGTTTATTGGACAACCTTTATCCTTCACCCGATGTGTCTAAACCGACATATTCGATATACCATAAGCTCGGTTTTGTTCGTCGATGACACGATCATTTTCCGACGGGCGTTCAGCTGAACTCTTTTAGATCAAATGGATGGAAAATTGAAGGGAACTGTTTCTTATTTCGCTCGACTAGATCTTGCTATAAGTTGAAGTGTTGTATCGTATACCTACTCGATGTAAAAAATAGGAAGTAGCAGATGGTTTAGAAGTAACTAAAGCTCATTTCAGATTACGCTTCAATATTAGCATATAACATATTATTATAGTTCATAGCACAACAATATCGCTCGCCATACATTTATTTAGAACACGTTCACACTTTGCTATACTATATACTTATTATTGAAAATATATGGCGAGCGATATTGTTGTGTTATTAACTATATGCTATATGCTTTAAACAGGGTGTAAGGGTAAACACTCTTGTCAATCAAACCCTAAGTAGTTGACTTAAATATAAAAATAAATGACTGAACACAACAAAAAAAAAACGTTATTTTCATGAAAACAGTACCTACCTAGCATTATAAGAAAGGACATGGAGATGGAATTCCAAAGTAGCACTCCTGACTTTCAGTTGACTTTTATTAGGAGAGCAACGTACTCTTTATGTCCTTTGACCGCTGAAGCAAATACGACAAACAGCCTTTCAGACGACAAACTATAAATTGAAATACTCAACACATTCTACTCACAAGTTATTACGTATTTATTTTTTCATTTCTAGATGTAGCAATACATTTGATGAAACTGGATTTGAAAAGAACTCGTATAAAATTATCTTGATGGAATAAAATCTCTTTTTAAAACATTTTATATTCCGTCTGGAAAAATAAATGATTCAATCTTTGCTTTACTTATTTATTTTCTAGTTACTTATTGTTAATCTTGCGACATTGCTTACGAGTCAGTGCTGTGTACAAATCTCACTGTGACAACTTAGGTGAAATGAGCATTGTGTCAATCCCTAACATCAGCTGGAATTAGCTCAGTTCAAGCTAACTTCGCGGGTCTTTAAAGCCCTCTTTATGATAAACTAGCTGTGCCCCGCGGTTTCACCCGCGTAGGTCTCAATCCCGTGGGAATATAGGGATAAAACTTATCATATGTCCTATTTCAGGTCATGATCTACCCGTGTGCCCATCCTCTCCTCTCTAGAGTAGGGAACGTCGCGGCGGCGCGGCGCCGGCGTCGAACGGTTCGCGTATTAAATTTTCATACTCGTGATAACTTCGAAATTAAATGTCCGATTCGAATGAATTAAAAAGTATTTTACTGCTACATAAATACCCTTGATGTTAAAACTATTTATTTGAATAAGAACTGATATAATTCTGATAAAACTCCTTCGCAAATAATGCATTAGTTTCGAACAAATTTGATTACCATAAAAAATGCTTATAATTAGTCAATCTTAAAAGATAGGCATATGCTGTCGCGGATTTTTTTTTAGAACTTTTAAAGAGGAACAATTCCATCATACATGATATTTGCGTAACTTAAACCGGTTACGCAGCGCACGCAACAGAAGCTCTCAAAAGGAATAATTTTTCCCGATTTTGCAACATTTTTCATTTCTGCTCCGCTTCTATTAGTTGTAGCGTGATGTTATACAGCCTATAGCCTTCCTCGATAAATGGACTATCCAACACAAAAATAATTTTTCAATTCCAACCTGTAGTTCCTGAGATTAGCGCGTTCAAACAAACAAACTCTTCAGCTTTATAATCTATATACCTATATAAAACAAAGTCGGGTTTGTTCAAGCACTTATAACTCGAGAACTGCTGGACCGATTTTGACGATCTTTGATTTGTTGGATTTGTCTCCGCCCAGAATAACAGAATAACTATAAAAAAATTGTAAAAATTCACGAAAATAAAAAAATATGAAGAAAAATCGTTTTCTCATACATTCTGTATAGAATGGGTCTTTTGATAGCTCGGTAGATAGGTAGGTGGGTAGATAAGTAAGGTAGGTATGTGAAATGAAATGAAATGAAATTGTTTATTCTGTAAATAGGATATTGGAATCACTTTTACACGTCATATTAAAAAGTTGTAAAAATAAGCTAGATGAGGTCGGCGTTTCCTATCTGACTACTCTGAGAAGAAAGGCCGAAACAAACTCAGAGGTCACCGTCTCCTTTAAAGTCCAGACATAATCTTGGTCAGGCCATATGAGGACCATGTAGATAAGAGTCTGAAATGGTCTTTTGAGGAAAGAACCACACAGATTTGAGTGGACCTGTCCAGTCAGTGCAAGCATTTGTCAGTAATAGTGGAGCTCAACTCAGAACTTAAGGAGCTCAACGACTCGACGAACAATACCAAAGAAAGGACGTTTGGGTAGGTCGCATAAAGTTCTCAATTTGCCAGACCTTCGCTAAAACTAACAGAACGAAAAATAAATATCCACATAGTCCTCACATTCACAATAAAACAATATTTATAAGTAATCATCATGTCATTTTGTATATAATATTCAATAATGTCAATTTGTATATAAAACTGGTAGGTATATTTTTATGGCTTTCCATAATATTCAAAATGTCACAATGCTTAGCAGAGCGAGCAGCTCAATCCCATGCATTTTTGTCTTCTAAATAATCTGTGATTTTATAGTACGCTTTTCTACAGTTTGGTTTTAATACAGCTTTTAAATCGTTTAATGGGTAAGTTTCGAATGTCAATGGGAAGTTTGTTATAAAAGCGTATACATTGACCCATGAACGAGTTGCCTACTCTGTGGAGACGAGTGCGATGTACAGCAAGATTGTGTTTATTCCTGGTATTTAAACTATGAATATCGGACATTTTCTTAAACTTTGATATGTTTTTGTGTACATACAATAGGTTTTCAAATATATATTGTGAGGCTACAGTCAGAATATCTATTTTTTTGAATTTTTCTTGAAGGGAATCTCTTGGACCTAGGTTGTAAATGGCTCGAACAGCCCTTTTCTGTAAAACAAAGATAGCATTAATGTCCGCACAGGCTCCCCAGAGAAGAATCCCATAAGACAGAAGACTATGAAAATAACTAAAATAAACAATTCTGGCTGTATCTACGTCAGTTATCTGTCTAATTTTTTTAACGGCATAGGCGGCCCAACTAAGCCTACCAGCCTACTAATTTTTCTATGTGTGGGCCCCATTGTAATTTACCGTCAATGGTTATTCCAAGAAAAACTGTCGATTCAACGGGGTCCTACTCTATTCCATTAACTTTAACATTGGTAGATAGCTGCCTGACATTTGGCGTTGAAAATTTAATGAGTTTAGTCTTTTTTTCATTCAAGAGGAGATTATTTACATTAAACCAATGCACAACTTTAGAGAGTGCATCGTTAACTTGTTCAAAATTGACTAACTGGCGTTTGATTTTAAAAATGAGGGATGTGTCATCTGCGAATAATACGATCTTATGATTATCCCTTATGTGGTAAGGCAAGTCATTTATATAAATGAGAAATAAGAAAGGACCTAGAATTGAACCCTGCGGAACGCCCATGGTGACCGAAGATCCTGCAGATCTCTTGCCATTAACATCGACCCTCTGAATTCTGTTGTTCAGATAAGAAGTCAGAAGGTCGAGAGCCTTGTCCCTCATACCATAGTGGTACAGTTTCCTGATGAGAGTATCATGATGTACGCAATCGAAAGCCTTGGACAAGTCGCAGAAAATGCCAAGAGCATCCTGCGACTCCTCCCAGGCCTCGAAAATGCTCTTCAGTAATTCCACGCCCGCATCTGTAGTTGAACGACCCTTTGTAAAACCAAACTGTTTTAAATGGAGTAAATTATGTGCATTGAAATGTCCTAACATCTGTTTAAAAATTAATTTTTCAAAGATTTTGCTCAACGTAGGTAAAATCGAAATAGGCCGAAAATTCGTGGGATCAGTTGTGCTGCCAGACTTGAACAGTGGAATCACTTTGCTAAGTTTCATCAGATCAGGAAATACACCAGATGCAATACAAGAGTTAAAAACAATTGCCAAAAAGGGTGAAATAACATCAATTATTGAGGACATGGTATGTACTGATAATCCCCAAAGGTCAGCAGTTTTTTTTACATCGAGTTCTTTAAAAGATTCTATAATGTCTTTAGCAGTAGCAATTGTGAATTCAAAAAGTTTGTCACATTCTGGTACACATTCTTTTATTATTGAATAAGCAGAAGTCGAGGACGACGATGACAGAGTTTTGGTTGTTAAAATTGGAATATTAGTGAAGAAATTTTCAAACTCAGTTGCCACCTCCACGTCTGCCTTAATATCTACATCATTGATTTTTAGATGGAAGTCACGATTCCGTACTGTCGTTCTTCCCGTTTCAGAATTAATAATATTCCAGGTTGTTTTAATTTTATTTCCAGAAGATTTTATTTTATTTTTAATGTGTATGGCTTTTGCTAAGGAACAGGCTCTTTTAAAAGTTTTAGAATATTTCTTAACAAATTCTTTAAAAGTTTCATCATGGTTATATGTTTTTTCATGATATAATTCAAATAACCTTTGCCTACTTTTGTAAATTCCTGGTGTTGCCCAATCACTAAATATAACGCGGTCACAAACAGGCAATGTTTTTGAGGTGAAAACCTTCCCAAACTCATAATTGATGAGGTTAAATAGTGCGGTATAATCTTGATCCGGGTCATTGTGATAAGGCAAACCGGGTAGTAGAGCAGGTAGGTAGGGTAGGGTAGGTAGGGTAGGGTAGGTAGGGTAGCGTAGGTAGGGTAGCGTAGGTAGGGTAAAGGTAGGTAGGGTAGGGTAGGTAGGTAGGTAGGGTAAGGTAGGTAGGTAGGGTAGGGTAGGTAGGTAGGGTAGGGTAGGTAGGTAGGGTAGGGTAGGTAGGTAGGGTAGGGTAGGTTGGTAGGGTAGGGTAGGTAGGTAGGTAGGGTAGGTATATAAGTAGGTAGGTAGGGTAGGTAAGGTAGGTGCGCCGTAGATAACTACTTGCTACCCGTGCGAAGCCGGGGCGAGCAGCTAGTATTAGTATAGATATAGATTAGTATAGATAATGTTCCTCGATTTTGATGTAGGCTTTGACGACCTTTCATTGTTTTCATTTCAGTCAACTTGCCTTTTTCCTAAACAAGAATCACCACATATACCTCCAATTGTCACTAACGAGACACAATAGAATTTTAATTGTTATCACATTCTAAAGGCCAATCGACAGTTGAGTGGATCGATGCATGAACGCGTAGTGTCCCACACGTTACCTAATGAAACCTTTGAACAGAAACAGCCTACCAAAATTATCCAACCAGCTCCGTCACTATTTTTATACCTATAAGGGTATTTCAACAAAAAGTCCATACAAAACTTCAATACCTACTTGAGCCAAATGTATAGGATGGCTGATATTTTTTTCACGAATTACGATGTTGGTCCCATAGAAAGTTGTTAGAGAAAGTTGAAAATTGAAAATCGGACCACACCTTTTTGATAGGTACAGGCTGTTTAATAAAATAAAAAACCTTTTAAAAAGCAACTATTTAGTCCGAGTGCTTCCAGCTAACGATGCAAACAATGTTAGCGCGGAACTATTTACACGTTGAACCCAAAACAAGGACACAACTAGCCAACATAAATAGCTCGTAATTCCTTTGCCCAACTGTTACTGTAGTTATAGAAACTATACTACAAAAATGTTTGAAATTTTCAGCCACAGCTGAACGTGAAGTTTTTGTTAAATCACTGAACAATTTCAATGTTCCAGTGTAGAAATTTTCTACATTACACGCAGAGGGGGCACTATGCAGTATAGAAGCGATCGTCGTGATCATTTGTTCGGAAAACCGGAAGTCGCCCTCTGTCGATGCGATGTGTTCGGGTTCGCCGAAATGTTCGCGTATTAATACGACAAACGCTGACATTCAGACATGGGTTACTGTTTCGCATATCTACAGTTCGTGACAATTCGGGAGTTGTGCATTAACAAGAATGAGATAAACTTAAAGATACTGTGAAACAACCTTTTTTATTGTCATTTAGATTTAGATTTACACAGCACGGAGTGTAAAAAAAACAACATGACTAGTTACAGTGTAATAGGATAAGGCGCATTGTGTGAAACCGGTCTGTCCTAGAACTAAACATTCGAAAACATTTGTGACATCCGCCAACCCGCACCACTGAGCTCGCGAGGTGAATTATAGTCAACTTCTCACAGAGAGGCGGCCTGTGTGCCAGCAATGGGACCATTATAGGCTGATTATGCTTCTGCTTATACTACTTATATGGCGAGCCTATCGCTATGAAGTGGAGTGGACCCACTTAATTGTAACTCACTTCAAAAAGGATTGTCATGCATTAGAATTTACATGACAACTTCAGGCCTGATTTATTATTACATAATAAAATAAAAGATAGCTGTGTTATGATTTTATCATGTCAGATTAATAATGCGATACTATTCATAATATCTAAACAAAAGATTATAGGTACACTGATGTTAAAAACCACCGTGTTGTCTAATACCTGTCTCATTGTTCTTTGTATGTCTAACGTTTTTCTTATCTTTTATATCTACAATAATTATTATAATTATCTAAACTTATTAATCAGTACAATAAGTAGCCTTTTTTGCGAGTTGGGGAAATTATACAACGCTATCTTAATTGGCCTTCTGAGGACCCTGCGGTAAAAGAAGATAACGTACCAGTTACTACGTTAATAAAACATATGTAATTAGCTACAAACAAAACACAATCCCGCGATAAGAGCTCATCATCTGCTTAGCTTTGGGTCGGCTTCCAGTTGACTAAAATCGAAAGATATCTAAAATTGTAGGTAGGTATGTCAAAAATCTGGATTCATATTACCTATTATAAAATAATACCTAATTTACTGTTACCTAAAATACCTTAGGCACTTTGAATGACACTTTGTTTAAGTTATTAAACTGTTCATCATCTGCCTAGCCTTTTCCCAACTATGTTGGGGTCGGCTTCCATTCTAACCGGATGAAGCTGAATATCAGAATTTTACATGGAGCGACTGCTGACCTCCACAACCCAGTTATTGGGTAAATAAGATACTGTATGACTTACGGGCTTCTCACTATCCGTAACGACTGTCAAAAATCTACAAATGACAGCCGGGACGTGCTTTCCGAGTCACGGAGAAGTCTCGTTATGTAATGGTTGGTCACCCATCCACAGAACGACCTCGGCTGTTTGTTATTTAACCACGAGCCCCGGATACGACAACAGCTATCTGTAGAAAAAAAACAAATTTTACTAAAAATAAATAGCACGTGGCCGACTACGTTATCATTTCGTTGCGTCTATTTATTTGTTTATGTTTATCAGCTATACGAACACAGACATTTATATTATGTTTATAAGATAATATCATTACCAATTTATTATCAATAATAAACACATGTTAAAATAATAAATCTGTATCTATACATATTATAAATTGAAGTTGAATTTCGTGTCTGTCTATGTGGACCGCGTTGTTCTTCAAAACTGCTCAACGGAATTTGATGCAATTTTCACCATCATTTAGAGAATTTATTCAGGAATGTTTATGTGTCTAATACAATAATTTAAAACTTACATATCATAAAGAAATCTCGATATTTTGTTAAATCGTAAAAGCCGTGGGAAGGCTCTAGTATACCTAACCTTCTGCTGCCCAAGCCAAAAATAATTATAATTAATAAAAACAATAGTTACCTATTTATTAACAATAATAAACACATGTTGTGTAAATATATAAGAAGTTACAAAAAAAATAGTTTGTAAGAACATTAATAACAAAGACTATAATCATTCCTTTCTGCATCTTGAAAACAAAGTTTTGCCATGAAATTGGCGCAGCCATACAAACGCCGACAACTCATTGTTCCAACTAGGACATGAATTTAATATCGCCCACATTGCTACGGCATCGCTGCATCGCCGTGTTCTACGGTAATTACTACAAAGTGACGAGGAGCTACGGGCGCTACGGCTACGGCCTACGCCGTAGACCCGTAACTCGATTGCCGTAGCAAAATCTACGAGAATCCTGAACGGTCAATTTTATGCACTTTCTTGTTGTTGTTGACAGAGATTGATAAAATGAATATGCATTTAAAGGAAGATGTTACAAAAACACCCAGAGTCGATTAAAATAATTCATGCACGGTGAGGTAGGGCAATCAAAGTACGTCACTTACAAGCTTTTTTTTTCGCAAAAACTATCCCCATGTGACAGATCTTGGAGTTCTAGAATCACATTCACATCTAAGTAACGGAATCTTTTAATCTTTTTCAGCAACTTCTAACTTTCGTATCGAAATGAAACTTTGCATTTATATTTAGTTTGGATAACAATTTGGAACCTTGGAGCTGATCTGATGATGGAGGCAGGAGGTGGATAATAGAACTCTTCAGTGGCTACTAGTAAACCTCTCGATTTTGGGCTCATATGATTCGTTTTAATGAGTCCAATAGTTTGCACGTGGTGTCGAGGGTCTGATGATGGAGTCAGAAGGTGGATAATAGAACTCTTCAGTGGCTACTAGTAAACCTCTCGAGTTTGGGCTCATATGATTCGTTTTAATGAGTCCAATAGTTTGCACGTGGTGTCGAGGGTCTGATGATGGAGTCAGGAGGTGGATAGTAGAACTCTTCTGTGGCTACTAGTAAAACCCTCGAGTTTGGGCTTATATGATTCGTTTTAATGAGTCCAGTAGATTGCACTTGCTGTCGAGGGCCTGATGATGGAGCCAGGATGTGGATAGTGGAACTCTTCAGTGGCTACTAGTTAAGTCCTCGAGTTTGGGCTCATATGATTCGTTTTAATGAGTCCAATAGATTGGGCTTGGTAACGAGGGGCTGGTGATGGAGCCAGGATGTGGATAGTGGAACTCTTCAGTGGCTACTAGTCAAGTCCTCGAGTTTGGGCTCATATGATTCGTTTTAATGAGTCCAATAGATTGGGCTTGGTAACGAGGGGCTGGTGATGGAGCCAGGAGGTGGATATTGGAATTTGTAAGTGGGTACTAGTAAACCGCTCGAGTTTGAGCAAATAGATATAGAAAATGAAGAAGAATTATACAATTTGTTAATCTATTAGCATGCTATCTAAAAACTCAGCTGGTTGTTGCAACCCTTCATATCTTGCAAAGCCAAGATAGTAAATCATACTTATAATATGTGCACAACTGCCCAAAGTACGCCGACCATGAATGCAAGAGCAGTGATGTTCGACGATTGCGTTTCTGCTATTTTCTCTTTCTCTTGGATTATACATAATATATGTATAATATGTCTTAGAATATGTGTCCTTGGGGGGCGGGGTTTCTTTTACGTTGTCAACAATGCTCTCTTGGAAAATACACCAACTTACTTTCTTACTAGTAGCCACTGAAGAGTTCTACTATCCACCTCCTGGCTCCATCATCAGACCCTCGACACCAAGTGCAATCTATTGGACTCATAAAAACGAATCATATGAGCCCAAACTTCAGGGGTTTACTAGTAGCCATTGAAGAATTCCACTATCCACCTCCTGGCTCCATCATCAGACCCTCGACACCAAGTGAAATCTATTGGACTTCTAAAAACGAATCACATGATAATAATAATAATAATATTTATTCAAAAATAACAAGACATAAAAATTAGTACAGTTTTGCTTAAATATAAATTATTTTTCTAAGACTTAAGTGCCTGAACTAGGTTATCCTGTGTTTCAGGCGAGAAGAGCTAAAAATAGAGTTATAAAATAAATAAATAATCAACAACTTGACAATAGATCACTAACTATGTTGAATAACTTAATTCTTAGTAGTTTCTTAATTCGAAAAATACTTAACATAAGTGAAGTTTGTACATTAGTATATTTACTTTAACACAGTCAGTAAATTCAGTCAGTAAATTCTCTGTATCTTCGTAAGGCATACTTTGGAGAGCATCCTTAAGAGTTCTCTTACAATTTATGTAGTTCAGAGAATAAATATTGGCTTTCGAGTTTAGTCTATTATAGAGAAGAGGACCAAGGTATAGGTAAAATTTGGATACAAAAGCATGTTTAGTTGTATTTTGTGGACAAACTTTATCTTTACGTCTTTTATTAGTATTTGCAGTGCTGTAGGGAAGAGCTGTGTGCTGCTTTAATACAATACCCATTATAAATAGTTGCCGAACTGTTAATACTTCACACGATTTGTATAGGAGGTTAGTAGGGAAAAGGAAAGGGCGGAAAGTAGACACTTTGAGAATCGCCCTTTGAGCTCTCTCGATGGTTAGTAACAATGTTTTACCCGCTCCACCCCATGTGGTAATACAGTAAGTTAATATTGATTGACATAGAGCAAAGTAAACTTGTCTAACGACTTTTGGGTCAGCAATATAGCGTAACTTTTTAAACACAAATATCAACTTGCGAATTCTATTATTTAAAGCTTGCATATGTTGTTTGAACGAAAGTGTTTCATCTATTATAACACCAAGGTATTTGGTTGTATTTGCCATTTTTATGTTGGGACAAACACATTGGTTATCTGTAGGAGTTGTGCAATAATGAGCATATAATGTCGAGGGAGTGCGTGTTGATGTTTGCTTGCGCATCGAAAACTTAATGTAATTTGTCTTGTCTTCATTAAGTGATAGAGAATTGTATTGAAGCCATTTAATAACAATATTGAATCCATGTTGCGCAAGCTTGTAGACTTTTTCTTCTGAGTCAGCCGAAAAAAGAAGGGCAGTGTCGTCAGCATAAGAAACAATTTGGCCGTGATCTAGATTTAGGTTACAAAGATCGTTTATGTAAATCAAAAATAGTATAGGCCCTAAAATACTTCCTTGGGGAACTCCGAAGGACGTGTTTTTTTCAGTATCGCTGAGAACATTACCAATCCTTACACATTGTGTACGATCTTCTAGATAGCTCTTAAATAATTTTAGCTGGGTGCCTCTGATACCTAAGGCTTCAAGCTTGTGCAACAGAATAGGAATCGAAACCGTATCAAAAGCTTTGGCGAGGTCCAGGAAGATTCCTACTGTGTGGTTACCATTATCAAGTTCTTGTGCTAGATAGTTAGTTAGATGGTGCACGGCATCGTCTGTTGACATTTTAGGCCTAAATCCAAACTGCCGTTTAGATAAAATTGATTTATCCTCCAAGTATTTGAAAAGTCTTTTATTCATAATTTTTTCTAATATTTTAGACATAGTAGGCAGCAGGGAAATAGGTCTATAATTTGTCACTTGATCTTTACTGCCCGATTTGTAAACAGGGACAACAACAGCTTTTTTTAGGCACTCGGGGAAAAGACCTGTCGATAAACATAAACATTGACTATAAAAATTAAACATATGAGCCCAAACTCGAGGGGTTAACTAGTAGCCACTGAAGAATTCCACTATCCACCTCCTGGCTCCATCTTAGACCAGCTCCAAGATTTCAAAATAGTATTATTGTCCAAATTACATATAAATGCAAAGTTTCATTTAGATATGACAGTAAGAAGTTGATGAAAAAGATTCCGTTATGTAAATGTGAATGAACCCCTAGAACCCCTCGGGGATCGTTTTAGCGAAAAAAAAAAGCTTATAGGTGACGTACTATGATACCTCACCGTGCATGAATTATTTTAATCGACTCTGGGTTTTTGGTCTATACATTTATTTTATTTTATTTATTTATTTATTTTAGGACAACCAACAAAGCTTACACCAAAAAAAAGACATGTTAATCTACCCATATTATTTTTACAATAAATAGTGTAGCCTTAATTAAAGGCTGCCACGGCATGCATTTATTTAACATAGGAGTATGAAACCAAAAAAAAAAAAGCAGATTTCACATAATTAGTTACTAAAACACTGACAATTGTTACATGAATCCAAGATACAAATACAAAAAGATGAAAAACTTACAATGAAATGCTGGCTTGGTGCGATTATTTCTATAGATTCAATAAATTTTGTTCGACGTTGTGCCAACCAATAACAATAAAACTAAAACAAAAAAGAACAAACACAATCTAAATCTCTGGGTAAGTGAAAAAGACAATAGGAACTCCAGTATTCCCCTTTTTTTTCACTTCTATGACAATTCCTTAAGCAAGACAGACTTGACTTTCACTTACACTCCGTAGCATTATCCTTTTATGCTTGTATCTTTAGAGCTTATTTATTTGCTTTTCCAAAATACTAATTGATGATACACGATTGCCTAAAATATCTTTTTCGTGAAAGTTAAACGGTAAACGACAATAGTTATTATGACCATTATTTACGAATTTCACACGAGACAGACATTTTATACACAATTGCGTGTATTATCAATTATTATCAGGTCTGATAGTGGCCTTACAAGTAAACAAATGATTGCATATCAGTAGGTACAGCTTAACTAGCCCACGTGGAAACTGTAGTGACTGCATTGAACATTTTTACAAAACGAAACGCCGCCCTTCACCACTTCCTAGCGCTTTAGCTGGAAAGAAGAAGTTGCGCAACAAACTCCCCAGCAGCACAGCTGTCTGTCCAGTTAGAAAACTTCAATCAACTCAGCCCATCGCAGTCCACTGCTGGACATACGTCTCTCCCAAACTGCGTCACAACGCCCTACCCTCCGCCTTCCGCATCCAGTCTGTCCCAGCCAACTTTTTAAGGTCGTCGGTTAGAAAACTTGATTCTATTTTATGCAAAATAATTTACAATACGTAACAAAAATAGTACATTACTGTCGCGGCCTGCAACTGGGCTATTGATGGACGATCGTGAAATTGTGGGCCGAAGCGAAGCCGAGGCACACAAACGTGAGTCCATCAATAGCTGGTTGCGGCCAAGGCTTATACTACGTAAGTAAGCAAGTACTTTTCTCATGCGCGGAAATTCAAACTAAGTAAATTAATTATAATTTCCAGAATCAATGACGAACAACGATAATTTTTCACGCGCCAATAATGTTCATTTGTTTCTTCTTTATTTTAAACTGCTCTATTTGCAAGCCAAATCGAAATTCAAATAAAATCTTTGATGCGCAGAAGTAAAAAGTTCGTTCCATTTTTAAATAACACAACAGATATGAGTTTTCATAGTAATTTATTGGGCCGCTAAACACGACAGATATGGATTTTCATACTTACTTTGCTGGCCGATAATTACTTGTAGAAATACCTAACAAGTCATCTTTCGTGATTTTTGCTGGCAAAACCGAATATCTACAGGTTTTTAAGTGTAGATATTCGGTTTTGCCAGTTTGATTCAAATGTTAAAAACTATAAAAATTAAACTTTTGTTTCGCTTCCTGTAAAATCATGGTTTTGTAGTTATTAGATATTGATACTACACCTTCGATATGTCAGATAGCACACACCAATATACAAACAGAACAAGTAAATATCAAAACTTGTTGGTAAAGTAACTTGTATTCGGTATATGGGTGTAAACACGGGTTTACAATGACTATCGTTCACATGTTCACATTGTTTTGTACCGAGACAAGGACGAGCGCACGAAAACAGTATGATAGTTCCCCTTCTGCCCGATTTAAGTTTCTGAAGTCCCTTTCAAGTCAGTGCCACCGCTATGAGTGATGTACAGTCATGGGACTTAACGACTTAAGAATAAGTCATAATAATCCCTATGCCAAATAATTGTAGCTTCTTTTCGTGTGGTTAGTGACTGGTGTCAGAGTTTTAAAGCCGGCATGCCATCGAGAAATATCTCAGGCATGCCAGTTTTGACGGGGTCCGCTAGGACCGATGCCTGCCAAGGTTGCGGGAAACTCCGAAAGGGATACCGGGACCCTTGGCAACAGGCAACTGAAGGAACACGGGTGGGTTTTAGTCAGTAAAAGTCTGACACGCCCTCCCGCTCCGCCTAGAGCGGGAGAAGTCATTTGATGATTTCCCACCTTTTTTCTTTTGTTGATGATTTTCCATCAACAAAAGAAAAATGGCATGCCAGTTTCCTCACGATGTTTTCCTTAACCGTTTTTAAAGCAAGAGATAATTATACAAATCGCACATGAATCCGAAAAGTTAGAGGTGTGTCTCTTGGGTTTGAACTGGATCAATGACTTGGCCGTCCGACGACGGTCACACCACTATTTGTGCAGTTCGTATAAAACATACCTATTACGAACATTGATGGAATGTAGTTATTGAAAAATGGCTATCATGATTTGAATTATTTACTAATGTGGTTATAATTGAGTTCAAAAGCCGTACAGTCACGAGCACTTGTATGTATGCACGTACCAAATTTTAAAACTGAATTTCTCTTGCTGTATTGGAGCGATTGTCCTCGGTTCGATTGTCCTCGGTTTGAGTTTGAGTTTGAGTTTGAGGTATAGGTACATCTCTGCCTAATCCTTCAGAGAATGCAAGCGTGATGTTATGTTATGTATGGGATCGCTTTTGAATTTTGCTTAGTGTTATACAGGTTGTCAGGGTAAACACCGTTGTCACTCAAACCATGAGTAGTTGACATAAATATAAAAACAAATGTCCGAGTAACAACAAAAAAAAAACGTTATTTTCATTAAAAGATTTTAAAAAGTTTCTATCAGAGACCGTGCTCGCTAAACAGCGAAACAGCTGACTAACTGAGGGAAGGATCGCGCTTGCGACCGGTCAGGTCATGTCCCGCACCCCCCGCCAGTGTTGAGACGCAAGTCCTAGCGCATAGGGCAACGAACTTGCGTCTTTAGTGGTAAAATGTAGTTTTAAAAAAGATTTTTTTTTTGTAATTTTCCAATGGTTTTACGTTCTTTTAATGACACCGAACTACTGGTTTCAAGGATAACGGTGTTTACCCTAACACCCTGTATATTAGTGCCCGTGACTAGATACCTACCCTAGTATAAAAATACCGAAAATCATAAAATATGTAAATACCTAATTGTTAATATCGAACAATTTCGCAGTTTGTATAAAGATTGATGCCCAGAAGGTAACACTTTTATGAGAAACTGTTGAGTCAAAAAACAACCCTACCTAATTTTCGTATCGCTTAAAAATGGCAACTTAATACAGAATGATTCAAAATCTCGCGTGTATTTTTAGTGCAGCAACACCGATTTTATCAAGGTATTGTTAGTATTGTGTTAAAGTTGGAGAGACGTCAGGAATATCGTTCATAATAACCGGAGGGAGTTACCAAAACTTCGCACCGAAACTTCTTTGTTAAACTTACAAGTGGGGGGTGCAAGGGGGTGCAGGGGGTGAACAATCTCTTAGAAAAGCTTTGTTCTTGGATTCACCGGTCTTCGTGACTCTCACGTAGTAGGTACTGTAGGCAGACTATGATGAATTTTAATAGCAATGAACAGCTTTCGTGAAGTTACCTTTTCTCTTATGTGTGATTTATTTATCACTAGCTTTTGCTCGCGCCTGCGTGCACTTTTTATCCCGGTAGTGCGTTCCCGTGGGATCCTCCCCACGGGAACGCACTACCCGGGATAAAAAGTATCCTATGCCCAGTATCTAATAGGCCGTGGTCTATCTGGGTGCCAAATTTCATTCGTTTCGCCGTTAAAGTAACAGACAGACAGAGTTACTTTTGTATTAATATATATAAAAAAATATATCATCATAATATAATATAGTTTAATATAGTATGGACGGATTGATTCAATTTTAATCTCAACTAAAATAAAAAAAGTAAAATGCTAGTTGCAATCAACAGTTGAAAAGAAACATTGCCAATATGTTTTTGTCGGAAAACTTTTATTTAATATTATTTCCTTCGTGTACTGGATTGTGTGTTGATCAGCCAAAAAAGATAGATCAGTCTACTTCTTGATACTTCTACTCTCGTCTTTCTCTCTTTCTCCTTAGGATACTCCTTGTTCATGAGCAGGCTTTCTAAAAATGAGTTGGGATTGCACCTCGAACGAAACAGAAGAAGTCAATTGAACGTGGAAAAAGTATACAACTATCAGTCAGGGAAATTGACAGGCTCCGTCAGTTTACCGTGTTGTAGCCATTTCAGACACCTGTCAAAGAATGACGGTCGTGATTCGAATATACTGACAATTTAAGTTGGTACTTTGATACACAATAAAATTCCCTGACTTTACTTGCAAGTTATTGAATATTATATAATAATATTAGTATATTGTATAATAATATTAGTAAATGGCAACATTTATATTTTAATAGTATAGTTAAGAAAAATGTATGTCAACACTTCTACACACTTCCTTCTCGTGTGAACCCGGTCAAGGCAAAATTCTCCATCTTGTGTAAAACAAATAAAACCAGCATTATCGTGATTTCAACAATCCACTGCTGAAATTAACCTGAAAACGAGTGTATTTTAATTAGTAAATCATTCAGTTTAGTGCGACAAATGAGACACGTAAAGTTGTCGTGGACAGAGTGCCAACAACAAGCCTCAAGTTAGTTCGTTTGTTCTTCAAACTTTCTCTCAACTGCATTATATGTTCACAGCTCCATATGCACGTTCACAGTTTTTGTTGCTCTTTGTGTTTTAGTAGGTACTTTATTAGATTATTTTGTGTTGTTCTTGTAACGACGCCGTCATCCTTGAGTTTGAAGCCCGGAACAATTATAATCATTTAGCAGACGAATATAAACGTACCTACGTAGAAAATCGA